>CM061533.1:87129761-88329761 GCA_030545055.2 Neoaliturus tenellus | reverse complement strand
GTCACCGAAGTTCAGAGAGCTGTGGAGAGAGCCGAGAGCCACAACCATTTCTCCCGCCGAGTAGTGCTTCTTGTTACGCTTGATGTCAAGAATGCCTTCAACTCGGCGAGGTGGGTCGATATGTTGGATGCGCTTCGCAACACCTTTCGTATTCCTGCATATCTGTTGCGGCTCATCGAGGATTATCTACGCTCTCGAAGCCTGATCTATGACACAAGGGACGGAACGCGGACGATGGAAGTCACTTCTGGTGCCGCACAAGGTTCAATACTCGGCCCGGATCTCTGGAACGTTGCCTATGACAGCCTCCTGAGGTCCGAGATGCCTGAGGAAACCACTTTGGTTGGGTACGCCGATGACGTCGCAGCTCTCATTGCTGCACGCAACGTTGAGCTGGCCCAACTAAAGTTGAACCGAGTTATGCGGGTTGTCAACAACTGGATGTCCGATCACGGTCTCTCGCTTGCTCTTAGTAAGACGGAGATCGTGATTCTCACGAAGAAGAGGATCGACACCGTCGTCCCGTTTAGAGTGGGAAGGGAGGTGGTCACATCAACTCGTGCCGCCAAATACCTTGGGGTTATGGTGGACACCAAGTTAAGCTGGAGGGATCAGATCTTCCGTACGGCGGACAAGGCCGCTAAGGTAGTTACTCACCTTAGTAGGCTGATGGCCAATGTCGGGGGTCCCCGATCCAGCAGAAGACGTCTGTTGATGTCCGCGGTCCAGTCCGTGCTCCTTTACGGGGCAGAGGTGTGGGCAGGCGCTCTAGATAAGGAGTGCTACAGGCTGCGACTCGCCCGGGTTCAGCGTCAAGCCGCGCTCAGGGTGTGTTCCGCCTACCGGACAGTGTCCGAGCCTGCCGTCCTGGTGGTCGCCGGAGTCATCCCTGTCAAGCTCTTGGCAGGGGAGAGGAAAGCGATTTATCAGAGACAAGGCGAGATCGGCAAGGACACGGCAAGAACAGAAGAGCGCTCCCGAACCTTCCAGCAGTGGCAACACAGCTGGGAGCACGACACCCGAGGACGATGGACTGCGCGACTTATCAAGCAGGTCCAACCATGGGTGGAACGGCGGCATGGGGAGGTGGACTACTACCTGACCCAATTTTTGACAGGTCACGGCTATTTTCGGTCGTACCTGAACCGGATGGGAAAGACCGGTTCACCGGACTGCATTTATTGCCCGGGTGTTCCCGACGATGCGGAACACACATTCTTCCGATGTCCCCGTTGGGAAGGGCCCCGCCTGGAGGCCACACAAATATTTGGTGCATTTTCGGTGGACTCGGTCTGCCAAAAGATTTTGGAGGATGAGGGCAACTGGGATTGTTTGTCACAGTTCGTCCGGGGCATCCTCCTGGAAAAGAAAACCGATCTGGACCGCGAAGTGGCCCAGATCCCTTGATAGAGCGGCTGGATAAGGAGCGAGCCCGACGGGCGTAAGCCAAATTTAGGCCTAGCCTGACGTAATGTGATAAACAATTCCAGGTTAGATTCCTAAAGAGTAGAGGAGGTTTTTTAGTGGGTAAACCCGTTTTTTAGGGGAGCCCCACACTACAGGCTGGCCACCTGTGTGCGTAATGCATTTTTCCGCCTCTCCCTCAAAAAAAAAAAAAAAAAAAAAAAAAAAAAAAAAAAAAAAATATTTATGAATTTACTTTTAGGCATCACTGCTCCTATTGGACTTCACAATTTTTTGTTGAAAGGAAAATCTAGAATATAAATTTTGAACATCAACAAACTAGGTATTTTCTTATCCTGTTGTGTCAATTGAGTACTTCGATAACTATACATTTTTACAGTATATTGATGATAATGTATGGCAGTCTTATAATTTGTATGTAAACTAATGACATAGACTTACTATCTTTGTTTTCCTTATCTTTTTGTATATTGCCTTCACAAAAATATGTCATCGTAAACAAAACAGGTACGCCTACACGTGGAGTCCAAAATGTGTTTTTAATAAATAAACAACGAGTTTTCCTTAGGCCCATTCTATACGGACCGATTGTCGGCGGCGGATCTGCTCATGCGAAATCTGCCGTCCGCCGGCCATTCTATACGAGCGGTTAATCGGCGCAACAGTGTTGCCAACCATTCAGTTAATGTAAAAAATACAGAATTAAGTAGCATTTATATCTGACCTTGCTGAAATTGATTCCACTTATATTATCATGCTTTACAAATTATGTAACACAAGAAAATACTCAATTGCAATCAATTAAAATTATAAAATGAATAATAAATAATAATGAAATTACAAAAACATAAATATTGTATAAACATACGACATTACAATTCAAATTAGAAAGTAAAAAAGTCTTTTTCCAATTAAGTGATGACGTATTTATGTTTAAAAAAATTACTTTATATAATTTAAATATTTCTAAAATACTGAAAATATTACAAAAGTTATAATAAAAAGGGATAATGTATGGCCACAACTCCTACGAAACATGTATACTAAAATACAAGATTGGTCAATATTCGATATTTATTTTTTTAGAGAGAAATAAAGGTAGAGATGACTAAATAATACAAACTTTAAGAAAGAAAATAATAGATATAGGTAGGCTTATATACCTATAAATAATTGGAAGAGCCTGATACATTTTGACCAGTATAATACTGCAGTGGTAAGTTACATAATGTAACAACTTGACATGGCCTTTGAACTGTATAACCGTCGTTCGAGGCCTATAGTAATCATTTAAATTTATTTTGTCATGTAATCAGTAAGAAACCAATTACACTAAAGTAGGCCTACCGGTATGTAATTGAAATGAATAACCTCTGCGTCATTGACATAAATATAGTTGTATTTGTTTGTTTTCGTGAATAGTGAATGCAGGCAAAAACTAACTGTACATTGAATTTTTACCTCAATCCAACTTTGAGATTTTTAACCTTGTCTGCGTAATCTTTAGATGTCACTTCGTATAATTTAGGATGTTTTTCAATTTATATAAAAATGAGTTTTTCATGTCAAACATGTTTTCTAAAGACAAAAACAAAACAAACTGGAGAACGGTGAGGACAAAAAGGATCAGGAAAGGCAGTGGACGAGAAATGGCGAGAACGAGAGAGAAATTACGAGATTTGGCGTGAGGTTGCGAGATCGGCGGCGGAAGCAGAATATACCGCTTCATAGCGCGTTAAAAATCTGCCCGTATAGAAGCTCCCATTTAAACTCCATTGTTCGGTAAAATATCAGCTGATCGACGCCGACAATCGGCGGCAGACAATCGGTCCGTATAGAATGGGCCTTATTATGATATTTAACATCAATTAGTTGTCCGACCATCGACAATGCAACAGGTGGCCGACACACGTGGAGGCGGAGTGATATTTGTGCATGTAAACAGCTGCACATAACCTACACAAGCGTCAATATTGGGGAATCATGTCGGATAATCATAGTCGACAATCGTGATTTCTCACCTTGTTCGACTCGATGGCGTATTTTACTGAGCATGGGGATGTCTATAAAAGGTGTTCGAAGATTTTTTTATGTTAAAAATTTATTGTTAGGTTGACGATTAAAGTATTACACTCTACATATGGTAAAAACCACCACAAACGCGACTCCTGACTTTCGATTACCCCGAACCCGGCACTCCCTGTAATTCGACATCTCCGTACGTGCCTCCCACAGTGCTCGTATACCGTGTGACTTGCTGAGAGCTTTTTTTGTAATTTTCCAGCCCAATCATCGATAAAACAACTAAATTAGACTGGATTCTGTCTCTACTGAGGTCTCTTTTCTGTTGGCATTTTACATCACAAATGATCAATCGGTGTTTTCAGCCATTTAACGCGGTTCCATCGTCAGCGCGCGACCGCTTTGCCGGATCTGATCCTGATCCTCACTGAGAGCCGATATTACAAGGACTGATGGAGTAAACGGCGGAAGAAATATCGGCCCCGGGACACTCTACTTTCAAGAAATCCGACAGTGACGTTAAGTAGGGAATTATATAGACTAAAAATCAGGCTATTATACACGGAGGAGTAGGAAACAAACTTCATACGAATTACACTGATAAAAATTTCAAGAATTTGAATTTGATTACATGTAGACTACTTAAACTTATTTAGAATTTGATTCAGAAATCAGAAATGATTTATTACTACATGAACTTAGAGAACAGTTATAGCGTCATACAGAAATTAAATTTAGGTGAGAAAATGAGACAATGTTATTTCATTAAACAAGATTGTCGATCAGCCAGTTGCGAAGTGTTTGCTTCAAGGCACCTCCTTCGAGTTGTTAAAAAAAATCTGGGGGTAGAGTGTTGTAAAGCCTGCCGCATGCGGAGCTGGGCTTTTTCTCGTGGAGGGCTGCTGTTCGGTGCTTTGTGGCTGGGAATTTTTATTTGTGCCTCGTGTTGTATGGGTTGGATATTTCTTTTCTTGAAAGTCCAAGTCTATCCACATACAGAATGACTTCTTGATGTAGTAGACTGTGACAGTTTTCTTTATATAGCTCCTTGAAGGCAGACCTGCAGCTATCACACGGGGCTAGGCCGGCGAGACTTCTAAATGCTTGCTTCTATGTGGTCTTTGGGTTAAATACTATTAAAATATTAAAGTAAATACATGGAGTTCTACAGTTAGCTTTGTTCTGTCTGTCCGGCGCAGGCGTCATGTAATCATCGAGGTATGCAATACGGCCTTTGCAACATATAATTTACGTAATGTACTGCAAGCGATTCTACAAACAAATGCATGTGCTAAATAGGTCTTTCCGAAAGGACAGACCATTGTCAGTAAAATAAAACATGGTGATGAGTGCCACTAAAATAATTATACTAACAAAAATGTTTCTGTTATAATACATACATGGAAAGTGTTCTACTGTATAAAGTATAAAAAAAAACTGCATCATTTTCTCAAACAAACAGCAAATAAATGAGATTCTAATAGTGGAAACTTTTTTCAAGTAGTAAGATATCCAATATTTATCTGTAGATTGTCATTAATACTTTTACAACCTCTCATTCAAGACGATCGCAGGTCTAATTTATTTCGCGAAATGAGCGGTATCTGTTGAGCGTGCTGGAGAGTATGTCATATGTGAACGAGTGAATAAACATGAAAATGTTGACTCACACACAGCTGATTAAATTCGATTGATTCACGATTTAACATCTGTTTGGCGCACCTCTATTATCATCAGCTGATACATAATCAGGACGCCATTAGAGGAGCGATTCGCTTTTGTTTGTCCAGCCTAGTCACGCGGCGCGGCGGCGGAGTTAAAAATACAAATAAATTCACTTTGCAAAATGTTATAAATTGTTTACACTATACATATTTTTAACAGGCCATTTATACATTATAGAAATTTAAATAATGGTATGTTAACTTTTACATACTCAAATTATGTTCATCTGTCTGGCAACAACTGACCATCTGTAAACCACTTGTTGCTCAACTGCTTTCTAGTTCTCAGTAAATGTTTTGCAACCATAGACACATTTCATTCCAATACAATAACATATGTATCCCGAAATCGTGTTCGCATTAGTTAAATTGGTGGATTGTGTATCGATTACCTTGGGAGGGATAGAGGGATTAACAATCAAGAGCGGGAACGATGACTTAGTAGGCTATATTTCACCAAAATAAAAATAGCATTTATTTGTATTATGCACAGTGTAAAATATGTCATCAAACGAAATTTTTATGTTTGTTAGCATTTTTTTTTTTAATTGGAATTGTACTGTTTGATGTGATGGTTATAAAGTAGTTGAAAGTTGTTACAGTCCTATGTATTGTATCCCCAAGTGGGTTTTACAATCACAATAATGGTGCGGCTGAATCAAATGTAGCCAGTTGTACTACCATGTATGCCTAAGTTCGAATAATCTGAAACCTTCACTCCCAGATGCATAATGCAATAATTTACAAATAATCAGCAGCGAGTAATATTTGCAGATTTCCCCGATGGTGCATGTCATTTACTGACTATGTAGACTTTGTCCCATCTATTCTACAATTTTGTACACCGCCTGTGAGTATGACGTTACAGTACTACAAAACCATCTGAGGACGTAGACACAGCGACACAGTGCAGAATGGGATGACGGTAGTGGAAAGTCCAGAGTTTTGGGAACCAGGAGCAGGAAAGGCCGCACGGCGCCGGCCGGCGGTGGGCGGTCGTAGGTGCATTATCACCAGCAGCAGCAGCAGCAGGCCTGCCTATCACCACCGTGTCTGTGCGGATGTGATATCACCATCACCGTCACCGTCACCACAACACCAGATGGCCGCTCCACCGCGAGGGGTGGTCGGGAGCGGTCTGCGATTTCACCCGCGGTTTTCGTTTTCACTAATTCACTATAATCTCTTTAACGGATTCAATTTGCATGTAAAATATATTTTTTATAACGTACCGTGGTACGGTTTACGGTTTTTGTGAAAATTCCGTAGATATTATTTTTTGTTGTTTTTACATAGGCAATATTTCTAATTCCAAGAATGAAATCTGAGATGCTGCACGATGACATGTTTTCATACTATATGTTAACACGTTTACATAATATAAACATGTAGTCTATAGGTTTCCTACATTGAAACTATTTATTTAACTAATTAAATTGGTTGAATGCAAATACTTTAAATTATTAATCCGTACGATACGTTGAATGTATCGTACTCTACATTAATAACAATTTACCCCTAAGGTAATTTACTACGAAATTCCATAGCCACACAACGTACATACATTAGTATTGGAATGGTAACGATTTCCCTCTGCATTCCCGCAACTCCAAGTATCCGCCCCGCAGCCTTTACACGGTTGCGGCTCGCACAACCTCGCCCTCGCCGGTTAGAGTCGCTTCAAGTGTAGCAAGGCCGTGTGGAGCCACGAAGTGTTGCGTCACCGGTGCAGGTAAACTGGGACACAGCCTACTAAACTGGGGTTGCGGGAGCGGGCTGTGGTGAGTTGGAGTTCGCGGATTGCCCAACGTGGCGACGGTGGCTCATCGGTGTAGTATACATCGATACGGGGGCTTCGTACGTACGCTTATGTTTGCGCAATCGGCTGGAAAAGAAAGCAGAATCTCCGTACTTCATTCAGCAATAGTGGACGTAGTATCCACAATTCATGCGAAGAAATCCGACAACTTGTTAATACATTATAATGCAGTAGGTCCACAAGAAATCCGCAATCAATAATAGGCCTATAGTATCATTGATTACGAATCCTAGACATTATCGTTCCCACATACAATCTAAAAAATAGTCCGATGAAGTTACTAAATATTTGTTTTCGATATGGTTGTAGTGCCGAGCCGGTCCTGGGTGATGTACAAGCTGTTGCTATGCACAACAACACAATTTCACTCCATACGCGAATTTGTTTTAGCGCGTGGAATTTGGACTGGCAGTGCACAATTAACCATCGAGATAAGAACAATCGCTGACATCCGCCGAGATAATCCATTTCGTAATTGTATATTTACGACACGTGTAGTGAGTGAGTGAGTGGGCCTCCCCTCCCCCTCCCCGTAGCGCGTCGGCAGCGGAACGTAACGGGACGAGATAAGGCTAATTCCCCGAGGCTGATAACGTAGCCAACACTACATTGTACAAATGAGTGTATGTAAACATTCGTAGCTTTTTAAAGGGGCCAACACCCATTATTGTTATTTGCAATATAGTATAGTATGCTTATCAGTGTTTTTACTGATATGTCTAGAAATTGTGGCATCTTGAAAAGTGTTTGTTGGTTCATTAACGAAGCGTTGCTTTCTCTTTTGTTATGTACGACTTGTACGAGCATCAAAATAAAAGAACTATTTTCTAGCAAAGACAACATTGTTATTAACGTTCCTTTTAACAAAATGTTCTACAAATTTCTTAACATTAATCATGGAAATTAAATCTTTTTTCAAAGAATAATACATTGCCATTTAAGTTTATGCCCGTTTGCTAAATTTGAAATGCAATTTTCCTTTCATCTCCTCAGAAAGTAAATGCACTTACGAAGTCACTTACAAAGCCGTTTATGGCATATCATTCCACTGATTATTGTCAAAATGGTGCTGGTCAGATCATTTCACTTAATAATTTGACGTCCGCAAGTTAGATCCTATGATTTCATTTTTGAAGCTGAACTCAGCTACCATTGGTCTTTGGCTATTAATTAGTGGAACTGACTGCATAATATGTGGTCTTGGCCAGCTAAAGTCATCGCACGCCCGTTGTACACTCATCTATTCACATTCGCCATCCATGTTGCCATAGGAACATCTTTTCTTCAATCTTGATGCTTGGGTCAGAATATTGCAGCAGAGTCCAATTTGCAAATGACTTTTCCCTGTCAGACCAAGCCCTCCTGACCACCAACCGCTGCGGCATTTCTACACACATCGCTCCCACCGCGTCCCAGTTGGCCGTGTCAACGCACTCTAGAGGTCACATGCACAACTTGTGACTCGCCTTATCCAGGCTAACTTTCTCCGTCACCCACACTTCGCACACTCACGCCCAGCTCGTTTGTCATTATTCCAAGAACAGTTTCTAAACCGCCAATTATCGCGGGCCTTCCAACTTGTCACGCTAAGCCTGGCCTGGCGCCTTTCCGGAAAATGTTTTGCATAAATCCCTCAGTACAATCTTGGAAACGCAGGATGTTTTGTAATATTTACTTCTTGTGTGGCAGTTCTTACTAGTAATAGAATTTAGCTGGTTGTCATCTGGATGCTGAAAAACCTCTTTGACAAAGAAGGATAAGTCTACGACAACAAGGGATCAATAATGCACCTTATAGGCCTATTAGTTTTTGTATTTTTTATCTTAAAAATAAGCACCTTGAATGTTTTTACGTATTTAATCGGCTAACGATGATATTTAAAGTATTCCTCTCGTTCTCATTTTCTTAAAACGTCAAAAAGATAAAAATGTTTAATATTAAAAACTTTATTTTGTTCACTGGGTTGGTTACTTGAAAGACTTGACTTGATTTTCAAGAGATCGGAATCTTATTTCAACACTCTACTGAACACTACATTTATGTTTTAATTCAATTTCCCCTCAAAGAAAAAATTTTGAACCCTCGTATTTTTTTATATTTATTTCCATTCTATGTCCTTATTAATAATTACCTTTTTAACTTCTTTAAATCAATACTCAATACAATCCGTATCGACGTACTTATTCGCCCATTGACGTTAGAATATTTTGAATTTATATTGCCATAAACATGTTACGTAATCACGAGTGTTTCCCAAACCGAATCATCCTGTTGTGCTTCCAGGAGTCCTACTTCCACTGGATGTTCGGCGTTGAGGTCCCCGACTTCTTCGGGGCTATGGACATCGCCACCGGCAAGAGCTTCCTGTTCGCGCCCGAGGTGGACGAGAATTACGCCATCTACATGGGGAAGCTTCCCACTAACGAGGAGCTCAAGAACAAGTACGGGGTGGACCATGTCTTCTACATCAGGGAGGTAAGAGAAACCCTATGATATTCTATTAGGATTTTCAGGTAAAATCGTCTACATTTCGAAGATTTGCGATACAATGAATAGTATTTGTAGGTGTTCGTATTTTTCTCATAGCTTCCTTCCTTCAAGGACTATCCATCAGAGAACCCTGTAAGTGTTAGATACTTTTCGATTAGGCCTAAGTGAAGATACATAAATCGCCTTTGGCTCCATTTATGAGTCTGCAGTACCCACCATCTTGGATTTTGATTCCCATAAGACGCCCCGCTGATAGTTCTCCCTCTCTAATTTTTGAAGGTTGATGCCGGTTCGATTTTAAGAAAAGCAAGAAGTGTTCTAATGGTTCGAAACTGGACCCAGATGTTTACGTGCTTTAATTAATTCAATTATCAATTAATTGTTAGAACTTGACAAATGAATTAACTGTTAGTAAAAACCAAACCTCATTCATAAATCACATTCCCCTTCTTCAGTCATATTCACCTTAAAATACGCATCAAATTGCGTGTGTATCAATTGCGGGAATGTCCTATGAGGGCTTGGTCTGACAGGGAAAAGTCATTTGCAAATTGGACTCTGCTGCAATATTCTTACCCAAACAATATCAAAGAATCATAAAGTAGGCCTAAAGAAAACCATCGTTTAAGGTTCTTTAGAACCCACTGATAGTTTTATTTTTTTTTATATATAAAATGAATCATACAACGATTGAAAAATGACTATTTCAAAGAGAGAATGAGCCCATACCACAAACAAGTCATAGCAACAACGTTTTGAATATTAAACTGCTCGCCTTTTTCAATAGTGGATGCACGTTCCTTTCCCTCCGGAATCAGATGATGGTCATTTCCTCATCTGTGTCACGCCGCCCCGTCGGGTCGGCCTCTCTGGAGACTGGAGAGCGTGAACGGTGAACGGTGAACGGCGGCGAGTGTTGGTAACGGAGGATCGTGACGAGGATGGGATATCTGGAACAGAACGTGCGATGTGCCACATCTGGCCACCATAGCCATCCACAGCCGCTAACTGTGGGCTCAATGGGAAACGTGCACGCTGTCACCGACCGGCAACGATCATCTCTGAGGGAGAAAATCTCACAAGATTATCCAAATGGATCGGATGAAAATTTAAAAGTTTGAACCATTACGATTGTTAACTGATCTTTGTGTGATATATTCTAACATGTGGAAACAGTCTGATCACCTAATGTACCAATTCACAACTTTTTATGACTCAACTACCTTTTGTCGCTTTGCATCAATAAAAAAACCTGATGGGCCTACTTCGTAAAGAAACTTTGAGTATGTCAATTCCTCCTCACTCCAGGCGTTATCAAAATTAATTCTTTTGTGAAACTGAAACTGAATCCTCTGGTGTCTCTATAATATTTGGATTACGTGTAAATAGGCTTATTAAACATACCAAATTCAACTTATTCGTAAAGGAAACAACTTAAAACCCTTTCTTAGAGAAAAAAGTATTGGTTACTCCAATAAAAACTCCAAACATATTACACAATATTTCACAGCAGAATGGGAACACTGTACATAGCCCAAGCGTTTTCAATAACACGGTAATGCGTTGTCAAATCGCAACCGTTCCAGGCCGGGTGGAACCGGTTGCACGGGGACCACGGTTGCGGTGTTTACCAGTTACGGTTACGCGACTGTTGCTCTACAAGGCCGCCCCATTTGACAGCTGTTTGTGTTGTGGGAGGCTGCGATTGCAGTTTCTCGCGGCTGTCCTCGGTACTCTGCTCGTTTCGGTTATACTCTACTTTATTTAGGTCTAGGTCTGATTGTTCTATGATAGTCGAGTTAATGCGGTCCTAGAAGAACTTTTTAGTTCTCGGATGCGGTGTTTCTATTGTTTTTTATTTATTTTTTGTAGCTGTACTTTTTCACGATATTGTATACATTTTATTTACTCGTTTTTTGCCAAAAGAAAAGGCCAGCTAGGTTTAATCTAAAAATCTTTCTTCAAAATTTAATCGTTATTTTTTCTATTCAAAATTTAGTTACAATCCGTTACTTGCTAGATTACTTTTCTAACTCTAAAATTGCAATTTTTATCCCACAAATTTTATTTTTTCCTATAACCCATAACCCCTTGCAGATGTTTACATAGGGACTTGAACACATTAAAATAAACTTTTTTTTCTTAGGTATTTTGTTGTTTTGTAGAGAGCTTAATAAAACTTGTCATAATAAGGCCAAACAGAAGATAACAAGTCCTGTGTTAGTCCCTATAACGACGCATGCTCTGAAATATGTTGTAAATAACAATAGATCACTTTGTCAAAGCGTCAAAACGATGAATCATCATTTCGTTTGATGGTGATATTTCATATTGGATTTCAATTCAATAACGGTTACTCGATTCTCTGTGTTAATGGTTAATTAATCGGTGTTTTTCAGAAACTGATAATTATGCAGCTTGATACAAACATCACGTCGTCAAGCGCTGAAATCTGAAAATATCTTGATTTGGAAACACCGAGGACAAGACCCATAATGTGTTGATAGAGTGTGAAGTTTTCAACTTTCTGAGAGAATGCAACTGATATTTATGTAAGGAAGATGAATTAAACAAGCTTAAGTGACAGGTCTTTAGTGAAAAATCAGTTCTGAAGTGGTCGCTTTTTCTAGTGGTTTTGAAGTTAACCGAGATAGTCTTTTCTTATACACATCTTGTAAGGTACGAATACCCTGTTATTCCATTGTGCCCTAGGGTTTTCCATGCTGATTGTCAACACTTCATGAATACTTGTTTTCTTACGTAACTGGGTTTTTTGTTACTCAGAAAGGGAGTGATATCCATTGATTTCCGCAATATCAAGAGTCAGGTGATGATATCTAATTTGAGGAACTATTTGTGACGATGATGGTTAGAGGGTATAGGCCTAGTCAGTCAGCATTCGGTTGAACGGTTTAATATAGATAACAGCATTCATGTCTTTTGATATCAGTTGACAGAGGAACATCCCCTAATTTGTTTTAACCATATAAAAAATGAATATGATGTACTTGCAGCCTAAAAATAATTAAGTTAATTTGTTTTGTTTTTAATGTGTTGT
This sequence comes from Neoaliturus tenellus, assembly GCA_030545055.2. Lineage (NCBI taxonomy): Eukaryota > Metazoa > Arthropoda > Insecta > Hemiptera > Cicadellidae > Neoaliturus > Neoaliturus tenellus. The sequence goes on along the minus strand of CM061533.1, from coordinate 88,317,223 downwards.
TTACGCGAGATACAGTATTTATAGATAAATTAGCTGTGAAACTGAGGTATGAAATAGTGCAGTACAAAAAATAGGCCTATTTGATGTTACCCAGAATATTCATTAGCAATATGGATTTTAATAAATTTCATTTATATAAGTTTGATATAAATAAATTTTAATAAATACTCGATCTTTTAATTTTCCTTAGTTAATAGTTCAAAAACTTTCAACCTCGAAAAAATTTGTTTTAAATAATTATTTAATAATAATATTATTGTTTTTACTCAAATAATACAAAAGCATATATTTGTAATTTGTACAAGAAACTTTTTGTTCAGGAATCTATTGAAGTGAATTGTGACCCCATCTTTAGCCCTGCAGTCATATTTAATCAACTCGCTCTTCTCCCCTCAGGCGACTCGCGACTGAAGGCCTACCCTTCTATATCGATCCGTCTCACTTTCACTTATAGTTATCGATCGTGGGGAACCCATAGAGTGATGAACACAAATAAAATAGTAGTGTAGCGAATGAGCAAGTGAAGCTGGGAAGAGCAGAGGCCGAACTTCTTCAAACTACATCCATTGGTAGTTTAATACAGTAGTTTTATGGTGTTGGAATAATGGTGTATTTAGAGAAAACTGAAATCCGCTGTCCTTTCCCCAGTCATGTACTGTAGACCCTAATCAATAACACATCAACACATGGAAGTGTTCAATTTTATTTCGAAGCCTTTTATTTTGGGTCTATTCTAAATAGCCCGAACGGGATACAGTATTAAATTCCCTTGCGGCGCTCAAAGTAACAAAAGTACAAATAATAGAATATGAATTTATACCTGTTTTATTAAACGATTTTGTAACAATATTTCTTTTGTTAACAAACCCACTTGTTCATTTGATTTTTGTCGACTAAGCCTATTCTTTTCATTGGACCTGTACAATATCGGTTTGTATCAAATTCGCCAGATACAGTATGTGATTTTATGGGTTTAAGATATTTCATATTTTTCTAACAATTTTGCATTTCTATAGTCAAATCACAGAGAAGTGGTCAAATTCATCGACCTGCTGTTTGAGCATTTTTTCAAGGATTAAGGATTTTTCAGGGTTTTTCCTGTTGTTATTGTTATTAATCATATAGGTTCACGTGATAGGGCTAGGTCTGTTACTCGAGACGGAAGATAATATACATTTTTGTAGAAGGGAATTATTCTCTCATCCGTGGTTAGAACTGATCGCAAAATTCCCACTTGTTAAAAGATAATTCTAGTTTGACCGGAACCTCAACAGTAATCATCTTGGTAATCGGAGGTTGCAATTTCATCATGACTAGTCAAAGTTGACTCATTCGCCATTTTAAGAGATCTGGTCTCCGCTTCGGTTTCGTTCATCGAATTTAAACAGATTTTGCATCATTTTAATCATATTCTAATTCAGTTAAATCATGTTTTCATTTTAGCTTCCCCGAGCTGTGGGATGGATAGATGACACACTGCCAGAAAAGGCGAGAGATTGTTAGCTTCAGGCTGTCCGCGCAAGGTTGCGCCAGTCATCCAACGTTGCACAACCAGTAATTCGCCAGACTTTGACCCTCGTCTCCTTGTCAGGTCGTACAGTCGAGGAATAAAACTGAAAATAAAACAAAATGACATGACATGAGCAACAACAGTTGCAAGTGACATTTAACTACAATGTCACAGTAAGAAATTTGAAAAGTTAAAACTCAAAGAGTTCAAAATGTTGTGCGTTTATTTACATGTAACCATTTGTTTTTAGGCGAGCGACAGAAAGAGAAAAGTACTAGTGTAAAGTCCATGTAATCTGGCACGTGCGGTGTCAAATTGACTTATGTACAGTCGGGGATTCCCAGACCGCGCGGTTACATTCTGCTCCGTCTCCCCTTTCCGCCTTTTAGCTTGAAACAAGATTTAATATTTTCCTACCCTATCTTGTTCAGAACAGAATCATAGACTTTTAACACTCCTATTACATAAAAAATATATCGGTATCACTAACGTTATACGTATTGAATATTACACGTTACATAAGATTATCCCGCAAGGATATTGAGAAAAACAGAGGCAGTTCATATTATATTTCCAATTTCCACATTAGGGATTAATTTTGTTGCTTATAATTCATAAAAACTAAAATTTTTCATTGTAACCAATATTTTTTATTAATTTAATTTTGCTTTTTTGAATCATGTAAAATCGTTTAAATGATTATTTTATTTTCTAACAACAACAACAAGTAATAACAGGTTGTGGAAAATTTTTTAAAAATATGTTTTACATGTTATTCTTATGGAAACTCAACAAAACCTTACATTATCTCGCTCAAATATTGACAAAGGTCTTTAGAGTGTGCAAGAGGAAATTGAATCAATTAATTGATAAAAGGGGTTAACTAACAATGACTCACCAATGGTATATTAAAATTCCTACTGTATGCCTCTCGTTAAATAATCGCACACACTAAAATCTTTTGAAATATGAAAATTCTCTGACTACGCAGGTCGGCTGTTAACTGTTGTGTGCCGTGTTGTGCGTCATAGCGAGGCCTATTTAGCGGTGCAAAGTTTCAACATTGTAGTTTTATTTCGGTTGCCTCGTGTCACAGTATGCAGGGCCGCAGGTGTAGAGAGGTCGTGCTAATATTACCGCCTGCGTGCTAAAATCGGCCGACCCGCACCGCTCTGGCTCCTACATCTGAAGCCGGACACACGCACAGATACAGTACCTACACAACTACACTAGTACTAGTATAGCCTACATCACATACAACAATCCGCGGCCGACCCGCGCCGCTCTGGCTCCAACATCTGTAGCCGGACACACGCACAGATACAGTACCTACACAACTACACTAGTACTAGTATAGCCTACATCACATACAACAATCCGCGGCCGACCCGCGCAGCTCTGGCTCCAACATCTGTAGCCGGACACACGCACAGATACAGTACCTACACAACTACACTAGTACTAGTATAGCCTACATCACATACAACAATCCGCGGCCGACCCGCGCCGCTCTGGCTCCGGACACACGCACAGATACAGTACCTACACAACTACACTAGTACTAGTACATCACATAAAACAATCCGCGTCTGACCCACACCTCTGGATGCGGCTCCAACATCTGTAGCCGGACACCCGCACAGATACAGATACGAGCTCCTCCCGGCATTGAGGAAGCGAATCGAATGGGCTCTTCCTGGAGTGAGTCAGTGTAGCGAATGAGCTCCTCCCGGCATTGAGGGAGCGAAGCGAACGAGCTCTTTTCGGGAGTGAGGTAGTGGAGAGAACGAGCTCTTTCCGGAGTGAGGTAGTGTAGCGAATGGGCTCATCCCGGGGTTGAGGGAGCAGAGAGAAAGAGCTCTTTTCGGGGGCGAGGGCAGAAAGAAATGCATCCCGGCATGTCCGGCATTTACTTTTTTTTCGACCTTTGGAAGTAGGCGGTGGCAGTCGGTGGCCGACAGCTGCGAGCTGCGGCGAGGGCGATAACGGTCCCCCGGTCCGCGGCAACGGTCGCGCGTGACTGCACGTCCGACACGACGACACGACCGTACCCTCAAGTCCATTGTCGAGTCGTCTTTCCGACTAGACGATGTTCGGAATAGACCTACAAGACACTCTCTGTTGCATTTTATTCCGTTGATATTTTTCACAAGAAAAATAGGTGTTGGAGTGCCGAGATGTTTGATTTTTTCCCCAATCAAGAGCAATGTAAATTGTCCCCGCCGTATATCAAATTGTTTTTTGTTGATTGCTTATGAATAATTTGTTTTTGCATCTAAAATTCCCCGCCCCTTTTGCAAGATATATTCTATGTAAGAGTTTTATAAAATATCTTTAACAGTATGGCAAACGTTTGATTTCTTTACATTTAATTTGGCTAAAATTATTACTTTATATAAACCATATCCGCCTTGATGATCTGTTTGTTTCAAAATCATATTAATAAACGCATTCATTGCCTTATGGGGAAAAGACGGAAAAGACCGAGTTCAAGTTGTTTTTTTCGAATCTCTGCATAGCATATATAGTAAAATGGAATGTAGCTTCAAAAGTTTGATTCTTGGGATTAGCTCGCATCTGTATTTAAGAGCAAAAGTTACGAAAATTCATGTTTAAAACATTTAATTACAGTAGGAAATAAATCCTCTCTGTATAATTATAACTAGTGTACGTGTTGCTCGAAATCGAGCAATTTAGTTACTATACTGATAAAACATTTCATTTCCTATAACAGACAAATTTTCATTTTCTATATCAAACTCTTGGTAAATATTTTTTGTACTCCAACATACACTTGCCATCTTTATCAAGATGATCTTGGGCTTTTGCGTAGCTTAATACCTTTAGTGGCTTAATTGGCGAAGCCCATCGTCAGCTGTCTTTACAATTAATTTATTCAAATAGTAAGAATTAGACCCTAGCTGAATGCCGATGTTTCGCCCAATAATTCCATGTAATAATTTTACTTTCAATTTTAATATTTTGCTAAATCCTCAACCACTTACTCCGAATTTTGAAGTGAAAGCATGAGTTTCAAAAAGTATAAACCATCGAATCATAATTTGAGTGTGAATAATGTATTATAACCATTACAATGGAAATGAGATTGATAACGTGCCCGGCAACCAGCACCAATGTCACAATTAAATTCCTTTCAATACAGTTCAACAGTTTACACTATATGGATTATATTACTATTCAATTTTCTTGATTAACCATTCATTGATATAAATAATCAGTTATAAGGTGAAGAAACAGTAATGTTTCCAGCAGGTTTTCTTATCAATGGCGACACCAAAATTTAATATCGTAGGCTTTAAGTACTTAAAATTTAGTCTTCAATAATTGGCGTTATATGGTTATCGTTTTAAAATCAAACTAAAACAGACGTTGTGATGTTAATGTGATGTTCTTCATCTCCATGCTTTACTTCTGGAGCACGTTATTTATCATTTCGTCACAGCTTTTTGTACATGCAATTATTTTTCTCTAGTGTTTTTGGCCAAAACCTTTCATTTGAGAGCACTCAGTTAATTCTAAAATTTGTGAAACGCCCACAGCTTTGTTATAAATATTTTACGCATGCATACTTAATCCAATTTGTAAATCCTTGGTACACGCCTTGGTTTTACATAACCCCTTTCGTGTGAAAAGGTAGATAGTACTTTCGCTGATGTCCAATGTTTACACTTTTACAGCTGTTTACTTGAAAATCAATCAATTTCCTCACCAATGTTAATCAAATGGGAAAATTACGAACTTTAAGGACTTGTAGGGCCCTTCCTTTCAAATTGATATTTACCAATTTACTTTAGAAACAACTTCATGCCGAGCTCTATCGAATGACACCAAAATCATTAAAATCGGTTGAAAACTGTGGGAGGAGTTCCTTGTACAAAAAACCGTGTCGCGTATTAAATATATATAGATTATTACAGTATTCATGTGACTATCTGAATACCCGTGCTTTACAACGGAAAGTAAATTTCAATATAGTATAGGAATATTGATATTGCGAAGTACCGGCCGGTTTCGCTTTTGTTTCAGTTTTTGTAGGAATTAAGAAAATAGTTAATAATTAACAAAATTCAACATTTTGTTTTGTTTTATGTCCATAAATAATCTTATCTATATATTTAAAACAGTAAGGTAAAAACGCCTTTGGACAGTTCGCCTGAGACTTCTAATGGACCGATTTACATGCGGGTTGTGCCAAAACAATCGTTTCCGGTCCTTTATTAGCAGGTTTAATTTGTATTTAGAAAATATTTTCGTTAAATCGATCAAAAAAGAAAAAGAAACTTTTCTTATGGAGATTTAACATGGGTTAAATAGCCAACATTTTCAAACCTTTGAACACCTCGTCTGAGACTTCCACTGGACCGATTTCCATGCGGGTTGTACCAAAACAAACGTTTCCGGCTCTATATTAGCAGGTTTAATTGGTATTTAGAAAATATTTACGTTAAATCGGTCAAAAATAAGAAATAAACTTTAATATAGATATTTAACATGGGGAAAATGATGGCCAACATTTTCAATCTTTTGACGTTTTGACAGTTCGTCTGAGACTTCCACTGGACCGGTTTACAGTTTACCAAATAAGAGGTAAACTCACATATATTAGCAGGTTTTATTCACTTTAAAGTTATCTTACTCTCTTACAAAAAATATCGACATTTCCAAACCTTTGCAATGAATTTATTTTACACGCTTTCAGTTAGCTGATTGTAAGCACACGAGGTATCTTGTCTAAATACAGCAGAAGAGCAAAACGTCAAGAAGGATTTGGTTTACTATGGCCTGTATACGCATACGTAAAATCGTATACAATTATAAAGCATTATCCTTTAAATGTATAGGAAAAATAAATCTATGCTTTATAAAAAAAATATACTATGCAATTTTATAGTTGGTGGATCAAAAAGTAAGTTTAGATTGTAGAATTGTTTATAGGCCTATATCTAAAGATTCTTATTTATATAAAAACAGAAGATTAATTGGAAATATATAGCCATTTTAAAAGTACATCTTATACATGTTCCGCACCAACTGTCTAGCGCTCCATGCAGCTGTAGCCTATCCGTTGAGTATCGGGCAACGACTAGAAAGTATAGTAAAAATTATAACAATAAAAAGTTTTACTAAATTAGCATAACAATTAAATTTTCAGATGGCAATCATTTTTAAAGTCAAAGTGAAATTTGACGTCCGTAAGGTGAAGAGTTAACTGGGCAAATGTATGGGCTACCGGCTACCCATAAACTTTTTAAACTGTTTATAAATAGTACTATGCTTTCAATGTAGTGCATTCTCCAACCATAGAAAGTTTCTTGATCGCCTACTTCTTGAAAGTTAAGGTGCTGTTTATGCTTAGTACCGACCGGAAACACACTTTACGGGCGGCCCCTACCCACCACCCATCACTTCCGGTGCGGCTATCGCAATGGCATTGCTCTTGTATCTGCGGTTTCACTGCTACAATGAGTCATGGCTCCGCCTGAAGGCACGACGAGGTTGCGCAATTTGTTTTGTTTGGTACAGTCACCGCCGTCGAGAGTCTGTACAGTCACCGTGATTCCAGAGAAATCATCCTCCAACAGTCAGACGCATTGAACGGTTTTGTTTGGCAACAATTCACCTGGGAGGATTTATAATTTTTTACACTCGAATTAAGTTGTGGGCAAGTCGGCGAAGCCGAAGAAAGAATGATGCGAAACGTATTTAATTCTAAGTATGTTAATTATGATAAATATTAAATGTATTTTAGTTAAAGTCAAAAATATCCTATAAATCAGTATAGACTAACAGAATTTGATTAGTTGTCAATAGAAAGATAAATCATGACTTAAAATGACATTGTGACTGTCTGTATTTTCGCCGTCCGGGTTTGACTCCGTCCGGGTTTGACGCCGTCCGGGTTTGACTCCGTCCGGGTTTGACTCCGTCCGGGTTTGACGCCGTCCGGGTTTGACTCCGTCCGGGTTTGACGCCGTCCGGGTTTGACGCCGTCGGGTTTGACGCCGTCGGGTTTGACGGCGTCCGGGTTTGACGACGTCCGGGTTTGACGTCGTCCGGGTTTGACGCCGTCGGGTTTGACGGCGTCCGGGTTTGACGACGTCCGGGTTTGACGCCGTTCGGGTTTGACTCCGTCCGGGTTTGACGCCGTCGGGTTTGACGGCGTCCGGGTTTGACGACGTCCGGGTTTGACGCCGTTCGGGTTTGACGACGTCCGGGTTTGACGCCGTCCGGGTTTGACTCCGTCCGGGTTTGACGCCGTCGGGTTTGACGGCGTCCGGGTTTGACGACGTCCGGGTTTGACGCCGTTCGGGTTTGACGCCGTTCGGGCTTGTCCTACTTTGGATGTAGTCTGTGTTACGTGTTCCCCCATTCTTGCAGACAATTTTTATTATTCTACTTGCCTTCTGTGTAAACAATGAAAGTAAATCTACCATATATTTGTCAAATACCACTCACTCATGTATCAGAGAATCTCCATAACCATGGGATATAGAGGGTTGAAATTTTGCATGGGCGTTCCACTTTGCTCAAAAATGCTCACTAAGAAACAGTTTTGCAAAATTCCTTCAGGTCTCCGCCCCACAGGACTTCAAAATTTCCATCTAATGTTAATCTTATGGCCAATTTTTTATACAAATCAAAGCAACAACGAATCTGAAAAACTATGGGACCTAGAATGTTAAAATTTAGCACGGGTGTTTTTCTTTGCTCATAGGTGCTCACTAAGAAACGGTTTTGCAAAATTCCATCAGGGCTCTGCCACACTGGACTTCAAAATTTCTATCTAATGTTATCCTTATGGCCAATTTTTTGTACAAATCTAGGAAACAAGGAATATAGAAAACTATAAGACCTACGATGTTGAAATTTGGCATGGACGTTCTGCTTTGCTCATAGGTGCTCACTAAGAAACGGTTTTGCAAAATTCCATTAGGGCTCTGCCACACAGGACTTCAAAATTTCTATCTAATGTTATCCTTATGGCCAATTTTTATACAAATCTAGGAAACAACGAATGTAGAAAACTATAAGACCTACGATGTTGAAATTTGGCATGGACGTTCTGCTTTGCTCATAGGAGCTGACTAAGAAACGGGTTTGCAAAATTCCATCAGGGCTCCGCCACACAGGACTTCAAAATTTGTAATGTTATTCTTATGGCCAATTTTTTATATGAATCTAGGAAAATCATCTGAAAAACCATATGACCTAAGAGAATTATTTGGAACATTTTCAATGGGAGATCCACTTCGCCCAAAGAAACGCATCTTCGGTGCTCTTGGAAAGCATCTTCAGGGCTCCGCCCCTCGGGTCTATTAAATTGGTCTGTAGGGCCAATGGGATTAAAATTTGGCATGGGCATTTCTCTTTGTTCAAAGGTATTTACTAAGAAACGCTTTTACAAATATAGTTTTTGAAGTCCTTTAGGGCTCCGCCCCACAGAACATCAAAATTACTCTATTGCATCCGTTGTTGAAATTTGACATTGACGTTCCTCTTTGCTCACAAGTATTCACTAAGAAACAGTTTTGCAAATATAAAGATTATTATTATATAGTTTTGGAAGTCCTTTAGGGCTCCGCCCCACTGGACTTCAAAATTACTCAGGAGCATAGGCCTACGAGGTTGAAATTTAACGCGGACGTTCCTTTTTACTCATATGTACTCACTAAGAAACGGTTTTACAAAATAAAGTCTTTGAAGTCCTTTAGGGCTCCGCCCCACTGGACTTCATGATTACTATAAAGCCTACAGGGTTGAAATTCTACGTGGACGTTCCTCTTTACTCATGTGTACTCATGAAGAAACAGTTATGCAAGTCCTTTAGTTTTTGAAGTCCTTTAGTAATGATTGAGAACTGTACTTATACTGTAGCTAGCTGTTGCCCGTCACGGCTTCGCCCGTGATTAAATTCATTTTACATGTAATAATATCTCTTTAAAGAGCAACGAAATCTTCTTTCTTAAGAATTGTGTAAGCAGAGCATTGAATTTTGCAAAAATATTTTCTTAATGAACACAAATGAGCAAAGAGGAACGAATATGTCAAATTTCAAACCCCATAGACCTTACGTAGGGGGCTCTAAAAGACTTCAAAAACTATTTTTGCAAAACCATTTTTTATTTTGTAGGCAACATAACAAGTAAAAAGGTCAAATTTCAACCCTGTAGGCTTTATAGTAATCATGAAGTCCAGTTGGGCGGAGCAATAAAGGACTTCAAAGACTTTATTTTGTAAAACCGTTTCTTAGTGAGTACATATGAGTAAAAAGGAACGTCCGCGTTAAATTTCAACCTCGTATGCTCCTGAGTAATTTTGAAGTCCAGTGGGGCGGAGCCCTAAAGGACTTCCAAAACTATATAATAATAATCTTTATATTTGCAAAACTGTTTCTTAGTGAATACTTGTGAGCAAAGAGGAACGTCAATGTCAAATTTCAACAACGGATGCAATAGAGTAATTTTGATGTTCTGTGGGGCGGAGCCCTAAAGGACTTCAAAAACTATATTTGTAAAAGCGTTTCTTAGTAAATACCTTTGAACAAAGAGAAATGCCCATGCCAAATTTCAACCCCATTGGCCCTAGACCAATTTAATAGACCCGAGGGGCGGAGCCCTGAAGATGCTTTCCAAGAGCACCGAAGATGCGTTTCTTTGGGCGAAGTGGATCTCCCATTGAAAATGTTCCAAATAATTCTCTTAGGTCATATGGTTTTTCAGATGATTTTCCTAGATTCATATAAAAAATTGGCCATAAGAATAACATTACAAATTTTGAAGTCCTGTGTGGCGGAGCCCTGATGGAATTTTGCAAAACCGTTTCTTAGTGAGCACCTATGAGCAAAGCAGAACGTCCATGCCAAATTTCAACATCGTAGGTCTTATAGTGTTCTATATTCGTTGTTTCCTAGATTTGTACAAAAAATTGGTCATAAGGATAACATTAGATAGAAATTTTGAAGTCCAGTGTGGCAGAGCCCTGATGGAATTTTGCAAAACCGTTTCTTAGTGAGCACCTATGAGCAAAGAAAAACACCCGTGCTAAATTTTAACATTCTAGGTCCCATAGTTTTTCAGATTCTTTGTTGCTTTGATTTGTATAAAAAATTGGCTATAAGATTAACATTAGAAGGAAATTTTGAAGTGCTGTGGGGCGGAGACCTGAAGGAATTTTGCAAAACTGTTTCTTAGTGAGCATTTTTGAGCAAAGTGGAACGCCCATGCAAAATTTCAACCCTCTATACCCCATGGTTATGGAGATTCTCTGATACATGGGTGAGTGGTATTTGACAAATATATGGTAGATATAGGCTAGGTAATCATGTCAATACAGACAGAACCATACTGAAATTCAATCTTTTGTTTCAGATATCCAACTGTATAAAACATCTAAAACCGGACATTGTCTTGACTCTGGTAAGTAAGATTTATCTTGTTTTGAATTTAATATATCATGAGATTATTGAGATAGTTAGTTTGTTTCTGCGTCGTTGTAGAGTTGAATAATTAGCCGACTAGTGCATTAAAGCATGTAAACATACGGCATAATTGTAGCTTTCTGAGAACATAAATCACGTCATAATGAACTATCGTCAGTATTTTTTATGTTGTTCCTACCTTACTATTCATCATACTGAACGTGAAAAAATCCTGCTTGTACTGTAAATGAGTTTATAATTATTTATATTCTTCCACCTCAATTATTGTCTACGTATTAAGAGAGTTCCTGGTTGGTGATTGGATAATCGGAATGTTAGTGGAGAGTATCCTTAACTCATCCCTGACTCTTATTATAACAGCAAATGGATCGAGTTGAAATAAATTTCGAAAATCAAATGGAATTGTCATAGGTCACTTTAGACACTCGGAAAACCAAAAATGACTTTTTTCTGCGAAACAAAACGAATCCTTTTCATGAGTTGACAACAGTACGCGCACTAAAATTTCTGATAACCCAAAGTAGATACAGTAGTGCATGTGAAGTCAAGGTATTGCATGTCCTATTATGCAGTACAAGGAAAAAGTTGGATGTATTATTTTGAGAAAGACTGGGTGTTATTTAGATCTGGGCGCCATGTACCTTGTAGTAAGTGTGAATCCCTATACGAGTCGTCGCGTCGCGTGGCGTGCTGGCGAGTCGTGTAGGCGTGCCACCGACACGCGAGGGTCATAAGCGATGCGCGCCGCCGGAAATAACTTTTGTCTCCCCACGAGGGGGGGGGCAGACAACTTTATCGATTCGTCCAGGCCTCAACCCGAGCAGTAGTAACCTGGGTGTGCAACCTGCGGTTTGTAACGAGTTAAAAAAGTACAAAAAATTAAAAAAAGAAATTAAAAATTAACTCATCTTTACTCGTAAATAAAATACATGGGTATTTAGAAGAATAAAAAATAATGAAGTGCTGTTTGCAACGTGCGGTGCTTTTGTAACGTGGATATGTTAAGTCAACAGTGAAGAAATTATGTAACAAACATGTTTACGATCGATAGCTAGGTGAAATGGTGTTTTCAAAAGCGTTGATAACATCTTAGCTTGAGGTTTATTTAGTGGTAAAAAAATTTATAAATTTACCAAAATTGAGGATTTTTAAAACTTTTAAGTTTTCACTTATTGCTTAAACGTCAATAATAGCTATAGACAGTTTATTGATAACTTACAAAGAAAATATATAATGATTAGAATAAGTTAGAATAATAAGAAAAATAGTAAACTCTAAAGAATTAGAAATTAGTTATGTTTTTGGAGCTGGGAAATGTATACACTGTTTCCAGTCTTCCACGACTTATTGATATTTCTTCAATGGAGGTTTAAAGCGGCGACACACTACCGGACTACTCTCCGGATTGTATATCGGACCGAGCAAAGTACCTAACGAAAAGTCAGGTAGTGTGTCACGGGACCCGTACACCGTACCGAACGCCGTACCAGACACCGTACCGAACGTCGGAGCGAGCGCTCTGGAGGCGGTTTTCTAGCAAAACTTCAAAGAAAAGATCGGTCCGGTGTACGGTCCGATGTACGTTAGTGTATCAGGGTCAACTTTTGCTCCGTACGCCATCCGAAGCGTGGCTTCCAACGCTAGCGATAAAACGCCCTTTCCTCACCACAACATCCTCCAGCTCTTTCATTCACTCACGCTCCGGTACGATACTGGTCCAAAGTCTTGTTCGGGGAAATGTTCGGAGTAAATTTACCTCCCTGCATAGTGTAATGTTCGGTCCGATGTTCTGTCCGATGCACGGTCTGGAGCAAAGTCCGGTAGAGTGTCGCCGCGAATCGTATTGAAAATCGGGTCCGCTTTACACATGCTTCGCATTGTATTATGGAGACCATACATGTTTCGTAATATACCTTGGTTGTGTAAGGGAAGGGGGTCATTATTTAGGCGTTATGCAGTGTTGTATAGATGGGTGATGTAACGCAATTACACTACTAATTCGAATTTTATATGGACGACTAACAAAAATCACTTTCAGGACGGGATTAAAAAATAAATAATAAATAAAATAAGGCTGAGGCCAGAATAACAAATTAAGTGTAGGCCTACTACAGAGTTTGGGTTGGTCAAGACTCTTAATTGTTTGGCTAATTTGTTTAAAACAACATGGGTCCTAATACGTTATTTAAAGCTAGTTTTAATGGATATTTTTGTTGGGTACTTGTTTGTTATACATAAGCCAGCTACGGTAGTTCTTATGTTATTTTGAACTGGGTTCTTAAAAAATACAAATTGAAATAAGAGTACTGTATTTACTGAGCATTGTGTGCGAATTCAAAATTTCAAGTTTTACGGTTTTTGAGTTGTGCTATCTTAAAGTCAGCCATGTCACGGTTGATCGCGACGAACGCTCTATACTCGTGGCCTCGATTTCGGGCCTGCTATACACGTAGACTACTCAGCCGTTTACAGCGCGTTGCGGGGGTTAGGTTACGTTTGTTATATTGATATATATGTCTGAAATACTTTCACTAACTCCAGAGAAATACTAACAAATAACACGGAATACTTCACTACTGGATTCAAATTTGTAACTATATCGTACTAACATCAATCTGCAATTGTTTGTGCTGTAAACGGCCATCACAGGCCCAGATATTCCATGTTATCTATAGCGATAAGTCATACGATGGACCGTATAAGACTGGGACGGTGGCGACGTCCTGTAATCCAGGTACTTGGAGGTCACGAATTGTGGATAGTTATAGGCGATGGCTTGTGGATGCGACATTCCCTAATGGGGACTAACGTCCGCACTAGTGAATATACTAGTTCATCCATAAAGACAATCCTCATAATTAGACCAATTCGTATAAATGGGATCAAAATTGTGGTGGGATCCCACGTTAAACTGTAGGTCCCTAGATACCATTGGCTGTTGGGCTATTAATTAACAGTCCTGCCTAAGGAAAATGTCGGTCTTAGTCAGTAACAAGACTACAAGATCGCGCCACAATCATCCTACACTCATCCCTCATTCACACTTGGCTTTAAACTACCTATTGAGTTAGGTCGCCATTTCAGTAAAGGTATTAAAGGTATTAAGGTATTAAAGGTATAGACAGGCATAACATGCCCACCGTCGCGGCAGGGCGGAGATGCGTTCGCCGCGATTATCGGTGATATATGGCTGACTTTCAAGCACAACTCAAAATACCCCGTCGCAGCAGACCTGCGAATTTCCAATGGAATTTCAGATTATTTACTTCAGCATAAAACACCATAGGATCGAGTATGTAGGTTTGCTGCCATTGGGTGTTGTTAGAAAATCCAAGTTAATCAATAATTGGTGAAGGTAAGGTAAACACAAAACTGTATGAAGCTCTGGCATTTTTTTATTTTCTCCATAAACCCCATGGGTATGGGTATGTAGGTTTGTCGCATGGGTTTTGCTATCTTATGGGTTTTGTAAGCAGGTATACGTTAAGCCCTATCTAGATAACGTACATGCCAAATTTGATTAAATTATGCCAATAAATAAGCAAGATATAGGGTTTTCTTTATTTCCCACTACTTCTTAACAATTTCATTTTAATCGATATTAGAGATGTAATTAATGCGGTTTTCATTGGTAAACAAACCATTGTGAGTGTCCTGGTTTTAGCGGAAGGCTGTACCTTTAAATATCTCAACCCCGTATAAAATAAAAACTAATGAATGTAGCCTATGATTGCGGCGAGTGAGCGGTGAGCGGTGAGCGTCTCCATGGCTACGCGGTCGCATTGCCGTGTATCGACGAGACAGAGACAGGCCGCGGCCACGACCGGGGGACGAGCTTTGCTCCAAGCTTGCCTTGTCCTGTCCAAGGTATCCGACAACGGTATCGACAACGGTCAACGCAATATTGTTCACGGACGTTGTGCAATAATATATATCTCATCTGTGGCGCGATTTCATGAATTGCCGTTTTGGACGCACCGAAACTGCGATCCAAAACCCAGGTAGACGCCGAAACTGCGCTCCTTACCCCAAGGGCGACCCCAGGCAGACGCCGAAACTGCGATCCTGGCACGGAGGCCGCCCCCGGGACGATAGACTGACGATACTGTACGTAAGACGATACTGCTGCTCTTGCTCTCAAACTGAGAATGACTGATATATTTGAGGGGGAAATAAAGAAGGAATGTACACCCTGAAAGTCTTCGTTTATTGGTCCAGGTTAAGAGTCATCTTCACCCCTGGGCCGGTAGCCCATTGTTGCGCAGTCGGCAATTTTAACTATACGGCTTTTAATGCAAAACATGGCAGGTATTTGATTCCCCTGTTTCGGACGCCGTTTTTCAATCGATTTTCTTTAAACTTGGTAAGTGTTCAGTTGAATAGTTATATTAGGTCCCTCATACCTCGAAATTTTGAAAATTTAACAAATATTACTCTCTGTGACGTCGCAAAGTAACTCGATTTTCCTTGGTAAATTTATTAAATTTTCTAAATTTCGAGGTATGAGGGACCTAATATAACTATTCAACTAAACACTTACCAAGTTTAAAGAAAATCGGTTGAAAAACAGCGTCCGAAACAGGGGAATCAAATACCATGTTTTGCATTGAAAGCCGTATAGTTAACATTGCCGACTGCGCAACAATGGGCTGCTGGCCCAGGGGTTAAGATGACTCTTAAGGGGGTGGTTATCGCGAGTTTAGTTCAACTTGGAAGTCCCCGTTTATTGGCATTAGTTGAAAAGTGACTTGAGCGACACGTCGGACGGCGAAACATTCTAGAGCCATTACTCTACACCGGACGCTGGAATCCCCGCTACCTGCTGATGGGCCGCTGTGCCAGGATCGCAGTTTCGGTTGTGGGATTAGTGAACCCTTTTGAGGATTAAAACTAGGATCGCAGTTTCGGTGCGCCGGCCGTTTTCATTATTCAGCACAGATAAACAAAATATTCTTTAGTCTGACGGACTATGGTATGATCAGTGGCGGACTTACCTACGGCGCCGCCCCTAGGCCCGTTCGGCCGGCCGCCCCTATAGGCCCGTTCGGCCGGCCGCCCCTTTGTGTTTCGCGAAAAAGGAAAGGTTTGAACGTAAAAGCTATATTAAATTTCCCGTTGTTGGCACGCTAATTATTGCATTTTTCCAAGAAAGACATAGTACAATATGAGTACATTATATTTAGGTTGTGTTTATAGGTTTTAAGAAAAACACATATTTCGTGGTTGAAGCAAGAATGAATATGAATAGGCTAAATTAATCGCCGCGCTGGACGCATTGCCGTTCTTGAGGAAATTCAACTAACTTACTTGTTACTTGTAGCTCGCATCCGTTGTCCTTAGAGTCAAGGAATTGGACAGGTCAAGGGGTTTATCTTATACATAGCTGCCCTACAAAGGATAATTCTAATCTAGTTCTTTGTTACCAGAAAGGTAACAGTCAATAATTTTGTGATTTTATTGATATTTTGTAATTTTTCTGGCAAAGCTTGGAATAGCTTGATCCCACAGTATTTAGGCTTGTGCTCGAAAAGAGTTAGTTTGTGTTGCTCTGCATGAAGTCCTTTATGTCGGGTGTGGTATTTGTGATTGGAAAAGGTTGGTGAAATATTTTGGGTTTTTATATAGCAGACTGATTCAAAGATGAAAAGTGAGGGGACCGTGAGAAGGCCTAGTTGTTTGAAAGCATCTCTACAGCTGGTCTGGGGCGGCATACCCAGGATGGCCCTTATTGCCTTCTTTTGACAGACAAAAATTCTTTCAAGGTTGCCCTTAACAGCTCCCCAAAGAATTATTGAATAAGAAATGTGTTGTTCGAAGAGGCCAAAGTAAACCAACTTTGATAAGGGAAGGCTACCGTAGGTTCTAATTCTACGCAGAATATAGAGACCTCGAGCTAACTACCCCTCAAGCTTCTTTAACTGATCTTCCCATCCCAGCCTATCATCCAATCAATACTATAAAATTTAAATCAATAAAAATTTATTCAATTTAAATTGGTTTTCTTTTAGTTTCTCTTCTAATTTCTATGAACTTATTATTATATAGATATTTATTTAATGTAGTAATATCATGTATCATATAATAATGGTATTAATAATAAAGAACCAGTCGTATGTCTGCCTCTGCACGTCGCGACATGAACGTGAATCATCTTCACCGCTCACTACGAAACCGGCCGCCGCCGCGCGCCGCCCGTCGCCCGCTGACGCGTCGCCCGCCACCTGCCGCGGCCGGGCGCCCCTCAACGGCGGGCGCCCCTAGGCACGTGCCTAGTGTGCCTTATAATAAGTCCGCCACTGGGTATGATTCACGAAAATAGTCCGATGAGAGTATAAACATTGTTGCAAATTTATTCCGAAACACTTTTCTATACTGTATTACACATCTTAAACATAACCACAAAATGACAACATTGCCAGGCGAGTGGCAATGAGGCACCGCTGTTAATATTTCCATGGGACTATTTTCGTGCATCTCAAGTACAGTACTGTACCTTATTCCTTACCGAAATATAAGCTGTACTAATACTCCTGTCGAATGTTGTTTAAACGTAATAAATAAAATACCAAATGAGTTTGTCTGGTATTAGATTAAAATGCAATTTCAAAGCACTTACAATTGTAGTCTACCATTTCAGTTGAAAGTTCCGTCATCAATTCCATGAGGAAATCTTGCTCGTTATTCTTTTACTATCAGAAAACCTGAAAGTAAATAAAGATTTTTAATTTTTTTTTAGAAACAAGTAAAAAATTTTTAAATTGTAAACCTATCAAAATGTTTTAAAATTATGTTCCTAATTTCTGTAAGTTTTTTTTCAAATCCGAATGCGACTAGCTGTCGTTTAGAGCACGGCGATCCATGGCAGAGGAAATGAAGCACGGATGGGAATGCAATAGGTTTTATCAAATAAATTCTGCATTGAAACCAATCTAATAAAACTTACCTTTCTCTATAAGATGTTTTAAAGAAAAAAAATTAAGGTCAAATGAAACTAAAGTATTTGGTATCAAAACAATATTTAGTCACCTGTTTTCAATTATTTTTTATATATTTTATATGTATTTTTTATATTTTATTTAATAGAACTAAAATATTTCATTACTCCTTTTCTCGAAATAGTAAGCTCATTTTTAGCTTAGACCTACGTATTTTTAGCGTTTACACTTTTCCTCAATATGTGTTGGGATATTTCACGAGGCGCGTACCGACGGTTGGCAGAACTGATGAAAGCATGTGCTATACCAATACAGAACAGCTGGTGAACGGAGGTGGAGGGGGAAGTCATTGACCACAAGTGCAGGTCGACCAGAACCGCCAGAACGTCAAGGTCATTTGGGGGGGGGGGGGGGTGACCGAAGAAATCAAATAATTATGGCTTGCAATGTTGTCGTTGGCTTTGAATAGTAATGACAAAAGTGATGGTTATAGCATCGAATTTGCTAATATGTTTTCAGTTTTCAAAAAGAAAGTATTTTATGTATTCTACTACCACTACGGCTTGCAAGTAGACATGTAGGGATATATATTTAAAAATATTATTATTTTTGGGCCATAAACGAGATTTATAATTTACCAGGCTAAAAAGGAATCGGATCGGGAGCTATTCCCTTGTAGTGTCCCAACGCCACATTTACGCCAGGTTTTCCTTGTGTGTCTAAACTGAGGCGTGTTGCAATGGCCACTGTAATGTTAATACCCTGTTTTTTCAACTGACTTGTTACTATGTTAAATCTACACTTTTTACAAAGGAAGCTTTTTCCACTTCTCTTTGCCACATTGGAGTTTGGAGTGTATAGCAAAAAACCTGCCTTGTTCTGTGTGCCTATAAAAACAAAGACAAGGCTCAAAAAACTTTGTTCAGAATAGTCGGGAGTCTCTTGTTCCTGAAAGCGCCCGTCTTTACGAGGTCTTGCCCTTCCAAAACCTCTAAAAACAATAAATGAAAATAACTTGTGTTCCTCGTTTGGTTGCTCTCCGTGTACTATTCTGGAATTTTCCTTCTTTATTATTTTGCAATGTTGGCAGAAAAAAAGATGTAATAAATTAAAGTACCGGTAGTTACTTTCCAGGTGGTTTCAGGTTTACTAGATGAAATATGTAAAACTTCTCAAATATAAAACAAAGTGCTAAATGGAGTGAATATTGACAGCTCATCTACAATCAGTTTACTAGAACTAACACTTTGTAATATAATTTAGTGTAATTGGTAAAAATTAATAGTGATACAAATGCGGTAGGGCAATAATTGTTTTCTTCGAGTTGATTACCTGCCAGGGCCGCTGATCAAGTTATCATTTTTAGCCCTTATCACATGCTCCTGTGTGGTGGCAAAGGCAGCCCTGAACTGCTGCCAACACAGGTTTGCCCCGGCCCAGACAAGCACCGCATTGACACGGATTCTGATGTGGCAATTGTCGCCACGTTGGCAGCCCTGCCGCGCCTTGCCGGGAATGCCGCTTTGTTTATAAACAGAGCGCGCCCGCCAGCCCGGGAAATGGAGCGTGCAGGCTGACCAACCTTCCCCGTCGGATGTCCCCGATAGCCCTCGCCGATTCCCTACTTTGTTTGTTTCAGAGTATTTTTGTCATGTATTAGGGGCTTATATGCTATGATTTTACACTGTGTATTTGAATATAGGATATCCGCGCCAAAAACTGTTTGGTTACTAAATAAACAGCATGGTACTACTTCGACACTAGTTGTCAAATTTGCCCCTAGAACTACTTAAATTTCCTTTTTATACACACTCTTTTATACTCTTGTCAATGTTACTTTGTGTCTTAATTGGCTAAGATACGGATTATCAAAAGACTATTTTTCATTTAAATAGCACCCATTACCGTACTGTACCGGTATTTATTTTATTACTCTTACTGTTTAATTAAATGACAGCTTGTTATTGTTCTCAAAGTAACAATACGCCGAATACGCGTTCCCGTCTCGCGCTTGAAATCACGGACGCTTTTCATGTTTGGTACAAAAATCTACGAAGTTTCTATAATTTTGCTATTTTTCAGTTCCTACAAACTCATTTTCTAGAACAATCTACTGTTGATGCAGAAACCGATTCAGTTCTAAAAATATTTCAATTTTTACAACCGTCTCAAATAAAATGTGGAATTAAAACAGGTAAATTAAGTGGTATGGATTCTATGAGGAATTTGCTTAGTATTGCATTTTTCATCAATGGTATTGATTTGTTTGTGTGGTCACTATTCGCATTGCTATCGAAGCCGGTCGTTTTTACATTTTACAGTTATTTGTGTCACCACCCCCAAAAGCTGGTGCGCATTTATGACGCAGTGTGGACAACAATTTTGCTGATTGCACACAGTTGCCCCGTCAGCAAGTGACACACTGTATTCGGCTCTGCTAACAGGGTCGCCGGGCCTTCGAACTCGCCGTGTTGCGAATCGTGTGAGAATAATGTCACCGGCAACAACGCGTGCGTGGTGTTTACACGGACGTTCCCCGCGTCACGCGTCACGCGGGTCACCGGTGGCGAGGTGGCGAGCGTTGCGCAGCGACAATGGCGACATTGCGGCATCGGCGCAAGCCGCAAGTGAAAGACAAGGCTGAGCTAGCTATTTGCGCGGGGTTACTGCGCGCTACGGTGTGCCCATTACATTTCACCTCTTTAGGAATAAGCATTTATGTTGGAAAAATAACATCTTTAAATAAACAAGGATGGGTCTTCCGAATAACAATTATTTTTGAAGCGTATTAAATAGTTGGACTGATAGGCCTACAAAAATATTCGTGATTCAGTATTCCTTTGAAAATAAGTGACAAGATTAAAAAAACATTTTGTGCTTTTTAGTTTTTTGCTTTGTAACCCATCCGTATAACAACATGGACTCGTTTCAGTGTTTCCACCAGCTCGAACTCTTTCCTGGTACCTACGAGACGGATTTGGAAGGTTTTAAAAAATGAGACAACCTAACCTAACACATTTTACATAGAGCTAGATACTATATTACCGTTGCAGCGAGAAGTCCTGCCAATGTCGGCAGCCCGTATGTTGTTGAGATGCTTAGGGGATGAACACACAGAACGCGGCGCGGCGCGGCACGGCGCGGCGCGTCATGACGCGTGAAAAACAAATTCATAGTTTGTTATGGAGTTCAACACACAGAGAGCGGCGCGGCGCGGCGCGGCGCGGCACGGCGCGGCGCGTCTTCACTTGGACCAGTTGAGTTTGATTTTTTGGAGCGTCAACACGCGTTTTCGCGCGTCTTCCCTGCAAATATGATGGATGGTGAGTGTTTAACGAAGTGTTTTGTAGGCCTGCACTGTGGCAAGCGAAGCATAAACATTACAAGAACAGGGGAATTGTGGACACGCTGTGGAATAGGTGACAATGGTAGAATATATTGCTTAAATCTATACCGTACTTATTTAATACACTGAGGTTTATTTTGTAATTGGAACTTCTTTACAGTTTTCACTGACTTTAAAGTTTCTAGTGTCGTTGGACAGACTTGGTGTGCATGTGTAGTTGTTTGGTAGTCCGGATTCGGGTTTGTTTAACGACGATCGCAGTATTTGACATTATAAAACCTACACTTATTTAATACACTAAGGGTTTTTGTGTGGACAACTCCTCCTACAATTTACAACCAAAATTAAAGTTTTTGGTGACGTTGGATACGGTTTGATCTGTATTTGTTTCCGCCAAAAACGAACGTGTGATACTTTAAATAAGTGTTTTCCAAACGCAGCAAACATTGAACCAATTTGCTCAACGCCATATCGGACACTGATTACTGAAGTGAAAAGAGTAAAGACGCTCCGCGCCGCGCCGCGTTCTGTGTGTTCAAGTCGACGCTTGATGACGCGCCGCGCCGCACCGCGCCGCCCCGCGCCGCGCCGCGCCGCGTTCTGTGTGTTCATACCCTTACACGGTTGCAATACTACATTCCGGTCGTCCCCCTTGTCGATATCGCCGTCTATTGTGTTTATTCCCGAGCCCTTGTCGTTCAGTCCCTAGAAAAGTTCGAAGTTCTTCGTCTCGGTACAGAATTGTAAAATGGAGCCTATTATTGCCAGCGAGAAGTAGCGATTCGTTGTATGGCTTTACTATTGTATAACATTTTTCATCCAATAATTACTAGATTAGGCCTACTTATTTATACAGAGAAGTGGCATATTTTTCGGATTTATAATAATTTATACTTATTTGGCAACACCATTGAAATGTAGTTTATTCGTTAATTCTGGTAAAAATGGTTTGTGCGTGTTGTAGGCTATACTTAGACGGCGTGATTTTAGAACTACAGCATAAACATAATTTTGATATAAAATGTGTTTATAGGAGTGATGTGCTGTTCTTAATTTTCTTTATTTATATACACTTTATTTATAATCTTATTAGTTTTTTATTTATACACCCAAATCACTGTAACTGAACTTAATTATAATACTTGAAGTGTGAGACAAGTGTAAGAATAAAGGGGTGTGATACAAAAGAAGTATATAAACTGCTTCAGAATCCTATCTTTGGGTTAAATATGATACTGTTTGCTTTTGAAATAGTATGTGACCTGCTAACGTTTTCCTCCCAAGACTGTGGGCTGAATTAAATATAGCCCTTTACCAAAGCTCAAAAAAGTGGAAAATTTTTTTTTATTGAATAATTCTACTTAGAATTATTACATAGACACCCCTCCCCGCGTGTTTTGTTTTATGTAAAGGGAATTTATTTTTAACGCAAACCATTCAATGATGTCAACAACGCATTGAGGAATTAATTTTTGTGGGAGGGGATACGAACTCTTTCTCCTGGTGCACGTGTAATTAATTGATAAGAAAGACAATGAATAATAAGAATACATATTAATTAATTCTTTTTAGTTTGCTTGTCTATACTTTCATCCCTTTTTTACAACTAGTTCTGTTTTGGGGGAGAGGAGGTTTGAGGGGCATTTCCGATTCCTCGCGTAGGATAAGCCCCTATAAGTGTCGTTTAAACTTGCAATATCGATTGTCCCAGGTGCACATTGTTGACTCGCACTCCACGCATGGCAAGACTGTTCAATTCAGCTCTGAAAAGTTGGTAGTACCGCTGCAGGTGTAGCAGACGCGCCGCGAGGTTGGCAAGACTGAACAATCAATACGGGCCTACCCAAACATCCTGTTGATAATGCTGAACACTACTTTCTCCCCGCTCGCCCCCCTCCTCATGCCGCCTATACAATATACATACATCGACGATATAGTCAACCCATTCAAAGAATAACTTGAGCAATAGCGGACATGGCAAAAATATGCAGTGAGTCACCTGATAGTGAATTGGTAGAATTCTATTTAAAGGCCCATAAAATTTACATGTCGCCCCCCAAGTTGCTCCCAACAACGTGGTTGTAAGGAACTAAAATTCAAATTGTATGATTGTTATGAGTGGAAAACTAAAGCAACCAAAAAATGCACAAAATGTAGTAGCCTATTCCACAATTTCTTTCTATTTGTACTAATTAAAACAAAATTTTTTTACATAATAATTTAACCCCAAACATTGTAAGAGTTGTTTTTCCATGTTTTATTGTTACTCCCCCTGGGAATTGAATATAAACATGTGTAGCGACTAAGCATTCTATTTTCCTCGAATGCTTGTTTGCCATTTAACCCTCTACTACACGCGCCGCGGACTCACAGTCCGCACTTCAACATAATTTCGTTTTTACAGTTTTCCACAATTCGTGGAGGGTTGAACGGCCGTCTACCTTCCCCTCCACTCCCCCTCTAACTAAAACCGGTTTGGTAACACCCGCAGTGCAGTGGATCTTTCCCTGTGGATAGTTTTCTGACAGTTGTTCGGCAGTTGCGGACTGATAGTCCGCGCGCGTGTGTTCGTGACACTTGAATTTCAGTATCTGCGGACTGTTATTCCGCGCGCGTGTGTTAGTGATACTAGAATTTTGAAGACATCATTTGACATTTGCATTACTTCTTTATTGTTTTTTATATGTTTTACTTTTAAAACATAATTTTTCAATTATGGCTTACATCAGGCAAAATGCTGATGACATTCGGGCGATGCTTGAGGATGAGTTAGGCCTTAGTAATGATAGCGAAGAAGACATAGTTGAAAAAAGTGACCATGACAGTAACACTGAACTTTCAGAGAATGAAAATTATGAAGAGAATGAATCTGTGCCTATTAGGCCTATTAGACTACAACTTCAAGCCCCTGTACCTCTGGAAGAAGGTTTTGTTTAGTTGAAACTAATAACTTGTAAATATGTTATTATTTTAACCAACTGAAAATATATCATTTTATGTAATATGCTATTGACTTACTACTCCTAACCTAAAAATAAATATTGAGTGCAGAAAAGCAATGAAATATACATGATTTACCAATTTACAGCAAATGCGGACTGGCAGTCCGCGCGCGTGTAGTAACGTAACAAGTGGGTGCGCGTGTAGTAGAGGGTTAAGACGAATTGACGAATGTAATGTGAGGCGGCAAGTTCACAATTTCTTAACAAAGGATCGCTAATTGCCTTCGTGGAATCTTGCTTGTGTTGTGTATATCCACGTGCCGTAAATAGGCTAATTTGCTTATCACATCGTTATCCTTAGCGTTTTGGATCATTTGTATCAATAAAAGACTTTCCCCTGCTACACAGAGAAGTACTGACACAACGAAACGAAGGGGCTTCAGTGCGTTCGTTTTGACGCTTTATTATACAATATATGCAATAAATTATACTCAATTATTATAATACATTATATGCAAATCTGCAACCGTATGCAGGTAAACTGCACTACAAAAATTTAGGGGTAGTCTACTGGTAATGCAGCAAGTCTATAAACCATCACTAGTTAAAAATCTTTCGCAATTTTATTTTCATGGAGACTGGAGACCCTCTTAAAATTAGTTTCGTGGGTTTAAGACAGGTGGATTAGTCCATAAAGAACCAGTATAGTATAGTCTACAAGTAATGGGAACTAGAATTAAACCGAAGCTTGGCAATAACAATATAACTGTGTTACTCCCAACCAAATTTAAAGTAGTAAACAACGGTGTAACAGTTTGTCCAATGATTCATAGTTATGATGAAACTTTTCTCTGTCGCAACTTTCCACTCGTCGCGGCGGCGGCGGCGCTCCGGTACAAGAGTTTCCCACGACGACCGACCTTCAGCGTTGATCGGACAATTATAAATACAAAGGGGGCCTGCGGTGTACAATGCTTGTACAAAACGGACCGATTCCCATTCCCATGGAATGTATGAGAATGTTGCCCCCTCCCCTCCCCTCCTCCGGGCAACTGCAAGGTCAGCCGTCTCCGTCTGGCCGTTGCCATTTCCCCCCTTCGCACCTCTCTCTCCCCCTCTCTCCCCCCTGCCACATAGAGCACTGTTTACGTTCGGAGGTGGCCCGGAGCCGGCGCGTCGTCTGTTTCGATCGCTTCGCTCGCATTCCTCGACACCAGCTGTTCCCCTCCCCCTCCCTCCAAACAGCGGCGAGCGCCATCTTCGTTTCCTCTCTTGTCCCCGGCATTCGTAAACAAAGAGGATGGAACGCTTTGTTCATCAAAGGACGTCGACAGCGGAATGTTTGGACGGCAACAAAGTATTATGGCCTTTTGAAAAAAGAGTGGAAAAAACCTGTTATAAGAGGTATTATTTCAGGGAGTTGCTGCGACCTGATCGTTTTGTAAACAAATAACTTATCTGGCGTTACAATGATTTTTAGCTTGAAAATTCGTCAACATCATCAATTATCAATAATTATATTGATTGCATTGTACTGCATTGTTATGTACTCATAGGTTTACAACATGTTATAATCTGTGTAAATAAATCCTGGGCAATAGCCATTAGCCGTGTGTCGGTGCCTCTCAACAAAGTTCGTTGGATCAGTAGGCTAAATTTTATGGGTCCTAAAGTGTTGTATCCATTGTATCACATGTAGTGTGTGCACTAATTATGTGGCTGATTGGCTCGCTAAAAAGAAACTCCAAATTTTCCTGTTTATAGGAGATTCTGAAAACTATAGACTACGTGAAAGATCCTGATGTGTGTGTTTGTTTCAGAGTGGAGTGAACTCAGACAGCGGGCTCTCAGCCAGGGAGGCGGTCTTCCAAGGAATAAGCGAGTAAGAGCTTCGATACAAATTACAAATAGGTTATGAGGTTCGAGGGGCTTAGTTCAAACTTAAGAGGGCGTTGGAGTCAATCCAAATTCCGCCTTTCCCCCATAAGAGCAATGTTAAACGAGATGTCAAATAACTCTTTTATTTATAATCAGAAAATAATAGTTTGTAGCTCTAAATAAAGGGTTCATCAAGGCGGATTTGGTTTGCGAGAGGAATTGTTTATAAAAAAAATAGTGTTTTTACGAACTTGAAATAACAAAGCAAGTTTTTACTACTTTTAAAACATTTTCTACAGAATTTTATAAATTATTTACAAAGAATCGATCTCGCAAAAGGAACGGGGAATTTAATTTTGATTCAAACGCTATTTATTCTGAACCAATCGGACAAAAAATAAAGACATTATATGACAAATGCCGGGGACAAGTTTATCATTGCTCTTATGGGAAATAAATCCAACATGGCGGCACTCCAACGCCCTCTTAACGTATTGTTAAATTGCAATGTTTTGTTCTCTCTGAATGCGGAGTAAATCTCGACATAGAGAAAGGACAGTAGGAAGAAAAGTCTTGGAAACATATTTTCCTGGTATCAGGGCATGCGAAATAGGTTTTGGAATTCTCGTACACATAGAAGTAGCGTGGCTAAATTATTTTTTGAGTATGGGGTATTCAGAACAAATCAGTAGATTTACTATAAGGCACGAACAGTTCTCAAGTTTTATAATACTTCTACAACTTTTACCAAATTTAGGGGGCAGTACCCCTCATATGAGACGCCTATGCTTGTACTTTATGAGTACAGTATGGGAGTTTGTGTTCGGTTTTTATGTAGCGTAAGCCTAAGTGAACTGAAAAGAGGGAAGAGTAGAATGTATCTCAACTCGTCTTTGAAATTGAGAAAAGGTTTAATGAAACTTATATGAAATTTATGTTCAAATCCGGAGACCCTTTTTCAAAATATATAAAACCCATATTTCAAAACAAGTTATGCTATATTCTATCGACGGAAGGACTAGAATCTAATACCGATATTTTTATAACTTATTTAGCTGATGAATAATTTTTAAGTACGGTACTTTAATTTTTGTTGCAGGTTCAATGTTGACAACAAAATTCTCTACCCAGAAATCACGGAATGGTAAGCAACGTCGTATTTGTAACAATAAAATGTGTCACCTTGACTGTCTACTTGGTGGCGAGTATCTTATCACGGTTGTGTCGCAGAAATTGGCACCATTGCTCTTATGGGATATAGTTCACCCATCCACCCATACCTCTGTGGTTCACCTCTCCTGTCCAGAGACTGCAGTCATCTCGGTTATAACCAAGGTGACTGTAGGCCAGGGCCAGGTGAGCTACGTCCCATAAGAGCAATGTTGTCACTTTCTGCGACATCCGTGGATGTCGCCACAGAGGTTTTGTTGGTTAAGAAAGTGTTAAAAAACCAACATTTTACTCTTTGTTACCTGCAAGTGTTGCCAACGCTGCAGGAAACAACAATTAATTGTTCTCCTTTGCGTTGGGGTTTTTTTTGTCTCAACTATTACTAAATAAGGTAAGCAAACTTGGGTAGAATTTATGGTTTTATATTTACCTAGATTGCTAATTGTTCATTTGGTTTACCTAATTGTTTGTTATTAACTAATAATCCGAATGTAAAATAGAGTAATATGGCGTCGTTACGATAAATATCGTACCCGTGGCAAAACTGCTTGATTCTTTTTCTAAATCAGCTGTGTAATGGTAAATTTTATAACATAACTTGACTTCCGTTTGAGTTTTGACGCTTCATATCCGGAACACAAAAATAGCTATTCAGCTGACCTTAGGAAGAATTTATGCTTCTTCCTCTACAGACCTTGAGTTATAACATGGAGCTCAATGATATATAAGTACCCGTAGCAATACACTGCTTCATCCGCTTATCCAATCAGCTGTGTAGTGGTAAATATTAAAAATTAATTTGAACTTTAATTTTAATTTTAACACCGTTAGTATATTAGTGTATAACACCGTTAAAACAAAAATGGAATTAACGCGAACACAATAAACTTATACAGCAGACCGCGAATGAAAAACAGTTAGGCCCTATGCGTTTCTTTTACCGATCTTGTCAATTCAGAGCAAAATTAATTAACAAATAAAACACACAAAATAAATGTACAAACACACACGAACGACCGCACAATTACAACACTCACGGTACTATTACCGGTAGTTTTATTTATTGTTGCCCGGTTTCGGTTTACTGTTAAACAATCGAGTCGCATGTGTTTATTTTCAAATGTTCTAAGTTTAATCAATAATAATACCTATAAACAATGGATTTACTGTGAAAGTTAACAAATTAATATGCTTTAAATATAACAAAAGATATTATACGGAACATCTTTTTGGTACTTCGGACTTTATTCGTACTCTATGGATCACCAAGACATCTCAGCTGAGTAATAACAGCTGAGGAAGGTTGCCAGCTGATTGGTCGGTTAGCCAGCCAGCCCAGCTAAACAGCTTAGCTGTAGCATAGCAGAAAGCAGAAGCAGAAGTTGTGTTTATATACTAGTGCGACGCAATAGTTTCCGATGTTACATAATACACAGTGTCAGTTGTAGTGAATTTAGTTTTGTGTAAACAATTAACTTATGAATTATTAATTTTATAAGTTTTAATGTCACCAATGATTAAAGGGGATAGTCTCTATTAATCAAGATGTTTTCGTCATTTAACTGACGTCGGTAGGCTAGGGACCTATTTTAGGTCTTGTATTTCTAAAAGGAAAATTTAAATTACTTGTGTCACAACATGTCTAGAGCCTTGCTTTTCAGCATTTTTTCGCAAAAAAATACTGTTCTCAAAACCAGTAAAGTTGACTTTAAAAGAATCACTGTCCCACTACTTCAGTCGGTTTCGAAATGCACTAAATCTAGTGAACTTGGTCAAGCTGTAATTTTATTGGAGGATGGCTTCAACATTAGAGAACTGCCACTTATTGTCAGGAAGGTTTCCAGCAATTCTACAATATTTTGTGAACATAAGGGTGTAAACAGCAATGCCAAAGAGCTGATAAATCCAGAGGTGAATATTACTTCAACAAGTGATTTGGAATGTAAGGAAATCGTAGATTATTTTAACAAATGCTACACAGCCAGAGGAATATTTGCAATTTTAGAAACAATACCTTCGAACGAAGTAACTCCTGCAGTAGCATTGTACGCGTTGAAGAGAATTGTTACTCTAGAAAATAATAAAACTATACGGAATTCTTCATTAGGTGAGGTTTACCACCACCTAGACAAAGAAACTACATCAGCCGAGGGACTGCATGAGAATGAGACTTTTACTCGTACAGCTGTGCTTACCCAGCTAGTTGATAAAATTTTGTCAAGTGGTGATACCGATATCCTGCTCAGTGGTTATGTAATCGTCAATCGAGACATAATTGGAAAGTATATACAGCAAGACATTAAAGATAGATTTGTGAATGAAATCCTATGTAGGGTAACTGATGGTAAATTTAGCATCAAGCAAACGTGTGAGGCTATCAAAATCTTTAGTGATATTGCCCCAAAATTGATAGAAACCACTGATAAGCTTTGGGTTGGAATTAGCGAGAAAGCAAATGAGATAGACAAAAGTAACTACATGCAGGTTGTACGGTCTATTCCATACCTAAAACAAAGTAGAAAGTTGGTGCTATCGTTAATAGAAAAGAAATTGATTGATTTTTGGCACACACTAAATGGTTTTGAAGTTGCGGAAATTCTTGTGATACTGAAGCAAATAAATAACAATTCCCCCAGAATTTTGGGTGTTTTAGGTCAGTGGGTCAATAAAAACCTTCATACAGCTACAGAGGATGATCTTATCGAAATCATAAATGGGTTTTGTTCTCTTTCTTATAATAGTCTAGGTATTGAACATGCCTTAGAACGATACGTAAAGGCAAAAGGTGTTTCCATAAAAAACCCCTTATTGATTGCAAGTATAATGGATTATTGCGGTAAATTCCGTGTCAGATCTCCTATTCTTCTTCAGGGTTCAGCTGAATATATGGTGGTACATGGAAAGTCCCTATCACCAGTACTTCTTCAGAGACTGTTTCTTCCTTTGGGAGAGTTAAACTATCATCCATCCAATGGTGTAAACTTTTGGAAAGTGGTAGAAACTGTGTTGGACGAGAAATTTGTTCAATTTCGTCCAGAGGAAGCGATTGATATGCTATTACATTGTGTTTTGCTCCAGAAATATCCTCTAAATTTTGTTAAGAAAGTGTTCAATCCTTATTTCTTAGATAGACTACATTCTTATAAAAACAAAGATGTCGTCACTTTAGCGAGATTAAAGCTTCAGATTTTGGATATGGCTATGACCCTTGAATGTAATCAGTATCAAGGACCCATCCTTCCTAAACCGATGAGTTCTCCACCGATTTGGCTGGATGGTAGAATCAGAAGGATGGCAAACAGTATAAGAAACTATCTAAGCGATATAGCTGGAGGGGCCGATAGGGTTGCATATAATCTCATACCAGCTAAATTACCTTCTGTAGATATGTATGTTATTGATGCACTTGTTTTAAAAAGTAACAACCTTGCATCAAAAGTGTTTCCAATAAATCTTGAAAGAGACTACAATATGCATACAGCTGTTATCGTCCACATACCTGAACACTATTGCAGCAAAGGGAAACACCTCATAGGGGAACAAGAAATGAGGAAAAGGCATTTCCGCCATCTTGGACTGAAAGTTGTGAGCTTGGATGTTGTTGAGCTTGCTAAACTTAGAGTACATCCTAAAGCATTACAACTGTATCTTGATGAAAGGTTCTCTCTAGCCGAACCTCCCTTTCCAAAATCAAAACTTGTGTAATTTACCTACAAAACAAACTTAAATTTAAATTAGGCCTAAGTATACCTTAAGACATCCAAAATCAGTGTTAGTGTCATGAACAATATCAGAGTGAGATTATGTCTTTCATCAAAACTTTATACCAATTATATAAAAAAGATATTTTTGTATTAAAGGAACTAGGTGAATAATTTAATAATGTGATGTTTTCTCATTGGTAAATTATCTTAACAATGAGCTGAACTTTGTGTAATTTATGGAGCAAGAAGTTTACCAAATAGGCCTAGGTAGTTATTGGACAATAACCATAAAGTGCCAAGATTCAGTGGTCTATTACATAGTAGCATGAATAATATAAAAGAATGATTGGAACTTTGACAGCACTTACAAACTGAACTTACCTTCAGAGCTACGCATTACCGGTACCGGTACCGATATTTTTTAAAGGTGAGTGGTTAAAAAATGGGTGGTATGATAATTAACTTATAGGCTAAAGTAGGTTGTCCGTTATTCTGACTAATGTGGGAGGTGCCGGTTTGGATTTATAAAGCAGGTTTGACTGTGAGAAATGAATTTTATCGTTATAGTGTTTGATGAGGCCACAAGGGCTGTTCAGAGAGTATATTCTCTTTTTAACTGGCAATATTTAATCATGTTTTGGTGCTTTTTAAGCAATTATAAATTGGCTAATTCAGGTTTGTAATTTCAGGTGTAAATTAAACAATTCGGTGGTTTCAATTATACAACTTAATTTTAAATACCGTTCTGAAGAAAAACATTTTAGCCTAAACATACAATATTTTATATTAGTCTGGAAATGATTATATTTTGTAAGAAGGATTAATTAATTAAATAATGTAAAAGTAAAAAAAAAATAAAATGAGAGCAGTTCAGTTGTATATTTTTGGTCAGCTTATTATTCTAACACGTGCTCAAAAGACCTTGAATGAAAATAAATTTGCAACAATAATTGTTTTTCTCTTTTCATTGAGATTTGACCGGAATTGACCTTATTCAATAACATGCCAAACTTATTTCTTCCATGTCCCAAAGTGCACAAGACTTGCCAAGCCAACCTTTCTAATTTCATCCCCACTTGCATTTATCTTCAATAAA
Source organism: Neoaliturus tenellus (assembly GCA_030545055.2). Taxonomy (NCBI): domain Eukaryota; kingdom Metazoa; phylum Arthropoda; class Insecta; order Hemiptera; family Cicadellidae; genus Neoaliturus; species Neoaliturus tenellus. Next base: position 88,285,182 of record CM061533.1, on the reverse strand, counting down.
TGTATAGAGTTTGGCTGTTTTCCTGATGTTCTTTAAATCTCAAAAATTATACCTGTTTTCAAAAAGGGTGAAAAGACTTTGAAGCAAAATTATCGACCCATTTCTATTGTGCCATTTTTTTTCTAAGGTAGGCCTATTTGAATCTTTAATGTACAATCAACTGAATCAATAGCCTATTTTATAAGTCAGAATCTTTTAACTAGCAGCCAGTTTGGTTTTCGTAAGGGTAAAAACACAACCTTAGCGGTTCTTCACACGGTAGATGAAATACTTGATGCTTTCGAGGAGAGAAACTCAGTTTCGCTCTCTCTTTGCGATCTGAGTAAAGCTTTCGATTGCATCCCCTTTGATATCTTATTAAATAAGTTAGAGTTTTATGGAGTTAAAAATGAGTCTTTGAAAATTTTAAAATCTTACTTGAATAATCGTAAACAGTATGTATCAGTCAAAAACAACTCTTCTGGTCTAAGGGATGTCGTGCGGGGTGTTCCGCAGGGTTCAGTGCTGGGGCCTTTTTTCTTTATTGTTGCAATTAATGACTTACCTTCTAATGTACGGGCCAATTCTGTAATAGGCCTATGTTATGCAGATGACACTACCTTGTTTTCCAAACATAAACATTTTCAAGTTTTGCAAAATATTTCTGGCATTGCCTTAAGTAGTGCTGTTGACTGGTTTTCAGCCAACTTGTTATATTGTAACCAAGAAAAAACTCAGTCCATTTGTTTAAGTTAAAGTAGTAATACTGAAGATTCAGCTGTCAAACTTTTGTTCATTAATATTGATTCTAAATTGAATTGGGGAATTCATATAGATTTTGTCTGCAAGAAAATTTCCAGAGTGAGCTATCTTATTTGGAAGCTGAGAGATATTGTTTGTAACTAACCAATACCTTAGAGTAGCATATTTTGGACTTTTTCAGTCTCATATAACTTATGGCTTGCTTGTATGGGGTCACTCTCCTTTAGTTAATGACATTTTATTAATTCAGAAAAGGGTCATAAGGATAATGTGCAGGGCTGGCCCTGTGGATCACTGTCGACCGCTGTTCATTAGACTCAGAATTTTAACTGTAGTAAACTTGTATATTTTTTGTGTTCTCCTTCATGTTAAAATTAATTTGCAAGATTTTGTTACAAGATTTAACATACATAACCATAACACAAGAGGGAAATTAAGACTTCATATCCCTAAGCACAGGTTAGCTAAAACGGGCAATTCTCATAAAGTGAACTATGTAAAATTTTTTAACAAGCTCCCACTGACTGCTAGAACTGAACCTGTTTCTATTTTTAAATCTAGATTGTACAGCTGGCTATTGGAAAACTCTTTTTATAATATTAATGAATTTTTATGCTCTAGAGTTAATATTGATTTTTCACCTGTTTATGTACCTTGACTAAGCCTATTTCATTGTAAAATGATCAATGGTGAATAAAGATTTCTGATTTCTGATTCTGATTTATCCCCCACCTTATGAACGTCAAATTTAACTTTGACTTTAAATTTGATTGCCATTTGAAAATTGAAAGGTAATGCTAATTTAGTAATTTTTTTATTGTTATAATCTTTATATGAATATTTACTTCAAGATAGCCTATAAAAAAATGTTGAATTTTGTAGGCCTATTATACTGTTTTCTAAATTTTTACAAAAACCGGGACTGTCCCAGTCAAACTGGGACATTTGGCAAGCCTAACTAGTAACTATGGATATTAAACAAATTGCTACTTGTTTTTTATGGAAGCCTCTAGTTTACCGCGTTCTGTGGCGGTTAGGTTAAGTATTTTATTGTTCAAATCATCTGAAATACTGTTTCTAATTTAAAATAAATCACCTTGTAACGATGAATTATGTTTCTGACCGTCTGTACAGCTATAAATAGGTAGGCCAAGATCAGGTTGTTGCCAATAGCATCCTCCCTCCCCTTCGTAGTTATGGTTGAAACCGCCATGAAGCTGCCCCCACCAAATTCAGCATAAATTTTCAAAACCATGTGGCGACTTTGTGCCGAATTTGTGCTTCTCAGTAATACTACGGTAATAAAAAAATTTGTGCTCAACCGGTTTAGCTTGAAAAAAAAACGATGGGGGGCCAATTTCACGATTAGCCCGCCATTAAGTATTTTTTCTGTTTTATTCGCTGGGATATTTAGTGCTGAATTTTTGATCTCAGAATATGTAAGTTTCAGTATTTGTGCTCATCGGGAACCCTTCCAAAAACGTCAATATTTGTTGTAAGTGATGATGTCATCAGCCCCACCACCTTGAGGAATTCCATTAAAAATGGTGTAATTTTTAGTGCTGAATTCGTCCTCTCAGAATATATAAGTAGTTTCAGAATATGTACTCATCGGGAACCCAACCCAAAAACGTCATCATTTGTTGTAAGTGTTGACGTCATCAGCCCCACCACCTTGAGGAATTCGATTAAAAATGGTGTCGATGTTTAGTGCTGAATTTGTGCTCTCAATTATATAAGTTAAAAATTATGACTTCATCACTTACAACAAATGATGACGTTTTTGCAGGGGTTTCCGATGAGCACAAATTTTGAAACATATATTCTGAAACACATATATATATATATATATATATATATATATATGACTGGGATGGTTGTGATCTCCTGTAATACAGCTACTTGGAGGTCACGAATTGTGGATAGTTATAAGCGATGGCTCGTGGATGCGATATTCCCTAGTGGGGATTAATGTCTGCAATGGTGAATACTAGTTCATCCATAAAAAATACCATACGCTTAAATAGACCAATTCGTATATATGAGGTTGAAATTGTGGTTCGGATCTCACGTTAAACTGTAGGTCCCTAGGTACCATTGGCTGTTGGGCTATTAATTAACAGTCCTGCCTAAGGAGAATGTCGGCCTTAGTCAGTAACAAGACTACAAGATCGCGCCACAATCATCCTACACTCATCTCTCATTCATATTCAGGTTAAATACCCACTATGTGAGGTCCCTGTCTCAAAATAGTGATTTAGCACTAAAAATTGATTACCATTTTTGATCTAATTCCTGAAGGTGGTGGGGCTGATGATGCCATTACTTACAACAAATATTGACATTTTTGGAGTGGTTCCCGATGAGCACAAATTCTGAAACTTATATATTCTGAGAGCACAAATTCAGCACTAAATATCCTAGGGAATAAAACAGAAAAAAGACTTAGTGGTGGGTTAATCGTGAAACTGCCCCGCCATAGTTTTTCCTTTTTAATCTAAACCGGTTGAGCACAATTTTTATTTAGTATTACTGGGAGCACAAATTTGCCACAAAATCGCCTTATGATTTTAAAAAATTGTGCTGAATTTAGTGGGGCCAGCTTCACGGTGGTATGGTTGAATTGCTAAGTGATTAAAAGTGTATGTGTGTTTGTTATTTTCCCATTAAATAAATTTTTAAAGTATTTTTGAAATATTTATCAATAACACAGTCTCTAGCCGCTGCGGTGCTCTGTGAATTAATAACCCTGAAATGGGCTTGATAGAACACCATGGTCAATGGAAACAAAACTTTAATGAATAATTGAAATTTTCCTTGCTTGGTTATGATTACATTATATTAGGGAGGTATTTTGCTCCCAATATAACAGTAATACCTGAGAAACCTATTTTCACATGTTAGTACACTACTTCTGTCTGTTTTATGGATTATTATGTGTCAACAAATTTTTGTTAAAGAATATATTCTCTGCAAAAGTTTACAAGTATGAACTGGTACCAGATTTGTGCACAAGGGATGAGCTACCATTATCTTATAAACAATAATTACTGTTAAGTAGTGTGATCTTATAACCCTCCGAGCATTAAACGTTGATTTTTCGGCCCAGCTTTTCGTCCCCCGAGCGTTTGAGTCGATTTTTCAACGGTTCGAAAACGTGACGTAACTTTATAGTGAATGACAGAAACGGACCCGTGAATGCTACCACTGTTACCAGGAGATTCTAAGCTATCCTAAAACACCCATTTCAAATGGTGGAACGTGATCGGTTGTTTGTAATATGCAATGAAACATCTTGGAAAAAAGTGTTACCTACCATCTGCTAACTTTGTAAACAACGAAATACGTATTTTACCAATTGTTTTAAGGTTATGAAGGATAAAAAGTGTTACTAATACTGTTAGTTTACATTATTGGAATAAATTAATATGTTTTATCGAGTTTATAACATATATAAGCCTAATATATTTTTTACTAATTTTTATTTGAAAGTATGCAAAACCTTAAAAAAATCCGTAACGCTCCAGGGGTGCTATATTGAACGCTCGGAGGGATAATAAACAATATTGCTGTATTCTATTCAGCCCAAATACTCTATCAGGGTGAAAAACAGCTATATTTGTTTTTATCTTGTTATTGCTTTATTGAAAAATAAAAATAAAATTGATTAGTGGTTTGAATAGAGGAGACCAAGACCGAAAATATGAACTAGCATATAACTAGTTAAATTAACTAGGAACTAGGATATATAAAAATGAAAAATAAAGTATTAAAGTAAAGTACATGGCTACCTTTTGGGATTCATATCTCAAAAGTTGTTCAACATCGAAGTGCTTAATGTTCATAGAATGTTCTTCTTCCAATTTAAGCCTATGCGTTTCTTTTAATGTTCAAGAAAAAATAACCTTAAAAACTCGTAGCATAAGAACCGAGTTCCTACAAGCTTTTGTCTGGTTGATTTCCAGCCGTGTGATTAAAACTCCGCTGGAGTTGGATGTCCTCCGCTATGTCAACCGAGTCTCGTCTGATGCGCACAAGCTGGTGATGCGCAGCATGAAGGTTGGAATGTACGAGTACCAGGGTGAAGCCATCTTCCAGCATTACTGCTACTACACTGGAGGGTGAGTCTTTAAATGGCTGGATCCTTGTTAAAAACAATCAATACCATAATTCGAGCTAAACTATGTTTAAAAGTTAATTTGAGCCACATAGTTTTTACAGTAGTCTAAAATATGAATTTTTGGTTCTGAAACAATTTAAAACAATTTTACAACAATTTTTGGTTCTGAAATGGAATGGATTATTGCGTTGCCTTGGTCCCCTTCCCACTCCACAATTTTCTGCAATCTCGTTACTGTATCATCTACCAATATTTGAACTACCAAAAGCAGAAAAAGAAGAAAATTAGATAGTACAGTAGAGAGGGAATTATCCAAACCAATTGGGAACGGGGGTGGTTTGTATAATCAAATTGTTTGAACAACTAAACACAAACATGATTTACTATATAACAACTAAACAGTTCATTAACAGTTTATTCCAAGAAAAAATACTTCCAATTAATTGATAGCAGGGAGTCTACGGATGGGGAAAAGTCAGGAGTTTTGTGAGGTCGGGAAAAGTCGGGAATTTAGGTTTTTGATCCGTAAAAACTCATTTTATAACAAAAAATACAAGAATTTAACGGTATATTACAAATTTCACAAACAATTTTAGATAATTTTACAAAATTACAGGTGGTGAATCTGTTTTTTTAGACAATTTTCAGAAAAGTTAAACATTTCATTTGTAAAATTTGGTAGACAACCAGTATTTGATAAAAAAAGATAATTTCTATGTAGCCTATTTGAAGTACTTGGGCTATGTTTTCCGTTTCACAATACTATTCAGGACACTGCAGAACATTGAATTAATATTCAGGGTTTTAGATAATTGATTCTTCTGATAATTATTGACATTTGTATAATCAACTCCCTTGACTACTGAAAAGTTTATGTTCTCTCCATCTAAAGTCTTCTTATATAAGTTTTAAACAAATCCAATTCCAGAGTGGCTAGTCCACATGTTGATAGAGATTTTCATGCGGATGTGTTTCAGATGTCGGGACGTCGGCTACACCTGTATCTGTACTTCCGGGCACAACAACTCGGTGCTGCATTACGGACACGCCGGTGCGCCCAACAACAAGCAGATCAGGGACGGCGACTTGCTGTGAGTGCAACAAGTGTTTGCCATTCTACTAATGAAATTTCAGTGTCAATGAATCATTATTAGTAATAATGTGCTTAGCAATGCCAAAAAAGTCACATTTTAAACTACAATAATACTCTACTAACACTAATACTATTACTATTTATTGTATACTAGTATACGTGTTGCTCAAAATCGAGCAATTTATTTTAATACAATACAAATGTTACTTTTAGCTCTAAATCAATCACATCCGACCAATCCAATATTGTGAGCATCTGTAATCACCAAAACAACACGTATTTACAGCTGATTATTAACACATGTTTAAAATGCTTTATTCAATCCCAATGTTATTTAAATGGGAAATTTTGAGATTTCAATGGTGGATAGCGCCTTTATTTTCAGTCCGATTCTCATCAGTTTTTGGCGGAAACAACTACAGACCAAGCCCTATCCAACGACACCAAAAACTTGAAAATCGGTTGAAAATTGTAGGAGGAGTTCTCAAGACAAAAAAACCCTTAGCGTATTAAATAAGTATAGATTTGGAATGGAATTTAGTTTTAGATAAGTTACATACAATATAAATATGGTGGTCACCGCTGAGCGATAAATAAAATAATTAATTAATCCTATACTATAATACAAGTAGTGTCTGAAGCGATGTATTTTCCGCTATCTTGAAATCTAGCCGGTAGATTTCGTTTAAACTTTGTATTTAAGATTTTTTCGGCCCAAAAATAAGTTTAGAAACAGCTTCAACCCCAGGAAAAATCAAATTTTGTCTAAAATTAAGTTTTAAAATTGTAATTTTTTTTAACATTGGTCGTATGGGTTTGTATGGGTTGCCATCAAGGCAACAAAATAACAACGAACGGTAAATAAATAAATGAAAGAATGCTCTTTTAAGCATTGGTTTGAAACAGCTGTCACCTAAAATCAATGAGCAAAGCTTGGTTAACCCGGTACTAAATGAATAAATAAAATAAATATACTAGCCTACTGCCAACTCTGTTAGGCTAATTAATAGAATAGTCAGTAGTCACAATATCTTTATTTATACGGTACTGCAACTGTACACATGGTGTCATTTTAATTACAGTCCAATAACACTAAAATAAACATAAATAAATATTTATTGTACCCAATCGTAATCACTTTAGAGCCTTAAAATCTTATATCTTTTATACTCTAAAACAAGCAATGTTTTTACGGGCAAAGATTTTTCTCTCTCTAAGGATTTTAGCGAATTTCCCATAGGGAATAAGCTATTACCGTAGGTCTCATGGTAAGACCTAAGCCCGGGACCATGTTACTTTTTCGTTTTGAGGTGCCCAGAGACCAAAAATAATAGTCATTAAAATTTATATATATATATATATATATATATATATATATATATATATATATATATATATATATATATATATATATATATGTATATATATATATATATATATATATATATATGTATATATATATGTATATATATATATGTGTCCCTAGACACGATAACTCTCGTAAAAATGGTCCGATCAACACCAAATTTGGTAGAGATGTGTAATCCTACGTTTATTCGGATGAGTTCGAAAACCAGACATATCGACCTACCGGAAGGGGTAGTTTTGGGGGGTTTTGTACCCCAAAAATGGGGTTTTTGCATTTTTCATATGTAAATTTTAAAAATTTTAAATTTTTATTTTCACCATTGGATTTAGCTCAAAAAAACACACAATTTAGTATCTTGAAGCTTTGCTCTATCTCCATTGGTTACAGAGATATTAAAAAGTCTAAAGACAGTACATTGTATTTTGGGGCTCCAATGTTAATCTAATTGGGATGTGTCAATATTTCACTTATTAACCAATATTTTTGGATGAAACTTGGTATTTAGCTTCATTTGGTTGAGATTCATCCATTTAAGGTAAAAAATCTTGGTTTTTGAACTTATCATGGCAGCAAACCTGCATACTCTTTTCCCATGTTAATCATATGGAGAATAGGCAAACTCTTTTATTTATGGACAGATATTGATAAAACTTACTATATGGCTTTACATGGTCGAAATAAATTTTTTCTATGCTAAAAACCTACTTTTAGTGTCCCCCATGGCAGCATACCTGCATACTCTTTCCCTAGATTTATCTTAAGGAGAACCCTATTTATGAGCACGTGATGAAATTTTGTTTACAAGTTTAGCTGGTCAAAATTAATATTACTAATATTGAAATTCGCTGAGTACGCAGGGCTGCTGCGACGGGGGGTATTTTATTTTCTGGTTGAAAATGGGGTTTTGGCCATCAGGAATCGCTTGGAGCTGGTCCCATGACTTTGAAAAATCCGGTTTTCATCCTAGAGCCCTTCAAAGTTCCCATGTTAGCCTTATGGATTTTGTAGATATACAGATTTTTGTAGCTAATATATTTAACAGAAATATCAGCTGATAATTGTAGATATAAACATACGTGTTACACATTTAAGCCGTGGTTCAACACAACTTTATACCAAAGTACCCCCATTGGCCTGGCGAGTGAGCGAAGTGAACGAGTTTGTTTACAAAAGAAAGAGGGTTAGTGAGCAGAGCGAACGAGCTTTGTTTAAAAAAGGAGAGTGACACTCGATAATTTTACCGAGCAAAGCTCGGTCCGCCTAGTACTAACTCATAAATGTATCATTGAAGTATTCCCTAATTGAGTAACATGGTGTTGTCATAAAATTTCTTTATCTTCATTTATTTTTGTTATCGGTTGGTAAATAATAAAAATTAATTAAGCACCTTAAGTAGGCTATTTTCTTTTAAAAATTGAGAATTGTATTATAAAATTTTTAAGTTTTTTTTCTGTATTTGTTTTTTATGGATGGTTATAGCCCAATAATATTTTATCAGACTTGTTTTCTTTGACATACATCATACAATCGCAAACATAAATTAAATATATACAGTTAAGATTCCTAATTCTCAGAATTTTTCTTGACATGCTTCTTATAATCTCAAGATTATTTTAATTTCATACATTTTTTTTTGTAGTTTCAATGTTCTTTTTACATATAAGTCCATACATAGGTTGCTTAAACATCAACAGGTCACAAATAAAACATATAAATATTTTTAGTTGCATAAAGAATGAGGAGCATTGAACAACTAATTTAAATGTCCTTGTCCAGCCTGTTTGACATGGGAGGCAAGTACTGCGGGTACGTTGCTGATATCACGGTCACGTTCCCTGTCAGTGGCAAGTTCACCGCACTGCAGGCTGCTGTCTACAACGCTGTCCTGGACGCCAGGAATGCAGTACTGGATGCAATCAAGCCAGGTAATACGGGTAGCAAATCTTTAAACCTTTTATGTTTTAAAAAAGAGCTGAAAGTTGACTTGCTCTCCCCATGGAACTTGCCTAACTACAGTTGGTCTTTGCTAACCCAAATCTTGATAATTAAAAATCCTCAATATCCCGAATTATTTTTCAATCCCCTTGAAAAACCTGCCAAAGTCTATAAGAATATAAAACCATACATAACTCTAAATAATATTTTGGTAATGTTTTACCTCTAAGTAAAAAAGAGGCAAAAATTAACTGTATAACTCAAATTTCAGTACATCAGTTGAATTTAATTAGTATTTTACTTTTACAAGTCAAAGTTTACCTCTATATCTCGTAGTTTCTTCTTTGGAGCTCTGAAAGTCGAAGCACCGGCTCACAGGTCATAACGACATATCCACTCCAGCGTCTCTCTGCTGTCACTGTTATCCTGAAAATACGGATTGTTTTGCATTTGTCAAGGTATCTCTGCTGTCACTTTTTTCCCGAAAATATGGATTGTTTTGTATTTTGTCTAGGTCTCTCTACTGTAACTCATATCCCCAAAATACGGATCATTATGCATTTGTCAAGGTCTCTGCTCTCACTGTTATCCTGAAAATACGGATCGTTTTGCATTTGTCAAGGTATCTCTGCTGTCACTTTTTTCCCGAAAATATGGATTGTTTTGTATTTTGTCTAGGTCTCTCTACTGTAACTCTTATCCCCAAAATACGGATCCTTATGCATTTGTCAAGGTCTCTGCTCTCACTGTTATCCTGAAAATACGGATTGTTTTGCATTTGTCAAGGTATCTCTGCTGTCACTTTTTTCCCGAAAATATGGATTGTTTTGTATTTTGTCTAGGTCTCTCTACTGTAACTCTTATCCCCAAAATACGGATCCTTATGCATTTGTCAAGGTCTCTGCTCTCACTGTTATCCTGAAAATACGGATCGTTTTGCATTTCTCAAGGTCTCTGCTGTCAATGTTATCCTGAAAATACGGATTGTTTTGCATTTATCAAGGTCTCTGCTGTCAATGTTATCCTGAAAATACGGATCGTTTTGCATTTCTCAAGGTCTGTGCTGTCAATGTTATCCTGAAAATACGGATCGTTTTGCATTTTTCAAGGTATCTCTGCTGTCACTTTTTTCCCGAAAATATGGATTGTTTTGTATTTTGTCTAGGTCTCTCTACTGTAACTCTTATCCCCAAAATACGGATCCTTATGCATTTGTCAAGGTCTCTGCTCTCACTGTTATCCTGAAAATACGGATTGTTTTGCATTTGTCAAGGTATCTCTGCTGTCACTTTTTTCCCGAAAATATGGATTGTTTTGTATTTTGTCTAGGTCTCTCTACTGTAACTCTTATCCCCAAAATACGGATCCTTATGCATTTGTCAAGGTCTCTGCTCTCACTGTTATCCTGAAAATACGGATTGTTTTGCATTTGTCAAGGTATCTCTGCTGTCACTTTTTTCCCGAAAATATGGATTGTTTTGTATTTTGTCTAGGTCTCTCTACTGTAACTCTTATCCCCAAAATACGGATCCTTATGCATTTGTCAAGGTCTCTGCTCTCACTGTTATCCTGAAAATACGGATCGTTTTGCATTTATCAAGGTCTCTGCTGTCAATGTTATCCTGAAAATACGGATCGTTTTGCATTTCTCAAGGTCTCTGCTGTCACTATTGTCCCAAAAATACAGATTGTTTTGCATTTGTCAGTGCCTGTGATAAGACAGTGTCTGCAAGATGGCGGGCGGTCCTTGATGAACACTCGCGGTTTGGCTAATTCCAAGACTGAGAAGGAAAATTTAAAATAGGTACTAAATTTTTCTGTTGTATAATTTATGCAAACTCAGTAGCTGTTGGACAGCTGCAAAATTTTGTAAAAAACTTTCTATTTTAAGTGGCATTTATATGATAGGCCTACTCATCTACTACCTTTTGATAGGCATCATAAGTACCGGTATCACAATGAAAATTTGAAATTGCTTAATATTGTTATAATTTATTTATGGAGGTAAACTGTCTTCTTTTTAGCGAATTTCCCTATAAGGGAATACGCTATTACGGTAGTAGTCACGGTAAGATCTAAGCCCGGGACCATGATACTTTTTCGTTTTGAGGTCCCTAGAAGCCAAAAACACCGTTCGTTCAAATTGATATATATGTATATATATATATATACTAACAAATTTAACTAAAATTTTGATTGGTAATGTAGTGAACATAGATTTGTGTGTGTCAGTGTTTGGTTATGTTACATATATATATACATATATATATATATATATATATATATATCAATTGTAAGTTTTGTTCAGTGGATTTTATCTACTATTATAACTTTATTTTATATATATATATATATATATGTGTGTCCGTGAACACGATAACTTTTGAACGAAACCTCCGATTTTTATGAAATTTGGTACAGGGGTGTAAGCCAGCATCTACTAGATTGAGTTCGAACCAGAATGATCGGACCATGGGAACAGGGTTTTATGGGGTTTCAAAAGGGTTAAAAATGGGTTTTTGGCTTTTTTTACTTTTATTTATAAAATTCAACAATTTTAACTTAAACCATTTAAAAGAGCTTAAAAAAACAAACAATCTAGTATTTTGAATTTTTTACCTAGCTTTAATGGTTATGGAGAAAATCCAAAAACTATGTTTTCCATGTTATTCTTATGGGAAATCAATAAAACCTTCTATCTTGCTTATTTATTGACATATCTTGATAAAATTTGGTAAGTACATTCATTCGGAAGCGTTTAACTTATATTTGGTTAGAAAACCCATATGGCGGCAAACCTACGTAGGCCTACTCACTCCTATGGGGTTTATGGGGAAAATAAAAAGAACATCTAACCTGATAAAATTTGGTATGTACATTCACTAGGTGGGTTTAACTTATATTTACCAACAAAACCCATATGGCGGCAAACCTACATACTCTCATCCCCATGAATTTTATGGGGAAATGGAAAATATACCAAAATTCCATTGGAAATTCGCTGAGTACGCAGGTCTGCTGCGACGGGGGTATCTTACTGTATGTGTGTAAATGAATTTCAGTATAGGAAAGACGCTATTATGGTAGTACTCTTGGTAAGACTTAAGCCCGAGACCATATAACGTTTTTGTTTGGAGGTCCCGTGAAGCCAAAAACACTGTATGTTCAGGTGATTTTTTCTGTCCTGATTGGTCCCAACCTGTGACATCCGCCATCTTATGGCAAGGCTTCACTTCATACTCTCAGTGAACAAACTATAAGCTTTTTGAATTATTGTACATTCAGCACACAAAATCATTATATTCCTGTTTCCTTAATGACATAGGTAGTCACAAAGAAGAAATGTAATGTGGAAAGTCCGTAATTTTTCCATGACTATTGATGTTTACCTTTTTTCATAGTGCAATGCCAATTTTAAACAGTTATAATAATTATATGTTCGTCTTAACTCAAAATATGTGCTCAATAACCAGCTTAAATTATAATAAAAAATATTCTCTTGAACATCTGCTTAATCACAGGTATAGACCAAAAAAATCTTCCCATTATGTTAACAACTTTTAAATCCAATGGGGCGGAGTCCCGGTACCTTTTTATAGGTACCTACTTCTGGTATTTTTCTTAATGTCCTTGGCCCTCAAGCTTTAAAATGAGCCATCATGCGTTACCCTATCTTATTTGTAACTCAAGATATTCTGTGATTCACTCACAGAATTATATATTTAGATAAATTTTGCGATTTATGCTTTTTTGGGGTATCATTGAAGTGGTTGCTTAAAATTAAGTTTTTAGATCAACTATTTAATACTTTTTACTTAAATTATTCCTGAGATAAACTGTTTTATTTTTTTATTGTATTTTTAATATAACCTTTAAACCTTTATTTTTATCCAACTTAAATGTTTTTGCCAATTAAATGCCTACTAGAGATTGCCCACTGATGGAAATTCGACCAAAAATTCAGTTGAGCTAGATCCAATTAGTTTTAAAATATTTTATAACTAAAACATGTTTTTCCTGTTTTACTAGCATGTATTTGAAATAGAGGTTGTGTGGAAGAGATAACTGAATAGTGCTTACTCTGCTTAAAAAAAATACAACGTGTCATTGTGAATTAATTGTTGATATCATTGCCTTGACTTATTTTCAGGTGTGAGTTGGGTTGAGATGCATAAGCTGGCAAATAGAACGATGCTATCTGCTTTGAAAAATGCGGGAATTTTAACAGGAGATGTCGATTTGATGATGAAGGTAAACCATAGTAAAATATAATTCGTACTTTGATAGCACCACACTTAATTAGACGTCTGTTTTGTATGACCAATAGAGAATTGTTTAATTGAGGTTCTACTGTCCTCTGTTTTCTTATTTGATGTTAAAAAACAATTTTTTCAACAACAATGACTTTCATTCACAATGCTGACCAAACACAAATTTGTTTCTTTTCAAATTCTTAACCATGAAATATCTTAAATCAATATTCACTTTTAGCAGGCAAATTTTCACTGTTTCTTGGTGAAAACCAATTCAATAAATAAAAAACACACAAAAGAAAGACTTTACATTATTGTATTTTTAAAGAACAAAAATATTCTATGCGTGAGCTTTCAACCATGCATAAAAACTGAGCTGAAGTGGATATTCATACTGCAGTGACCGGCACGAACATGCACCCAACACAGGCTAGACCAGGCGTTCTGGTCCCCAATTATTTTAAATTAATAACCCGATCAAAATCATTGAATTCCCACATTAGCCAGCTTTGATGTGCTTAAGTTATGTATATTGAAGGATCTAATATTTTCACGGTTATGCGAACACGTCCATCCCTATCTCATCTTGATTTCTGAAGTATTTGCTAATGAATTTCTGAACATTATTTTGGACAAGCTGCGGCAATATTGTTAATTTAGAATTTGGAAATTGTATTGCCCAATCGAAATTGCCAATTATAATTGCTCCAAAATAAGTGTCCCCCCGGAAATAAATTGTGGTACTCACTCCATTATTTCGTGCTCCTCGTTGCTACTGGTTTCAGGGTTCGCGAGCAACAGACCGCCGTCCCTCTTGTCGACGAGTCAGCTGGTTGAGGCGACGGTCAAATGTCAAAGTTCTTATAACCCTCGCCACGTAACTTGACGAATGAATTTTCACTACTATTCAGTTAAAATGATTGGATAATCAGCTGTTCTATAAAAAATTGCATGTAACGTAAGCTCGATGTTTTTGGAAAAGTACCCCCTCTCCTCCCCTCGCCATACCCAGCTGTTTTTGGCCATTCGTCAACTTATGTGGCATGACTTATACCTTATACATATTGAGAGACGGAGGGTCCAGGTTGCAGTGGGCCAACCCGACAATAACAAAGACAGACAATTTTTTATTTGACTATCCCATCACCAATGAGGTTTTGTTCAGGCCAACCTGGGGGCAGTGTTCCAACCGCATGGGCTGGGTCACCTGATGGGCTGTGATGTGCACGATGTCGGCGGCTACCTCCCGTCGCACCCGGAGCGCGTCAACCTGCCCGGCCTGCGCAACCTGCGGACGGCGCGCACGCTCAGGGCCGGCATGGTGCTCACTGTTGAACCGGGCTGCTACTTCATCGACATGGTGAGGCTCTCACTAGAGTTACCGCATATGTTTGTAACCAACCTGGACATTTTTGGAGATATGATTCATTCTCATAGACAGAGTGACCCCCCCCTCACCTTTCCACTAGTACAGAAAACATGGAATAAAGGATGTTTTTATTTTAACAATTTTTAAATACAGTAGAAGCACTCAAATCTGGCCACCGTGGGACCAGACCACTGCTTGGATTTCAAATGGCCGGATTAACTAGCGGTTTATTAAATGAGTTGAACAGGGACTTGTATTATATGTGTGTTCCAACAATAAACTATTAGTTTTTATTCAACAATGAAAGGCATCATACTTGCCCAATCAATGCTGTGTACTGACTTTGTAACAATCATGATTTACTCTCTCAGACATTGTAATCACCGAAATGACGATTAGATTTCAGATTAGCGGTCGCTAGCGATGAAACTGTGTTTAATTGACTGATCTTCTGTCAAAGAAGGCCTTAACGTATAAATAGGTCCGTAACAGTGACGGAATCATTCTAGTGACCAAACTTCCATGTTACATCGACGATCAGGCTGCGAAACACCCAAAATAAGATAATAATCGAAATTAGAACACAAACACAATGTTTGTAGATGACATCCAAAACCGAACAGTCCGGAAATTTTCAATTGAACTGATATGTTGTAGTGATGTAACATGATCAAGTTGACTCGTGTCTATTTTACGTGTCAAGTTATGTTGAGCTGTAGGGAACGCCTGTGACTGAACATTTCATTTCTGTAAGACAGCAGCCGGATTATCCAGTTGCCAAACCTTCCAAGACTGGACTAGAGGGCTTTTTCTGTACACTAGAACCCCTCTAATTCAAATTACAGTGTAAGAATTCATTCACATTATAAAATGATTATTACTCATGATTTTCTGTACAGTCATTTAAACTGCGAGTCCTCTCTGGAATGTTTGTTTTAAAAATAAAGAGGTGTCCAACTATCTCATTGATAAGTTTTGTTGCTGTAGTTTGACTTTGTCAGTGCTTTTTTCATCCAATACAACAATAAAAAAGTTTCTATTAATTATCATTTAATTTAATAATTTCTTTCCGACAGCTGTTGGACTCTGCCCTGAAGGACGAATACCAGTCCAAGTTCCTGGTGCCGGCCATGATAGAACAGTTGCGGGGCTCGGGAGGTGTTCGCATCGAGGACGACATCATTGTCACAGAGACTGGTTACGAGCTGATGACGCAAGTCCCACGCACGTGAGTAACTACAATTGGCATCTGTCTTTTCACAAAATACCCTGTGTTTCTTAATGAATGTCTAGGTTTTAACCCTTTATAGTATTTACTACATTAACAGTGTGTCTACCGGTCAGGAAAAGTCGAGAATTCGGGAAAATATGGGTTCTAGAATTCAGTACGGTAAAAAAAAAAACACTTTTTATCTTTGTTAACTGGTCTCTTAAATCTATGTCATTGTGTTTCGGAAGATAAAAGAAGAAGCCATACTTCTCTCAAAATTATCCTTTCATGAATTCTAAAAATATGCCTTATTCCTTATCAATCATCAGCAACTAAACATAGCAAAAACAATAGTAGTCCATTAGCAATTTTCTATAGTAAAATGTAACTTGTTATTTGCTCAATAATATTGAAGATGTGTTTTTCCTCTTCTATCATAATATGTGAGGTAGAGAGCAAAAGGGGATCTCATATTGGCAAAGTAAATTTTTCAGTACAACAACAACCAATTTAATTCATCTGGATAAAAAATATCAATTTTCAGTTGTTTGCATATTCATACACTTCAGAGTTTCCTCCACAAGACAAAATAGATTGTGAAACAATTTGATTCAGATGAAATGCTTGTAATAATCGTAAAGGAGACTTGGGAAAGAGAATAATCGGGAAAGAAGGATACTTTGGGCGTAATAACATGGGTCCTCATGGTCTATAGGGCCTTTTTCTGAAGTACACTAGTCCACTTTGCATTACCAACGAGCTCATCATTTGCCAAAAGTAGTGTCGTTATAAAAATCACACAATTCTCACAGCATGTGATTGCTCTATTACAATTCATGTTCTAGTTTCTATATGTACCTAACCTCAAAGTGTGTGATCCAATGTTGCTAACCGGCACCTGGTGGTGCCCAGTGGTGTAGTGGGGCGGGAACGCGTGGGAACGGTGTTCCCACACTGGTTTCCGAAAACCCGGGAAATCCGGGAAGTCATATCTTTCTTTGCAGGGAATTCAACAAATATATCAAGCGTTCCCACACTGTAAAATGTGCTACTACACCACTGGTGGTGCCACTTTGTGGATGTATGACCACCTAGCCTATAAATGGTCGACCTATTTATGTTTATAAACAGATTTAAGTGGGTCGTAGATAAAATAGTGTAATGCGACAATTGTATTCAGCCTTTAAGCCACTCTTAAGATATTTAAAACACTCGCTTAGCTTGTGTTCTAACTTACATCTTCCTTGTGGCGTAAATGTGTTCATAATATAATCATTGCATAAACTACTTTAATGTTAAAAAAACATTATAATGATACTAATAATTGAATTTTTTTACAGAATCCAGGAGATCGAACAATTCCTTTCTGAGAAAAAGTCTGAATTGCCCTGAAGTCCCTTGAAACATTGAACGAATTTACGACTGATTAATGAAATTATATTTATATTTTAATATTGCATACTTCCAAATGCATGGTGTTGCTTTGAATAAAATGGTATTGTATATTATTTGTCAAATGTTACTATATTTTAAAATAAAAATATTTTGAAATGCAGTTTATAGTAAATGTTGTTATTTTTTTATAATACCTTTTTCTACGAGGTATATTCGGAAAGTAAGTTCCGTTTTTAAATAAAAAAAGAACAAGTACAGATACAGCAAAAAAATTTATTGTATTCAAATCTACAACTCTTACATTATTTTTCGACATAACTCCCGTGATTTTCCAGGCATTTGTCATAGCGTGGCACAAGTTTTTGTATACCCTCTTCGTAGAATTTTGCCGCCTGTGTAGTCAACCATGATGAAACATGTTCTTTCAACCATGAAACACGTTCTTTCAGCTCTTCGTCGCTGTTTAACCGCTGACCGCCAATTTAATTCTAATTTAAACTTTCGCTCATGCATTTTACAGCTTGATCTACAACACAGTTAAAAACGGTTACTTCAAATCGGCGATTGCTGTCCTTAATTAGGCCACGTTTCCTGATGAAGTTTCCCCCGGCATTTTCTTCTTCTTCCTACTCTCACCCCAGGCAGTTTTGCTTCTATGATGATTTCTTCCATATTTGGAACTGTACCCGACAAGTGTTCGATTTTGTTCGTTATTTCAGTGAAGAAGACCTCTGCAGCTTTGAAGACATCGGCAAACTTGGACCTAGCACCTTGTAAATCCTAAATGCGCCTTTTTTCCTAAGTGCAGCTTACTAGCCTCAATGCTTGAACATAGTCAATATCCTTGGTTTGCAGGTAATCTGTAAGTGGAGTGGTGTGCTAAAAAATCATCAGGAAAGTCATTGCAACGAAGATTGCCTGGAGGCTGCATAGTTTCTGCAAAATGCAAATACAGAATCGTTCCTAACCTGTTAAAATTGTCGATTTAATAAAATAATGGATTACAAGAGTCGTTTTAAATCGCGTATTTATGTTCAGAATTGTACATATTCCAGGATAAATACAAATATACACTTTGTGTAAGGTTTAACAAAATCACCCCCCCTGGGATTGACCTTTACTCGTACTACGTCGCAGTGGTCGCGCCCACGCTGACAGCTGTTTCGCCGCACAGGTTAGCCAACTACTGTATGTCGAGTCATTGCTACACGAAGAGTTCCCAGTTGGAGCAATTTATCAAAGTTGAACATTCAATTTATATGAAGATAAACGTATTATGTTCAAGTAATGAAGTGCAAACACATATTAATCTTTTTAGGAAAAATAAAAATTCATAAATATTGAACTTTCAAATAATATTTTACAATCTTTATAAAAAATATCGCCCTAGGGGCGCCCGGTGCGCCCTCCCCTGCATAAGACTGCATAAGTATTTTAAGAGTCATAGTTACCATCAATTGTTACTTTATAATAAACTACCAACCATTGTAAAAGTGTTACCATTTAAGCGTTTTTGTACAGTCATTAGTGATTGGCTTAAAGCCACATAGCTTTCTTTTCTACAGAAGAATATTTGAACACTATGGACTTCAAAGAAATTATGAACATGTAATATTTCTGTAATTTACATTAACCATTTGACGAAGCCTATTGTAACTTGTTTATGTAATGGCCAATAAATCTTTTTGATTCTTTAAGTTTTGGTTAATTGTTATGCCCAAAAAATTAATATTTTACTGCAGAGATATTTATATTATAAGAGATATATATTAATTTATATTATAAGAAATCATTTGTACAATCAAAATTGAATTCCAGTGCATAGTGACTCATAAAAAAATGATTAAGTTTTATTATTACAAAAAAATTATGTAAATGTTTTGTATACTGTGTCTTTGTAGGCAATCCTCAAATGGGGACAGTTATAATTTACTAGTATACGTGTTGCTCGAAATCGAGCAGTTTATTTAAATACAGTACAAATGTTACTTTAGCTCTAAATCAATGACATCCGACCAATCCAATAATGTGAATATCTTCAATCGCCAATAACTACACGTATTTACAGCTGATTATTAACAGATGTTTCAAATGCTTTATTCAGTCCCAATGTTATTTAAATGGGAAATTTTGAGATTTCAATGGTGGAAAGCGCCTTTACTTTCAGTCCGATTCTCATCAATTTTTGGCGGAAACAACTACAGACCAAGCCCTATCCAACGACACCAAAAACTTGAAAATCGGTTGAAAATTGTAGGAGGAGTTCTCAAGACAAAAAAACCCTTAGCGTATTAAATAAGTATAGATTTTCAATAAATTATTTTCTCTCTTGAAACTTATATATTGTAATAAGGTCACTATTATTCTTATTATTTGAGCTAAATTTTACTATCTGAGTTTTATTCTCATTCATGACCAATCTGTTTGCCTGGAACCAGTCACCCAGTGCCTGCACCTCCCTGTCCAGTGTGCACCACAGGGTGTCAGGACTGAGCCCCGTACAAAGTAGCATTGTATCATCTGCATACTGTATGCCGATGATATTATATAACAAATAACAGTAATAACTATTCTAGATACAGAGGCTTATAGTATCTAACTTTTTTTGTAAACATCTTTCATTTGTACCGGTAATTGTTATGATCTTGATTTTTGGCCAACTTGTATCTATAGCTATCTGAAAACACCAATTTCAAAGGTGAAACGTGATTGGTTATTTGCAAGAAATCTAGAATGAGAAGGAGGTAGGTGACATCAACAAAAACAATAACAAAATCGATGACGTCGCAGGTGCAGCACTTAAAATATTCAAAGCAAACCAATCATATGTCAAGAGAAACAACATGACGTCAAAGTTGCAGGAGCCGCTTCAATCAGCTGTTGGTGTCACCCAAGGAATCTAAAATAAATAAAGACAAGGTAGGGGTCAAGATATGCAACGCCCTCTATGAACCAAGTGTTCTTTTGCACCTATGACATCACCATTTACTAATACTGTGAATGCTAATGATGGCATCATAGGTGCAAAAGAACACCTGGTGCATAGAGGTCGTTGCGTGTCTTGACCCCTTCCTTCTCTTTATTTATTTTAGGTTCCTTGGTGTCACCTACCTTGGTTTGTTCTAATATTGGAACCAAAATGTACCAGGCTTTGCCAATTTTTCTTCAAATTTTAGAAAGTAACAACCTTTTAGCGAATTTCCCATGGGGAATAAGCAATTACCGTAGGTCTCATGGTAAGATCTAAGCCCGGGACCATGTTACTTTTTCGTTTTTAGGTGCCCGAAGCAAAAAATAATAGTCATTAAAAATTTTATATATATATGTATATATGTATGTGTCCTTAGACACGATAACTCTCGTAAAAATGGTCCGATCGAGACCAAATTTGGTCGAGATGTGTAATCCTACGTCTATTCGAATGAGTTCGTAAACCAGACATATTGACCTACTGGAAGGGGTAGTTTTGGGGGGTTTTGTACCCCAAAAAATGGGTTTTTCCATTTTTCATATGTAAATTTTTAAAATTTAAAATTTTATTTTGACCATTGGATTTAGCTAAAAAAAACACACAGTTTAGTATTTTGAAGCTTTGCTCTATCTCCAATATTGGTTACCGAGATATTAAAAAGTCTAAAGACAGTAACTTACATTGTATTTTGGTTCTCCAATGATAATGTTATGGAGAATTGGGATGTGTTAATATTTCACTTATTAACCAATATTTTTTGATGAAACTTGGAATTCAGCTTCATTTGGTTGAGATTCATCCATTTATTGTAAAAAATCTTGGTTTTTGTGATTTGATTTGTGAGTTGATTTTTGTGAGCCCCCCCCCCCCACAGCCCCTACGTGCGCGAGCATAGTTTACTTTTACAATGGGCAACCGCCCGCATTGTTAGCGGTCGAAAATGAACCCAATAAAAATAGTTCTGTCATTGTTTCATTTTGTTGTTATGTTGCGAATGCGCTTCTCAAATCGTAAAATGCCTATGGCATTGGGTTTGTTTATTTGGTGATTCATATCCTTTGTTTGAGGAGGGGGATGGGCGGACGGGGGGGGGGGTGCTCAAACATCTCTCTGGCCCATAGCGCGTCACATACAAACCGTGGGCCTGGCCTGGTGTGTAGTTGGCCTTGGTTGTGCTCAAAGTTTAGACACTTATAGGCCATCCCATGTCTTCCCAAAACTGCTCATTTCTCCCTCCTATCGGCATACCTTACCCACTTCCTCTTTGAGGGAGTTTATATGTCCCATAAAGGGTGGGCATACTGACAAGCTCTACGCCAGCGATGCTTATCGAGCGCTACAGGATATGTATGTGTATTGTTCCCAGCTTGATTTTACATGTGTTCTTATGGGATTAGGGTAAGTATGTATGTATGTAAAATTAGAAGTAAGAAGTAAGTAAGTAAGTACTGCTGGACATATTTTGTTTTATTCGTCACAATTTTTTCTTGCCTATATTAATTATATACATTCTTGTTCTCCATGACATTATAAACAAAATGTACATCTTGTAATTTTGATTATGTGTATGTAAAATTATTTTAGGGGAGAGCAAAGTTACATAAAATATTTTCTTTGTACTTTTTAAATTTTAACCCATAGTCCAATCAGTGGCGGATTTACGAAGGTTGGGGCCCTAGGCCAACTTTTCTGTGGGGCCCTCCCCCCCCCCTCCTCTTCACCGACTGAAGTATGTAGTGTATCTAAAGTCATCAAATTAAGCTAAAATCGTCTTTAATTTTTTATCCTATGCTCTGGTACCAGTAAAGTGTAATTGTTTGTCTACACTCTGATCTCTGAGAACGAGCTCATCTTGAAAAGATAATGGATTATCCAGCTGTTAAATGGTGGTGGGGCATGGGGTCCATTATGATTTATCATTGACTATCTATAGTCAATGGATCTATGCTATAACTGGAGTCACTACTCTCTGTTCATACCGTTTGTGAAAAGCGTGCCGCTGTATTTTAGGGATGTTATGTCCGTTACGTTGGTCAAATTGCTGTTGGTGGGAGGCTATCAAAATAGTCAAGATGGCTACCCCAACAGCACAGGGAGCTTGTTCCAAACTTGTTCCAAGTCCAACAAGCCAAGCTACCAAGCTTGGTTTAAGCTTGGGAAGCCAAGTCTGTAGGCTTAGTTTGAAGTTGTTTTAAAGATCGAAGTTGGCAGTTCGTGAGCTTGTTCCAAGCTCCCACTCCCAAGCTCATTCCAAGTTTTAACACCAAACTCCCACCAAACTCAAATAACCAAACCCACTCTAAGCTTGTCCTGAACTCATTTTTAACTTGCTCCAGAGTTGCATTGATTAAAGATGCTCATATTAAGTTTAGTGGGAGCTTGTTTTAAGCTCCCAACAGGCTTGGTTTTAACGTAGGTGAGTGAACTGGTTTTAGGCTCATTTTAAGCTCATTTTATACTTGTTCCAAACTTGGCTAACCAAGCTTCACAAAGCAGGGCGTTACTAAACACATATTAAGTTTGGTGGGAACTTGTTTTAAGCTCCCATCAGGCTTGGTTTTTACTTAGGTGAGTGAACTTGGTTTAGGCTCACATTAGGCTTGGTTTTGATATATGTGAGTGAACTAGTTTTAGGTTTATTTTTGCTCATTTTATAGTTGCTCCAAACTTGAGTAAATAATATATATATAGTTTGTAAAAAACCCATTGGGATGAATATTTGTACAAAAATAAAGGAAATGTATTATTAGACATGTATTTCATTTGTACTGTTTTAAAATTCTTCTAAAGATGAGTCTCAAAAGTTTATTCATATGAATGAATTCAATATTTTCAAGTAGGCCCTAACAAATGAAAAAAGTGAATCAACTGGGCCAACGCTTGCCACCTCCACCACTTCACAATTTATTTTACACATCGATTTATAAATTATGATTGAAATATTTAATGATTTTAATGGGTGTGATGTTGAGCAGAAGAACTAGGCTATAGCCTAAAGTTAATATTTTGTATATGATAAGGTATAGGGTAATCGTTGTATTAACAAAATACCCTTAACATTACAACATAATATATTGTTATCAAATCTTACAGCATAAGATTGTAGAGATGTTTTCAGAATTAATAACAGTAGCATAACCTTACTGATTGATCTGAAAAAATCCTACAAGCAAGTTGTTAGTTGTGAAAGCAAACAATACGTTATTGGCTATTTACGATATTTTAGATTTATATTTACAATCAAACTCTTCAGCAATATCTCTTTGGAATTGTGAACTTAAATTGCATGGAAATGGCAAATGTTGGTCAAGTTCACACGGATTTGTTTAGTTTATTTGGGAATATAGAGGCTTTTAACATGAATAAACTTTTGAAACTTACCTTAACAAGAACTTAAAAACAATAATTCAAACTTATAAAGGCGAACGCGGAATCATTTGTAGGTCGAACAAAAATTTGCACATCAACAAACGTGTTTTTCAAGATGGCTTGGCGGACGTCGTTAAAGTGGCGAGCTGTTGTGTAGGAGAGAAGACCGTTGGAGGGGGTTTGAAAACAATGACCAGGGACAGAGCGCATGCGCAGACCAGAATAAATGTTGACGTCATCACGCAGCTTATTTTAAACTCACTTTCGTGAGCTTGTTATGAGCTTAGTTTATGGGCTAAAAACAAACTTGGTAAACCAATTTTAAAATGAGCTCTGACCAAGCTTGGGGTTAGTGTAGTAACACAGTTTCATTACACCAAGTTTATTTTAAGTTTGGAATGAACTCCAAAAACTAAGCTTGGTCTAATAAGCTAAAAATATTCTAAAACCAAGCTTAGTTTAAGCTTACGTGCTGTCTGGGTATCCGTACTCAAAATTTTACCAAACTGTAGTTGTGCAATGGAGTCCTTATTGATCTGAATTACTTTGTTAATATTACTATAATTGGTATAAATGTGTTGCTTTCTGAATTTTGATACCTACTTATGATACACAAAATTTGTATATACAATTTTGATACACAAAATGGTAATGGTTTTAGAAAATCTTTAAATTAAACTAACATTAGTTTTAATGTCACCCAGATTTTGCTATTTGACAGCGTCTCACCAATAGCAAACTGGCACCCAAAAAATATCAATTGGAAAGTGGTGCACTTTTTTAGACACAGAGAGGTGTAACTTCAGTTAGTTATAATAAAAACCCCAAAGGGCCGCCGCGTCGTCGCCCAGAGTTGCCACCAATATGAATGTGACTGAACCTACAGGTAGCTGATGATCACCCGAAATTGGCATGGAAAACGGCAGACGCCACAATGACTTCACCAAAGTCTCTCTGTTGTGTTGTGAATTTACGGGTTTTCAACTAAATTAGTCTGCCAAAAGATCAGGGTTCAAAGCTGATGTTCATCTTTTGCAAGTACTTTTTTTATTCCTTAATAAACGGCATCAGTTAACTGACACATACTTTCTCCCAACAATATAAAAAAAGATGTTAAAAGGTTCAAAATTAATGTCTTCATGACTCAGTCCGATAGCTACCAGCTGAGCAGCATGAGTTTGACCCTACGCGCGTCTGTGACTTTTAACAACGTTCTGCGTTTACCGCTAAACGAAAAATTGAATTATCTCCGCAACCACTAAACGTAGAGCAATAATTTAAAATACTGGATTATTTAGTTTTTTGAGCTTTATTTAATTATGATAAGCAAAATTTATTTCAAATTAACAGCTATTTTAAAAATTTAAAAAATTGATTTTTTAAACACTTTTTATTGTATAACTTTTGAACGCGCATTTTCTCGGAGATGCGGGTGGTGTCATTTTATTCAGCATTTTAATCCTAACAAACCACAAAATTTTAATCAAAATCGTTAGAGCCGTTTTTGAGAAATTTGAATTTTTCGCGTTTTTTGAGGGGTTTTGGGGGTAAACTACCCTTAAAAATCAAAAATTCAAAAAAATGAAAAAAATGCCTGGAATTATCGTGGGTTTGGACCTACATACCAAATTTCATCAAAATCGGACCATTGGGGCATTCTCTAGCTCTGTATACATCCTGACACACACACACACACACACACACACACACACACACACACACACACACACACACACACACACACACACACACACACACACACACACACACACACACACACAGACATCACTCTGAAAACCACTTTTTTGGAACCAGGGGGCACCAAAACGGATAAATCCACCAACAACTCAAATTCGAAAATTTTGACGAAAACAATACTTTCTCCATATACTATGTTATAGGGGGGAGAAAGTAAAAATATATACTCTGTATATTTGGGTCTCCGTGCGGCCCCCCTGCAGCCCGCGGCCCTATACCAGGGCCTAGTCGGCCTAGTGGTAAATCCGCCACTGAGTCCAATTTTGGTAACAAAACGTAAGGATAACAATTTTTCTATTGTTAAATAAGTTAGTCCATTTTATTTACTTTCATATAATATACACATTTATAGTACTAGTTCATAAAATATATTTTTTACAGATTTTTATTTAAACGTATACAAAACCTTTAAAAAATATGTAACGCTCCAGGAATGCTACATTGAACGCTTGGGAGTGTTATATCATTGTGGGCGTAAAGCGTATTGCAAGCTGATAAAATTGAAGGCTCTTATGTATTTCGAGACGCCTGGAGTTTATTTTCTCTTAGAATTAAAAATATAAAAGAAAAGAAAAGAAAAGAAAATCAATGCTCATGGAAATTGATTGTTCCTATACATATGTACTTTTTGTACGTCTTTTAAAGTATTTTAAGTTAGTAGCCGATGGCCGCGCCTGCGCTGTCAACAAATCGTTGTTTGCGCTCATGGGCGTAGCTTGTTTCTGTGGGTCGATCGTTTTCGTTTCCTTCTCGTTCTCTTTCCTGCTCGCCGTTGGACGTTGATCATCTCCCATGGTATTCTGTCGAAGTTTTAACTTTTGATTGCAAAATGTTACGTAACTTCATTAGAATTTGTGCTCCTAAAGCAGTAGTTATACCTGTAGAATCCAAATCTAACGTCAGTCACACGGTTTCTTCACTTAAGAATCATATTTGTAACAGTTTTCATGAGAAATCTCTATCCTCTATTGTTAGGCAATTCCATATTAGTTTGCCACGTCACAAAGACCGAGACAAGAAAAGCCTAATTTCTTCGGCCCCTAAGAAAGATGACGGAACATCAGGCGAAAGAGCCATGAACATTGACGCTCTAATTCAAAGGTAAAAACGTAGTTATGGTATCTTTTAACAATATAAGTAACCGTAAGTTTTAGGACTGAATTTAATCCAAATGGGTGACCTCAACAACGTCCAAGGTCATATCTGGAAATTCTAAAGACTAGTTCTCTAACATATATTTTCTGTTGTCATCCTTTAATTATGTACGGTACCTACCTCAATGATTTCTTGGTAAAATATTTTTCTGCTTGATCTAAGTTAGCATTAATCTGCCTACACATCTTATATCAATGTAATTCATAGGAAGTAGGAAGAGCCATGCAATTATCCTCCTTCTCGAAAAGTCTTTATCATCCCATCAGAAAATGGCTTTGGAATGATATTATTTGTGAAAGTTCAGCTTCCGACTTCATCGCAAGGCCCACTAGCCCATCAATGATTGCACTTGCAACATTAACACGTTCGCTGCTGGCAGCTGCTATAGCAGTTGCGCGCCCACTAGGGCTGTGCGCTGACAACTGCTAAAGCAGTGGCGTGCTCCCTTCAAAGTTATTGCTTCAGTGTGAGCCCAACTCTTTGCCGGGAAGGTTTATATCGTCCCCGCATGTTGTGCCGGTTTCGCTCATTAATCTGTTTCCCGATCGGGAATTCCGTTGGTTTTCTCGCTATCGTAGGAATGTAAATATAATTCAGCATGTTGGTTGAGTTTTGACATTTTATATGCCGCAGCGAACGTGTCAATGTTAGGCCTACCAGTAATAAGTAGAGTGAAACCTGAAGGCTATCCAACTCCCATCGTTACTATAATCGCGTAACATTTTGATTTTGCTAATATGATAGCTACCGTATTCTATCGATGGTAAACTAAGTTACCATAACGATTTTAACACCTGATTTGATTTTTTCAAAGATAAATCAATATTAGATATTTTAGATATTTTATTTGAAACACCGACGACGCACTCTGTGGTGCGTATTTTAAGGTGAGTATGACTGAAGGGGTGAGTGATGATTGTAATGGATCAGATGAGGTGTAGCTTTGTTACTGACAAATATCAGCTGTTTCATTTGTCAGGATCATTAAATAATAGCCCAATGACCAAAGGCAGCTGGGTCCAGTATCGAACCATCAAAAAGCACTAACTTTTCTCAGGATCGAACCGGCAACCTTCAGATCCAAAGGCGAGCTCTTTTACCACTCAGCTACCCAGCCAGTCAAAGTTATTCAATTACAGAATGAATAACTTGTAGGCTTGTTAAAAACGAGAGCGCCCTAATTGGTCCATCCCAGTGGACGGTGCTGAAACTACCTGAATATGTTTTGCATTGTTAACAATTATACTGAAGGCATGAAACAATATCTAATATTCGGTGTAAAACACTAGATAAAGAAAAGCTGCTGCACTTTGGCATGTGTGCGAACCAAGACTCAGGTAGATGATGGTGAGGAAGGAGGAATTGGCCAATGAAAGTAGGCTTTTACTAAGTACATGCTATTCATTGGATATATTCATAGCCTGCACGCTCAGCAGTTTTACTGGCTGCCGCCTGAGGCTGTCAGTAGGTATCTGAGGTCTCGCGTCACCAAAAATTCATTGTGCAGTGTTTGACCTGCCCTAATTTTTCAGCTTTATTTTATGTCCGATGAAAGTGGGAGTAATTTTAAATGAAAGATAAAGACTTTGGCTATGTGACCTAGTTTTTATTTTTTTATATTTTGAATCCTTATCAAGCTATATAATGGATCAAAGTTGATCCAGCTTTGATCAACTTTGATCCATTATCTTGGTATGAATTCAAATTATGAGCAAATAAAAAACTAGGTCAAATAGCCCACGTCTTTATCTTTAATTTTAAACCCCTCCCACGTTTAACGGACTTAAAATACTCTCGGAAAATTGGAGCAGGTGAAGCACTGCATGACGTTCTGAGAGCGTCCCTTTAGCCCCCTTTTGAATATATAAAAAACAAGTAAGTAAAGACAGTTAAAATGATAGCCTAGGTTACAGTTGGGCTCCTAACATTATTATACAACATCACAAAATAAACTAAGTTAATTTTTGGGTGAGTAAACCTGGTTGAATCCCACAGGAATTCCGAGGAGATGCAGGCTTCATCAACTAACGATGCCACATCTATTCCGCCAAAATTAATCATTAAGGTCTGAAATCAATAAGGTTCTGAATGTCTCAAAAACTGTGAAAAAAATAGCGACACTCAAATCTTATCATGGTTTCCAGGACAAAAAGAAGTTGAGCTGAGGAAATTTCATCTTACCACTCCAGTATATCTTCTGGATATTTTCACAAAACACATAAAAACACCCCTGTGGTATAGATGAACTTTAGAATGCACGTTCTGGAATCTTATAAAGAAGAAGTGGATTGTTATCTTAACCTGCATCATCCTTTTTTCTTCAATGTCCTGAATTTTTTTCTCAAAATTGCATAAGTAAAGCCAATTTTAAAAAAATCCAACAGAACCACCTCAGGGACCTATCGTCCAATCCCTCTCCTTCTGACCGTTTCAAAATTAATAAAAAAAATTTTCGGGGCAACTCAGTAATTTTTTAGATACATACTGTTTGTTCAGACAGTATGTTCCGGCAAAACAAAAGGATCAAAATGTGATGGAGGATGGAGAAGCATTTGTTGGCTCTTCCACAGATCTAAGGTCTTCAACTGTGTTGACCCTGCTATTTTATTGGGAAAATTTTCTTCGATAGGAATTTGGGAATAACATTACAGTAGACTCCCTCTTAACCGGCCAACTCGAGACCAGGCCTCCGCCGCATAATAATTTGGCCGGTTAAACCGATATACATTTAAAAATGCCTTCTCACAATTTATATGGCCTAAATGCAATTATGGCTTGAAAAAACAACTCTAAATATATTATTCTATATACAGCTAACCTCCGATACCCGAGAAATCCACGACTAAAATAAAATAATAATAATTCGTTTTCTCATTCTGTATACTGGGTAGCAGGTCCAAACGCATTCACTTCTGGTGGCATACGTCCAGGACAGTACATTTTAGTTGGTTTGAGAATGTCAATATGATGTAATGTTTAATTAAATGATACAGTAGATGAGAAAACAACGTTTCCGGCGAAACATAGCCGGTTAAAGCGATGTTGAGATAAAAAATGGCTGGTTAAAAAGCTATTGTTTTTGTGCAAGGGTAGGCCGGTTAAAGCAGAGACCGGTTATAAGATGGCCGAGCTATAAATTATATAAAATAATGTAATTAGATTTGTTTTTCAAGTCATAATTTGCATTAAGGCCGTATAAAATTGTAGGTTGGTGTTTTTAAATTAACCGGCCAATTCATTATCCGGCAATGGCCTGCTCCCGAGGTGGCCGGTTAAGAGGGAATCTATTGCACCTGTCTTCTTTTCTAGCTTCGATTATGCTGCTCCAATTTGTGTTTGAATGGTCCAAAAATTGGTATTGCATGGCATGACTAGGCTATAATCTTGTACTTTCCTTATCACGTAACATCAGTCCATTTAATTTTAATGGAGAAACCCAAAAATTCTTGAAGTCTATACAGAATAACATTTTTTTTAAGTTATTAACTTGTAAATTACTTGTAGGCCTATTATAATCAAACTGCAGACTTTCATTATTAACAAGATTGTGAAAATCTAGAGAATCAGTCGTAGCTTTACAGTCCGGGTAAGAGTCTTTAGGCCTGCAGCATAAATAATTTACTGTAGGCCTATCTTGTCATGGAGAACATGGGCATGGGTAAAGACATAACACAACTTAATTCTCATTCCATCGTTAAAATTTCATCATTTTTTATTTAGTTTTTGTGCCAGAAGCAAAAAATATTCAGGACTTAAGTTTGAAAAAGGTAAAAATTGTAGTTAGGCTATATAATATCAACTACTAACATTCAAACAAACAAGTAAAGAGGTGATCATTATAAGACTATCAGTAAAATAAACCATGCTGTGACATGTTAAGGAAACCTTTATTATCTATGTTCATGAAACCCTTCTACAAAATATTGTTTTTTAAGGGTTTATTGTTTTGGTGCTTTATTAATGTTAGTGCACTTAGAACACAAGATTATACTTGTATGTATATACAGGGTGTCCAGCTTCCACCTTTACAAACTTTTCCAGGTTATTAAGCATGCCAAAACAAACAGAAAAATCATATAAACATATGTCCGGAAATGCTTCGTTAAGCCGCTAGCCGCCATTTTGTTTTTTACACTTAAGAATTTTTCTTTCCGTAACGGGTTGTTGTATGGAGTTCATATTTGGCATGTACCTTAATCACACCAATGCTCATTTTTAGAAAAAATATTATTTTTTTCCGATCAATATTTTCAAAATGGCGGCCATTTTAAATTTTTAAACTCAAATATCTTAAAAACCGTAAATTTTATAAAAATTTTACTAGACACAAAAACTTGTTAACTATCCAAAAGATAGGCAAAACGGTCATAGTCTGATTCCATTTTGGCATTCGTGTGTTGCAGTCGAAGAGATATGTTTCCCACCGAAGAGACTCCTGATATGCTATTCAAAGGAATTCCTTTTAAAGAAGTGCCAATAGTGAATATACGAGTCTCTCGCAATAATACAATATTTTCATTAACTGATGGAAAAACTGGTATGCATAATTTTTAATTTCTTTAAATTTGTAGTAAACTGAATCTCTTGGGTTATGAACCTGATGATGCTTCTTTTAAATGATTTAGGCACGGTATCCAAAGCCACACAGTTAAATTATAGGCCTAATCCCCAGAACGAATGCATTGAATCAGTGGTTATGCAGGCACATAATCTTTCATTGTTAAAGTAAAGTGATCTTGGTTTAGAATTTGTGTAGCATCCTTTAGAACAATATTAATGTGATATGGGTAATCTCATTTAGAATAATTTTGGAAGAACATCACTCCCCTAACTTGAAGATTTGGGTTTCCTATTTGTATCCTCAAAGATTATATTGTTGTAAGAAGGCTTTTTTTGCTAAAGGTATTTTGATTATAGCTTTCTGGCTTTTGGTGCATTGCTCTTCCTAATAATATGAATGAAATTTCAAGTAGGCTTATATAAGTTCATTACTGTATACCTAATCATGTTAACTATAGTTATATAACATAATAGACCATATAGATTGTATGTAAATTAGATTTTTAAGTTAGGTGGTTAAGTTATGCGTTCAGTTAATAATTTTTTAAATTTGTTACACTTCATAGCGGATTTAAAGCTTTTTTATCTTATAAAATTGTATCACCATACATTTATCTTACATCAGCAAGGAGCTAATGGAAATATTTTTTTCCTACCACTGCATGGAAATAATCACATTGCCACAGCTGTAATCCTACGCAAAACAGTTCATTTCCGTTTTCCGGTCCTTTTCCGCTCTAGAGCGGTAATGGAACATTGGCGCACGCTAAATCAAGGTTATTTTAAATCTACAATAGGTTAGAACGGTAAAGAAGGTGACGTCACAACACAGACTAGTTTCTATTGGTCAGAAACCACATGACAATCACCATAATTATTACAAATTAATTGTAGTTGCTTTGCTCTGAATCAGCTGATTTCACGGTCAGTATTTTGATAACACTAACTTCCGGTTACACATCTATGCAAGTGATTACGATTTATTACAGTTATTATGTTAATGAAAGTTAATGAAGTTAAATTTAAAGTTGATATAATTGTGTACGTTTATTAAATACATTTAATCGGGTGTAATTATGGTGGTAGGAAAAATATTGTGTGTATTACGAGCACAAATAGTCATTGTCGCTCTCGAAATGTTTGGCCGCACTCAGCTGACGCTTCGTGCGGCCAACTACATTCTCGAGCGGCAATGACGTTATTTGCGCTCTTAATACACAAATAGCTATTTTCATATTATTTCGTCAACATTATTAGACCATTTCCATTACCATGCTACTAACTTTGTTTCGGGACTTCTGTGAAGATTAAGTGAATGTCTATGTGGTGTTAGGTTGTCACTTGCCAGAGCTCTTTTCTAGATCCTCTTTCTTCTTTAATAAGAGGGCAGTTTAGAAAGTAAATATATGGCGAGGAATAGAATAATAGAATAACGATAATGTCAGCGTTGGCTATATAGAGTCAATTGGAATCCATCTAGTAGTCCTGGAGGTGTGCTGGAGGTGTCAGCACTATAAGCCAAAACAAAAATGGCCACTACCTGTATGTGCTACCAGCTCCACCACTGTTATAGAATACCCGTCTGTCCCACTCAAAATTAAACAGGTAGATTTTTAAAGTCTACATTTTTATTTTGAGAGGAACAAGAGATATGCTTCATCACCACTTTCCTGATTTCTCAAGCATTGTGAATTTTGCCAA
The DNA here is from genome assembly GCA_030545055.2 of Neoaliturus tenellus. Lineage (NCBI taxonomy): Eukaryota > Metazoa > Arthropoda > Insecta > Hemiptera > Cicadellidae > Neoaliturus > Neoaliturus tenellus. The sequence goes on along the minus strand of CM061533.1, from coordinate 88,252,183 downwards.
AAGGTTCATTAGTTACCATAGACAGGCGGCAGCCAGCTCCTCTTCTAAATTCATTGCGGACATTGGTGTATTGGTTCTTAGGCGAAATGCGCTGAAGCTTGGATCCCAAACTGTTTAACCGCTCATTATTGAACCAAGTTCACTCACCAACGAATGGATAACCACAGGTGTCATTTTTCACCACAAAAGCAAAAGGTTACCTGAGACTGCTGCACTTAAACTTGTAGCGTCCATTTTATTTCAAAATCAAAACATACCTTATGAATGATAGCTCACATTGTAGGCCTACAGACTTCTGGAAGTTACATATAGACTCTTATATATACCCAACACTGATACTTGTTTTGCCTTTCCCCAAACCTTCATCTTTTCTTATCCTTACCCTAACCAAGCACTAATGGGACCAACTTCTGAACAACCCTTTTATGTGCTTGCTTAAATTATTTTATTGTGTTTTTCATTTCCAGTTTTTCTCCTGCTGAGCTTCTCCTGCTATTGGAGACCATTTCTCTCCAAGTGTCTTTTGTGTTTGAAATTAGAAACTTAATTTGATGATTTTTTCAGGTGATGTTAAAATATACCGATCATGTGGAATTGAAGGATTTAAGAATACAAGGAAGGGTACCAATATTGCTGCTCAAGCTACAGCCATAAGTTTTACCTCGGTGAGTTATGCAGTTTAAGAACCATGGTTTTGGTTTTGTATAAAATGTATGGTTTAAAAACCAGTGCTTAATTCATCCCTTGCTTATTAAGCGTTGATATCATGTGAAACTAACAGCTTCTTAAAATTTTATATTGAATCAAGTTTACTCTTCTCATATATATTTTTCTTCATTGTGAGTGTATTGTCAACTAGGAAAACTTATTTTTCTCTTAATCAAAATATTTAAATTTAATTAAAATAATAATTTAATTCTCTTTAAGTCTGTTTAAGTAATTGAGATAAGTTTTTTTACTTCTGAAGGATAGCGTGAGTTTTTTCAAATGCAGTTACATAATTCTAATGGGTTTCTTTCTATTTACAGTTGGTACTGAACAGAGGACTCAAGACTGTAAGAGTACGAGTGCAAGGCCTCGGCCCTGGCAGAATGGTGAGTTTACTAAATCGTAATATTTATTAACTTCACATATGTGCATATATCATTTATAATATTTGCATGCTTCAGGGCCTATTTCAACAATTGTTAAAGAAAGACAAAGTTGAAATTATACTCCATCCAGCTAGCTATGGCACCTGACGGATTAGAAAAACGGTGACTCTCAGACGCGCACTCACAAGCGCTCGGGCCCGACACCCCAATGCCCACGCGCAGGTATGGCAGTACTGCAGCCAATACATAACAGCAAACTTTTTTATATGGCTTCCAATCACACAAAATATAATGTTTTCATTAGCAGAAAATTCTGAGAAAAATAAGTATAAACATAACATTTTTATAGAAACTAAAAGTGTATATTTTACGGTAATTTTTGAATAAACATAACTCCATATGTAATGAAAATAAAGTACCGTATATATTAATATTATAATTTTTTAATATTTACTATAGGCTATACAACATTTACAAAAAAAATTACTGTACATAAAAGGAGTTCTGATGAAAATTGTTCAAATCAGCCCTTTGTAATTTGTCAAACTACCCTTAACACGTTGGCTACCGACGGTCGGAAATTCGGGTTCCCGGGAGTTCCCAGCAGACCGATCCTAGTACTCGATACTCTCACCACAGACCGAGTCATTGTGACAAACACTAACCCAGAGACCAAAAAAATTGTTTCCCTATTTTATATAATTTGATGTGTAATATATATATTTGCTCATAAAAGTTGGAAAAAAATTTATTTCAGTCCTATTTTTGCATTTTTATTGCGTCACATATGTGTGACGTCGGTCTATAGTAATATTTTGTATTATGTTTGTTTGCTATAGACTGACAGTCTCACATATGTGTCATGAGTTGGATGACTTAGTAAATAAATAAAAAAAATGGTTTTACTACACTAAAAATTACTCAAATATACAAGACAATGTGTCTCGCAATAAAACACGCCATGTGGAATGTATAGTAAACAAACACTAATAGCATCATGTGAGCAGACAAGATGGTCAACTTTGAAAATCTGTAAAAAATAAAAAATTGAGGTTGTACCCTGAGACCAAGCGACACACATGTGTGTCACACATTCCTATAGACCGATAAACAGGTTTTAGATCGATTCTGTGGATCAAATGGGCGTGGCAAGTCATTTAACTGAACATTGACTGCGTCCCATATATGTGTCATCGGTACACTGGACTTGACCGGAGCGTCCCATATATGTGTCGTCGGTACACTGGAAACACCTTGGCCGACACATATGTGACGCTGGTTTATTTTAACATTACGTCACATATGTGTGACGTTCGGTAGCCAACGTGTTAACAGATTGGAAGCTGTAGCGCTAATGACTGACTAATAGTTTCGGCGAATAATTTAATGTGCAAAGAGAATAGTTCGAGGTTATTATAGCAGATTATGCGTTCTTGTTACTCGTGATTACAAATTGTAAAAATTTACTGGAAAGCAATAATGGGATTTTACTTACGTTGGAATTAATGTAAACCTAATTAAATTAACGCATACTTCCTAAATACACTGCACTTAATTATTATTTACTCTACTAGGTCTTAATGTTTTATTCAGTCTTCAACTACAATACTTAAAAAACCCCTATAATTATTCGGTTTTGACGCAAAATCAAAGTAAAGCTGTTTTCATTTAAATATTATCGTAATTACGTCGTGTTTGGTATCATTCTCTTTGAAATTAAATGAAGATTCTAAATATAACACTATCATAGTATAATAAACTCATATTACGGAATTAACAGTTCTGTACTGGAAGCCTCAGTGTGTGACTCATCTACCTGCCGGGTGGGTCAGCTGCATTTGTGTGCGTGTGTGAGTAAGGAAAAAGTGCCATGGCTAGCTGGACGCACTATAGTAATAATTAATTGGTTTAGATCCTTTAATGAATAATTAACATGTAAATAAATTAATAAATAAATAAGTTAATATAGTTAATGCTTTTTTAGTCTTTACTAACTTGTGCAATGGCTTATTACACAAATTTGGTAACAAAACTTAAAGAATCTTAAAAGAAGAGAAATAAAATTAATAGGCTAATATTGGAGAACAGTTGGCAAAGGATTTTTAGCTATAGAAGATGTGCCTAGGTTTAATGGAGAGGTGGAAAACTAAAATCAACTTTAAAGGGAAAAATAAAGTTTCTTAATCCCAAGTGTTTTTGCTGTCTTTTTTATATAGTCTGTTGAATTTGACAGTGGAGCTTGCCAGTTAGGTTTTAAGTATTGTTAATAAATATATGTTCACAGTTAGTTAATTCAAATTGTGATTTGATGGTAAATAATGCTAACACATTTGCCATCCTGACAATAACATGTGTTACAATTGTGCAAGCCAAGGTAACATAGCAATGGTTAGTTTGAATGTGTTGCACTAAACAAGCAAAACAATTTCGGGGATCAGCCAATAAAGTAAAACATTCAGGGATGAGTTAAAGGAGTGGAGGGCTGATTCTCAAGTGAGGGTCAAAAATAGCAAAATATTACATGTGAAATGTAACACTCGACTTTGCTTTGGAATTCATATATTGAGAACTGATTGTGCTTGAGAAGAAGTCATGTTAACTATAGCTCTTATAATTTTCTTGTATCAAATTAGGAACAAGGACACACAGGACCCAAGGACTGTCTAGTGAAATTAATGTTTTAATACTTTCTTGTTACTATTAATAGCGTTTTGTTAAAATATGGCAATCCAAAACCTCAAGGCATTAATATGTTAGTTTTTTCCATTTTCAAAAAGTGTTGTAATTGCCATTCTTTTTCACTATATACAGGGTGTCCAAAAAAAACCTTTACAGACTTTGGGATGTGATTCCTGATACAAAAGTAAAGAAAAAAGTTCCTATGAAGGTATGTCCGAAAATGCATATTTACCCAGATATCCGCCATTTTGTTTTTTCCACTTAATAATTTTTATTTCGGTGACGGACTGATCTAGGTACTTCATATTTGGCATGGATCTTTATAATACTAATGTCCATTTCCACAATAAAAATTATTTTTTTCCGATGCATATTTTCAAAATGGCGGCCATTTTAAATTTTTAAACTCAAATATCTCAAAAACGGTAAAACTTATAAAAATATTACAAGACACACAAAAGTTGACAAATTAAATTATCTAAACAACAAAACCAAGTTTGTAAGGATCCGCTAACAAATAACGGAGTTATTAAGATTTTTCTCTTAAAATACCCTAAATTGGCATTAATCATAGTGGAAAATCAGTGTTTTTCTGCAGAAAAACCACAATAACTCCGTTATTTGTTGCCGGTTCCTTACAAACTTGGTATCACTGTTTAGATAATTTAATTTGTCAACTTTTTTGTGTCTTGTAATATTTTTATAAATTTTACCTATTTTGAGATATTTGAGTTTAAAAATTTAAAATGGCCGCCATTTTGAAAATATGCATCGGAAAAAAATAATTTTTATTGTGGAAATGGACATTAGTATTATAAAGATCCATGCCAAATATGAAGTTCCTAGATCAATCCGTCACCGAAATAAAAATTATTAAGTGGAAAAAACAAAATTGCGGATATCTGGGTAAATATGCATTTTCGGACATACCTTCATAGGAACTTTTTTCTTTACTTTTGTATCAGGAATCACATCCCAAAGTCTGTAAACGTTTTTTTTGGACACCCTGTATAACCGTATTGAAAAAAGTTGAATCAGCTTTAGATCTTGTGAACAAAATTTCAGTTTTTTATATACCCCATGCTTAAATAGGCCTAACTGTGATGCAAAAGGAACTTAACCTATTGGCCTATCAACTATTTTGTATAAATCCAACACTAAGCCATCATAAAATTGTAAAAAAATGCAAGGTTTTAGAAAATAAAATATATAAAATTTATATTTATAAATAAAGGTATATATATATTTTTCTGAAAGTGAATTAAATTGCCAATAAAAATATATGAATAGGTATAGTCGTTGTTAAATATTTTAAAAAACTTTTTAACTTTTGAAAAAAATCAAAAATTTAAGAATATATATTTTTTTAAAGTAAGGTTATTTTATCAACTTAAAAAATATATGTTTATTATTTGCAAAAGAAAGGTAACCAGTTTAATTTTCTACATAAAAAATTCTTTATAATTACTATTCTTCAGAAAATAAATTTGTTTAGCTCTTTTAGTAAAAACTTACATTTTGCGATAACATGGTTCATTGGCATTATTAAACTAACATTATGACTGCATTATTGAATTACTGGTATTAGGAATAAATAATGAATGAAAAACTCTGAAACTGTAGCTTTGTAATACAAGTGTTCTTTTGTTTTATAACCAAATTAATTAGATTTAAAAAAAAATTACCTCTGGGTTTTATCCTCAACGTTAATAAACAATCATAGACTAGGCCTAATACCACTTGTTTACAAAACACTGCACTACTGATAGAGGATAGTTTACTACCGACAACACAACCCACAGCTGACAGTGACAAACAGGAGAAAATAAACAGTCAAAGAAGTATAAACAAAAGTTATTAGTACCCACGTGGATGTTAATTTTTAGCATCAATCCGTATAATGAGATCAAGGAAAACAGTTAGGCCTATGTAATTATAGTGAATAATAATGAAATATTTCATAAAATTGGAACTTATTAGTATTATTACAAGCTACTTTGACCTTCTTCAAGTAATAGGTTTACATCGAAATACGGCTTTATTATCAAAAATAGAACTTTGGAGATAACATTGTTTATGTGTTGACATCATCACAGAAACTTTCAGTGATACAAAAATTGGGACGAAAACAGCTGTTGCTATGCTGTTTTATGCTTTTGCATGCTCTCTGTCTTTTTAGTGATTAGATTGAAATGTATGGTGCAGTGAAATAATTATTTAGTTAAACTATATTTCCTTTACATGTTAATGTTTACAATACAATAATTGAAATTGAATTACATTGATTCAAATCTCTCTTTCCTTGATGATGCTGTATTTTGAGTTTGAACTTGAGTTGAGCAGCTGGATCAGCAATTTAATTATCTGTTAAATTTGTCAGATTCATGAAAAGATTTTATATTAGTTATTTAAATACCAACGTAGAGGTTTTAAAATAAACAAATACCACTATCTTCAGTTAAAAAGGTGAAATGAAATGAAAATTCATTTTTTTCCAACATCGTTTTGGTAAATGACATCAGCAGAAACAAAAAACATGTCTTAGATGATAACGACAAAATTAAAACAATTCTATAAGTAACTTATATAACTTAGACCTAATTACTAAAAGATATAGCAATAATAAATTAAAACACCGTTCATAAAAAAATAGCTGTCGGTGTATTTAGAGATCAAAGCACGTCAATGCAACTTGAGAATTGTAAATGGCCGCATGAAGTGTCAGCTGCGTATGCTCAAACATTTCGCCAACGACAAAGACTATTTTTGTGCTTGTAATACACACAAGATTTTTCCTATGACCATAATTGCAACGGATTAAATGTTTTATTTCACACAAAATGCTTTTGGTTCTGTTTGATTTTTTCTGTGTTTACACATTGTTAACTAAGAAACACAACCTCAAACTATAAAAAGCAGCAATTACTAAATTAAAACAATGGCCAAAAGCTAAATATGTCATGGTTTGTAACAACAGTTGACCTTAAATTGCTATTTGATTTAGCGTGCGGGAATGAACGTTGCCGCTCTAGAGCGAGAATGAAATAGAAATTGTAAATGAACTGTTTTGCGTACGGTTAACAGGTGTGGCAATGTGATTATTTCCATGCAGTGATAGGAAAAATAAATAAATAACTTATTGGCATGCTTTGCTAGAGCATTAAAAAATTGGCAATGATTTGTTTGGGTCAATATTTGTTTAGTTTTTTCTTGAAATGAAAATAGTTTGTTTATTCTAAATTTTACAAAATCAAGAAAATAAGCTCCATGATAATTAAAAATATTTTATTAATTTAAGAACATTTTATGGAATAGGCCTAGATGGACACATTAGGACTTTTGTTGTTGTAATATATATTTTTATTTTTATTATAAATAAAAAGATAATTGCTGTGACTGTGTGACCTTTAACTAACGTACATTCTTAGAAATTGTTTTTGCTACATAAAGCTATTTAAACCCATTAAAATTTATCAATACTTGCCACATCAATAGGAGTAACGTTATCCAGTTACATATGGCATTAAGCACTGTTAAATTTCAATTACACAACATTAAATTTACTTTTAAATTTGTTTCTTTAGGTTAAATTTGTCTTTGGTATTTTCGCCCAATTTTTCACTTTTTGTGATTTTATTATAATAGTTAACTTTGACAATGCACTTGGATTTATGTAATACCTATCCTTAATATAAAGAATGACAATAACACTCAAGACTTACAATTTGCTCCTTTGTTTTGATCTTTTTTGTGCCTTAAGTATAGGCCATCTGAGCGACATGAACTCTATTGGATTTTGTTTATTATATCTACCATACTGAATTATACCGACAAAATTAATTATATCGTAAAGAAGGGTGTTAACTTACCTTGTTACTTACTTTATGCCTTGTTGATTTTAAAAATAAAGATAAGTTAAGCCTAAGTGATGGATTAATAATATTCCTCCGTGTATTAATACAAATTATAAAAAATTATAAATCCGTCAGCAAATTTAACAAAAGTTAAATATACTACCGGTAGTAACTAAGTTCCTAAACAAAGCTGTCCTAATTTTACTACCTTCACTCGGTAAAGTAAATTTGTTAACCTAAATACAGTGCACTCTCGTTTATCGGAACTAATGTGGCGGACAGCCAGTTCGGATGTCGAAAAATTCCAATGAACCGGAGTTCATAGTGAGTCATAGTTTTCGCCGGTTCTGCGACAATTTATGGTTGTATTCAAATGGTTGGTGTTACTATATCATAAAAGAGGCTTTCTAAAAATAAAAAACTGAAACTACGTGATATGATAACAATACACTCATAGGAATAAAAAACAACACAGGAAATAGATCCCCACACTGTCCCCATTCCATCCTCCATAGCAATATTTTTTTGCTGACTCAGTAGTATCGATTCTTTAAATAGCTTTAAGTGTGTACTCGATAAACACACAAACCCTTTTGAGCTTTTCACTCATTTTTCAAAATACTCAATTGACATTCCAGGTAATACAGGTGCACACATGAGATAGACAGACGGTTTAGGAAGTGGATGCTTACTTCCTTCCTTTTCTTATTTCCGTGCGAACACGGCCTTATAAACCACATCAAGGAATGTAGATAAGAAAGGCGTCGGATGACAATTGATGCAAAATGACATACATTACTGTACTGTGGGTACCTATAACAAGATAGGATTGAAGATATTGGAGATTGAAGGCACTAAAACATAAAAATTATTTTTGTAAGAAAAAAATGTTAATGATTTCCCGATCATCACTTTTGATGAAGCGGGGTTCCGATATCACAGAAAACCTACATAAATTGTAGGCCTAGTTGTAACTACTTAATTAAAGTCGGTGTATTTTCAAATGAAACAGTTAAGGTTAAATATCTGCTTTCATGCAGTGTTATCTAAGGTAATCCTATGGAAAACGCGTTTCGACGACCCAGGCCTTCATCCTCAGGTCCGCACAAAAACTTAGAAATTTTAACTCATCACTTGATGGTCGCGTCAGAGTTTAAAAAACACGCACACAAAACACAAAAACATTAATTACAAATAAATGAATAAATAAAACTTATAATTACAAATAAATAAACGTGTTGGCCTACAACGAACAAACCTTTATTATTTAACCTATTCGTCTATAGATCGGGAAAACAACTCAATATGAAGAAACCGATATATTAGTTTGATACAAATATTAATTTGTATCATAACAGATGTAAATAAGATATGATAAAAAGATGTTTCGTTGTTCACTTATTTTAGAAATTTAATTCTGTGTTTGAAGGACTAAATGCTATGGAAAGTTAATGAGTGTTCACTCTGTTGTTACTTGATATTATTTGATGTTAATAGGCCTGTTTCTGTATTTGGAAATATCCTCTAAAGTGTTAAAAAATGTGCATTTTCTTCATCTATAGCATTACGTGAGAAGGCTATTAAATAATTTGAATCTTCAGTGCAACATAATTAAGAACCTCCACATTACCAACAATTTAAATATAAAATTATGTTTAAAATGCTATTTACGATTTAGTGATAAAAAACAAATCACATGCATTTAATTTGCCAGTCAATTTTAACTTAGAAAATGTTTACAATAAATTAAAACACTTGCACTACAAATTCTTGAATAATGTATCTGTTGGTCATGAAAGAACAACCGTCACATTTTTCTTTTTTGAGATACAGTACTGTAATACTTACTGTACTTCAGTACTGAATATATAGGCCACAATTTAAATCTACTATATATTTGTCAAATACCACTGAATCACGTATCAACGCACAGCCTAAACTACTAGACCTAGAACCTTGAAATTTTGTATGGACGTTCCTTTTAGGGTGTAGGCATCCACTAAGAAACGGTTTTTGAAAATTCCTTCAGGGCTCCGCCCCTTACGTCTTCAAAGTTACCATGTTATTCTTATGGAAGCAACATTTTTGTATTGGAACATATGATTACATTAAGGAATATTAATTTTGTAAACAGCTGTTCTGATTCAAATTATTGAGGGGAGATTGGTAATAAGAAACTAGAGGATAGTTGCGGCGAGTGAGCTTAGCGACCAAGCTAAACCTGACGGGGAGTGATTACTGACTGACTCATCATGAAATCTCAGGAACTACCAAACGTATTTACTTGAAACATTAAACACAGGTTCGTCTTGCCTCTTAGGTGCTCACTAAGAAATGATTTAACAAAATTCCTTCAGGGCTCCGCCCCACAGGCCTTCTAAATTCTAATATAACGCTATCCGCATGGCCAATTTTAAATACGAATTAGGAAACCTGCACGGTTGAAATTTGGAGTGATCTCTTTTTTCTTAGGTGCTCAAAAAAGTGCTTTAAACATCCCTTTTAGGGCTCCGCCCTACAGGACTTTAAATTACTTTAGGGCTTCCGGGGTCGTTATTTGACATGGACGTTTCTCTTTGCTCATGGGTGCTAAGAAAACGGTTTTGCAAACACAGTTTTCGAAGTTCTTTAGGGCTCCGCCCCACAGGACTTCAAAATTACTTTTGGGCCTCCGGGGTCGATATTTAACATGGACGTTTCTCTTTGCTCACGGGTGCTCGCTCACTAAGAAACAGTTTTTCAAATACAGTTTTCCAAGTTCTTTAGGGCTCCGCCCCACAGGACTTCAAAATTACTGTTGGGCCTCCGGGGTTTAAATTTGAATCGGACGTTCCTTTTTGCTCATAGTTAATTACTAAGAAATAATTTTGAAAAATTTCGTTTAGGGCTCCACCTCATAGAACCTCAAGATTACCATGGATTCTTGGGGGTATAAATTTTAACGTGGATGTTCCGTTTTGCTAACAGGTGCTCACTATGAAATGGTTTTGTAAATATAGTTTTTGTAGTTCTTTAGGGCTCCACCTCACCTGACTTCAAAATTAATCAAGGGCCAACGTGTTTTAAATTTGATATGGACGTTCCTTTTTGTTCATAGGTGATCAATAAGAAACAATTTTGCAAATTTTTTTTAGGGCTCCTCCTCACAAATTCTCAAATCTACTATAGATCCTATGGGTTGAAATTTAACGTAAAGGTTCCGGTTTGCTAATAGGTGTTCACTAAGAAACAGTTTTGCAAAAGTACTGTTTAATGTTCTTTAGGGCTCCGACCCACATGTCTTCAATATGACTGTACGAATATGACTACGGGGTTGAAATTTGACATGGTCGTTCCTATTTGCTCATAGGTTAGGGCCTTTTCTATTTAAGAAACCTTTTCTCTCTAAGAACAGGTTTTGCGAAATTCTTTCAGAGCTCCACTCACACTACTTCATTGTTCCAATGTCATTCTCAAGGAAGTAGATTTCGTTGCTCTTCAAAACGATTGTATTACCTATAAAATAAATTCAATCACGGGCGAAGCCGTGACGGGCAACAGCTAGTTTCTAATAATAATACTAGCTCAATGATAATAATCTATATATTAATACACAAGCATGTTTCATTTCCTCCTTTTTTCTCAGCTCGTGTACATCATAGGATAAATCTGCGCATACCGCTAGAAAGGTATAGTCCTGTAAATGAGCAGAATCACATTTTAATTCACATCGGACTCCAGGGCTACGCCCCACAGGCTTTCAAAGTTCCAATGTTAATCTTATGGAGAAGGGAGAATTGAATGAATCAGACAGCTGTTGTAAAAACAACTGCTATAAAATTAGGAAGAACAGATGTTTTAGTTCTAAAATGTTTTTAAGCTTCTTGGGTACGGATCAACTGAAATTTTGATCGAATTTCGATCAGGAGGCGATCTCTAGTATTAGATATTATTCTAAGAATAATATATAATAAAATTAATAATATTAGCTCATGATAATTAAGGTTTAATTATCTTAAGTCATCTGGATGGGGGTAATTAACTGTCTATTAATTAACTTCGTTACGTACGTTGTATATTAAATGAAATTTGAATTTTCATGCCTCAACACAAAATGTTAAGTGGAATAATATTTCAATTATTGTAAATGATACAATCTGGGAAATGCTTATTCGCATTCAGGGTTAACTCACTGACTTCACTCCCTCACCTCTTGGTACAGTACTATTGACACCTTTTATAATGCAGCAATCTGTTGCTTACTTATTGAACTACCTCACCTCAATTCAGGGAACATTGATTTTTGTAAAGAACTGTGTCAAGTATAATAATAAATTACACAACTAGAAGGGTGGAGTTATGTGCACTTTAAAAATGAAAGTAGGCTTTTCTCTTCTTCTTATATTCTATCTTTAGGCTTTTAAATAGGGTTAGCTCTTGTAAAATTGTTCTTTATAGCCAATGCCACATCTCCACTAGCCAAACTATAGTGAACTTGTTTGGCGAACAAAAAAATCGATATACATTTCAAACCAACAATTAATGACAATATATGAGGCAGAAAGCAAAAAGGGACCATATGTTGACTTTTTCAGTACAGCCGATTAAGAGTATGCAGTACCGTCCGCCTTGATTTTTATTCCTAGAGAATAATGTCAAATTTCCTTTCATTTAAACATCCTTTAATATTATCATAAAGGGCTTTTAATATGGGTTTAAAAGATTCATCTTAATGTAGACAAGGGATATTTAATACATGGGGCCCTGTGAAATCAAAAGTTTTATATTGATTGATCAATAATAAGCAACAAAGTATTATTATTTTTTGTGTGAAAATGGACATGTTTTTTAGTGTAGTTTAATCTCATATATAGCTCTAAAATCGTGATTTTGATTTCACAGGGCCTCTGTATTACAATTTCCTTTAAAATGACATAAAGATGAATCTTTTTCGACCAATAATAAAGGCGTAACCGATATTTGAAATTTAATATTAGTCTTAATCCTAGAAATTTAATATTAGACTAAATCCACGGCGGCCGGTAATGCAGACTCTTAAGTCGTCTGGGTCAAGAATATCAACTTTTTGTTGTTGGCATTTTCAGATACATAAATATTACCTAAACAAGCCCGAATCGATTGTTAAACAGTTTAATTTAGATGAAATAAGATAATTAGATGTTCATAAAATTAGTCAATTGTTAGCTGCAAACTGCTTTGTTTACTTAAATTTGCCAAGGATTTTTCAAGAGGATGCCTCTCGGAAATTTATCAATAGTATGATTACAACTTTCCCTGAAAGTTTTATTTTTATTGCAAAAAAATATTATGTTATTCAATAGCTAAAACTTTATTGTGATAGTTTAACAGTTTTAGGAATATAAACATTATCTGCCCATTCACTTATCAAAATATAAAACCCTGCTTTAATTTATTTCATTAATAACCTAAAGTTTTCTGTTGCTTAAGGCATAAGTTAATTAATTGTTTAATAATAAATTGTTGCCAGATGAGAAAGTAATGGAGGAAAGGTAACATCCCCTCCAATTCTCAAATTATATTTTTATTTAATTATTTAAGACACCCTTACTAACAAGCTTAAATACTCATACATAACCTTGATGTTCTTGAAACCTTTCTATAAAAAAGAGTTTACAATCGGTATTGATAATGATGTCATACCTTACGTCATGATTCAAATGATAAGTTAATTAGGACTGGTGCAATTGTCTCTTGTAATTTCAATCGTTTAAATTAATGTCAATAATACTGTATTATAATTTCTTTGATTTTAATTCACAACTGAAATTAGGTTGCTTTAACCATATAGAAAACTACATTGTTAAAAATTGTTTTCTAGTTGCCAGTATCACTTGTGCTACATAATTTAATTGTAACCTACAATCTATTTCTTAAACTTGTTTAAAAGTGTTTAAATATTCTCAATTTATTTAAGACAACTTTATCGGCCTAATAGACCTGATGTTTCTTAGTTTAGTTTTTTTGTTAAATTAAAATTTTGTTCCTTACCAGCATAAGTTAGATTAATTATAAAATTATGTTGACATGTATGTAGCGTAACAGGCAAACTTGTAGTCCTTGCAAACTTGTGATAATTACCTTACCCATTACAGGCACCTTACCAACCTTACACTATAACAGGATTCATTTGTTCAAATCCAACCTCCTCATATCATACTAAGATTCAGTGATATTTAGGAAACATTATCTTTTCAGTCCTTTCACTTTATGCCAATTACAATTGGTGATTAAATGGCTTACCCTAAGGAGTCAGTAGCTAAATTGAAAATGTTCTGTGAAACTATAAACGAGAAAATACATAAACAATATTTGTTATACTCTTATAGTTTTGGTTCCAGTGTTGTGTCTTAAAATTGTTACTAACACTAATTTTTTAACTCTGAAGAATTTTGTTTTTGTATGTTGCAGTCTTCAATAAAGGGTCTTGTAATGGGCGGACTGGACATAATATCTGTCACGGATAGCACCAGAGTCTCCGAGCATCCCCCGCGACCACGCAAACGCAGACGCCTTTAAAACCATTACTTGTTTAATACATATTATTTGTAGTATTTTTTTGTTGTTCCTTTACGTAATTTTTTATAAATAAAAGATATCAAGATAACTTTTTAGCCTTTTTTCACCCTTTTCTTCCCAATCCTACAACATAGTTCTTAAAAATAGATTGCCAACTAATTCAAGAGAAAAATTGGCATACCATATTATGATATTACAGTGAACTAATTGAGGTGATTGCAAACTGTGGATGTGCACCAGTTTTTATAGTGATTAAAGTGTGCATGAAAATGGTGTTTTGTGTGGTTAAAGCACAGGTCCTGTGAAGAGGAGGAGCTCTTATTACCATCATTTAATTTGGTAAGCAGCTCTTGATTTCACCTTTATTTGTTTTTATCATGTATGTAATTTTGATTTAATCTATTTAAACAGCTTATATTAACATGTGTTTTAATATTGCTTTCTTTGTAGTATTAGTGTCAAGTAGTAGTCTATTAATACTATTTTTTTTGCATGCTCACTGGTCGTTCCAATAGCAGTTTATATTATTTGTTTGCTTTCCCCTTATAATAGTTGACAGTTTTTTATGCATTATGAATTACAGGTCCATTTCTTGGTGTAAAATGATGTTCAAAAGAGTATCTCGAATCCAGTATTTTATACTCATTTAAAAATAATAGAAAAAAATAAGTTCAAATTTCTATCTATTAAAGCCGCGTCTGTACTGGCGGAACATGCGTGGTGAATTTGTTTGGCGAACACAAAAAAATTGACAAACATTCCTTACGAACAATTAATGGCCATATGATTTACATTCATCAAGGATAGCAACAAACAAACTTAAGTTTGGAAGAACGTTGTTTGGTGAACATGTTTTTGCTAGTGTGGATGCGGCTCTAAGGTTTGGTCTTCAGGGCTTGTCTCATGGCATTTTGTGGATAGTATTTTTCTTTTCCAAAGGTTTGATGTGTGTTTTCTATTCCTGTAGAAGAGATAGATGTGGATGTGTTCTCTATATATTTATAAGTTGACCCAGTCATTTTTTGAAATAATGTCTTTGAAAATTATCAACGGCCAGTACATTCATCAAGGATAGCAACAAACAAACTCAAGTTTGGAAGAACTTTGTTTGGTGAACATGTTCGGCTAGTGTGAACATGTTCAGCTAGTGCGAACGCGGCTTTAAGGTTTGGTCTTTAGGGCTTGTCTCATAGCATTTTGTGGACAGTATTTTTCTTTCCTAAAGGTTTGGTGTGTGTTTTATATTCCTGTAGAAGAGATATAGATGGCTTCATGTGTGTGGATGTGTTCTCTATATTTATAAGATGGCCCAATCAGTTTTTTAAATCATATCTTTGAAAATGATCAACGGCCAGGTGTATTTTTCTGATTATAAGTCTAAATTGTTGTACTCAATCATTGTTAATAGCACGGTTTTACGTTTTTCCTGAAGGTATCCTTTGGTGTTAGTTGGGAAGATACATTTCTTTTGTATACTTTTATAGACTTCTTTGGTCATTTTACAAAATTGCAGCATCTACTTGAAGTTTAGGACCCAGGAATTCAAACTTCTTATGTGGATTTCCAATATTTTATTTACTTCAACATATTGTTTCTTGTTTAGCTTGATGTCCCCAGTGTTAAGATTTGACCCTCAACAATCCTTAAGAGCCAATTTAATTTGTTATTCAGGATTATACCAGATAAGTTGTACATTTAAATCATAATGTTGGTCTTCATAACAGATCTTCTGTCGTAGTAAACTAAAAACCTCAGGGATCAGAGGCTGTGTCTACAACCGGCCAGATTATAGAATTTAAATCAATATAAACAAACAGGAAAAGAAATGATTTAAGTTCTAGTGAGGTTGTCAGCAAGTTCCAATCAAATTTCATCCAATTAAATACTAAGAAAATTAAATTTTGAAAGAGTTGGATCGGCAAAAGGCAAGGGTTTTAGTTGCGCTGGTGCTCGTTTCGTTATAGTGCCGCTCAAACATATAATTTCCAAAGACCTCTGTTACTACGTTTAAACGTTGGCGCGTTTGAAACTGGGCATGGGCGATGTCTGGTTGAATCCGTCTCTCCGCTTCGTCACACATCGCGCTGAGCATTGTGGTTCTTTGATGAGGAAGGAGAACTTCAAGATGGCCGTCGTCATTGCGGTCTATATTTTACCTTCGGTGATTGTTTTGCCAAATTTATAATTATTTTGTGTATTTCTCTTGGAATTTTGTTTTTATTTGATACATTTTTACCAGTGAATAGGAATATCTTGGTTTCGTGTGTTAGGTTTCTCTTGCAGTGAACTTTTTATCGAGTTGCACACGGAGGAAAGTTGGCAATTGGCAGCCATTTCATCTTGACTAGATAAAATAAGCCATAGTTAATCAGGTCAGGATATACATTTCGGGGACTATTTTATTAAATTGTTGATAATTGTTTATTGCTCCATCGGAATAAAACAATTAAACGGATAGAATATTCCAAAGTTGTGATATATTACGCAATACCCTTTGATCTGCACGCGCTCCCCCTGAATGATGAACCAGGTAAGGCATCCCAAATAATCCTTTTACAAATTAGTTTTGGTATATTTTGGAATTATTTTTACTTATTAATCTTCGTATTTAGTGTTTTTAGCCTCTGTAAAATTTTGGAGTTAAAATTCCACTTTTTATTATGTGAAA
This sequence comes from Neoaliturus tenellus, assembly GCA_030545055.2. Lineage (NCBI taxonomy): Eukaryota > Metazoa > Arthropoda > Insecta > Hemiptera > Cicadellidae > Neoaliturus > Neoaliturus tenellus. Next base: position 88,235,351 of record CM061533.1, on the reverse strand, counting down.
CTTGGTGTTTTTAGCCTCTTTTTCATTCCTAACCTAGCATTTTTGGGCTTTAATTAAATAAATAACAATGATAAATATCATTTAAGCTATTATTTTGCATCCCTAAGTACTAACAAGACCTAGGAGCTGTCCCATATGTTTCCTGAAGGTCACTCATGTTAGCTAATTTAATAAATTTACCCTTTTTCATCTAGTAAACATAACCTTAAATTGGTTGTTTACATGACATTTTCCTGAATTTATACCATAAATAATGAGTGTTCCACTAATTTTAGCTATGCATAATGTTCTCCATAGTATTTTGTCCTAGTCCATGCCAAAATTTTTAGAATTTGGACGGGACCCATTTTTGCTATTTTAAGTCAAAGTTGATGCATTAGGGTTTACCTGGGGTATTGAAGAAGTGAGAGATACTTGAACTGTCATCAAAATAATTGTAGGTTAAGTTACTAAATTGTATGAAGAATGCCATTGTACTCATCAATAGTTTCGATGTTTTCACATAGGCCTACTTTTGTTCTGAATTACTTAACTTGTCTTACAATCTACAAACCAGTTTAACTTAAATTTTATTGACTTTGACCCTTATTAGTAACTAAGGGGACCTTGTAATTACTATGGGTTCCTTTATCAAATAAATGTGCAAGCAATTCAACAAATAATTAAAGTTAGGCCTGTTTTATTCACAATTTCAGTGAAGGTTAATGATTTGTTATAGGAACTTGTTATAGGCCTAACTCTTCCCTGATAAGTTGACAAGGATGTTAAAACAATCTGCTCTGTGTTGAACTTAATTTAAATTTTTAAGTACCGGTATCATTCAATAGTCTAACATAATAAGTTAGTCTTGGAAAAGAAGTCCCAAACTTGGTGTCCCATTTGCTGAAGTAGAGGATGACTTTCTTTACAACTAATTTGAATAGTTCTTAAGTTACACTCCTGTTGCTCTGTACACTTTTAAGTTAGTTATCAGTAAGTCCTTAAAATTTGATTAGGCCTATTTGGTTATTATTTCCCTCTAGGTCCTTGCCGTTCCCAGTAGTTCCGTAATAGATATGGTTTTAGGGTTTAGTTTTAAATCATGTAGGCCTAAGTAGCCCAGTGAGTATGTGTCACAGTAACTTGTGTACTACTGGGCCTATCCGCCCCAAATATCACATCAGAAGATAAATAATTTATTCGTGTTTTTTAGCATATAGCCTACTTTAAGCAAGTAATAGGATTTGCAGTAGGTTTGTTCTACGAATGTTATGTGAATAGCCTATGTGTTTAATATTTTAAAGTAGTCCTATAGGCCTATAGGCCTATGTGTAGGCTACATCAATAATAGTAGCATGCCAGTGAACAAGGAATATCATATAGATTGACAATGTGGCACATGGATTGATGCCAGGTAACACTGACATTGTACAGGGGACGCTAAGGCACATGAGTGCGCGCGTTTTGTTGAATAATCTGCGCAATTTACGTGTACTGCCCACCCTCTGGGAAACACTCGATGTTTTGCTGTCATGTGCTAAGTTAAATTGTTTCTAAAGAATTTTATTGACATGACGAAACAAATTAGCCACGATCACATTACATTCTATTCATTTACGGTACTCCAGTTATTTTACTGCACAATTAAAATTTAAAAATTGTAATTTTGAAACGATTTAGATAGTTGCTTGAAACACACATACACACACACTTTTAATGCGTATTTTAAGGTGGGTATGACTGATCGGAAAGTGAGATATTTTATTTATGCATAAAATAATGAAAAATTCATTTTATAAGTTTAACTTAACACATTTTCTCGTGTTTGAGTTATATTTGAAACTGATATAATTTGATATGCTATTATGTTACCTTAATGCATTCTGAATATAAATTACGTTCACGCAATTCAGTCTTCAAAAGATGTAACAATACAATAAAGAAATATTATTCTTTGTCCAAACACAGTGAAATTTAGTTTAAAACTGTGGACATCAGTTCAGTTGATAAAAATTATGAATTTTAAAATGAGAAAAAGAAGGAAAACAAAAGCCGTCTAAAGCCCGTTTTTAACCCGTATTATCCCAAATTATTTATTGCTGCGAGTGAACGTTTGTGTAGATGTGAATAGGTTGTAGCTGTAAATTTAATAACATGTTAACTATCATACTACAATAAAAGTTGGTAAAAATTTAATGCAGAATGTTATACATATTAAAACGCCTGTTTAAAAGAGGCAAGTGTTTTTCTTTTGTACAAGATAACAAAGCTTATTACAAACATGTATGAAGAAAACTTTTAATCAATATATCAATTAAATACACCACATCAACAAATATGTAGATTGTCTTTATTTTTGTGATTTTTTAATTTAAATTTTGCTTTTCCAAGGTTAATTGAGTTTAATATTATTTAAATTGTAAAAATAATAGTATTTTTGTGAGCTCATTGACTACACTGACTACCTCACCATACAGTACTACAAAAACAGCTACAATGAGCGCTCCATAAAGTTACACATAACCAAGGAGTTGAAATAAAATATTTATTTTTCTCCTAGTCTTATAGGCTACGTTGTATATACAACCATGTGTAGATCCAATATCTGTGTACTTTTTGTAATTATTATAGGAGTTTAGAGGCAGAGATTTGAAGACAAATGGCATAAGACCATCACGTAAGCCTAGCTTATTTTGACCTACAAGTGCATCAACCAAATTTCATCACTAAATATATCACAGTGGGAAGTTTGAAAATTAACCCTTTTAAGGCCGACGACCATGATATTCCCTCTTGGTTAACGGCCAGGTTTTTAACTTCCATGTTTACCTTGAAGGCCAATGTATTTTTCACTTAGCGAGCATAGTTTTATTTAAATATTCATAACTCCTTTATATATTATCATAAAGCAAAAATTTTTTTTTTTACTTTTATTCATTAAATTATCTTGAAAAATATATATGTGTTTATGTATTTTATAAATCTAATGCAATTAAAAAATATTACATATACATAGATATATTTATAACATTTATAAAAAAATTATATTTTTTGTTATTAAAAAATATTCAACCTTAAGATATTTCTTTTTAGTACATAAATTCAGTTAGTAAAACAAATTATTAGCGAAAAAAAGGACCTAGCCTACCTTGGTAAATTATTAGCAAACAAATCTTAGCCTAAGTCATCCATGTCAACAAATCTTACATCACTCACGGCTATGTCATTTGCAATTATTTTCGCTTGCAGGTGATTTTTCCGATTTCTTTTGCTTATATTGATAGAAAACACACTCGAAAGAAATTTATTAAATCATTATTTGTTTTTTCAAACTGATAAAAACATCACATAACCAACAAAACACGACGATAATACAACAATAACACTTACCGCTCTAGAGCAACGAACCAGTTGACAAACGTCATTATAATGTGCAAAGAGAACTAATATTGCCAAAAAGGCAATTTATTTAAGGTCTTTATTGCCAAAAAGGCCGTATTTAAAAAAAATAAAACCCCGTCTTTTAACCTAAACATATACAACATGTGGTGAAAATTTGGTGAAGACAGCTTTCATCGTTTCTGAGATAGCATTTGTAGCGCGGCATCGTAGTTCCAGTTTTCTCTCCGGCAGCGCTAGCGGCTCAAGATGACAATTGGAGCGCCTCGACCACCAGCCTCGGTGGATCAGTTGGTTAAGGCGTTACCTTTCTGGCCAGAAGGTAGCGCCTGGGGCGGGTTCGAATCCCGCCCGGTTCACCGAGGGGGGAGTTGGTGTCAGTGCACAAATGCATATGATATCGGCGTCCTCGGGATAGGCTCCTGGCACAAGCTGCCAGGAACCCTGAAAGCTCCGGTGAGGCAAGCCTATGCTTTTAAAATATAGGGAGGACCTGATATTGTATGTATTTGTGCACTGACACCAACACCCGTTTTGCTATTTTAGAACGTCAAATTGAAAGCCTAGCCTTACGGCGTTTTTTGTGTTAATATTTTTACATTTTTTGCAATATAAATTTAAGTACTGGGGTTGTATGATGATTTAAAATGTTCGGGGAGGGTCTTAGAGTAACAAGAACAAAAAAAATAAAATTAAATTAGACGGATGTCTATTACGGCCGTCGGCCGCCGACGCAACTTTGGCCACGGGGGCTTATTACGGCCGCCGGCCTTGAACGGCATTTTGACCACGGGTGTCTATTACGGCCGTCGGCCTTAAAAGGGTTAATGATATAAATCGATCTATCATGCACCAACCAGGTATAAGTAAATTGACACTATGATTTAATTTTTAAACAAATTAATTAAAATGGGGCAAGGTTTGATCAAATCGTACTATGATAAATACAGTGCGTTGTACTGCACAGGTATCCCTAGAATAAATAAATTTAAATATAAATTCATTCTGTACAAAACGTTTTTGCAAGTGCTCTTGTAAATAGGGAGGATAAAGTTAGTAAATTTGTTTCATAGTAATAATAATCAATATTGCTTAAAAAACCACATAACTTACCTTTACCAATTTGCGATTTTAATCTTTTTTTAAATTTAAGTTGATTAAAAAATATTAGAGAACCCTATGAAAATCATTTGAGTGCACTGGTACGTCTTTCCGCATCCATAAAAATGATGTACAGTACTTTAATTTGCACACAACTCATTGTTAGTTTGAAATAAGCTATAAAATAATATTGCATTATTTCAAAATACCACTGTAACATAGAAAAGTCAGAATATTTTTTAACTCTAAGAAGATCTTTTTCGTAATAATTATATCATATTTACATTTCTATCGTGGTATAACTGGCATATACTCTGGCAAGTAACTAAAGCACTCTCCATTTTATAAAATTTTCTCTACAAGCCTTTTGCTTCCTCATACCATGGATTTGTTTTCTTGGAGCCATTATCAGTATTATATTTTCAATTCAAATACAAAAAATATATATGTAAACTTAACGGTAGTTACATTAAATTACCGTAATTATTATTTATAAGGTTAAAGAGAAAAACAAAACAGTCACAGGGTCGAACCCATGTTCAGAATGTAAAAGTGTAAACAATAAACAACATAATGAACATTTGTAAATTAATTTTAAATTACAATCAGCTGTTGGACGTAGACCGTATTCATGCGCGCCCGTCAGTTTCAGCGGCTGCCAGGATAGAGGCAGTCAGTATCGGGGTTCACTCCGACCAAAAATTCATCTTGCAGTGCTTTTTGTTTTGTTTTGTGTCTATCTAAGCCATTGGCATTTCTTAACGTTTTGACGGGGAACGGTCCAAACCCCAGTCTTGTTACTATCTAACATCAACCAGTTGTTAGAAAGTTTCATTAATTAATATCCCAATGACAAATGGCAACTGGGTCCAGAATCGATCCTTAAAAAAGCTACAAACTTTCCTCAGGATCGAACCGGCAACCTTTGGAATCAAAGGCGAGCAATATAACCACTCAGCTACCCAGCCAGTTAAATGTGAGTGCTTCACCTTCTCCAATTTTCCGAGTTTGTTTTAAGTCCGATAAAAGTGGAATTGGTTTTAAATGAAAGATGAAGTTTTGGGCTACTTGACTAACTTTTGATTTTTTTCAAATTTGAATTCATATGCATCTATAATGGATTTGATAAACTTTGATCCCTTATAACTTGATATGGATTCAAAATATAAAAAAAATCAAAAAGTTTGTTAAAAAGCCCAGGTCTTCCCTTTTATTTAAAACCAATCCCACTTTTATTGGACTTAAAATAAACTCGGAAAATTGGAGAAGATGAAGCACTGCATGCATGACATTTTGAGAGGGGCCATTTTGCCCTCTCTTAATTAAAAGGCCTACTTTCCGTGGCCAAATCTCCTTCCTTGCTATCATCTACCTGAATCTTGGGTCTCACACATGCTGAAGTGCAGCAGCGTTTCTTTATCCACAGTGTATTACACCAAATACTAGGAATTGTTTCTCGCCCTCAATATGGTTGTAAACGTATTCAGGTAGTTTCAGCAACGTCCGCTAGGACTGACTCTTTAGCCCCCTCTTAGGAAAAAGTAAACTTTTCATAACTCAATAGGAAGATAAAAGGAACTAAAACTTTCCTCATGGCTCCAAAATGGGGTATTTTTGGGGTTGCTAATTGGCCACCATTTACAAATCACCATTAAATCAGTAGGCTATTGATGATGACTACTTAATTTTTTATGACTTTTATTAAAAAATGTCGATTATGACTAGGTTAATTGTCTCTAGTAATTTTATTAGTTTTCTATGGGATTTCATTATGTCAATAAACTGTATTGTAGCCTTCTTTGTTTTTATTATAATTTCCTTTGACTTTTTCAATTCAATAAATATTTTATCATGAATCCCAATTTACTTCCAAGAATGAAAGAGTTTAAATCATAATGTCACTGATATTTTCAAAAATAATATGGGATTAGTGTTTAATTATTTTGTTAATGGTTCTATACTCTTAAGTCTTTACATCTTGACCCAATAATAATAATAATTTAAACAAATTATGAAGAAAATCCAATACTATGTGAAGCTGCTATTATTCTCTCTTCATTATAGAGAATAATAAACTCAATGGCATTTTATAAATAGTGTAAATAGTTTCATATGGTAGTATATAGTATTAGCATTGACTTTGTACACTAACGTGAATAGACCTCTCATCCAATGCATTTAGTTTGAGGCAAAAATTTGGAAGTTCGGTGTACGCGGCACCAGAGTCGCTGCCATCGATGATGTTATTATTCAGCTGAATTTACAGTGCTGCAAAAGCACTTAACCAAAACATAAACATAACTTTCAGTTATAAAATGTTTCATCCTTGGTTGAGAAAAGTGGTAATCCTGATTTATCTATCATATGTTACTTGTACCTCCATGTACACTGCACGAGGTCGCACCACCGTCAATAGGTTTCGCACACGCCTATGCTATGAGAAGTCTACTCACGTTAGTGTACATAGTCAATGGTATTAGTAAGTTGACTCGGTCTATCCAGCAGTGCTGGTCTACAATGTCATGGGAGGTATTTATTTGTCCGGAGCTATATCATTTTCTACTGAGTACTGTATACTGTTTGGGTGGCTGAGTGGTTAAAGGTCTTCCAATCAAAGTTGGAAGCTTTTCGATGGTTCAAAACTGACCAGCTGCCTTAGGTCATTGGGCCTCTAGTTAATAATCCTGACAAATGAATCAGCTGCCATTTGTTGGTAACAAAGCTGCTATCAGCATCAACTGATTTATCACTGTCATCCGTTAGTCATATTCTTGCCAGTGTCTTAAGTAATGTGGGCATGTACGATTTTGGTAAAGAGAAAGTCTACTTATAGTAGGTAGGCCTACTTAAGATTTTGTAAACAAAAAACATAAAATTTGATAAACCAAACAATATTTTGGTGGTTTTTATTGATGTTTCATCTAGCTAGTATCTCTCTTCTTCTAACTCGTAGAACTAAATCAAAATCACATCCTAAGTTAGGTGAGGTCTCCGATTTTTCTCCACTTGCAAATATAAAATAAAAGTGTTTAGTTGGCCAAAAGCCAACCTAACCTGGGCTAATATATTAAATTTATATTCAATATTAGCCTACACACAGATAATAATATCAAATTACATTACACTCAAAATGAATTAAATATTAATTTTTGCTGTTTCTGATTTCTTTCATTATGTTTGCTATTGTTTTAATATTTTTAGAACCAATTACAGTGAAAGCTCTCTTAACCAAGCTCGGATCAACTGACCATTTTCAAGGAACATTCACACTTCCTCTGTGTCAGCCGATGTTGCGATAATGATCTAATACCGTAATAAATTTCATGTTACAACAGGTCGATCGTGCGTTTCCATTGCCAATTTAGTCAAATTTAGTCAGTTCTCAATATTTCGTGCAGGCATTGTTTACTGTGCTAACTGTGTTTTGCTAAATTTGTTATTTAACAGTTCTTCATATCATAACTGTGGGTTTACTTTATAAACTAATTTATTGAGTTTGGAATAATTCATTACTTTGCAACAATTTTAAATATTTTTCACTTGTTTTAAGTAATTTTAACACATATTTCTGGTATTATTTAACCGACCTTTTTACGTTATCCGACCATAATCTGATCCTGTTGGGGTCAGTTGAGAGCTTCTAATGTGTATCAAACTGGGTGGAAGAAATGTTTAAAAACGGTTTAACATTAAAAAAAAAAAAAAAAAAAAAAAAAAAAAAAACTAAATAATGGAACCTTGATAAAACAAATCTGAAGGGGAATGTGGAAACTTCATACTATTGCAACCAAAACAAAACAATATTTTGCTGTCCCGTAGCAGGTCTTCGATATAGGCCTACTGATGTTATTTTGCTGAGGTTCACCACAACCGTCCATTGCTTATTTCCTATATAGGCCTAGCAAATGAGGAATAGAAGTGCTTTTACTATCATTGTTTGAACATTTTCCATTTCACAAAAGAATATCAGTCAGTTGTAACATTGTTTTCTATAGCCTATTTATAAAAGAGGATGTTAATATATATATGTGTGTGTGTGTAATCGATGAAGTCGGAAAACACTGGACCGTTTGCTATGAAACTCAATAGGTATATGTATGTACAATTACAGCCAATAGTTTTTTTTAGCCCTCAGGGCATAGCCCCTGGACCCTCACAAATGCACCCATGTCAGGTTTTTTTTTGAGTTTTTGATCTGAGTTGTTTAGGAAAACATATGGCAACAAATGTTTCTTTGTAATTAATTATATAAACAGCTGTTATTCTCATTTAAATTATTGAGAGAAATTTATTAATAAAAGACAAAGAAGATATTATGGACTTGTGGCGAGTGAGCGTAGCAAACAAGCTCAAAGGGTAACGAACGGTAAGGCAAACGGTATTGAAGGGCAAAAAAGTTATCAACATTTACTTCAAGCCGTACATTTTAGGAATAGCCTATTTCTTGGACGTTGGCACAGAAAGGGCTAATATATATATATATATATATATATATATGTAAAGCTTCAACAGTTTCATAATTTTACCTGTTATTTCAAAAAGGGTTTTACAACTTCAAAATTTATATAAATGCAAACCTAAAGAAGTGATTTTAGTGTTAGTTTGGGGGAATATATCTGTATGTCAAGTTCACAACTTTCAAACCGAGCGATACAAACACTTGAGGCAGTTGCGCTTAATTACCTACCTGCCTTACTTGGAGTTGAGTTTGCCAGTAATGTCTCTTGTAAAAAAGAGTAAAATTATGTCTTCTACAATGGTTCAGCGTTATTTTTCTATTAAGTACACCCAAGATCCAACTCAGGACTAGCCTACGTTTTTATTAACAAAACTTTATTTACAGCCGAGGCAAAACAAATAAACATTGTGGAAGCTGATATGTTCAACGCTATGGATCAGTGGAAATTGGACCCCACAGTAGCATTCGCACATACGATATCTGCTGATTTCACACATCCACGCCATATGTCTGCAGGGGTCGCTGTAAAATTCCGTCGTAAGTGGGGAAAACCCGTATCATCAGATTACATCGCAGAAAGATTAACATGCCAAAAGGTGATGGATAAAGCTGTGGTTTATAGTTTGGTTACCAAACCCGACTATTTTGCTAAGCCTTCACATCAAGACTATAACATAGCCTTCAAGCAGTTGACTGATGATTTCAAGCAGAAAGGGCTGAAAATCTTAGTGTGTTCGGCGATGGGATGTGTAAGAGATCGGATAGAGATTGACCACTTTGTCTCTAATCTGATTGAATTCCAACGTAGCACAAAGGCCACTATTTACATCGTATCCTATAACCAAGCAGCATCCAGAGTTTTATGGAATGGCCTCTCCCACTCTCAATTTTTGAGTGTGCTTGAAGGTACTGTAAACAAATATGAAGGATTGGACAACCTGAAGACAACACACTACACTTCACTCAACCTAACGTTGCCAGCTCCATTACACAGCAATGTGGAAGGAGAAGGAAATGCAGCTGCTGCAACCACAACACCACCGACAGCCATCCAAGCCAAACCAGTGGAACAAGACGCTGATACCACCCACAGCTCGCCCTCCAGCCATCCATCACAGCACCATCAACATTCACCTGGTTGTAATTTAAACTCCTCTCTCAACAATACCATCAACCTGACCTAGATTCAAATACATCAAAAATACGAAATAATCATGTTTGTTCAACTTCAAATCTAATCACTATTTTTAATCAAAACATTCAACATTTGGACTCGAGAAAAGAATCTTTGGAAATAGTAATTGAAGAAATTAAACCTAATATTTTAGTTTTAACAGAACACAGCATGAGTAAATATGAATTAGAAAGATTTAATTTAAATAAATATTCAGTAACTTCTGTTTACTGTCGTACCACCACTTCAGGAGGGGGTGTGGTGATATTGTCAGAGGCGGGTTTGAAGGCTAAGTCTTTAAAATTAAGTAAACTTGATGATTTAACTGAAGATAAACTTTTTGAATGTTGTGTAGCAAAATACAATGTAAATAATTTTAAATTTATTCTGGCAGGAATTTATAGAAAGCCTCAGCTTCAAAATATAGAATTTTTAAGTAGATTAGACCAGTTGTTTGAAATCTTTGTTTCAATTTATGATGTAGAAAACTTTATAATTGCAGGAGACTTTAATATAGATGTTTTAAGTTCAAAATCAGAGGTCCATGATTTTAAAAATATTCTTAAATGTCACGGTTTTAGGTACATGGTCGACTTTCCAACCAGAGTTGCAATTAATTCTGCAACAGCTATAGACAATTTTGTAACTAATTTAGACCAATCTTTGACAAATGTACATGGTGTAATAACAGCCCTATCTGATCATGATGGACAGGTTTTAGAAATTATAACAAAATCCGTACTAGAGCCAGAGCGGAAATACCAATACATTGAGCGTAGGGATTTTTCAGAGAGTAATATGGAAGTGTTTCGTAATTTGCTGTCACGTGAAAGTTGGTTTTCTATGTACATAGCTAAAGTAGAAGATAAGTTTACAACTTTTGAAAATATTTTTCAATATTATTTTAATATTGTTTTCCAAAAAAAGAAAGTAAAAAAAAGTTTAAACCCGAATGAGTCTTCCTGGTTCAATACCGAGCTAGTAGAGGAACATAAGGAGATAGTAGCTTTGACGAAGCAGGCTAAACGTATTGGTAATAATGATTTGTTAGTTTACTGTAAACAGTTAAATAAAGACTATAAATCCAAGTTGGTGCAATCTAAAAAATCGTTTTACGACAGCCAAATAAATAACTCTGATAACGTTTGTAAGAAATCATGGGAAATAATAAATAGGGAGTCAGGGAAATCTAACAGCAAACCAAAAAATTCTATTCATGAGATTAAAATAGATAATACTATTATTAAGGATCCCTCAAAAATGGCAAATATTTTTAATGAACACTACATTAATGTAATAGAAGAAATAGTTCACAAAAATCCCTTAATCAGAAATATGGCAATTAATTTATGCAACAGCTCTTCTGAAATCCAAATCAACAAGGAATTTAGGTGTGATCCTGTTACCGAAACTGAAATAAACAAAATTATTTTAAGTTTAAAAAACAAACTATCTAGTGGGCATGACGAAGTACCCTTAAAATTAGTAAAGTATGTAAGATCATGTCTTTTAAAACCACTAACCCATTTAATTAATTCTTCTTTTATTACTGGTAACTTTCCTGAAAGTTTGAAGGTTGCCAAAATTGTCCCGATTTTCAAGAATAAAGGAGATGAATCCGATGTAAGTAATTATCGCCCAGTATCTTTGCTAACTTCAATCTCTAAAATTTTTGAAAAAGCAATGTACAACCGATTAGTAAAACACTTAGTAAATAACAACCTTTTTGATGAACAGCAACATGGTTTCCGTAAGGGGAAATCCGTGACTACCGCTCTTCTAGAATTTACTGAAACAATTATCGATGCAATTGATGAGGGGAAAAAAGTTGTAGGAGTCTTCATGGACCTTTCTAAGGCTTTCGACAGCATCTCGCATACAATACTTCTAAACAAATTGGAAAAACTGGGAGTAACTAAATTATCTTTGAATTGGTTCAGTTCATATATCTCCAACAGAAAACAGTACGTTGAGATTGTTTCTTCAAAGAGTAATAAAATTACTAAATATCATTCAGAACCATTAATTACAAAGTATGGAGTCCCTCAAGGTTCCATTTTAGGCCCTTTATTATTTATTTGTTATGTGCAAGGGATGCCCACAGTATTAAAAAACAATCATGCCACTAGTAGCAAACTGGTTATATATGCTGATGACTCTAATTTAATTTCCTCATCAAAAAGCTACCAAGATCTTGAATTCACATGTACAGAGCAGCTAAAAAACATTCAATCTTATTTTTTGGCAAATAGTCTATTTTTAAACACTGAAAAAACTAATTACATGTTTTTTTCTACAGCCCAAAATAAAGAAACCCCTAACATGTCTATAAATATTGATCAAAATCAAATAGAACAAATTAATGTCACAAAATTTCTAGGATTAAACGTAGACTGTCACCTAAGTTGGGACTGTCATGTTCAATGTGTATCAAATAAAATTGCATCTGGTTTATATGTGTTAAAAAGGATGTCTTTTCTGTGCAATTTGGAAACATTGAAATCAATATATTTTGCTCATGTACATTCTCATTTATCTTATGGATTGGCTATATATGGAGGAACATCAAAACAAAACTTTGACAAAATTCTAAAACTTCAAAAAAAAGCTTTAAGAATTATACTTAAATTAGACATAAATGAGTCAGTTAAACAGCATTTTTCAAAATTAGAAATACTAACTGTATATGACCAATATATACTTGAATGTATAATATGTGTCAAAAGCCAGTTTCATAAACAAAATTTCCACAGGAATACTCATTCACATTTTACCAGGAACAGAGATGCAATAAATCTATCTCAGCATAGATTGAAATTCTTTACAAAAAAAGCAATGCATATGGGATCAAAATTTTTTAACAATTTGCCTCTAAACATAAAATCTAAAATAGACAACTCATGTTTTCGAAATATTTTAAAAACATACTTATTGCAAAAGAGCTGTTATTCAATTGAAGAATATTTTTCTTAATTTATTCGTACAAAGCCCATCGCTAAATAAACATACTACGTCACTTAAATATTTTTTGTTGTTTTTTATTTTTTTTTTTAAAGGGAAAGTTTGTAATAGTTTTAATAATTTTATTTATGTTTCTGAATTCTTTACTAGTAAAGAGCATTGTTTAACAGTTGTCCTATGCCTTTGTATTATTGTAACTGTGTTCTTTGTATTGACACTATTCATGTATGTATGTACAGAATGAATAAAGAACTTTTGATTGATTGATTGATTGATTGATTGAGCCTAGATGTCAAATGGTGCTACTGAGGGACATGTTTCAAACTATTACAGTTCATCTTCAACTAACTGCTTTGATTAAAACCAAGCCTATCTTTCATTGGTTCTCAGACGGTTATTACCGATACATAAACACATAGGGATGCACACAAAACAAACATTCATAGTTGTTTTTTCATGTGCATCTGTATATTTGTCGGGAATTCCTGTGTAGCAATTAATCAATAGGTGGGCTTACTTCTAATCAGAGTGGCTGGTAATGGTTTGAAACGACCCTCAATAACACCATTTGACATCAATAGGCTGTAAGTAAAGCTTTACTTTTAAATATATAACTTATCAGGTGTCAAGGCTGCATACTCACCCAATACATTTTGTAATTGGCATATAATTTTTGTAGAAAATTGACAATTTAGACCTTGCACTCTTGAGTGGGAATGCTGCTATTTGATCGCAGTCCTCATTAGTGCTAGTTTTTCTGAAATCAAACCCAATGAAATAGACTCTTGAAATAGTTCGTTGCTCCCAGTGTTTTAGTATAGAGAGATTGTTAAGATTTAAATTGTTTGTCAATAAGATTTAAGGGTATAGGCCTACATTAGTAAACAAATCAGATGAAAATAATATTGGGAATTGTGAAAATGCAATGACTCTTTCATAAATAAATTAATGTGAATAATTTGATCAATCTATAAACTTTAAAAAACTTTGACTAACTTTATATTAAAGAATGCAAAAAGATGGTATTGTTAGTGGAACATTAGATATAACTCAATAGAAATCAGTATAAGGGACTCAAGCAACTCAATAAGGGAATATCACTAAATCACTATTATTAATTTGCCCTGCTACCATAGAGATTTGACAGATTCTTCCACTAGATCAGTGTTTCCCAACCTTTTTGTGCCCGCGTACCACCTGAGGCTTATCAATTTTTTGGCGTACCACCCAAACTCATACATCCCCCCCCCCCTCCCCCCACTCACCTCAACATTACAGGTACAGCCGGAGAGAGCATTGGACATCATTGTTATATATTTTTTTAAATATACCATTATAGGCCCCTAATTAGTGGTGTGATATAAATAAAATATACGTTTACAACAATTGGAAAAGGTATAGGGCCTAATTTAATTGAATAAACATAATTTTTTATGAACAATTTAGTTTGAAGCTATAGAATAATAATGTGATTATAAATTGACGTAACGATATAAGTAAACTATGTTTTACAGTTTGAAACTAAAAACTGCTGGCTTGAATGTAATGAAATTGAAATTAATTGTTCCAACTACACTCTTAAGGGAAAAAAAGTTATTTTGCATTCCTACAAAAGTTACTGAAACAATAAAAATATAAAATTTTCATAATCAATCAAATTCACAGCAAAGAGGTTGTCAATTGGAAACTTGATGTTGTTTCTTGCTCAGGAAAGTATCAATATCAGTGGACTAATTAATAATCAGAACAAATTCTACACATAATCAAATAATTGTCACGACACAAATTATTGACAAATCACTCTCTGGGTTTTACCGAACAAATACACAGCATATGTTCCAGTGTTACCAAGTGATAAAATTCTCTGTTGATATGACCAAATAAGTTTTCCCTCTCATTTCATTGTTTCTGCGGAGCGTGTCTCGTAACTTGATATACTAGGCCTACAAGGTAAATACAAAACTTTACTTGAAATTAAAATAATTCAAGTTTAATCAAGTAACTGGACACAAAATCATTAGTCATTAGTATAAATGTACTCGGAAAACGAGGGTCTTAACATAAAATAATTTAATTTGTTAAGTTGGTACGAAATTGCTTTAGCAATGAAAAGGTGTTGATACCTATTGGAGTCTCTCAAATTATGTGGAAAAGCATTGTAACGCAGAACTGAGCTGACCAAAACGTGAGCTGTTGGCATCACGATGTTCAAAACTTTTTTTTTTTACTTTTCGTGTATTTAATTTTTTCTTCCTTTGTCTCTCGCGTACCACCAGTGGTACGCGTACCACCGGTCGAGAAACACTGCACTAGATCACTAAAAACCTTTTTCCTGAAATTTACATAAGTTGCATCAACTGTTAGGCAATTATTTTTTGTCTCAGCTTGAATATTAACAAGAAGACGAGATACTGGATAACTGATACTCATATTTTAAAATAAATAATTTTTCATCACTCCGTATACGAAAGTGACAATTTGCCGTACAGCTGAGACCTTGGAAAGTAGTCATTTCCCAAACTGTCACCGTCAGCTGATTTTACTGACCTGTACGGAAAGTAATGTTTGTAAACATTACTTTCCGTCCAAGGTAAACAAACTTTTCCGTACAGCAACGATCAGCTGGGTTTAAGATTCAAGATTCAAGATCTTTATTAGTCGTTAAGTAATACATGATTACAATGGACTTTGTCAAAATACATTGATACATTTCCTAGAAATAAACATATATAAATAAAAGTTAGCTTGTGTAAAATTGTTAAAAAAATTTTAATCTTTAAGACGTAAAAGCAAAAGAAAAACTGTGTAAAAGCTTAAAATGATTTTGGATCAACAATCTAAACAATCCAAATGGCTGAAAGAACAACATAGGCCTATTTAGTCAAATTTAAATCTACACATGTCGTATTCTAAGAAATCATTCACATTATAAAAAGACATTGAAATGAGCCATTGTTTTAAAACAGTTCTAAATCTTTTCAAAGGTATCTCAAAAGCAGAGGTGGGTAATTTATTAAACAATTTAGTTTGCATATAAAGGTGACTTCCAGTTGACTTACTCAATCTGTAATTTGGTAATTCTAACTTATTTTGGTTTCTAGTACCATATGAATGAATATCTAATCTAATTGTATAGTTGGCCAAATTTTCCTTAACCTGAAGTAGATTACAAAAAATGTACAAGCCAGGCAAAGTCATTATTTTTAACTGTTTAAAAAAATCAACACAACTCTCATTATTTCTAACTCCCATAATAATTCTAATAGCCTTTTTCTGACAGATGAAAATTTTTGCTGCACCCGGACTGTTTCCCCAAAGCCTAACACCATACAAGAGATGGGGATGAAAAAATGCATAGTAAGCTGTGACTAGCATACTTTGACTGACACATGATCGTAATTTTCGTAACAGAAAAAGAACCCTAGAAAGTTTGGATATAATGTTTTTAGTTTGTGTATCCCAGGAAAGTTTACTATCCAAAGTAAATCCTAATAGCTTAACTGATTTCTCTTCAGCAGAAACTTTTTTGAGACTGAATACAATTTCTTCAGTCTTATCTATATTAATTTTTAAATTGTTGGAGTTAAACCACAAACTTGATTTTATAAACATATCATTTAACTTAATCTGTGCATTTCTTATATCCTGATCAACTTCAAAAAAGGTAGTGTCGTCTGCATAAAGAATAGTGTTTTTTGATATATAGAATGGGAGGTCATTTATTGCTATCAAAAATAAAAGGGGGCCAAGAATTGAGCCCTGGGGAACCCCCAATTTTACTTCCTTGAGATCTGATTTTTTTATTACCAACCATAACCATTTGTTTCCTATTTTCAATATAGGATTTGAATAGTTTAAGTTCATTATGTTTTATGCCATAAAATTCTAATTTATGAAGGATTATGTCATGGGAAATGCTGTTAAATGCTTTACTTAAATCAACTAATTTAGCACATAACACTTTCTTACTTTCAAATGCCAGTAAAATTTCATCTACCTCAGTCTCAACAGCTTTAACAGTGGATTTTCCAAACTGAGATGGACTAAACAGATTGTGGGTGATAAAGTAGTTTAACGTTTGATTCTTTATGACTGATTCAACAACTTAACCAAAAATTGGCACAAGAGAAATTGGCCTGTAACTTGATGGTTCATTTTTATCATTTTTCTTATAAAGAGGAATCGTTTTTGATATCTTCCAAGACATAGGGAAAATGCCGGTTATTAAAATAGAGTTAATTATGTAAGTTAAGGGGAAAGAAATTGAATGTATAATAGTTTTGAGAACATAGTTTGACATTCCAATATAATATATTTAAAACAATATATTTAAAACAAATTAAATTTTGAATTCCAGCTTTGTTTACTTTGTCCAATAGCGAAGAATTTACAAAAATAATCCTCCTTAAAAACTTCCACATTTATTAATAATTGCGTCGTGATGAAAAGTATCGTTCACAACTCGTCCGGAAAGCCCATTTCCAGGCTCGATAGTGTTTTCCACGCTCGGCTTCGCCTCGCGCGTAAAACACTATCTCGCCCAGAAATGGGTCACTTTCCGGACTAGTGGTGAAATATACTATTGAGCAGAGTTCTAAATCTATAAAGAGTGATAAGGTTTTTACTAGTAGGGTAATATTTTTACAAGGTGTGAATGAAAATCTGAAAAATTGAAATTCTTAACTGAATGGTTTTTGTTTGTCTACGTAACCTTGGATTGACCTTGTGCAAGATAAGGAGAGAGGGAGTGAGAGAGTTTCGTACCTTCTCATCATATGAAATAGCCCTCGGTATTTTTTACAAAAAGCAGTCTAGTTTTTCACACTAAGCAGTCTTGTTAGTTTTGGTTTGATACATTTTCAAGAAAAATTTGTGTTCAAGGATGAAAAATTTATGAGATTTAAGAATGTGGCAATTTAGGTATCCTCAATTACAATTTGGTGATTGTACGGTAGTTTGTCTTGGTTGCCTGAGTTGAAACGGTTGATGCTATAAAACATGCTGATTGAAAATTTTTACCTCAGTTAGTTAACAATTGTGCTCTTTAGTATAATAAGTGTAACTTTAATGTTAAAATAACATCACATTGTTGCATGTGCTACGACAGTTGGTGCAATAAAATATGTTGAGTAAATTATTTACATAATTTCATTCCTAAGAACTTGAGCAGCCTTGAGTTCTCACAAAATGTTTACATAGTTAAGTTACCTCAGTTATATATATTTTATCTCCTAATCTAAAGTTGATAGCCCGATCTTGGCCGAATTGGAAAATCTTTTGTACTCTTTTTCCATTAGTTTTTTATTTGACTTTATTGTTTTTATAATTACTCTGACTGGTTCTATTTTAATGACAGGTTTTTTAGGTGAGGCAAAGGTCATATTATGTAATCTTATTGGACTACCCTCACCTTTTCTTCAGCCTAAGGTAGTGATTTGGGCCGGAAATATTCCCATTGGGAAGGAACTCATAAAACGGGAATTTACCTGGGAATATTTCCTTGCCCTTCATACATTCCCACACCTATAGAAGTTTATAATTTTAAAAGTTTTAATTTTTTTAATTTTGCGGTTTTTACAAGCTTAACCAAGATAAAAAGTAATGTTACAATGCATAAGTAATATTCATCTTCATCAATAGGCAAATTACATATAAAATTCAGTATGTTCAAAATCCACGATAAAAACCCAGCCTTAAACCGTCATGGTAAAAAATCTTTGTTAACTCAGCAATTTGGGTCAAAATATCTTACTGCCTTTAAATTCATTGAAATATAGACTATATAACTTATTCTAATCATAAAAATTCAGGAAATGAAAAGAATTCCGCCCCAGTCTTTAGTTGCTGTAAAAACACATTGGAGTTCCGCACCAGGACTTGGGATGGCCACCATGGCGAACTGCCGATAGGCTGTATAGGTTTGGCGCTGAACTCCGGTGCTTCAAAAAATTTGAGGAGGTTTGTTCCATTACAATCAAAATTAACAAAATAATGAGTCAAATTGATTACCTTCCTCATTTAAAACACCAACTTCATATTGGATTATATTGAAATAGGTATATAAATTTTAGTAATTTTCATATTGGTGCGCAACACGAGTCGAGACGTTAAATAAGTTAAAACCGTTCTAGCCTTTTTCTAATTCTTTTTCATTCGAATCTTATAACCACGGTTAAAATTAGTTTTTACTAAACTAGGCTAGTAATGATGCTTAATCTAAAAAAATCGTTTTTTATATCTTGTTTACTAATAATTTAGAGAAATTTATGATTTATGATTGATTTATTTCGTTGATCTTAAATTCCATGATTTTTACATTACTATCCAAGGAACTTGTCAATAAATGGAGACGACTAAAACACATACTGTCAATACACACAGTAATTTAACAAAAAAGTGTCTTAAAATGTTCTAAAATTCGTGGAACCTTTGGCAAATGTTCCGCCTCATCGGGGAGCCGAAGTTCTCACGCATACGTGTAGACCGTTCGCCAAAAATATTTTAAACTAAAAAAGATATATACATGGCCTACCAAGTCCATACCTGAATAACCAAGGGGAAGGGTGGGGGGCTATTGGGACTTAGGGTATGCCCCCTCAAAATTTGAAAAGAAAGGGATATCAGAAAAGAGGAGGAGGGGAAATTCTTTACAGAGTGTTTAAGAGTCGGGAAGTTGTGATAAAGTTGAGAATTTTCACTTTGTGGGCCTATGTGGGCAATGCAGCCAACCCTCAAATGATGTACATCCAAAATTTTTTTACTTAATCTACTTCTTACGTTCTAGTTATGACGTATAATTTTAATTTTTTATTTTGGACAGTTGTTGAAAATATGTATGTAAAAAGTTTTTGTTAAAGTAGGTAGGCTACTTTAAGGGCTATTAAGGTCAGTCGTACTGAAATCTGTGTATTTTGGTACAATTCTCACTAGAAATCTATTTCGTCTACAGATAAAAAAATTTTGTAGTGAATGGAATCAATTCATCTTTAAAACCTAGCACAAATTAAATTAACTCCTTTAAAAAATTAATTCTCCAATCGCCCCCACACAGTCAGTTTTATCTCACAGTCTACCTCGGTACATAGACCATGAGCCGCCAATATGAAACCCTTCCCCCCCCCCCCCCCCCCCGGTGGGAATTTATGACTTATACTTTTTTTTGTTGGTATTACCTACCAGATTAAGAATTCAGTTGTTTGCCTTTTTAAAATTACAGCATATTCCAGAAAACCAAGAAAAGACGGCCCACGAGGAGTCAGACAAAATTTTTAAACAGCAGCATAGGTCGAGTTTGGTATCAAATTAAAGGTCTCACATAGCAGAGTACAATGCCGCAAACTAGACTTCAAATGGATGACCGAAACGGAAATGGCAGGCAAACAAAGTTTCCATTAAAATACATGGGTAAAACTTTAAAATGCAATAACTTTCTTTATACCCAACCTTTTCAAGTCTAGTTTGCGGCATTGTACTCTGCTAATTGAGACCTTTAATTTGATACCAAACTTGACCTATGCTGCTATTTAAGAATTTTGTCTGACTCCTTTTGGGCCAACCCTCTTAAGGGGTAAAAAAGTGATAATAGCTTAACACAGTAGACATTTATGGCCATTATTGATATACCAAGTCTTGTAACTTTATCTATAATGGTAAAAAATATATTTCACCGTTCCAGGCCTTTTCAGCCACACCGTATATAAAACATGTAATTTTACTTTTTCACCATAAATAAAAAAAAAAAAATCATAATTATTTAGAATTCTATGAGTAGAGAGCTTCAGAATGACCCATTAATTGATAAAATGGCCAAGTAAAACTGTTAGGTTATACTGTCAAAAGATTTTTGAAACTGAATTATTTTAATAATGATCGTAGATTTTATATTTTTCAAAGTTTTTTCGTATTTTTCGGGATATGATGTAATTTTGAAGTGGCAAACGCCTAAAACCATAAAGTACATGTCAATACAAACACAAAAATGTATAGGTCGAAAATTCCCACGGGGGGGGGGTTCACATCAGCCTCTGCTCTAACACCAGTTGAGTTTGTGTAGTCTGTTGACAAGCTGTTTGCCGCTAAAAAAATTACTTGTGGGTTGATTTCTTTTACCTTTTTGATAAACATTTTATATGACTCACCCCATTTGTTTTTGTTATGGTAGTCTTTTCTTGTTAGTTTACAGAGTAATTCTTGCCCCCTAAACAGTTCTATAAATTTCAGTAAAAGGTCTTTGCTCCAAGAAGTCATACTTACTATAACCCAAACACCACACTAAAAAATACTTTTCCCACCTAAAAAACTCACTAAATAAACACGGTTAGATGTAGAAAACGAAATATCAGAGTTACTAAAACGAACTGATGAAAACAATGCAGTGGTCTGTTGTGCGGGGCAGACGGCTGGCACGTGCGCAGAGCTACATTGAGCATGCGCAAATGGCTGGACCGAGCGACTAAACTGAGGTGACCATACACAAGGTACGTTCGGACTGCTGTCAGTTGGATTTATCAAAATTTCATCAGTCCAGTTTTTTGGCCTGAGCTCAGTCCAAATCTGGCATACAGACGATCGGATCAGTTTTAACTGTTAGTCTTAACTGTTAGTTCTAACTGACAGTTAAAACTGATCATCTGTAGAGGGCTTTAGTTTCAGGGCCGGTTTCTCCCAAAATTTAAAATTAGTTTAATTCAATTTTAAACATATGGACAATTTTGGTTTAAACTTGAGTTTACGTTTAAACATGCTTCGAGAAACCAGCACTAATTAGTCAAAATTTAAAAGAAAATAAATTCACTGAAAAATTATTTTTTATCTTTTTGGATTTATTTAACTTTTAAACTATGACATTTTGACCCACATACTGCAAATAAAATTGCCAAAAATGACAGATTTATTCTATATACTTTACCCAGGAGAATTATATCACAAAAATTGTAAAACGCCTGCGCAACGAGGGTAGGCCACCCGCGCTCAAACCAATAAAAAGTGAATGTAAAACGTGACACCAGCAGTGCATTGTGGCGACGTCAAAGCAAAACGAGCTCAACTGGCTTACCTGAGCCAATTTCAGGACCAAGAGGAAAAAATCACAGAAATTTTAAAAATAACTTTATCCAAACCTGAAATCAAATCTTCTATAAATCTCAGTGAAAATGTATCAAATAATATTCAAGAAACTCATAATTGGCCAAACGACCCTACTTCACACTTAACTGAAAATCAGAAAGGTGAAGAGGAATGGTTGACAGTTGGTAAAAAAAAGAGCCCAAACATTAAACAACAGGAGCTTTCAAAACAAAGAGAAGGGGGTTTCAGTTTGAAAACATCAAATCAGTTTAAAGCCTTAGAAAATAATGAATACTTTTTGGAGGAAAAATATGATAACCCGATTCTGAATCCGAGGAAATTTGATAAGCCGATCCTGAAGAAGATAAGGGAGCATGTGAGTTATAATAATAATAACAGTAGGCCTAGTGAAAAAGGTCTTTTGATTCCGAGAATGAAGGTGACTTTCTGCTCGGATAGCCAAGGTAGTTGGGTAACAACCAAAGTAAATAAACTGAGTAAAAATAAGATCAATGTTTTTGGATATGTTCGAGCGAATACAACTCTAAGTCAGGTAATTGAATCATCATCTATTAACAACGACACAAGTCCTGCAGTAATTCTAGGAGGAAGCAATGATAGCCTCAATAACAACTTCAAAGATATTTATTCTAATTTAGAGAAGATTCTTACTTCAACCAGCAAAAATAGACCCATTTTTCTTTGTACCATTCCACCAAGGCATGATAAACCACTTAACCATACAGTTAACCAGGAATTGACTAATGTAAACAATTATATTATTGAACTAACAACCAGGCTTAAGAATGTCTTTCTAATAAATCTTAACTGTTTAAAGAGTTACCACTTCACTAAACACGGGCTTCACTTGAATGAACAGGGTAAAACTAAACTAGCTTATCTCATAATAAATGTGTTATCCCGCTGGTCAAGAAATATTAACACAACAAATGACATTTTACGCAGCAGTGATGGAATTCAAGTGATGGAAGCGCACATGGGGGACATAATCAGCAACCTCAAATCCAACAGTGACATTGCATTTGCTAACTGTATCTCTGGTGATTTCAAAGACACCAGACATATGTCTGCAGGTGTTGCAGTACCTTTTAGGCAACAATTTGGTAGGCCAAAACATTCTGAAATCATAAATAGTTACTTATCCTTACAAACTTCACACAACCAGGCAGCCGCCTATGGCCTTATTACTAAGAAAAGGTTTTATGATAAGCCTACAACGAATGATTATGACAACGCCTTCAAAAACCTGACCAACATTTTTGAAACGAAGCAACATAAAAGATTGATTTGTCCACCTATGGGGTGCATAAGAGATCGGATTTCGATAGAACAGTTTACATCGAACATTGTTAAATTTCAACGTCATACTGGTGTTCCTGTCACCATCCTAACTTACAATGAAAAACCATATGGTTTACTAAAAAATGGTATGTTCTACAAAGATTTCATTGCAAAACTACATAAAGAAGTTAAAAAGTCCATTGAGAGAATAAATAATCAGGAAACTGCACCCTGCACAACAACACCATGCAACGAGCAATCATTGACGGGCAGTGGGGAGTCATCATGTGAACGGCCAACTACGATTGACCTCTCGATTGCGACCCAACCCAGCGAGCAGCCGGCCAGCCCCTCACCAGTGTTGGTACCTGGTAATCTCACCTACGCCGAGAGTGTTTCAAGTGGAGATCAAGTTTGTAATAGTCTTCCTGAATTAAATAAAGTTATGAATGTAACTGCTGCGACTTTAAACTAAAAAAATCTGACAAGAAATTTGATTTTGCTTATGATGTTAATGACAAAGAGGAAATTAGTAAATATAATATTTTAATGCATTTGAATATTCAAGGAATGAATAAAAAGATCAGCGAATTAAACCTTTTTTTAAAAGATATAAAGAATATAAAAATTGTATGCCTAAATGAACATAAAATTTGCCAAGACCGTAAACAATTGTTAAATAATATTACAAATTTCAATATGGCTGATGGTTTTTTTAGAGAGAAGTCCAGTGGAGGGTCTTGTATTTTAGTTCATAAATCAGTATGTTTTAAGGTTAGAAGTGATTTATCAGTATTTAACAATGAATTTTACTTTGAGGGTTCATATATAGAGATTTGTGATTTAAATTTAATTGTAATTTCAGTGTATAGAATTCCTGATAAAAAACTGTCAAAAGTATTTTTAGATACCTTTTATGAATTACTACAGAAATTAGAACGTAATAAAGAATTGCAGAATAAAAGAGTTTTAGTTGCAGCAGACTTTAATATTGATATTAATGAAGATAACAACATAACGAATTCTTTTGAAGCATATTTAAGAAACTTTGGTTTTAGGTTAAATTTTAGAGAACCTACAAGAATTACTGGGCACTCTGCAACAGCTATTGATAATATTGTAGTAAATTTCAATTATGGGAATTGTACGTTCTCATCAAATAGTTGCTCTGATTTATCCGACCATAATATCTTAATGATAAATTTACCTAACTTGGTGAGTTTACCAAACAAATGTTTTCCAGTAAAAAAAAGGCTGTTTCCAACAAAAAAATTTCCGGCATTTGTAAAAGCATTGTCTGATAGATTGTCTAACTTTAAGTTATCATTAACTGTTGATAGTAGCTATAATAGTTTTTTGGAGATTTTTTACTACACCATGATTGAGATCTTTCCAGTTAGGAGTATTCAAAAATCTACAGTAAATACTGTTAAGTGGATTACCCCAGGTATTATTATCTCATCTAGGAGAAAGCGTGAGCTCCATGCTGCTGCTGAGTTTAGTTCAAATCCTGTTTTTATAAATTATGTTCATCAATATAAAAAAATCTTCAAAAAAGTTGTGAATAAAGCTAAACAAATTGCAAATAACAAATACATAGAGAAATCAATTGATAAATCAAAAGCAACCTGGAATGTTGTAAGAAATGAGCTAGGTATTCCTAAGAAACTCAATAATAATATTAGTTTGAATATTAAAAATAAACTTGTTTCGGATCCAAAAGAAATTGTAGAAATTTTTAACAATCATTTTGGAAACATCATTCAAAATTTAAATGTGCCTAAAGTTAGGGATGAATTCATAAATCTTTGTTCTACCCTTATACCAGAGCATTGTTCTATGTGCAAATTTGATCCTGTTAATATTAAAGAAATAAAGCAAATAATAAATCAATTAAATAACTCACCAGCTTGTGGTTGGGACGAGATCCCAACAAAATTGTTAAAACTTACAGTTGATATAATTGCTCCAGCTATAACCCTAATTATAAATCAGGCAATGGCTCAATCTACATTTCCAAAAAAATTAAAGCTTTCAGAAATCAAACCTATCTTCAAGTCAGGAGTTTTCTCAGACATTAACAACTACAGGCCTGTGTCAGTACTTTGTACCATATCAAAAATTTTTGAAAAAGTAATAAATCTTAGACTAATGAATTATTTAGAATCAAACTTTTTGCTTTCCAACAGTCAGTTTGGCTTCAGAAAAAATAGAAATTGTGAAGGAGCATTAGCAAGGCTTATCAACCAAATTTCGGGGGCTTTCGATGAGTCGCAGTATACTGCTGGAATTTTCTGTGACTTGTCTAGAGCTTTCGATTGTGTTGATTTAACCCTTCTTATTAGTAAATTGCAACAGCTTGGAGTTTGCGGGGATGCACTATCTTTAATAAAGTCTTATTTAAAGGATAGGGAAAATAGAACAGTATATTATGAAAATGACTCAAAGTACGTTTCTAAGTGGTATTCTGTTATGTTTGGCGTGCCACAGGGGTCTGTTTTGGGGCCCACACTGTTTTTAGTGTATATAAATTCACTATAAACTAATCTGAATTATGAATTCACAATTTTTGCAGATGATACCTCACTTGTTCTTAGGCATATTTCTTCTCATGGCCTGTCAAATTTGATAAATGAATCTTTAAGTAATTTAAAAAATTGGTTTCAAAATCATGGGTTACTTTTAAATTTTAATAAAACAGCAAAAATTGTCTTTAGGGCATCATATCGACAGGTAGATGTTTTAGAAAATTCTGGGCTTGATTTTTGTGAACACCATAAAGTGCTAGGTATAAATATAGATCAAAATTTGAATTGGAAAAATCACACTAATAATCTTTCAAAAAAATTAAATTCACTCAGATTTGCCCTTTCAATTTTAGCAGATTCCACCTCAATGGATACCGTTAAAGTTGTCTATTTTGCATACGTTAATTCAATACTAAAATATGGTATTATACTCTGGGGTTCTGCCTCAGGTTCAAAAAATGTTTTTAAAGCCCAAAAAAGTATCATTCGTGCTATGGTAAAGGCGAAAAGGCGTCAGAGTTGTAAACCTTTATTCAAAGATTTGCAAATCTTGACAGTTCCTTGTATTTATATCTTTGAATTAGTCAATTATGTTTTAAAAAATCCCGATATTTTTGATAAATTTAGAGCTAAAAATAATTTCAATACCAGGGCTAAATTTGTTTTTAACTATCCCATCCACAAATTAACACTTTTTGAAAAAAGCCCCTTGTATATGGCCCTTAAAGTTTTTAATAATATTCCAAATGAAATTAAGAATCTAGATTCTAATTTATTGTTATCTAAATTCAAACAATTTCTCATAGAAAAAGCTTATTATAAGGTGACAGACTTTTTTGAAGAGGGATCTGGTATTGCTTGATTGACTTGTTTTATTAGCTTACAGACCTCTGGGCCGCAAACAAGCTTTTGTATTAGAAGGAAATTCTTTTTTAATTAATTAATTTTTAATTAGGTAATTTTTTTTTTCTCATTGTATCTCATTAACATGCTTAGATTAAGTTTCATTATATGACAAAGCACCTGTTTTTCTATGTCCTTGTGATGTAATGTAAAATGTATATGTGCTAATAAAGAATTTGAATTTGAATTTGAATTTGTGGCGTCCAAGGAACTACTGCCCCCATTGCCAGAGTAAGCTCACGGCTGCAAAACCTCAAGTATTGCAAAAACTAAAATCAATGCTAAAATTGTCTCAGAGCATTCGTCTGCTTAGCGTCCTCTTGAAGGTTCACTCAGGGTTCCCTTATGGTTGTAAGAGAAATAGAGATTTTAGCTTGCCAGTAAACAGAAAACTTTGTCTTGGGTCGCATAAAAGGCATTTAAAATATATTTTTTCAAGATTAAACTTTTTTGTTTATGAATGGAATTACAATGCTCTACTCACGTGGAGCCATTTGTCCTCCGCCAGACATCGGAATCAACAGGAAAAAATAGTGTTTGCGAGTCCAGGTACCAAGGACCGCTTACTTTTTCTGCGCTCCTTCCTGGTTATTAGTGTCACGACTGTCAAATGATGTTAGATGGTCTCCCAATCGGGACCACGGAAGTCGGCACCAGTTCTTAGTCGCTTTAAAAAAAACAATGAAAGTCGGCACCCGTCCCGGGAGCGGCCGCCATGACACCATGAAAATCGGCACCTGCCACTCCGGTTCCTCATTCCACTTTTACCTCCCCTCATGCTCATACCCCTTCATCACTACCCCCTGTGATAACTTGAAACCCCCAATGTCATTACCAACTCACGGACGGGGCTTATTTGCATAAAATTACAGGCTGTGTAGACGATATTAATCTAGAATATATTTTATTGACTATCTACACAATTTAGGAATCATCCTTAAATTAATGATTTTATTAACGTACCTACATTTTATTAGTTAAGTATACAATTTTTTACTCTCCATACTTGTGATTTTCATGTTATTCGTTGATAAAACTTTGACCACAACATATCTTACACGATAATATGAATAAATCGTGACAACACTTATTATATTTTAGACAAATGTATTTAATAGATTCCGGTTCGTAAAAGCTAAAATTCGTCGTTACAAAATGATGTTACTGAATTGTTGAACTTAATATGTTCCGGTTCTACTATTAATCAGTTTAATTGTTTCTTTATAGAAGGATGTATGCCTAGGCGTTTCTTATCTGTTAGTTTATATATTTGCAGATGCAGGACAAAACTTTAACGAACTTACATGTTTATTTTTTACAGTTTAAATACATCATCTAACGTACCGCTCCCAAACATTTACATTCTTTCACATATTACCTAAAAAAAATAAATACTTGAGGTATTTGTTCGTAAGTAACTAATTACTGTCTCAGTAGGTTGTCCGCATTTTACTGTCTTAAAAAACGAGTGACCGCGTGCGATTTAAAAATTGGGGACAGAGCACCCGACTGACCATCGGTGCAGCAAATACTTCCAAGGGTCGACGGTAATCAATAGAGGAATGTCAAAATCATCAATGGAGCTGAACCCTGCACTGACCTATGGGAAGTGGTGAGAGAGTTAGCAAGGGGGCAAAAGACAAGAGAAATAGGGGTAAGACGGCGCTGTGGAGGGGAGACTACCTGAGGCCACTGCAAAACCTTCCTGGTGCCGACTTTCATTGTGGCATTAATAACGCTTCGATGATTTTTGCCGATGGACAGGTTTTGGTGCCGACTTTCATGGTCGCCCTCCCAATTACCCCTAACAAAAAAAAAACCAAATTTCCCTCATCAATACATAAAAACGTTATTGAATTTCAAAAGACAAAGTTTTTAAATTTTGTTAAAGCTGTGAATAAATATTTATCTGTTTTGAAGTATGGTTTTAATTCAAAATTTTCAATATTTCAGTAGTGAAACCCCAAAAAAATGAGATTTTCCGTTTAGTTTTGAAACTCCCCATGTTGAAATTTGACCCTTAAAACAGGGTTATCTCTGGGGAAATCCCGTAATATGGTAACCTAAGGTTCACTGAAGTTAGCCTATGTGAATCTGGAGATGGCAATATCATGCGAGGAGTCATCAGGCACAGGGATTCCCAACCAAACCTAACTCCTTAGAGCACATTTATTGGTCATATTTGCTTCCATCATTGGAAATTATTTATGTCAACATCAAAGTACAGTAATGTCTTTCTCTTTTTTGGTCAGCTACATGTAACTTTATTAATTCTCTATTTGACATTACAACATTAATATGGAAATTAAATGATTTTCAATGTTCACCAGCTGTAAAGAGAAAACACATATATCAGGGAGAGCATTTATCTATTAATACTAAAGAGGTTATGTTAAACCATTAAGGATTCAGTGGTTAATGAACTGTATTAAAAGAGGATAAACAAATGCACTAATAATGATTGTATATACTATATATGAATTGTATATACTAATATATGTATTTGTATGAATACTATAGTTCAACCCTGAACTGGTTGAGCTATAGTATGGTTTTAAATTACCTTTTTCCGTATCTAGCTCAATGTAGGTTGTATGGTTTTCAACTTGGTTTTCAAAGCTTGTCGCGCCATTATCAAGTATGTAGTCGAAGCTGCAGTTACATAATGTTCAGTTGAATAGACGTCGTCATAGTTCAGTCAGAAGTTAAACAGACAACACGGACACGCACATTTTTTAGAAACATAAAAATAAATTAAGGATAAAAAGAAGGCCTATAAATTAATATCACAGATGTGTGAATTCACTCTCCGCCACGGTTACCGGTGCCACAACATGCGGAGTGACAAAAATGTTGTGATATTAATTAGTAAGCCTACTTTTTGTCATTAATTTATTTTTGTGTTTGTGAAAAATGTGCATGTCTGTGTTGTGTCTTTTTAACTTCTGACTTAACTATGACGACGTCTACTCAATGGAACACTATGTGACTGCAGCTTCAACAACCTACTTAATGGCGCCACTAGCGTGGAAACCCGTGTTGTAGCCATATAACCTGCATTGAGCTGGAGACTGTAAAAGGTAATTTAAAACCATATTAGAGCATAAACAGGAAAAATTGTATGTTGAAAATAATTTTTTTATCAATATCCAAACTAAATTTCTATGTCTCTGTGTAAAAGACAGATTATTTAGATTTTATTCAATCCAGATTGATAAACAAATTCAATCTGCAGGAGGGGTCGGAAGACGAGTCTGGATCGGACCGGAACGCGGCGTCGGACAAAGAAGAGAGCGGAGACTCTGGCGAGTCTGGCAAGAGTGACGCAGAATCGGACAAAAGTGATGCCGAGTCAGTGAAAAGTGAACCGGGAAGTGTGAAGAGTGGACAGGCAAGTGTAAAGAGCGAAGCAGAGAGTGTTCACTCTGCTCACGGTAAAGGGGAACCGAAAAGTGACGCAGAGTCAAACAAGAGCAAAGGCTCCTCTTCAGGTTCAGGATCTGAGAGGTAAGATTGAATTTAATTAACTTAATCAAGCCAAGTAATCTTAAGTAATCTTGGTCAAGCAAATTCTTCAAGAATTTGTCCTAAGAAACATTTCCTATTCATGTCGCCGTTATCTGTTTCAGTAAAATCTGTTAGAGAACCCTTCCAATTTAAAAAGTAGAATACCTATGCGACAGAAAAAATCTTAATTTGAATGTACCTATTTGCCTTTTCTAAACCAATAATTACCTCTTTACTTCTTTGATTTTAGGATTGCTTTAGGTTTGAAAAGCAGAAATATTAGTAAAATTAAACATAAAAAAATAAACGGTATCAGATAACTGACACATATTTTCTCCCAACAATATGAAGAAGGTGTTAAAAGCCTCCAAGCATTAATGTCTTGATGGCTCAAGTCGGATATTTATCAGCTGAACATCACGAGTTTGACTCTATGCTCATCTGTGACTTAACAACGTTCTGCGTTTACCGCTAAACGAAAAATTGAATTTTCTCAGCAACCACTTAATGTAGAGCAAATATTAAAATTCTGAATTGTTTAGTTTTTTGAGCTCGTGTTGGCAGGTTTCTAGAAACTAAAAAATTGATTTTGTAAACAGTTTAAGCTCTGTTACTTTTGAACGGCAGTTTTTCTCGGGGATGAGGGACTGCGGGTGGTGCCATTTTATTAAGCATTTTAATTTTAAGAAACTACAAGTTTTGAATCAAAATCATTTAAGCCGTTTTTGAGAAATTTTGATTTTTCTTGTTTTTGGGGGTAAGTGGTTTACCTTACTAAAACTACCTTTTATGAAATAAAAGATTTGGAAAAAAATTAAAAAAAAAAATGCTTGGAATTATTGTGGATTTGGACCTTCATGCCAAATTTCATCATAATAGGGCTCTTGGGGCATTCTCTAGCTCTGTTAACATCCAGACACACACAGACGTCACTCCGAAAACCACTTTTTTGGACTCAGGGGGCACCAAAACGGATAAATCCACCAACAACACAAAATACAAAAATTTTGACAAAAACAATAATTTCTCCATTACTATGGTGTAGGGGGAGAAAGTAAAAAAATAAATTACGTGAATTAAACTTACAAAAGTTATTTGATATAAAACAGAAAACTAAAAAGTAATTCCAAACATTTGGATAAACTATGATTAGTATTAAGTTGTGATTCCCCTTTTCACATTATCAAACTCAGTGTCAGTCACACCTGGGTGAATGATTGGACACCCATCTGCCACTATTGTTTGTTGCAGGACCTTTAATTCAAAGTTGGCCTTTCTCAGTAATACATTACATACACGAAGATTACATATTATGATTTATGAACAATCATGGTATTGTAAAAAAACTTAATGTCAAACACAGAGGTTATTTTGTGTGGTAAATATTCAGAAAATCATTATTTTGTCAAATGAGTTATTAATTTGTAATTGGCTGATGGAACTGATTTAAAAAAATTGTTCTTGTTTTTCTATGTTGAAGGTAGTATTAATAATAATAAACTTTTACTGTCAGTGACTCAGTTTTATCAATCTCGCCTAGCATGCAGTTTATGTTAGTTTATGTTTCTTGTAGTGAGTCTGGTTCCGGTTCAGATTCTGATGGTTCGTCAAAATCCAAAAGCAGTAAAAGTGGAAGTGGTAGCGATTCCGATGAAAAGTCGACAACAACCAATTCTAGTCCATCAAAATCACATCAAAAAAGCTCAAAGGTAGGCCTATTGATTGTCACTGTCTTTAAGAAATAATTCAAACAACTAATTTTCATAAAACTGCTGGTTTTGTACATATTTGTAGCTATACATCTGTTAATAGAATGGCAAAGATAAAAATGATTTTATGTAAAAAAATTCTGAATATTATATATTTTTTACTATAAATCTTATTATACTTTTCAATTAGCTCGACCACACATCAACTTTAACTTTAAATGCTAAATAGTAAAACCAATCATTTTCATAGAAACTAGAGATATTTAACTTTATTCAGGATAACTTTTAATAATAGAATGAAGCCATGTCACGAAGTAGTGCTTGGAATGGGTCACCACCCTAGGCTGTCACCACAGACCTCAACGTATACTCAGGCAAGTAGGAACAAATGGCTACAAGTAGAAACAAATAGGCTAGGTTAGGTTGGCCTATCCTAACGTAACCTAATTACCGGTGTGCAAACGACATTGCGATGCTCAGGTCAGTGAGTGACCGCACAATCTTGGGCTAGTTTGGTAGGAAGAGGAAGAGTCTTATCGCTATCAGGCAGTTGACAACAATAGATTAAATTTAGCTCACCTAACAAGGTAATCCTACGCATTAAATTAAATTTGAGGTATGATCGAGCTAATTGAACAGCACCAATTTGATTTGGTATGCTTATGCATTGATATGCCAAGGCATTAGGCTTCTCATGAAATTACTTTACCTTTATCTCTGTTTTCTTAATTTGGTTCCAAAACACAAATTTATAGAAAAAAATTATACACAATATTTAAATTTTTGGCCAGATATTTGGCAAAATTTAAATTTTTGGCCAGATATTTGGCCAAATTTAAGTTTTTGGTAAGTTAAGTGTGAATTTGCAAAACACTTAAACAGCTGTCCATCTTATAAAGTATGTATTCTTTCTGTTTCTTAGGCCTGGGATGAGAATCCAGACGTTTATGGAATCAGGAGGTCGGGACGAAGCCGCAAGGAACCCGAGCGACTGAAAGTTGCGGAGAGTGATTCAAACACAAGCGATAGAGGTCGAGGAAGAAGGTCGTCCACAAACAAGAAATCACCTAATAAGTGAGATAATTTCCTAGCAATTTTTTTTCCCTTAACATGTTCTTTAAGGAAAAAAAATGGTCAAGTTTGAAATATCTTATGGCAATTGATTAACTTTTTGTATTTACCAAAAATTCGATTAGAAACGGCGAAAAGGGCCTTAAATTATATTGGACCCAAAATATATTATGCTTTGCTCCCAAGTGTCAAAACGCATAGTTATTCTGCCTTTTAAACTTAAGCAAAGGAAATGTTTTGTTGATTTGTCTTTTTTATGTTAAACTTATTTATTTGTTTTATTTTTAATGTGTCTGAGAAGAGTTGTCTTGAAATTCAGAGAGTGTATCTCTGAAGAACACTAAAAAAACATTATTATTATTAACTAGAGGAATGAGGAATATGTACTACTTTTTTTACAAATTTCCCTTTCACCTAATGGTTAACAAAAATTTTTGAAAGATTGTTACCAAAGCGTAGCTACAAACAATAAAAAAAACTTGATCAAGTGACAAATGTGACATATCTTACAGTCAATTAAAATATTATAATAGGTAGCTTATAATCTGCTGCAAAGCTTCAATTTTAACAAACATATTGTTTAAACAAATAATTAATACTAGTACACTACCTATAACATATTAGATGTGTCACACTACATCCCATATGTTTCTCCTAGGAAAAATATGTTTTGTGAGGTTTGGATAGTTATAATATCATCAGTAACCTTGAGATTAAAATGTCTGGTATAAAAGGCAACAGTCAAAATAATTTAGATTAAAGATTTTTTACTCATAAGGAGTTAAAAATTTTCGATTCAGTTAGCATATGTCAGTCTTAAAAATAAAGGCTTAAAAAGAAAATTGCAAAGCTATTTATTTATTTATTTATTTACAGACAACAACATACATTAAGTACGTGTTTTAAGTTGTCATACAATTATAGCTAAACACAACAAGAATTTTGTATCAAGTCTCTAATTATCTTCAAAGAATTCTTTTAACGAGTATATCACTTTTTGCACTAGATATAATTGAATCGCTAACTGCAGAAAGGCAACTAGTCCACTTTTCTAAATTTTACAGGAGACACAAAAAACCGTTAGTACATAAATAACCTGTATATATTGTTTCTAAATATTTTATTTTCATTATACCACATAAGCTTATAAACATTCTGAGTATAAAAGTCTTTTACCTCCCATCAGAAAAGGGTGGGGGGTTGTTTTTTTACTTGGACATGTTCCCTTTCTGCAGTAAACAAAAATAATTTAATGTGTTTTTGGGAAAAAATAATTTCAAGTCGTTTTAAATAAAAAATATTTGTAATACAACATATTTAACATAGTAAAGGTTACATATAAAACTGGAAAAAATCATTAGACTTGAAAAAAATAACATGTTTCAGTCATCAAAGTTTTCATCATAATTGGCTCTGGTTATTGGCAATGAGGTGATTTGGTTCCAAAATACCATTTGTTTTTTAGCTGCTACGGTTTTTCCAACCTAGTTAATGTGTTCTTTCCCTGATGTTTTGGCTTTTTTAATTACATTTCTTCTGTAAAAGCCTGTATTGTGAACACCATTCCTTCTTTTTCCACCATTTTCCTCCTCATTAGAACGACTCTTTTTGTAAAAATATTAAAAAGTCATAGTAAAACTTATAAAAAATGTCAGTTTAAAGACAGCTTGATGATTAATGGATCCGCTGCCAAGCAAAGTGCCAAACAAATCCACAAAGATAGAATAGTCCACAAACTACTTACCAGGGCCAACTCAGAATTTTTTTTTATGTAAACTGTTGTCATACACTGGACGCATCGTTAACCACAAAAAGGACACTTGTCCGCATGACAGCAATAACATTCACAGTGCCTTCCATTTTCTGTATACTGCAGATAGGGAACTAGTCCAGGACATGTTCCCTATTTGCAGTAAACAGTATTTACCAACAAGGACTAGTTCCCTATCTGCAGTACACAGAAATTTTAAGGCGCTACCAAAGCCATTGTTTTCATGCGGACAAATGTCCTTTTTGTGGTAAACGATGCATCCAGTGTATGACAACAGTTTTCATTAAAAAAACGAAAATTGCAAGAAGTTGGACTTGTTGCCTTTCTGCAGTTAGCGATTCAATTTCAATTCCTTCTTAAATTTCTTGAAATTACTAATGTTGGTAATTACTAGGAATGAATTTGAGAATTTTTTTGTCAATATAATAAGGACTTTTTTTTGAATATTTCAGTTCTATGGTACTCTATTTCTATTTGGTTGATAAAGCTCTGTATTCCATTGATGAATATTTTCAATTGTAAATATATCTTTATTTTTATTAGGGAGTTGTCGAAGTTGTAAATAATTTAGGTTAAGTTGTTATGATCCTGATTACGACACTATTCAATGTATACAATGTATATTATATAAATAATAATGGTTTTGACTTGACTTAAATAAATTAAAAATTCAGAAATTTAGCTCTTTTTAGTTTTATTTCTGGTAAAAATTTCTTAATGCTAGCATTCAAATCCTAAGATTTGAGGAACTGCAATTCATTCTTTAAATTTCTCTTAACACTTGGGCTTTTGGACTTTAAATTGAGTGAAAAAACTCATGTTTGTCATAGGACTTGGAATTCTGACTCGGAGACGGACTATGATAGCTCGACAGACAAGGACGTGCCTCGTAGCAAGCCCCCGAGTAGACGAGTGGCGCGGCCGCCACCCAAACGGTCGCCTCCCAAGCGGAGTCAACCAAAACGCAGGTCTTACTCCTCGTCCGAAGAGTCAAACTACTCGTCTGACGATGAAAAGTCATCAAAAAGGTATTATCAGAAAGCCTACTTGCTAATACTACTTTGCTACTTGATTAATAGGCTATCTTGTCGATAAATATTGGGGCTTGTGGGATATACCAGAAACCATGATAATTTTGATTCGGTTTAATTTGATGCGTGTATTAAGTTTTAGCACACAATTGAGTTTTAATTTGCAACTAACTAGATTCTTGTGACCCGTTCTCTTCTGAATGTCAGACGAACTACTCAAGTTATCCAAAATAAAAAAGTACAAGAGGGTGCTTCTCCTGGTCTTACCCCTTGCACATCCTTTGCTTGCCACCTAATAGGACAGATAAGGTTTTATCGAAAAGGAACAAAGTTGCAAAATGCATTTTTCCTTTTAGGAAAAATCAACTTGCCATGAAAATGAATCTAATTTTTTAGAATCACATCACCACACATTAATTTGAAAATAACTTGTTGCTTTGCTCGATCTATTGATCTAATTTATTAGGTATAAAAACTTTGTTGTAATAAATCAAGTAAACATATAGGTGAAATTTCAACTCAAGGCTTAATTTTAAATTTACTCCAAGCTTAACCTCTGTGTTTATCCTCTTCCTAGAGCCAAAGCTAGAAGGGGTGCCACGGCAGTCAGCTACAAGGAGGATAGTGATGAAAAGACAGACTCTGACGACCTGGTGGATGTGGAATACACAGAACCGGACCCTGCGGTTGTGGACAACGCTGAGACAATCGAGAGGGTGCTGGCCAAACGGCGGGGCAAGAAAGGAGGTAATTCGTCTCAGTTTATGGTTTTGATGCATAAAATATTAGGAAAATAATTTGGTACCTACACATTCTGGCTTCTTAATGTGGTCTAGCAAGTTTTATCTGTGTAAGTTATCTTTTTGCATGGTTATTATATTGAGTGCAGAAAGGTTTGCTCTTTTACCAAATGTTCTATTCAACAACATACCATTTGTATTTTCAAGTGTTTTTTTTGGATGCAAACATCACATATTCTTATATTAATTTAAGAATAAAGGTCACTTTGATGATTATAAGAGAAAGAATGTAAGCCATGCTTAGAAATTTTTGAAAAACAAAAAAAAAGTTGGAGGAAATTTTTACCTAGCCTTAAAAGAGTTTATGTAGTAGATTGAGGTATGTAGAAGTTATCTATATCACATTATTAAACATTTGATTGGACTGAAAATACAATTTTATAGATTTACAATCTTTATACTAGATCCTCAAGTATCTGTTATTTGAAAAAGTAGGATATACTTTGGTATTAATTGTTATCACTTTTATTATCATGTACTCTTAAACTCAACTTTAAATTTGATTTGTTTACAGTGGTTGGGAACATCACAACAATGTATGCAGTGGAAGAGAATGGTGACCCGAATGCCAGCTGTGATCCAGACGACCTTGAGAACACCGAAATGCAGTACCTTATCAAGTGGAAGGGTTGGTCGCACATACACAACACCTGGGAATCGGAACAGTCCCTGAAAGATCAGAAGGTAAGGTTTTTTCCACAAGCAGTGATTTTCATTTAAATCATAAATACAGGGTGTCCCTGAACTCTCTACCGACATCCTAAGGTATTATTCCTGACCTAAAGTCAAGCCAAAATATGACATTTAAAATTTCCAAAACTATAGTTTACCATACAGCCGCCATTTTATATTTTTAAAAAAATAATTTTTAGTTGAAGAACAGTTTGTTTTAACGGCGGTTCTACACGATCAATGCGGATCATGATTGAGGATCGTGATAAATGTTGACAGTATTGTTAACTGAGCTTGACCTTTCACATTCAATATGGATCATACATAAATATTGATGTATCCAAATATCGCAATCCATATTGAGCATGTAAGGTCTGCAAATAAGTTATATACAGTGATATACAAGGTTTTGAGGCAAAGGTCTAATTGAAAAATAATAATCAAATTTTTACAATTAATATTTTTAGAATGGCGGTTGTTTAAAGTCTTTAACCTTAAATTGCATAAAAAGTACAATAAGGTAGCAAAGTTTATTTTGTTATATGTTTTTTGAAAATTTAAAGTCCTACGAAGTGAAGATTATAG
Organism: Neoaliturus tenellus; assembly: GCA_030545055.2. Classification (NCBI taxonomy): domain Eukaryota; kingdom Metazoa; phylum Arthropoda; class Insecta; order Hemiptera; family Cicadellidae; genus Neoaliturus; species Neoaliturus tenellus. The sequence continues at coordinate 88,197,333 of CM061533.1, read as the reverse complement.
AAATCAGTTCATAAATAAACAAGATAGAGTGATTTAACTGAGGATAATCACGGCCGTATTGGTTCGGCGCAAGCAGTTTGGGCATTAGTCCCTTTTTTTAGCTGGCAAACACTGCGCTTTTTGCGTGGCAACCCGCTCAGATGTGGGACTGTTTGTATTAAATTTCTCTATCTGGCTTTTTTGTAAACCGATTTTTAATTGTTATATGGTTGGATTTTAAATTAAATTTCCTAAAAACCACATAATAACTTAAATTTTGCTACCTTTTGTAGTATTTAAGATTCTAAACAGCCGCCATTTTGAAAGTATAAATTGTGAAATATGATTATTTTTCTTCAGTTAGACCTTTACCTCAAAAAGTTTTATTCCAAGTTTCAACTTATTATAACAAACTATTTTTGAACTAAAAGTTCATCTTTTAAAAATTCTAAATGGTAACTGTTTGGTTTTGGAAATTTTAAATATGATATATATATATATATTTTTTTTGTCTTTAGGTCAGGAATAATACTTAAAGAGGTCAGTAGAGAGTTCAGGGACACCCTGTATTTTGGCTTGTGGTGACCTCAAAACAAAAAAAGTATCATGGTCTCGGGCTTAAGTCTTACCGTGACTACTACTGTAATAACGTATTCCTTCTAAAAAATTGCTAATATATAAAATTGGGTTGAATAACTAATAGGCCTACCAATAACCACTCAAAGTTTAATTTTCTTAAAACTATGTGAAGAAAATAGCTATTTGTGTATTAAGAACGCAAAATATGTCATTGCCACTCGAGGCGGACAACATTTCGAGAGCGGCAATGACTATTTGCACTCGTAATACACTCAAGATTTTTCCTACCACCATAATTGAAACAGATTAAACGTTTTATTGTATGCACAATGTCTTTTAGGTTCTCTTAGATTTTTTCTGCTACACACTGTTAACTATCAAACATAACCTCAAACTAAAAAAGCAGCAATTGCTTAATGACCACAATGACCAGCAGCTGTGGTATGGTTTGTAACCACAGCTGACCTTAAATTGCTATTTGATTTAGCATGCGGGAATGAACATTGCCCCTTTAAGGCAGGAATAAAATGGAAACCCGAAATGAACTGTTTTGCTTACACAGGGTGTCTACTGATACTGGAAATACTTGAAATACTGGAATTATACTGGAATTTTATTTCCATACTGGAAATACTGGAATTTCAAAATTGATACTGGAATTTTCGAATTTTATTTAAATGCGTATTTTTTTAAATGCATAATATATAGATTTTGTTATTTGATCCGTACATAAAAATATAAAAATATTTTACGAGTCATTTTTGGTGTTTAAGTATGTTTGCAAATCAAATTCAGAAAAGTTGTAGTTCTCTTCAAATAGTAAATCAAGAAATGTAAACATTTGTGTAATGATGGAACCTAGAAAATGTTTGATTTTATTCTAAAAATTTATTTTTCTTTCTTAAATTTTAATCATATTCTTCTTTTTTACTTTAAGTATTAACCTATTTCATTATATTTTGTAGTTAAATGTTCTTTATGATTATTTTTCATATTATATAAACGCAAAACGAAGTGAGAGGAACGGGCTATAGAGTGAGTTAAGGGCCTTCACAAAAAAAATTGTCAAAAAATATTAAACAAATGTTATTGTTGGAAAGTACTTACTATCTTCTTATTTCTATAAGGGTTTCTTCTGTTACGTCCCTTTTTCTCTCGATCTACTGAACCGATTTTTAAGATAGAGGTGTCATTTTAAAGCTTAGGATGTACCGCAGTGACGAATCGTAATTTAAAAGACCATACTGTTTCGGGCTTCGCCCCCCTCGCCTTTGATTTATTTCTAAAGGGCGCTTTAAAATGTTGACCAACTTTTATTGCAAGTTCTTTATTGTGAATTGCAATTTAACAGCTGATTACCTTCAGATGAATTTTAAAAGCCAGATAGTAAACAAAAATAGATCTCTGTCACTTCATAATCAACATTCACGTACTTTAGGCGAGTTTCACTCATACAGAATCATAAAATGCGCAATTTGCGCACGGGCCACCTCGTCATAATCATAAGGGTTTTATCTCTCTACAAAAATCTATTTCAATATTGATTATATGAATAAATTGTCATTATTGTTACTCCATGTTTGAATTAATAGTTCGCGAGTGATACTGCAATTTTTGAAAAAATTTACTGGAAATACTGGAAATATACTGGAATTCTAAAATCAGATATCAGTAGACACCCTGTTACAGTTTACAGGTGTATAATGGAGACCTAGACTGAATATAAAAGCATTGTTGCTAGAGCTCTTATCCTGACTGGCCATTTGTAATTAACAGGTATAATTAATTATAAAACCACATATATTACTTTTTTTGTTACAGGCTAAAGGTATAAAGAAACTAGAGAATTTCATAAGGAAAGAAGAAGAGATAGAGTATTGGAAAAGTCGAACAACTCCTGAAGACATAGAGTACTATGAGTGTCAGCTGGAACTACAGCAAAACCTGCTCACCAGCTACAACAGAGTGGAGCGAATCATAGGTTGGTCAACTTGACAATTCATTGATTTATTCCTAAGTCGATTTATTTATTAAGAGTTATCATGTTACAGGTTTTTTCTGTTTCATATTTCTTAGACTTTAAATGAAATTTTTTCCTTTGTATCTTCCTTTGAGTTTTTGCACGAAGTAGTATGACTGGGGTTTTCTTAATTCAGCCTATAAAATAAAATGTAATTTAATTTCAATTTCATTTCACTTCATAAAACTATTGGCCTCGACAAAATTCATTTGAACGTATTTTTTTGCCAGAAATTAAAAAAAACTGGAGATTTATTTTCTGTTAAGTTATTAATGACAGTTAGTAGTCAACGGAGTGGTACTATAATAAAAAAAGCATATTTTGTTGTTGTTAAATATAGAAATAAAATTAATTAACTATCTTAAATTTTTGCAGGCATATCAAAAGATAAGGCAGAATATTTTATCAAATGGGAATCATTACCGTACTCAGAAGCGACATGGGAAGATGCAGCCCTGATAGAGAAAAAGTGGCCAAAGAAAATCAAAGAGTTCCGAGACAGGGAGGACTCAAAACGGACCCCCTCAAAACTAACAAAAGCTTTGAAAAGTAGACCAAAATTCATAAAAATCAACGAACAACCAGAATACATGGGAGGAAATGAGGTGAGTTTTTTGTATTGATCTCCAACAAATTGTTATAAATACAGTAGAAGCTCTCTTAAACGACCTCTACGGGACCGGACCAAGGTCGGATAACAAAAAGGTCGGTTAAACCGAATAATACTGGAAATATGTGTTAGGCCTATCAGTAGTTTATTCAACAATTCTATTATGAAGCCACGGTGTTATAAATACCTCACAAGTTGCTTAGAGGCTAAATATAATCATTGCCTACTTATCTGCAACCTACTTAAAATTGGTAAATTACTGTATTATAATAATGTAGAAAATTTATTGGTTATAGACAGCCATCCATTCAAAACGTAGCCACACGGATGTCGCATGACCAAATCGTCGTCTTTACTCACATATGATCACACTATGTTGAGACACATAAAGCAACTAAAACCTAAATTGAAATAAAATAATTAAGGTAGCTGATTACGAATTGCGTAACTTTTTATTAAAACACTACTTTAGTAAAATGCTGAGCCCTTATTGATCTAGAACCTGTATTTTAATTTGAAACCTGAACATTAAAGACCTCATTAAGCCCCACATGTTTAAATTTGGTTTAATAATGTTACTTTTAATATCATTATTGGTGATGGTTGCAATGGTTGTAGTTAAAATCAGTAAAACTAGGGAAAATATTTAAAAACTGTGAAACTGGTATTTAAAACTGTTGAATTGTTGAAATTGTCTCTAACACATCAATTAGCAAATAATAAAGTACACACAGTTATGGTATCTAATATTTAAAAAATAACAAAATTATCAAACACAGAACAGTAGACACAAAAAAAGCAACTTAATGGATTTGATTTGCTACGGTAACGTATGATCGATCTTTTGTAACATGAACATTTAGATCATTATCACGACATCGGCTTGCAAGGGGGAAGTCTGTATATTTTGAGAAAATGATTGGTTATTCCAATGGGCAGTTGATCTGAGGTTGGTTAATAGAGCATATCTGTATCCATAAGATCATATTTTAATATTAAACAAACAACAAATCACAGGAATAGCTGATCTAACACTGTTCTTATACTCAAAAATCGATCTAAAGACAGATTATGGTTAGATAGTTTCTGAAGATAGAGGGAAAATAATTTTAAACTTCAATGTAAAAGAACAATAACACTGATCTCACATAAAAACTGCAAAATGATTTCAGTTTATTTTTCAATGTTGAACAAGAGTGGGATCTCTCATAATGTTGCAACGACAATTTGAAATAAATATTAGCTGTGGTTTCAGTTATCTTGTTTTTCCTTTGTGGACAATTTAGCTAGATTGCAAATAAATAAGTAGAAAAGAAATGGAGCAGTTATTTTGTAGAAAATTGAAATTTAGTGATGGAATTTACAGATCTGAAAAAATGAAAGCAAAACTATCAGTGTTACCACAAATTAAAATCAGTCCTTCATTAACCTACAGAAAAGAATAAAGATGTGTAAAATCACATCAGATTCTTGTAGACTCTTAAACACTTGTGCTGATGATGAATTTGTGATTGTTGCAGGTACTGACACTGAGAGATTATCAGATCAGCGGGCTGAACTGGCTCGTCCACTCCTGGTGCAAAGAGAACTCTGTCATCCTTGCAGACGAAATGGGTCTAGGAAAAACAATCCAGGTTACTATCATAGTGGCACAACTCATTTTACGTTAAGAAATTTTAAGGACTTATAATTAGAACTTTGATTTCTCTCTTTTCCCTGTTTTTGCCTTTATTGGCTTGTTGCAGGGAATTTTTCAAAATTTCTCCAATTACCAGACACTTTTTGGTAAGTTATAAAAAAACTAAGTTACCAAAAGAAAAAAACCGTCTAAGTCTTGTTGAGGGTACAATAAACTTTCTATAATCTGGCATCCTATGATCCGGAACGCTGAATAAATCAGCACGACTTTAGTGGAAAAACCTCATTGAAGGGAATAAATATAATATGCGTGTTCAAGTTTGTTTGGAATCTGCAAGCCGCGAGGGAACACTAATTAGTATGCAGTGCAAAGCAAATTGGCATACGTGGATGGCAGGCAAGTCGTTTTTGGTCAACATTTTGTGACATCGTCTAATTTTGTGAGTAACTTTCATATAAACTTTTTATAATCCTTTTATGCGCCCATTTTAGTTTCAAAATTGTTCATTTTGATTACAGTTTGTCATGCAGTGTTTTTATTCTGTATTATTAAATCTGTTTAAAGAATAAAACATGTGATATTTTTATTCACGGTTTTCCTGATAATCATCCTGTGTCAAGTCCCAGACATGCCGGACTAGAGGAAGTTTACTGTAGTTTATTTAGTCAAAGTAGTGTATATAATTTATACTTACTAAATCTATCTAGGTCCAAATATAATAATTGCTTACTCAACAACTTGATCAAATCTCTTAAATCATCCTTATGACACATTTCTTAGTTTTATCCCAAAAGTATGTTTTATTCGAGAATTAAGTTTTTAAACTTTAGTTTAAAACTCAACATTAGGATCTGACACTAAAACATTTAACACATTACATATAAGAAATGCATTACATTCTAAAACTACTGATATGTGTTATTAATGTAACACTGATATATAGAATATTGACGATTTTTATACATAACCACATTTATAAAATAGACTATGCTTTGTGTAAAACTTTTCTAAGGTGTATTTAGAGGTTGTTATCAGTTAGTTATCACTAGTGAGAAAGTTAGACGTGTTCCACCCCACTATCTGAAATATTGACACATCTCTATTATTTCAGACCATCTGCATGCTGTACTACCTGTTCAACACACACCAGGTGTACGGCCCGTTCCTCGTAGTTGTTCCTCTCTCGACCATGACCTCATGGCAGCGAGAGTTCTCCCTCTGGGCTCCAGAAATGAACGTCGTCACATATCTGGGTGACGTCTCGTCTCGTAACATCGTAAGTAGTGTCACTCCTCCTATACTTCATTTTAAAACAGTACTAATTTTGTTTAGATTTACTTTATTGTTTGAAGTCAAATCAAAGGAAACCAGTTACTTTCTGCTTCATATTTATGCAAATAAAATTTTTATTTTACTAAAAATTAGGGATGGGCGGGATTAAATTTTTAGTTTGAGTTGGGATTTTTTATTTCCATAAAATTTTTTCACAAGATCGAGACAGGATTTCCTTTCTTGTACATAACAGGAAATGTGTGTTTGGAATTTTAATATGATTTTGTAACATTGTAAAACCTGATTTATGACAGATAATTGGTGAAAAATGAAAGTTATAACAGGCAAGATTGTTATAACAACTTTTATTTAGAAACATCTTTAAAGTACATCAGTATAAAAATAAATATTAAGCACCTCATTACAAATAACTCTTAAACATAAACTAAGATATGGTGATATGAGTTAGGATACAACATAGAAAAATGCAAAATTTACCAAACTGAAACACCAGACTTTTAGTTAAGTAAGTATTAAATTACAGTTTCAGTCTTTCCTTTTTTGTGTGTCTTGTTTTTTGCTATATTCAGTCAAATATGTCTCACACTAGTCACGATTAACAATACAATGATAAAACAAAAGTTATAGTAAATGAAGGTCATAATCATAACTATAAACATAGACAAATGTTATCAATAATACCCCCGTCGCAGCAGACCTGCGTACTCAGCGAATTTCCAATGAAATTTCAGATTATTTACTTTCTCCATAAAAACACCATAGGATCGAGTATGTAGGTTTGCTGCCATGGGGTGTTATTAGAAAATCTAAGTTAATCAATAATTGGTGAATGTAAACACAAAATTGTATCAAGCTATGGCAATTTTTTATTTTCCCCATAAACCCCATGGGGGTGAGTATGTAGGTTTGCCGCCATATGGGTTTTGAATTAAGTATAAGTTAAACCCTATCTAGATAATGTACATACCAAATTTGATTAAGTTATGTCAATAAATAAGCAAGGTATAGGGTTTTCTTGATTTCCCATAAGAATAACATGGAAAACATATTTTTGGATATTCCCCGTAACCAGTTATGCTAAGATAAAAATTCAAAATACCAAATTGTTTGTTTTTTTGAGCTCTTTTAAATGGTTTTAGTTAAAATTCATGAATTTTGAAAATTAAGGTCCAAAAATGCCAAAAACCCAATTTTGACCCCTTTGAAACCCCATAAAACCCCGTTCCCGTAACCCGATCACTTTGGTTCGCGAACTCATGAAAATAGACCTGGTCTTACACCTTCATACCAAATTTCATCAAAATCGGAGGTCGCTGTCAAAAGTTATCAGTACCACGGACACATAGATATATAGATATATATATATAGATATATATATATACATATATATGAAAATGAACGAACGGTGTTCTTGGCTTCTGGGGACCTCAAAACGAAAAAGTATCATGGTCCCGGGCTTAGGTCTTACCATGGCTACTACCGTAATAGCGTATTCCCTATAGGGAAATTCGCTAAAACTAAAAAAAAACTTGTAACCATGTAAAATTTTGGGATGTAAACCCATGAATAAGGAAAACAAAACACTTCACTTTACTTCAAATTCATGTATTGCAGTATTAAATTGCTAGTAAAATAGGCATATCATATTGTAGAGTATTTATACCGTTTTTCAACGTTACCCCAAATATTTACCAAATATTTCCTGTCTCGAAAAATCTCGATCAAAATATAAAATATCTAATAAAATAAAATCCTATCTAAAAAACAAGATTAAATATTCCAGGAAAATTTTGAGAAGTTTTACTGGGAGGACTGGGAAAGATGCTTGAATTTTTCTGAGGCTATTTTCTGGCAACCCTGTGTTACCAATCAAATCTATGTAGTTGATGCATTTCAAATAAAAATTTACATTAATTTAGAAAATCAAGACTGGATATTGTACGATTGAACCGCACTTTTTATCGGAAGGGTATCGTTAGTGATCTTCCGAGTAAACTATTGTAAACAATGTTGAATAGACTATTCATATACGTATAAAATTTCTAATATATCAATTTGATAAAATTTTGATGGATTGTCAATTGATTGCACATCCCTATTAGGAGCAATCCCAATCTTAACTGATATGTTGTATTATTCCAGGATATCTTAAAACTAGTTTATACCAGTTGTGTTAAGTTAATAAAGTAAAGTAAACAAAGTTTTCCATAACATGTGGTAAGTCTTTTGGCTGTCTACTGTGATGATTCCCCTTCCCCCATGTTCAATGTTCTAGACATCAGGGGGTTGATGTCATTCAAAGGACAAGGAAAGCCCCTAGCTGAGGAACACGAATGGACAGTTAGAAGGCAAAGTGGCCTAAGCCTGAAAATTAGTTGCCACAGGAGCATAAGAGTTGGCTCTCAGTGGTCAATTTCTTTCCTATCCTTCAATATTCTATCCTTCGAGGGGCGTGTGCAAATTGCCCATCAGTTCAGATGTATTTAGCAGTTCGGGTAGGGTTTCCTTATCTACCAGTATCAACAACAATTATTGTATTTTTCTTCTCCCTGATGTCAGATCCGGGACCACGAGTGGATGTTCGCTACCAGCAAGCGACTGAAGTTCAATGTGGTGCTGACGACTTACGAGATCGTGCTGAAGGACAAGTCGTTCCTCGGCAGCCTCGGCTGGGCAGTGCTGATGGTGGATGAGGCGCACCGGCTCAAGAACGACGACTCGCTGCTGTACCGTACGCTGCGCGAGTTTGACACCAACCACCGGTTGCTCATCACTGGCACGCCGCTGCAGAACTCGCTCAAAGAGCTGTGGGCACTGCTGCACTTCATCATGCCGCAAAAGTGAGTCTGAGACTGCATCACGGACCTAACAGGTTTACCAATACCCCGTCACAGCAGACCTGCGTACTCAGCGAATTTCCAAATTAGTAATATTAATTTTGACCAGATGAACCTGTAAACAAAATGTTATCATGTGCTCACAAATAGAGAAATAAATGTCTATTTTCCTTATGATAAATACAGTACACTCTCCTTCATCGGAACTAATGTGGCAGATGGCCGGTTCGGATGTCAAAAAATTCCGATGAAGCGGAGTCCGTCGTGAGTCATCATTTCCGCCCGTACGTTGACCTATCGTGATTGCACTCACTCTTGTTTTTAAGATAACACAAGAGATTTTATGAAAATAAGGCACTCAAACTTTGAACATGGTAACAATGAACCTATAGGAATAAAGCAACGCAGGAAATAAAGATCCAAAATCTTTATTCTCATATTCCATATTCATATTCCAGCAGTCAACTGACTTCCACGTAACACAGGTGCAGTCGCGACGCGAGACAGACTGAATGGCAGTTTGGGAAGCGATTGACGCGGATGTTCACTTCCGGCCCCCTTTCTCTTTCTATTTTTGTGCGAATACTCCACGGCCTCGTAAATCACATCGATGGGTACAGATTATGGAAAACGCCTGATGACTTTTGATGCAAAATGTGATACTTCACTGTTGTGCGGATAGAACAAATGGAAATTGAAGGCGCTAAAACGGAAAAATTATTTATTTCGTAAGAAAACAAAAATTAATAATATCCAGATTTTCAGTTCCGATGAAGCGGAGTTCCGATGCCGCCGAGTACGATGAACGAGAGTGTACTGTATAGGGAAAGAGTATGCAGGTATGCTGCCTTGGGTAACACTAAAAGTAGGTTTTTAGCATTAACAAATTTATTTCAACTATATGAAGCCAAGTACTAAGTTTCATCAATATCTTTCCATAAATAAAGGAGCTTAAAATCCTATCCTCCATATGATTAACATGGGAAAAGAGTATTCAGGTTTGCTGCCATGATAAGTACAAAAACAAAGATTTTTTTACCTTAATGAATCTCAACCAAATGAAACTAAATACCAAGTGTCATCCAAAAATATTGGTAAATAAGTGAAATACTAACACTTCCTTATCCTCTATAAGATTAAGATTAAAGCCCCGAAATACAAAGTACTGTCTGTAGACTTTTTTTATATCTCGGTAACCAATGAAGATAGATAGAGCAAAGCTTCAACTAAATTGGTGGTTTTTGAGCTAAATGCAGTGGTGAGAATCAAAATATAAAACTTTTAAAAATTACATTTGAAAAATGCAAAAAACTCATTTTTGGGGTAAAAAACACCCCAAAATTTACAAACAAAAAAACTTATCAACCTACCGGAAGGGGTGGTATTGTGGGGGGTTTTGTACCCCAAAAATGGGTTTTTGCATACTCTAAGAGTACGCATGAATGGCCACAGGCATGACAGCTCTAAGAGTATGCATGAATATCCACAGGCATGACGTAAATCATCCGTATATACAGAAGCCTGTAGACATTCATGCCAGAGAGCACGCTCAAAATTTTCAACAATGTTTTTCATTAAAAGGAATTTGCAAATTGGCTAATAAGACACAAGATAGAAGGATTCGAGAACTTGAACAGGCCCATCAACTAATCTTAAAATAAAAAACTCCATTCGTCCTTAACTTAAAATAGTAATATATATATATATATATATATATATATATATATATATATTTATATAACACATATATATATATACATATAACAGGTATATATAAAACATTCAAAATTTTTAGTTTCACACAACTTGCCCACAAAAATGTAATTGCTTCAAAAAATCTCCCATCTGTTCAATTTATAATGTCAAAATCATTATTTATTATTAAATTTACTTTCTATTTGATGTTCCTGATGAAGGCTAATGCCAAAAATTTGAACTTTAATTTAAAAAAATGTTTTTGTTTTTCTATCTTATTAATTTTGAACTATTCAAAGTCATTTGGCAAGTTTACAATCAAGTAAATATTTTTTGTCTTTATAATACCACTGCATTGCTTGTGTTTCATGTATCTTTTGATATTTTAGGTTTAACAGCTGGGAAGAGTTTGAGAAGGAGCATGACCATGCCGCTACCAAAGGCTATGCTAAACTCCACAAACAACTTGAACCCTTCATATTGAGAAGGGTGAAGAAAGATGTAGAAAAATCCCTTCCAGCTAAGGTAACTTTTGTGAACTGGAGTGAGACATATTTCATAATTAACATTTGATTTTTAAAACACAGCTGATGTTTTGTTTACATTCTTTTTATGTTGTTATTGTTTTGGATTCAAGGAAGCAATGGTGTGTATTTTTGTATTTTTTGTTTTTATTCAAATAAAGTATTCAAAAGAGGAATTTTCTTTAATATTGTACTACATTAGAAAATGTAATAGGAAGATTTTCTAATATTTTGAGACCAGTTTGACAGGATAGTTTTTAAAGCCTCTTTTTAAACGTGGAAAATTTAAAGAAGTCTAGGTCTGTTTTAAGAAGTTCATTTTCCAGAATTTTGAATAAACTAAATGCATCTTTAGATAGTGATCATATTGACCACTTAGAGGTTCAAGCTAATTTTAGTATGTTACAAATGAAAATTGACGAACTTCAAGTTCTAGATTTATTATTAAAATCTAGAACAATAGAAATAATAGAAATCTTTATTATTAGATTATTTTTGAAATGTTATTAAATGGAAACGAAAGTGAAGATGTATTATTGAATAAAAATACCAAAGCTGATGAATATTTAGGTTTATTTGAAAGATTTAAGCTTGGGTTCGACAAAATACTGCAAAGTAATGATGCAGTTAGTATTCTTTAGGAAATTGCTTTAGGAAGCAACAGTAGTAATAAGAGGAAATTCAAGCTTCCTAAAGTAGAACTAAAGAAATTTTGTGAACTAATTAACTGGCTACCCTTCTGGAGTCAGTTTAGTAAAATTCATAATGACTCTGAAATTGATCCAGAGGACAAGTTTCAGTATTTGTCGCAAGCAGTTGTACAAGGGTCACGGGCTTTCGATGTTGTTCAGAGTTTTCCTCCAACTGGGGCAAATTATTCTTAAGTAATTGAAAGTTTGCAAGCTAGGTTTGGCAAAGAGAACCTACTAGCAGAAGTTTATATTAGGGAACTTTTGAAGATTGTGTTACAAAACTCTTTGGTGGGTAAAAATATTAATTTGCAGTGTCTTTATGACAAACTTGTATCCCATATGTGTGCGTTAGAGACAGTGGGTGTTACCAGAGACAAGTGTTCCTCTTTGTTATTTCCTCTAGTTGAGTCATGTGTGCTGGAAGATCTTTTGCGTGCATGGCAAAGAAGCTCCTTTAACCTAGGAAATGACCCTCAAGAGAGACACGAAAATTTAATGAAGTTTATGCTGTCTGAAGTTGAGGGAGAATAAAGAATTGGGTTAGCCATGTCTGGTTTTGGTATAGTTTCCGTTAAAGAGAAACAGAATAGAAGGTCAAATACTAGCCAGTCTTTAAAGAAAGACTAGCAACAGCTTCCAGCCTCGTGTCTTCAAGTAAAACTAAAACAATTAATTTCCGTTACTTGTATATTTTGAGAGAAAAATCATAAACAATCGGTTATTAAGCAAAAGAAGTGCTGTTCCTGTTGCTTACAACCAGGACACTCGATTAAACGTTGTAGGGCTAATTTGACCTGTCATTTGTGCAAAAAAGGAGGCATTACATTTTAATATGCCCTAATATCCACTCCAAGGATGCTAAGGCTGAGTCTGTCAGATGCAGCACTGATGTCACATACATATGAAGGGCCAAGACCTAGTGTTGTATATTCAGGCAATGCCACTAACTTTACAGGTGTCAAAAATCCTCTGTCCCGAATTAATTGGAAAGACATTGAAAAGTACAGTTCTGCACAAAGAATTATTTGGAAGTTCAATCCACCAACAGCAGCCTGGTGGGGTGGTTGGTGGGAACGGCTAATAAGATTATTAAAGGATCTCCTCAAAAGAGTCCTCAGTAAGGCTTGTTTGGATTACCTAGAGATGACCACTATACTGTGTGACTGTGAGGCAGTACTAAATTCAAGACCCCTTGCATATGTGTATGATGGAGCATCTGAGTTGATGCTTCTTTTACTAAATCACTTTTTACATGAAATAAGAGAAAGTGGTGTCCCAGATTTAGACAAAATAGACGCAACCAATTTAAACAAGAAATTGAAACATTTGCAAAGTTTACGGCAGAACCTAAGACAACATTTCAGAAGAGAATATCTTGGGCAAGTGGTTCATAAAGCCAAAAGGAATTCAAGTAAGTCACCATCAGTCAGAGATGTAGTTCTCATAAAATCTGACAATGTGAAGAGATTGAATTGGCCTTTAGGTGTTATCTTTAAGCCGATGCCTGATAAAAATGGAGTAGTGAGACTTGTGAAAGTGCGCACAGCCCACGGAACACTGATGAGACCAATTCAAAGGTTATATCCATTGGAAGTAACTTAAAGTGAAAGTATAGAGATGAAGAAAAAAGATAACACATCTTCAGGGAAAATAGAGCAAGAAGAGCTTAAAACTCGATATGGACGAACAATCAAGTTTCCAGAAAGGTTCACTCTCTTTTGTTAGTATAAGTAATGAGTAGCTCACACTACTCAAGGTGGGAGAGTGGAACTGGAGTGAGACATATTTAATATTTAACATTTGATTTTTAAAACACAGCTGATGTTTTGTTTACATTCTTTTTATGTTGTTTTTGTTTCGGATTCAAGGAAGCAATGGTGTGTATATTTTGTTCTTAGTCAAATAAAGTATACAAAATGTTTATAAAATAGGAATTTTCTTTAATATTGTATGTCGTTAGAAAAGGTAAGAGGGAGCTTTTCTAATAGTAAGGAATATGTAATTAATAACTTTACTTGGCTAAATTTTCTGAGTTATCAATTACATTTAATTTTGAATGTACTGCACACGTACAAAGATTTAAATTTCGCAAGTCTGTTCATACAATCCTCAAGCAAATAGTTAACGAGGATGAAATAATGATCATTATCATGAAATAATGATCCCTCCCAAAGATGAGGAGTGAGCTAGATGAATCTTTGTTCCTTCCTATGAAAATCTTAAATCATTATACCTTCTGAAACCTTTTTAAATTTGTAAAAAAATAATTTGGCATACAACTTGCTAATTATTGGTTTTATTTCTCCTCCCCATTTTGATATTCATTTTGTAATTTTGTTTACCATTTAACAGGTTGAACAAATTCTGCGAGTCGAGATGACTTCCATCCAGAAACAATATTACAAGTGGATTTTGACAAAAAACTACAATGCATTGAGGAAAGGTACCAGAGGTTCTCCGGCGACCTTCATCAACATTGTCATGGAACTGAAGAAGTGTTGCAATCACGCTTCACTCACCAAACCTGTAGAGCATGAAGGCAGAGTAGCGCCAGATGACCAATTGCAGGTAATTTTCTCAGTTGCAACCAACCAATTATAAACCGTTGCTTTAAATGAAAAAGGGTTGCAACCACACTAACCTGTAGGCCGAGTGGCTCCTGGCGACCAGTTGCTGGTAATTGTCACAGTTGCAACTAACCAACTGTAAACTGTTACTTAAACTGAAAAAGTGTTGCAAACATGCTTTGCTCACCAAACCTATAGAGCATGAAGGCAGGGTGTCTCCGTAAGACCAGTTGCTAGTACGATTTGAAATTTACAGGTGTCCCAGACCGTTCTTACACAACTATGAAAATTGACATATTTAATTTTTAACAAAAACCAATAGTGCCACTGTAGGTAAACCGGTTACGCTCTATCAATTTACAGTAATTTCAATATACAGGGTGCACCAGATACACCTTTCCAGACCGGAAGTAACCAATTTTAAACACGAACCACCACTTTTTATGACTTTTTTGGATTCTACACGTGATTTTACAACTTAACAATTTAATTCGTACCCATAATCCTAATAGTTTAGGAGGTAATGGCGATTGAAATTTAGATTTTTCCCATAAGAATAACATGGAACATATTTTCAACTCCATTATCTCGGAACATTTTCGGTTAAACTAATATGTCCCAGCATAAAAATGTCTGACCAAGTACAAATTGTTAAGAAAACAATAGTTATTTAATAAATTTACCCTCCTTTTAAATGTTTTTCCATCATAAGTCGTTAGTTTTGTCATAAATTATTAAATTATTTTCCATAAATTATTATAAATTATTTCCTATAAAATTTACAAGATGGCAGAAATCATTAAAAGTGTATGGAAAAGTAAAACTAATTACTTGATAATAGTTATTTTACGATAGAATCTTATTTAAAATGAGGTTTTAAGGCATTATCATGCTTACACAGTTTTGTTTAATGTATAATGTAGATGCCAGGCCATTATCGCCTAAGCCGTTAGGAATAGGGGTACAAATAAAATTGTAAATTTGTCTTAAAATTACGTGTAGAGTCCAAAAATGTAAATAAAAAGTGGGGGTTTGCATTAAAATTAGCGACTTCCAGTCTAGATAGGTACACAATGTTCATTGAAATTATTGTCAATCGATAAGAGTGTAATAGGTTTACCTATACAGTACACTCTCGTTCATCGGACTCGGCGACATCGGAACTCCGCTTCATCGGAACTGAAAATCTGGAAAAGGAGAAAGGGGGCAGGAAGTGAACATCCGTTTCGACCGCTTCCCAAACTGTCATTCAGTCTGTCTCGCGTCGTGACTGCACCTGTGTTAGGGCCTACTTGGAAGTCAGTTGACTGCTGGAATATGAGTGGAATATAAATATGGAATATGAGAATAACGATTTTGGATCTTTATTTCCTGTGTTGTTTTTATTCCTATAGGTTCATTTGTTACCATGTTCAAAGTTTGAGTGCCTTATTTTCATAAAATCTCTAGTGTTGCCTTAAAAACAAGAGTGAATACAATCACGATAGGTAACCGTACGGGCGGAAATGATGACTCACGACGGCCTCCGCTTCATCGGAATTTTTTGACATCCGAACCGGCCGTCCGCCACATTAGTTCCGATGAACAAGAGTGTACTGTAATGGCACATTTTTTTGTGAAAAACTATTAAAATTTAAAAAGGGTGAACGGATGGTCCGAGACACCTGGTATATTAGTCTTAGGGAAAGCTCAATACTCATAAAAGCTGATAATCAATTTTAGGTTAGATTACAGTTTGTATGTGTTTGTCAGGATGTTTCACAGAACTAGAGTCTTAAAAGTGTAGATTTTAATAAAATTTGGTATTTAGTTTCCTATCGACAGTATCCCCAAGGTCTTTTATCCCATTTATTTAGTATTAGTTTTTAATTTCAGTTGAAATGAAGTTTGTCAACGATTGAACACCATCATAGCGGTCATAATAGAGGCCAGTTGTGTCAGCAGCAGTTGTTGTCAGCAGTTGTGTCTAATAACAGAAAATTCCGTACCGACAATTTGGATTCTCCCTGTGTTATTAAGTAAAGAAATAATTTGTATTTTTTAGGGGTGGGCGAGTACTCGAGTTTTCGAGTATCTGTCGAGTATTTTTTGATACTCGAAGCGAGCGAGTACTTGTGACTACTCGTTAAAGTCGAGTCGAGTAGTTATTAAATTAAAATATAGAATTTCTGAAATGTTACTATTTATTTAAACCCCATTTCCTTAAATTGTAAAATGTTTTTATTGTGAAAGTGATACATTTTAAGACCAAAGAAAGGTAGATGTGAAGACGATGAAAATGCTTCTAACGATGCTTCTCAGACAGCACTCTACTGCTGACTGGACTCTTTGTCTTGTCACGGCGCCACACGGTTGGTGGTAGAGTCAACATTGCTACTGATTAATAAAATGATTCATTTGTAGACCTTCATAACACTGGGAAAGAAAAATTTAAAGTCAATTATAATTTGACATCTAATTGCATCAAAACAATGATTTAAAACTGATTCAAATAACTTTAGACAAAATAAAGAGCTGTGTTGACATTAGCAGTAAGAATAGTATGGCAGACATAGGAGAGTGACAAGACAAGATGAACAATCAGTTTTACCAATGGCTAACCTCAAATTGCCAGAGTAATACCATTGACTTTAGATACTAAATCAATAGTATCAATAGTCAATGGTAATACAATTTTATAGTTGTATGTTATTTTTCTAATTCAGCATTCACAAAAATATATGTTTATTAATTGATAATAAACATTTTTCTCTAAAATTGCTTTGATTATAAGACAGACATTGAATTTATTGTTCTTTGTGATCTTTTAAGTCCTAACAAACAGGCTTCATGGCTGTTCACTAAAGCTAGCCTTTACTCAGTTAAGAGACATTCTGCCACTAGCAGACGGGAGGGAATTAGGTGAATTCCAAAACAGTGAAAATTATATGTGGGCCTACATAGCTTGAGTATTTCGGAGAAGTGAAAATAATTCCTAAACAAAATGAGTGGTGATGATTTTCTTATCAACAAAGACAAAGGAAGTATATAGAGTTGAAAATGACAATTTAAATCCACCAATTACATTTAGTGATTCTGATTCAGCTGTAGCATCCAGGTGTCTAGGCTAGGCTTCTGACTCAAAGTAGGCCTAATATGCCAAATACAAAAAATTGTGAATAGGGAAAATCTTTTATTTGGTAACATCCTAAAGTAAGTGAAACATATGAAAGTGAAAAGTTAAGTAAGTAACTGTAACAGGGGATTTTCTTTTTTTCATTTAATGGTGGTTAGAGGCTAACTTTTCAATCTTTTATTCTGTACATTCCTTAATCCCTTTTGTTACTAAACCAAGTTTTTAGCTTAAGTTTTTATTTTAATAATCAGCGATTTAAAAACCAATATTTTTTCCTTCACACAGTTTTTAAGCAAATTAAACTTAGGCCTAAAGTTATCTTTTTTAGCCCTAGTAGGATAGGCTAGTTATTTTAGTATAGTAGGCTAGTATATTTTTATATTTGAGTATAGACTAGTTATTTTAAGGCAATTTTCAATATTTTTATGTTCACGCATTACTCGACTCGACTCGACTCGAAACTCGAGTATTCTACATACTACTCGACTCGACTCGACTCGTTCCAAAAATGTGATACTCGCCCACCCCTAGTATTTTTCTACAAAATGGTTTTATATAAGGCGGATACTCAGAACAACAGGATTCCACCAATTGTAAAACAATTAATGCTAGTCTGGGAGAAAGCTTACAACATAATATGTGGTAGTGGCTTGCGCTGACTCCCTCTTAACCTGTTACAGATGCTGCTGAAAGCTTACAACGTAATATGTGGTAGTGGCTTGCGCTGACTCCCTCTTAACCTGTTACAGATGCTGCTGAAAGGCTCAGGAAAGCTTGTTCTTTTGGACAAGCTGCTTGTGCGGCTAAAGGAAACTGGCCACCGCGTCCTCATATTCTCGCAGATGGTCCGCATGCTCGACATTCTCGCAGAGTACCTGCAGCTACGTCACTTCCCGTTCCAACGGCTCGACGGAAGCATCAAGGGTGAACTGCGGAAACAAGCGTTGGACCACTTCAACGCTGAGAACTCTGCCGACTTCTGCTTCCTGTTGTCCACGCGTGCCGGGGGCCTCGGTATCAACTTGGCGACTGCAGACACAGTTGTGATCTTCGACTCGGACTGGAACCCTCAGAATGACCTGCAGGCCCAGGCGAGAGCACATCGTATTGGGCAGAAAAATCAGGTATGTAATACCTTATTACGCTCAAAAAAAAAAAAACTTCCTCCTCACATTATTTTGTTGACCTCTCTTAAAACTATCAATACCCCCGTCGCAGCAGACCTGCGTACTCAGCGAATTTCCAATGGAATTTTGGTATATTTTTTATTTCCCCATAAAATCCATGGGGATGAGAGTATGTAGGTTTGCCGCCATATGGGTTTTGTTGGTAAATATAAGTTAAACCCTACCTAGTGATTGTACATACCAAATTTTATAAGGCTATGGTGTTCTTTTTATTTTCCCCATAAACCTTATAGGGGTGAGTACGTAGGTTTGCCGCCATATGGGTTTTCTAAGCAAATATAAGTTAAACGCTTCCTAATGAATGTACATACCAAATTTTATCAAGATATGTCAATAAATAAGCAAGATAGAAGGTTTTGTTGATTTCCCATAAGAATAACATGAAAAACATACTTTTTGGATTTTCTCCATAACCATTTAAGCTAGGTAAAAAATTCAAAATACTAGATTGTTTGTTTTTTTAAGCTCTTTTAAATGGTTTCAGTTAAAATTGTTGAATTTTCTAAATAAAAGTAAAAAAAGCCAAAAACCCATTTTGAACCCTTTTGAAACCCCATAAAACCCCGTTCCCATGGTCCGATCATTCTGGTTTGCGAACTCAACCTAGTAGACGCTGGCTTACACCCCTGTACCAAATTTCATCAAAATCGGAGGTTCCGTTCAAAAGTTATCGTGGTCACGGACACATAGATATATATATATATACATATATATCAATTTGAACGAACGGTGTTTATGGCTTCTAGGGACCTCAAAACGAAAAAGTGTCATGGTCCCGGGCTTAGGTCTTACCGTGACTACTACCGTAATAGCGTATTCCCTATAGGGAAATTCGCTAATAGAGAAACCAGAAATCAATAACTAATGATTAAATAAAATGATATAAATAAAGTCCCCTCATTTAATACAGGTAGAATTGTTTGTTCTTTTAGTCAGTTTAGCTTTGGGAGAAATGGTTGGCAAACATAAATAAGGAGTTATAACTTCAGTTTTTACACACAAAAATATGCATGTGCAACATAAAAATTTGTGATCGGATTTTTCATTATTTCACTTTTAATTAGTGAAAACTGCTATCATTGTAAAACTCAGCTTAGGTAGTTTGTTAGTGAAGTTTATAGTCAACCCTCCAAACAACCATGAAGGTGTTAAAAAAATTAACGTCTTTTGAAGAAATTCTATCCAACTTATGAAATGGAACAACATTGCTCGATATTTTTTATATTCGTTTATCAAACATTCCATGAATAAGGAGCAACCTCTTTAAGGCTAATTTGTTTTTAAGGTAATTTTATGAAAATCCCTTCCTTTGTTTATAAAAATTGGACGTAATTAACATTCAGTGGAACCTATAGATTTTCATAACTTATCTAATGCCAATATTTTTTTCCTCATAAATAATGAAGTTTATGCACAGAGAATAAAAGATTGGACACTGTTATATCACCTTAAAAAGTAGAGAAAGAATCACAAACAATTTTGATTATAAAAATTAAAAAAACTTTTTCCGGCTCTGCCAAAAACACCCCAAAACTCCAAAAAAACTATCAAGTTCAAAGCAGAAGAAAATGGTTTCAAAATAATTTCTATGACATGGAGAGTTTTCTAAATTTTGGAAAAGTAAATACTTACACATAAAAATAAATGAAAAGTTGTAGGTTAAGCTATTTATTATTGCCCTTTAATCCAGTTGAGCTATCCAATTGAATGGCCAGAGGACCATGGACGGAAACTTTAAGTATTCAACTCACGAATACCATGACCTCCTACCACACTTTTCACACGACTCTTTGTTCTGCAGGTGAACATCTACCGACTGGTGACCAAGAGTAGTGTGGAGGAAGACATCGTAGAGCGAGCCAAGAAGAAGATGGTTCTCGACCACCTGGTTATCCAGCGGATGGACACAACTGGCCGGACCGTACTTGACAAGAAATCCGGCTCCAACTCGACGCCCTTCAACAAGGAGGAGCTGACGGCAATACTCAAGTTTGGTGCCGAAGAGCTGTTTAAGGATGAGGAAAACGCGGATGAGGAGCCTACCGTGAGTACTACTATGAGATTACCTGTTTGTAGTACAGCAGAGTCCAGTTAATCAGACCGGACCCTGTTTGATTTAGCCAATTTCATTTATCAATTTCATTAATTTATTTCCACTGCAAAGCCATACAAATTGTTACAATAGTTTATTTATTGTTACAAGTGTGAACTGTAACTTCCTTGTAAAATCCAAATTAATTCTGGATCAAGCAAGACAAATTAACATGTATTTAAATCTTTTTTTTAAGTCAGTTACAAATGTTTGAGTATTCGCACAGTTTAGCAGAGTATATAGAACTAACTATACAGGGTACCCCATGTAGTCTATCAAAACTATCATAGGTTATTTCTTAAGCATAAATAAACAAATTTAATACGTAATGCATTGTCTTATCTTGCTTAATTTTCTGCCTTTTTTGTTTTTTATTGATTAAGAAAATATCATGTAGTGCTTTAAACTATAGAAAAAGTTGCAATCTCAATCTATTATACCAAGTAATACAGTACAGTATCCGTTAGTGAAGTAATCTCTCTCATCTCACCTCAACAGTGTGACATTGACGAGATCCTTCGTCGTGCAGAGATGGCCGAAGATGCTCCGGCAACTGCAGGAGACGAGCTGCTCTCTGCATTCAAAGTTGCGTCATTTGCTGCGTTCGAAGAGGACAAGGACACTCAGAGCGAGCAAGAACAGGAGGAGGAAACTAGGGATTGGGTGAGCGATTTTTCCTTCTCGTTAAACCTTTTGCATGTGCAATCAGTTTTGCAAATGATTGTTTTATAATGCTTTTCAAAAAAGATATGATTTGGTTATTAAAATATAAGTTTTTAATGGTTAGTTGTTTTATAAAGTGTGAGAACCCCACTTCCACCAATGAGAACACTTTTCAGAAGTATTAAGCTTTCCCTGGATTTGTTTGCTTTACCTGAACAATTTTACCCTGGGGAGGACAAGAAGGTGGGCCGCTGGAAGTAAGCGGACCACTGATACAGTCCTCCGACATCAACTTCTCCTGAACACTCTCGTACGAAGAGTCCACGTGCGAGGCTACACGGGAGAATACATTCCATCTTTTAAAACTGTGTAATGGTTGCGGTTTCAACAGTAAAAGTACAGGGTCCCGACAGTCAGGGTAATTCCTGGCTTTTTCCAGGTTGGTATAAATCCTGTTAAGAGTGTGTTTGCTTTTTGTCTTGATAGTGCAATCTATTGTTTCTGCCGGATTTCGATTTCCTATTTTTCTGCTTTTTCCTGCACCTTAAGGAAAAATTCCCAGAAAACTTTAAAATAGTCCAATTGCAAGGTCAAAATACAACAAATTAAGCTTATTTGTCCACTCCAAGATGATTTTCTCATTTAACTAATTGAATTTCCAATCAACCCCAATACTAAAACTAGATATTTTCATTTTTAAATTGAGGTTTTTGAGTTTATTGTGGTAACTTCGGGTTACTACAATAAGTCAATTTCTGGAAAGATTGGTGGAATAAACTTATATTTTTGTTGTTTTTTTCAGAACAAAATATATAGAACAATTAGTTTCCTCAGAAATTTTATTATTTATTTTAAATTTTGTGATTGTTTTATTGTAAAAAGTGATTATATACTATAAGGAAAAATTCATTAATTAAGCCAATTCTAATTAATTTGTTTCCCTAGCAGCTGGCAAAATAACCTAATCTGCTTCATCTTTTTTAAAACAAATGAAATTTTTTCCAGGATGAAATCATCCCTGAAAACTACCGCCAAAAAGTGGAAGAAGAAGAAAAAGCTAAAGAGATGGAAGACCTTTACCTTCCTCCCAGAAGCCGCAAGACGCTGCAACAAATAAACCAGTCAGAGAGTGATGGTGAGAGCATGAAAGAAACATTTTTAGTAGGGATGAACGGGAATGCATTTTTGGTTTGGGACAGGACGGGACAGGAATTTTTATTTTCTGTTCATATTCCGGACGGGATTGCTCTTCTCGCAGCGTTCGGGAAATATTTGTCTAGACTTTAATTTGAGTGTTGTATAAAGACAAACTTATGTTAAGTAACCAAGAAAACTTTATAACTGTTAAGCCTGGAACATTGAACAGTATATACTGCTAAGTTAGAATGAACATATTTTTGTTAAAAAGATTTAAAATGCTTTTAAATTTATAAAAAAATTGTATTAACGATTGATTTATTTTACAATACAGTTGGTAGTAGGAGCTAAAACACCCCTCTTGAATAAATTAGTGCACTGGACTCAAACAATAGATAATCTGAACAAAAGATCGTCACCAGGGTTTATTGAATTTGTGCCGCGTTTTCCTTGTGAGCGAGATCACCCTGCGCTAACAGAGCATTCATTGTTTGGCAATTCCCGTCCTGATAAATTCCCGATTACAAAAAATTGCAGCCGTGTGGCACTGCGGTTTGGTATTTAGGGTTAATTTTTTTTATGAAAAATAAAAAATGAATGGGTCATAAAATATTTTTCTAAACAACTTGATATACTTTTGTAATTTAATAGATGATTTTCAAAGGGTATTAAAAGAGCGTTTCACCTGGAGGAAACCAAATTAAATTATCGCTTTACTACCTTTTTTATTATTTTTAATTACGATCAGTACCCATATCATTTTTGTATAACAAAAAAGCATATAATTAATTTAAAATCAACAGTGTGGCTCATATATGCATATTACAATTATTAAATATTATCCTTTTTATCATGCAACAGAAAACAATTTGACTTGTTACGGATTATTGTTAGTGTACATGGTTTCCTTGTAGGAGAAGGAAGTGGGAGAGGAAAGAAAAGGAAGAAGAGGACAGATTCTGAGTCTGGCAGTGAGGACGGTAGTGATGACGAAAGGCCGAGAAAGAGGGGACGGCCCCCTCAGAAAAACAAGGAGATGATCAAAGGATTCTCCGAAGCCGAGGTTTGTTGAGAATCTGATGGAACTTTAATATTTTAGAATTTGCTTTTAAGTTTACAGACTTTAGAATAATATGCATATACAATATATACTGTCATATAATAGTATCAATTTATTGATGATAATTTATGTAAAATAATATTTATGCTTTTGCAATCTCAACGTTTTAAGATGTGAAAATATATTTCTTTTTGAAAATAAATGTAATAACTACATTGCTTTAAGAGAATTTTTGCAACAAAATTTAATCTGTGTTATAGATAGATGATCACTGAGTTAGATAAACTCATTCCTCTTAAAAGAATAATGTGTTTTCAGAAAATGCCCATCCTGAAAACTTGCCAAACCGAAGATTGTTTGGTCCTGAATAGTTCAGATAAGCAGGAGATTAATTTATAGAAGATTGGTGGCTAAACTACAGTAACATCACAGTTTAAGAATCAAGAACTACCTCCTTCCAAACCTATGTTGTAGGAGTTACCAGTTGAAATCACCAACTGTGGCACTGCATTTTAATAACAGTTGTATGATGTTGTTGTGCAGGTGCGGCGGTTTGTGAAGAGCTACAAGAAGTTCCCGGCACCGATGAAGCGGCTGGAGGCGATTGCGTGCGACGCGGAGCTGCAGGAGAAACCACTGGCAGAGCTACGGAGGCTAGGCGAGCTGCTGAAGGAGCGCTGCCTCGCAGCCGTCGAGGGCCAGCAGGCTACCAAGGAGAATGACAACGATGACAGCAACCTCTCTGGTAACTACAGTCAATCCCAACCACTTAGATCAAAACCGAAATTCTGCTACACTTGATACTCGCTAACTCGAAATTCACAGACTATGAGAAGTTAGAAATAGTCTGAGTTACAGTGACAATTTTTGTAACAGATTTCGACTTAGAGGTAACAAACAGTGCAATATTGTGACAGCAAACAAATACTATATCGGATGTCTCAACGACTGTTGTAACTTAGGTTAGTAGGCTTACATAGGTCCGCTGAGAGAACTTCTAGATATAGGGGTAAAATTTGATTTGTGAAGGTTAAGGGTAAATTCTAATTTGACTTATTTACTGAACTACAAGGTAAAGAGGTAATTTTTGTATATCTTGGACTTACATAGGTATAACATAGCCCTAAAATTATCCATTGTGAGTAGCCACCGGAACTGTGTATTAATAAATATGATACATACCAAACAGCCGTCGCAGTTCCACCTTGTCTGTTGTCGGATGACCCAGGTTTTGGCCCCTACTGGGCCATAGTCAATAATTTTTTATTCAGGGAAACTAGTTCAAACAATTAATTAGTCATCTTGACGTCGTTAGATGACATAAAAACAAAACACATGGTAACACATGGATGACAAAATACATTTAGAGACACGCACATCCTGGGCCTAGTCACAAAACTTGATCTTATAGGCCTAGTCTCTGGTAAATCTGCATTGCTCGTTCATGTCTTGTCTGCTGCCGTGGTCGTCGTCTTGTCACTGTAGGTCGTACTTTGACCTCTTGCTGATATCATTTTACTTGCACCTGCTACCTTTCTATTTGGTTGGAATTTTATTAAACTATCGAACAGACTATTTGTTCCCAGTGGAATTCTCAATGAGCAACTAAATTTCAGCTCAAATATTCTGTTTGATAGTATAATATAATAAAATTCCAACAAAATAGAAATGTGCAAGTAAAATGATATCAGCAAGAGGTTAAAGTATGACCGACAGTGACAAGACAACAGCGGCAGCAGCAGACAAGACATGAACGGGCAGTGCAGCTTTACAGGTCGTCTCGTAAAATTTCTTTTTGTGACTAGGCCTAGTATGTGTGTGTTTTTTTATTCATTTTCGTTGTTATTGCCCCAGGATTGATTGATCACTAAGTGGTTTACGTTTACATACCTTTATCGTCTTAAATCCTATGAGTAACTTGATGGGTTACCACGGTTTCAGCACCATTGTGCCATGACCACATCCAGATGATTGTTTTTTTGGCACCAAAACACAAACATCCTAATAAACTCTGTCTCACTGGCGTGTATAGAATTAATTGCAGTGATTGTCCCAAACTTTATATTGGGCAAACCGGCCGTTCTATTGAAACTAAAAGAACATAAGCCTGATCCCAAACTGGTCACTCAAAAATCTAGTTTCGCACAACACCTTGTTGACGAGGGTAGCATTTTTGTAAAAAGTGTCAATAATGTGGATGTTCTGCACAAATGTAAAAAAAGGATTTTTATTGGACTCATAGGAAGAATTCTAAATTTATAAAGCCTTTAAAAAAGATCATTCCAATGTTTTAAATGATAAACTTAATTTTAAGGCACATGCCATCTACAACTCCATGATCAGCTGTGATTAAGGAAGGAATCGAGGTAAAGTGATAAGAGAGGATAAGGTACAGTAACGTAATGCGGTGGGGTCAGTCTCAAGCGCGCTGGCCGGTGATGCGTTTATCAGTGTGTCCGTGTTCTTACCCAGGGCCGGCTCTACCATATAGGCGAACTAAGCGACCGCCTAGGGCGCCGGTGCCCGACATCGCGGTGGAGACTAGCACCCCTGATTTGCCGTAAAGTGTTAAAGATCAGCAGTAAAAAGCGCCCCGACCGGCAGTAAATAGCGCCTCTAATGAGCGGTAAAGAGCGCCCTGTTAGGCATAAATAGCACCCCAGATGAGCCTTAAAAATCCCCCCCAACCGTTGTTTAAACAGCGCCACCAATAGGCCCTAATACACGTGATCAGAGTTGAATTGCACCCCCCAATTGGCGTTCAACAGTCTCCCTCACATTGGTCAAAAGCGTCCATGATCGACGGTTAATAGTGCCTCTGATTGGAGTTAAACAGCGTTATCCTCCGGAGGTGTAAAGCGTCCATGATCAACAGTAAATTAGCGCCGCCCCTGATCGGCGCTAAGCAGCGCCCTGAGCAAAAAGCGGCCCTGATTGACGGTAAATAGTGCCCTAAAAATGACAGCGGTAAAGAGCGCCCCCGACCAGCGGTATAAACATCCCCCCAATTCACGGTAAACAGCTCCCCTGAGCTGTAAAAATAGCCCTTGATAGGCAGCATTAAAGGGTAAAACAGGCATTCCCAATATGCGGTAAATAACACTCACACGATCGCAAGAGAGTCTATGATCAGAGGTTAAGAGCGCCCCCACTCAACATTTCCCAATTAAATGAATCTTCGCATATTTCCAATGAATAAATAATTGTTGTTCAAATTTTGTTTATAATAAATTATGAATAGTTCTTTATTCTAAGTGATTTATTTGATAAAAATTGGCAATAAACATATATTTTAACTTTAAATTTTATTATTAACCAATAGAAAGCAACGAACTTTAATAAAGAAAACAGACAATAAATTTACTTCAGAATGGCAAGAAATTGTTTGTGGGGTCCCTCAAGGCTCAATTTTGGGCCCTCTGTTATTTTTGGTTTTCATTAATGATGTACCTAAAAATGTGTCATCTAATCTAATACTATATGCAGATGATACTACAGCTGTGGTTCAGGCAAAAGATTTTGAAAATTTAAAATTGGTGATCAACCAGTCACTTGAAGAACTATCTGATTGGTTTACAGCAAATGGATTAAAACTTAATAGCTCTAAAACACAACTTATAAAATTTCAAACACTTCAGAACAAGAAGAACTTAAATTGTGATTTTGTCCATGAAAACAATGTTTTGTCATTTGGGGAATATACCAAGTTTCTTGGCTTAATAAAAATTAACATTAAAAATTAACTTTGGCTTGGATAAAAATTTAACATGGAAACCTCATATTGACATGATGATTAAAAGATTGAACACTTCCTGTTTTCAAATGTATGTTTTAAGAAATATAATTGATTCAAAAACTAAGCTTATGGTGTACTACGCAATGTTTTACTCTATTTTGCAATATGGCATTGAGCTATGGGGGTCAAGTTCACATGCAATAGCAATTTTCAAAATTCAAAAGAAATATCTAAGGATAATGGCTTTTGCTTCTAAAAGAGCATCATGTAAGTCTCTTTTTGATAGATATGAAGTATTAACAATGCCCAGTGTCTACATTTTCAAAATTTTAATGTTTGTAAAAAACAATCACCAATCATTTAGAACAAATCAATTTGTTCACCGTTACCCTACCCGCTATAGGAACCATTTCCAGTACCCAAGGCACCATCTAACTCTCTTTTTGAAAGATCTCCTTACTATATGGGTCTAAGACTTTACAACAATCTACCTGTCACTCTGAGAGAAATAGAAAATACATCTACATTTAACCCATTGGCTAACAAGCCCGAGTATACTCGGGGCGGCCGTGAGTGGCCCGGACGTGCGAACCCGAGTATACTCGTGATTGCGTAATGATGTAAATAAAATATAGGTGCTCCATTATTATTGTGATTTGTTAAGACTAGAAGTGTTTATACACTTTATTAAACATAATATATAGTGTATCAACTATTAATCTTTTATTTACGTGTTGACATAATACAATACTGCATATCAAATCAGCTGATCAGCTGGCGATGTTTAACACAGCGCGCCATTACGTTGTTGTTTACATCAGTGTTTTGCCGTAACCTAAAACTTGTGATCGATGTATTTGTGTGTTGATATTTCGACTAAATGAGTAATTTTCAGGATCGTATCTCACTACTATTGTTTGAAAGTGATTCTGAGGTTGATTTAGATGATAATGAAAACTGCGACGACGCATTATGAATTATATAGTGGGAGTTTTCTTTTACTTTGGCGCAATTTTTCTTTGTACGCAAACTTGTTAAGTGAACCAAAAAAACATTCTTTACATATTTTTATTCCAATAAGAATTTAATTTGGAGGTATAATTGTTTTACTGTGTAATTTTGAGGAATTTTCTACCTAGGAATGCTCCGTCTACAAATATAGGTAAAACGCCAAAAAAGGATGATTTTGGAAAAAATTTTATATCCAAGTCAAATGTACATATATTGGAGTAATTTTTTATTTTCACGTAAAAAAATAAATAATCAACTAATATATAATCATTTTTGGGCTGAAATATTTTTTTTTAGTTCTCTACATGCAATACGCTTTCAAAAATTTTTTTATATAGAACTATGTGTACATAGTAATATATATAAAGTACTTACCATGTATATACTATGACAAAAGTAATATTTTCTTAAAGATTAATAATTTCTAAAAAAATTAGTGAAAAAATCATGAAAATTGAGCAACAATTGTTGCTACAGTGATAGTTTTAATAAAAGTATTTATTTTTGTCTTGTTTCTATGGAAATTAAGGGGCTTGTCAGGTGTCTAATGTCAAGGAAGCCAATGGGTTAAAAGCAAATTGAAATTGTATCTTCTAAATAAGAAATACTATTCCATAAATGAATATTTGGACGATGTTTCCCACTGAGCTTTAAGTAGTTTTAAGACAATTTTGACAATGTCACCTGTTTTCACCAGCTGAGCTGGATGTATCATGTAAAACGTAATGTGACAATAAAGGACTTTTCATTTCATTTCATTTCATTATTATTCTTTTCTTTTTTTTGTAATATGTTATAACGGCTAAAATAAATGGCTCGAATGGATCTGGGGAGTAGGGGGACGTCTATCGACAATTTCGCCTAGGGCACCAGAAAACCTAGAGCCGGCCCTATTCGTACCTTAAAGTAATGAGTGTCTACATACTTTGTGTTTGTGAACTGTACATGTGTGAAAAGACTTTTTATGTTATAATGACGTCCCATGGACTGAATTTTTAATTGATGTTTCTCATCTGGGTGTGATCATGGCACAATGGTGCTGAAACCTTGGTAAACCATCAAGTTACTCATAGGATTGAAGCCTATAAAGGTATGTAACCCACTTAGTATGTGTGTGTCTCTAACTATATTTTGTCATCCATGTGTTGTGTTTTTTTGATCATCTTTACGACGTTAATATGATTGATTGATTATTTGAACTAGTGTCCCAGGTAAAAAATTAATATGACTGGCCCAGTAGGGGCCAAAACCCGGGTCATTCGACAACGGACAAGGTGGAACTGCAACTTATATTTAGTATGTACTATATTTCTAAAATTATTTCAAGTTATGAATGGCCTTTTTATTCAATTTAAGTAGGTTTTTTCAAGGGGATTGAAGATTATTCAAGATACTGACGGTATTGATTTAGATATCGAGGTTTGAGTTAGCGAGAGTTGACTGTATTTTTAGAATTAAAAAACTAAGAAAATCCAGTTACAACATACCTTTGTAGCTATCTTGTTTATTGGTGGGAGGAAAATTGTGTCAGTTGTCTGATATCGTTTATTATGTATTTTCATGTTACAGCTGTGACGACAGGCAAGAGACGGGGCCGGGGTCCGAGTATCAAGTTTGGCGGAGTGTCAGTCAATCCCAAGACTCTGCTGGCGATCGAAAAGGAGCTGGAGCCGCTGGACCTTGCACTGCCCGCAGACACGGAGGAGCGGAGTAAATGGTTCCTCGGCCATGCGTGAGTACTTCATCTTGTGTCCTGTGTAAAAAAATTATTCTATTGTTTAATTCTCAACCAAAGAAGAAAGTTCTATCAATAAAGTCAGAAAAAGTTAAGGGCTGTGTAGAAAGTAAGAATGAACAAAGTGCTGGACATGTAGCTCAGATGGCTAAGTCTTAGGCAACTTGGCCAGAACGTCTATGATGGTGGGGGTTTGATCAATGCACACAAATCAAACGCAACCTGGTGGTGCAACTCTTAAAAAGGGGTAGCCAGTCTGTGGCAATATTGGTGGAAGGGCCCAAGTAAAATAAACAGTGGCTTGCTGAGATGTTGACGGCATTGGTTGATTTTGTGAGAGTTTCACCTTGGTCAACTATGATTTTGCTACTTTTTACTTGTGTTTACAGTTTCTACTTGTGGCATACACACACCACTACGGCTTTGAAATCTGAAAGATAGTCATATTTTCACTGCCATATGCCAATAAAATAATTTCAACTGATGCCATACAACGTTTTAAACCAGTCTTAATTATAATTGTGAAATAAAAGAGGCAGAGGCCACATCAGGTTAAATTGACTGGTGTTTAACTTTCGCCCATTTGTTGGCAGTACCAAGTCGGCCAACTACGATGTGGAGTGGGGCGAGGCGGAGGACTCTGCTCTGCTGCGCGGCGTGTACCAGTACGGCCTCGGCAGTTGGGAAGCGATCAAGATGGACCCCTCGCTGGGCATCAGCGACAAGATACTGGCTAATGACGACAAGAAGCCACAGGCCAAACACCTGGACATGCGCGCGCAGTACCTGCTCAAGATACTGCGCAAACGCGTCGGCGGCACCGACAAGAAACCACCGGTGAGCGATAACAATTTTGTGTGCAAGTTGGTTTCTTGTTTGATTGGGATTTGTTAACTGTTGATATATATATATATATATATATTAATCGTAGTATTTGCAAAATTGTGATAAAAAGAAGACCTTTATGCCTCAAATGAAATTTTCAAAAATTGAGTAAACATGTTGTAAAAATCTGTGAATGGCTTAAAGGCTGAATACAATCATTGCATATACTACTTTATCTACAACCAACTCAAATTTCGTACAGCATTTTAAAAATGAAGAATTAAACATATTGACCTTTTATAGATTAGGTTGTCCATATATAGTTTGATTATTTGATTATTTGTTGTTTGTTTTTAAAATCATTTTGATTTGACGGTCTGTGGGTAGGCTATTGATGTTAGTTACCATAGAAACGTCGGAGAGGTGTGGGTAAAATGGAAAATAACCAGTGGAAAGTATAAATAAAGGACTGGTTACCAAGGAAACAGTGGGTATTGTAAATAAAATGGCGCCAATCAACAGGTGGCAAACTTAGCTATTTTTGTATCACTCTATTCTAGTTTAACTTCGTTGGTTACAATGGTTAATATTGGTTAAAATGGTATAATTTATCTTTGTGTCTAGGTAAAGAGAAAACCTAGAGGAAGTGTAAAAGTGGAAGCTCCCATGAAAAAGCCGGTATCCAAGGAAATCATCGACGATGACAGTTCCGGTACCGAAGACAAACCAGCTGTAGCAAGTCAGAGCATTGTGTCAACACCGGAAACCCACACCAAGGAGAACAGAGTCACGCCTCCCAAGGTGAAGACAGAAGAATCAGAGGGGGCCGAGAAACAACACAAGGAGAAGAAGAAAAAAGACACAAATCAGAAGAAGAAACAGAAGAAACAAACTGGACCAATGCACTTTACTGCAAACAGTGAGCCTAGAGCGCTAGATGTCTTAGGCGACTTGGAGCCTCAAATATTCAACAAGGTAATTAACAATAAATAATTCTTTATTCATCTAAAGATACATGAAATAAAGTACAATTGAACAAGCACAAATACAGGTTTTAAAATTTTTAATCACAAGGACAAATAGTAAAAAAAATATTAAAAAATAAATACATTCATCATCTACCACATAGCCTACATACATGTAATAAATAGAATAAATAAAATTTGTTTATGAATAAATTTGTTGCCCCAAGGCAAAGCCCGATAAAGTTTCCCCTCATTTTATTATTATTTTTTTACAGAAAAGAAAAGATATGCCTAGTTGCTAGTAAACATAACTCATGATTAAAGCTTAAAATTGTGTTTTATAGCTGCAGGGATTTTAAATATGATCCGCAAATATATGATAAAATAGACTAGGTAAAATCTAAAATACAACCAAGACTGAACAGCAAACATTAACAAAATGTAGAACTACCGTATTCTAATAGTTCCTCGATATCTTCTAAGTTTATTTAAATAACTCTTACTGCTATCGTTAATCTTTGTAACGGATTTAAATGTTACATTATATATAATCTTGAAGCACTAATTGTGTAAAAGTGTAGATAGTGCGTAAGATTTGGCTTTAAACGAGGAATAATGTGATAAAACACAACTGGTAAGGTTTAATAAGATTTATACGGTTTGCAACACTTATAAAATACCGATTTAGGACTTTATTCATGTACAAGTCTCTAAATAAAATAATATTTTTAACTGTTTAAAAAAAGGCAATGAGTGTTAAAATCTTGATTTTCTCATTATTACTCTTATTATACACTTTTGTGATGTGATGATTGGCTTTACTGTGGAGAGGTATGTTTCTCCCCAACATGTGACTGCGTAACTCAGCCGAGATCCTACCAGAGTGTGATATAGACTAACTAAAGCGTTCTTAGACATAAGTCTTTAAAAAGGTAAATTCACAAGCTTCTTTTCAAACATTAAAATTTTTGCTGTATATTTACAATAAAATGGAGTCCCACAACCCCGACTTATGTGGACTGAACAGTGTCAGAAAAAATACAAAGATTACATGGTATCCCTAAAACAAACATTCATTACATGTATAATGTACTTACATAATGCGAAAACTAAAAACTTAAACCTCATGTTAAAATAAATAAAAACTAGAGCACCACATCATGCTTCGGCTGATGCCATGGAGCTGAGCGCTTTGAAACACGTTACTGCTCTGGCAGGCTTTCTAAATTATTGAAGTGCGGGTTTGCAAAACTCTACTGTATGTTTGTGGCAAAATTACAACATGAATTAAAGGAGGGTAGTGGATTATGGTCAAGGTAATTAATCTGTGTGTACTTCAATTACTGTTGATTTTTGTGCACCTACTTTTACTTTTACAAGGTGTTGGGGAACGGACAAAATTATGCTCTGGTCACTATTTAAGCTAGTCTTCCTTGAAATAACTATGAAAAAATAATAAATTAAAGTTATTAATACAATTTTAAAGAATTTTTGTAAATAATTTATTTTTGACCTAAAAATATGTTTCTCATTATTTATGTACGAATGTTAATAAGTTTTAGTGCAATTTTTATGTTAGAAATGTGCAAGTAAAAAGTGTTATTAATTTTTATTTATTTACTTTTAAGTGCAAAGAGATGATGCGGCCTGTGAAGAAGGCGCTGAAGGCTCTGGACAATCCGGACCAGACGCTGAGCGAACAGGAGCAGCTGCATACAACGAGACGTCACCTGGTGATGATTGGCGACCAGATCAACAAGTGTCTGACACAGTACAAGGACCCGGACCAGATCAAGGAGTGGAGGAGGTGAGAGACACCGCACACTTAGAGGAAGGGGGGGGGGGGGGGAGTAAAGAACGGCCACAAAAAAAAAAAAAAAAAACAGAGTGTCAATGGCAAATTCAAAAAAAAGGGAGAAAGGGGAATCAATCAGAAAATGTTTACCATTGTAACTAAACAGGAACAATGCGAAAATTTCCAAGAAATGTGTGGTTTTTATGGAATGATTGAATTAATAACTGTTTCTCATGTCCACTGATAATAGGTAATCATTTCCTCTGTCAAAGACGTTAGTGTCCACTAAAGATTTTGCATACTAAGTTGCACTAACCGGCGCAAAAATGTGAATCTTCCTAAGGGGGAGGGGGAGGGGGGAAGGTCACAGCCGCGTGGGGGAAGGTTGTGCTGGGTGAGGGGGGGGGGGAGGGAGGATCGCTCGGTATAATTATTCAAGATAAAAGCCATATATCCGTCTCTAAACTATTTGTACAAAAATAAATGGCTCATTTTTTTGTCTAATTATGTACAAATTGGAAGAAAAGTCAACCGAAGTTGTAGACAGCCCATTATTCAAAATTTAGGTTAAGTAATGAATTCCTGGTGATAAGCTAATAAATTTATAACTTTGTCAAATAAAACTTATGTAAAATTGGTGTAACTTTATCAATTTTTTCTTGAAATGCATTTAGCGTAGTACAAAACAAAATTACAAGGGGATTAGAGCGATAATCAAGCATTGAACTAGAAACAAAACCCCACCTGTTTTGGTTTTTAATTTTAGAACATCCTTTTGCAGGGCGAGCAAGCAGTTTGAGTGTGTGTGTGAGTGTATGAGCGTGTGAGAGTGTGCATGTGTCTTCAGTAGTCAAGGTTGTTTCCCCGCTTCTATTGTGTCGTAGACCCCGCTCCTCCCTGCCATGCTCTTACCTCCGTGACCCCGTTTCCGACGTGTGACATGTGTATAAATTGCCTTGTTTCTCTGCTTTTTTGCATCAATTGATAAATCGAATAACTGTTAGTACATAATTTACTTCTTAAGGCATTTTTTTGGGTGGGATTGTTGCTTCTGAAACCATTTTCAGCTTGACCACTCGAATAGTTTTGCTTAACCTCGAGCCGAGCCGAATAACGCTAGTATTCGACCACAACTATTTGAACACTCGAGTACTCGCACACCCCTACTATATATCATTGAAATGTCTATAAATAAGTGTTTGGTCAAAAACCAACTGTGTCATATCATTACTCCATTGAAATCGTTCCATATTTTCATTTTATATTAACATTTATAAGTGTATACATTCTGAATGGGCAAATAAAACGACTTAAATTACATTTTTCTCTCCTAACATTCTACCTCAGGAAATATTATTGCTCAAATGAATTTCACATAATACAGTACTGATTGTTTTTCTTTTTTTCAGTCACTTATGGGATTTTGTCTCAAAATTCACTGAATATGATGCCAAAAAGCTTTACAAGTTATATAAACATGCAATCAAGAAAGTGAAACCCGAAAAAGACTCAGAAGACAAGGTAAGAAACTTTTTTCTGTTATGTATTTTTCACTTAAAGTTTTTATGACTCCTGTGTTTTTATATATTTTTCATTGTCTGTTGTCCTTGTTTTGTCTTGAATTTTTGTATCTCTTTTTGTACAATTTCTCTCTTGTATTTTTATATTTTTTTGTATTACTTTTTATTATTTTGTACCTTTGCTAAAGCGAT
This sequence comes from Neoaliturus tenellus, assembly GCA_030545055.2. NCBI lineage: Eukaryota > Metazoa > Arthropoda > Insecta > Hemiptera > Cicadellidae > Neoaliturus > Neoaliturus tenellus. Next base: position 88,161,865 of record CM061533.1, on the reverse strand, counting down.
ACCATTGACTATGGACACTAACGTGAGTAAGACTTCTCATAGCATAGGCGTGTGTGAAACCTAGGTGGTGCGATCTCGTGCTGCGTACATGGAAGTACACTTAACATATGGTAGATAAATCAGTATTACCACTCTTCTCAACCAAGGACAAAACATTTTATAACTGAAAGTTATGTTTGTTTTGGTAAAGTATTTTTGCAGCACTGTAAATTCAGCTGAATAATAACAACATTGATGGCAGCGACTCTGGCGCCGTGTGCACCGAATTTTCAAATTTTTGCCTCAAACTAAATGCATTGGATGAGAGGTCTATTCATGTTAGTGTACATAGTCAATGGCGATACAAATCATCAGATATACAAATTTAATGTTCTAAAGAAATATCTTTAAAACAGCCTGAACCAATAAGCATTACATCAAAAGTTAGATTGAAAAATGTCGTAGTTTATTAAATTTTGTGCAAATATCTTAATTTTTCTGCTTTTAAAAAAACCCATCAAATTAACATATAACCAAAAAGAGTGAAAATTAAAAGTCCTCTGAAGAGAGGTTCTTATAACTTTTTGTCTTAAAAGTAGAAAGTACGGTATTTATTTTTCTTATTTCTTTTTGGGTCATCAGAATTTATTTATTGCTTTCATTAAAAAAAGGTTAGTAATTTTTTATTTTCTTACAAGTAAATTTAGCACAACAAAATATTACAAAACAATTACAAGCTTTCATCCTAAGCCAATCTATGTAAAAAAAAACAAATATTTATAATTATAAACATATTTATTTATCCTATCAGTTCTGTTTAAAATGATATAAAGTTTGTATGATCGTGAAGTATTGTTTTATTTTGCTATATTTGAGTAGCCCTAGTGAATGCTTAATGCTAAAATAGATAAATGATTATTATTAGTCATTAAAAATTTGTTTCATAAATGTGTGTGTGTTTTTTCTTTAGAAACCCACAGAAAGTAAAGATTCTGAGAAACATCATAAAAAGAAATCTGAAGATGGAAAGTCTGTTAGTGAAAATTCAACTTCTAAAAAATCTTCTCTCCCACCAATACCAAGGTTGGTATCTGACAGTTTATATTACTGATTTTAAAATATGAAGCCCCAAAAATGTTTTAAGATAAACTATGAGTTCTTTGCCATTTATCACTAGCAATTAGGAAGGCCAATAAGTATAATTAGTTTTTCAAAGCACTCTTCATAAAATTGTTTTTAAAAACTAAAATTTTAAAAACTTTATAAAATTGTTTTTTAAAGATAAACTTATAACTGAGATCGAAAAGAAGAAAATCTTACCCTATTTCCAAAACCTGCAAACCATAAGAAGAAAGTGAAGTTGGTATGATTGGTCTTGGAGTAGGAATAAGTGACGTTTGTATGATATGCTAGACGTACCAAATAGTAATCGATGGACCCTCCTGCTCATTCTCCCTGGATCCTAAATGCGTCCTCACTTAAAAACCCATTCCAAGATAACTGTATCAAGAATCAAGAATCAAGATCTTTATTCGCCATTAGGTAATAAAAATTACAATAGGCTTCATCAATATAAAATAAACTTACACTAATGGACAAAACCGTAACAGTCTACAAAAATAAATGTATCAAACTATAACTGTGGAAGTTAGTCAACAATTAAGAACAATAAATAAAACATAAATATACACAAAGAGGACCCTACATTACTTATTACTAAGTTATTTCATATTCTAAAAATTCACTCACAGAGTAAAATGCCTGATTCGTAAGCAAACTATAAATCTGAGTTTTAAAAGTTTTAAAATCGAGTGCCCTCCATGTTTCAGGAAGTTTATTGAAAAACTTTATTTGCAAGTATTTGTGGCTTTTGGCATATTTTTCCAGCCTTGGAATTGGCAGAACTAAGTTTTTTGCATTTCTTGTTTGGTAATTATGAACATCATCAAAACAACAAAATTTGGTAATGTTTTCCTTGACATAAATTAAATTTTGAAAAATGAAAATACATGGAACAGTCATTATATTATACATAGAAAAATATGACCTACAACTATCCCTAAAACCTAAACCAAACAGGATTCTTACTGCCCTTTTCTGCCACAAGAAAACTCTCTCTGCTCCAGTACTACCTCCCCACAGCATATTGGAGTACAACAAATGTGAATGAAAAAAACTATAGTATGACATTTTCATTAATTCTTGGCTTACACAGGTCTTTAGTTTTCTCAATAAATAGCAAACACGAGCCAATCTAGAAATTAAGTTGTTGGTATGCTCCTCCCACAAAAGCTTATGGTCAAGAGTAACACCCAGGAGCTTTACAGACTTTGTCATATTTTCAAGTTCAGTGTGTCTCAAAGTAAATATTATCTTTTCAGTTTTACTCTCATTTATTTTTAAATAGTTAGCATCAAACCAAACATTAGCTGAATTAATTACTCTATTAATATGGTTTATTACACTGTTGGAACAGTTTCCATTTACAATTACAGACGTGTCATCTGCATATAATATGGTGTCACAATCTAAATTTACTGGCAGGTCATTAATATACAATAAGAATAACAATGGGCCTAGGACTGAACCCTGTGGGACCCCAGCAAGGACCTCCTTAAAAGAAGATGTCTGGTTTCGAACCGACACCATATGTAACCTGCCACAAAGATATGTTTTGAAAAAATTTAACTGTTCATTATTTATACCATAATATTTAAGTTTATTTAAAAGAACACTATGAGAGATTCTGTCGAAGGCCTTGCTGAGATCCAACAGGGTCACTCCGACAAATTCATGAGCCTCAAAATTATTTAAGATCTTTGTCACAGCAATATCCAGAGCCTTAACTGTAGAATAACCTGGACGAAATCCAAATTGACTACCTGAGAGAATATCATGCCTGTCTAAAAACTCCAACAACTGTTTCTTGACACAGGTTTCAACAATTTTTGAAAATACAGACACAATAGTTATTGTTCTATAGTTGTCAATACAATTCCTTTCACCCTTCTTAAACAAAGGTATGCTTTTAGACATTTTTAAACAGTGTGGAAAGATTGATGATGACAAACAAAGATTAATTAAGTAAGTTAACTGTATTGCCTCTGAATAGTCCTTATCTGTGGCTGCTTGTGTGATGGTACTTCCGACGGATAGACATATAAGCTATTTACATTTTTTGTTGGACCAAAGAAAATCTGATGCTTGTTTTACTCAGGAATTCAGAGAAGGAGGATCGCAAGCCAGTTGACAAGGATCGAGGGGGGAAAGAGAAGGGGGAGAAGAGGCCGAGACTGGATAGTGGGGGCACCCCACCCAACCTGCAGAGAGGTGGCGGGGGTTTCCAGGGGCGGAGCGGCGGGGACAACCGGTCTGGCGGGGTCAACAGCCCCCACAGCCGTCCTCCTGACGGCGGCGGCGACCGCTGGAGTGCCAACAGGTAGGCCAAAGTGTTGAAAAATACAGTCAACTTCATCGTGTAGGTTTAAATGTTTCACCTGGCCAGACTTGGTTATCCGAGGGTCTAAAAATACCTACAGTAGTTATGTTAATTTGAATCGAAGCAGTATTGAGATCAAGGAAGAATGATCGCTAATGATTTCTGTTTGTACACACAGCACTCTGAACAGTGTGTTGTGTAAAATAATGGTAATATTTGTTAAGAAAACTGCATAGAAACGATACAACAATTTTGTGATACAAAACAATCTTATTAAATTAGTTTTAACGAAAGAATTTTTATCATACTCTGCTTGAAATTTTCTAAGACCACAAAAGATCACTAATATTAAATACCCCCGTCGTAGCAGACCTGCATACTAAGCGAATTACCGATGGAATTTGAGATTTTCCCTTATAAACACTATTGGAATCAGAATGTAGGTTTGCTGCCATGGGGTGTTGTTAAAATGAGTAGTTTAATCCCTTAATAGTGAAGGTACATATAAAATCATATAAAGATTTGACACTTTTTAATTTTCCCCATAAACATCATGGAAGTACATCATACTGATGTAGTTTTGCCATTTTGCCACCATGTTGTAAGTAAATAAAAGTTAGACCCTATCTATAGTAAAAAGCACGAAAAAAGTCCGATGGAAATTTTGACAGCCGTGTCCCAATCACACCCTCTCGCCCTGCAATGTTGTCATATGTGGTTATATTTACCATGTGTAATACAATATAAAAATGTGTTTCAGAATAAATTTGGCACCAATGTGTCTCATTGGACTATTTTCATGAAACCTACTGTAGTGAAGGTTCATACCAAATTTTACCAGGTTATGTCAATATATTTGCGAGATAGGGAGTTTTGTTGAACTATGGAATTAGAGGTATAGCCAATAACATTTTTAAATCTTACTTTGAAAATCGATACCAAAAAGTTCAGATTAATGATCATCACATAATGTATGAATCCGAATGGGAATTAAATCATACCGGATGTCCCCAAGGATCAATTTTAGAACCTGTAATTTTTTTAATATATGTGGCAGACTTACCAAAAAATGTAAACTCAAATTTATCAAATGTGATTCAGTATGCTGATGACACATCCATGATTGTGAGAGGGCAAGGCTTTACAGATTTAGATCTAAGCATAAATGAATGTATTCACAAATTAGGTGAATGGTTTAGGAAAAATGGTTTAAAATTAAATGAAAATAAGACAAAAATAGTTAAATTTAAAAATCGTAATTCCTTTAATCTAAATGTAAATCCAAATGAAAAAACCTTTTGCAAATTCTTAGGTATTAATATAGACAACAGATTGGATTTTTCTGCTCACACAGATGAATTAAGTAAAAAATTGAATTCATCTTGTTTTGCTTTAAAGACTTTGTCAAAATCCATGAATACTTGCATCTTAAGAATGGTTTATTTTGCGACTATTGAATGCAGATTAACATACGGCTTAACAATTTGGGGAAGCATTAAATTAGTAAATTTTAATAGAATATTTGGAGCACAGAAAAGAGCTGTAAGAATAATCAATAATGCGGCTTTTGATGAACCCTGCCAGCAAATTTTCAAAGACCTAAGAGTAATGACATTGCCTTGTCTTTACATATATGAACTTGGCAAATTTTACTTTAAGAATAAAGAAATTTTTAGAAATATGATTAATGTTCCACACTCATACGACACCAGACATAACTTTATTACGCATCCCTCACATTCAACTACTAAATTTTAAAAGTCCACTAATTATATGGTGTGTAAGGTTGTCAATAAATTTCTCACTTTGGATAAAAACACTATTTTTAATAGGCTTTTCTTAAAAAAATTAAAAGACTACCTTATCTTACAAGCTTTCTATAGCCTGGATGAATTTTTTGAAACAAAAAGCAAAATATGATTTGATATGCTAAGAACGAACCATTATTTTAATTTTTGTTACCATACTTATTATTTTGTTAGTTTTTGTATTTTTATCTACTCTAGTTTTTACACATGTCTGTGACAATTCTCTATATGCATGATTGTATCTTGATGGAGAAATAAAGATTTTTATTCTTATTCTTATTCCTATAAGAATAACATGGGAAACCTTTTTTGGACTTTCTCCATAACCTGTTAAGTGGGTTACACACTGGTGTCTTAAGACTTGTCTGAAAAGCATATCACAATTGAAACAAACCTGTATTATCAAATCAAATAAGAGCTTACACACTGCTTACGACATGTTTGAGACATCGTGTCTGTTGCAGACATTTGTCGCACGAGACCGGTTACTCAGGTTTTTGTAAGACATGTCTCTTGAGACCCCTGCCCGCTTATGCACCTTATCTTAATACAAGGTTGTTTTAACACAAAACCATACTCTAAACCAATCAAAATACTTTAAGTTGTATTTAATTTTAAAATGCAAACTGCTCTTGTCTACACTGTTCTTGTCTAGCCCCTAGAAATCATGTGTAGCATCCAAGGTTGTGTATCCAAAAACATTTTTCCAATTTTTAGTTGATTTACTTCTAGGGAATATAGAATAATAATTAATTATTTTCGTGATGTGTAACCTTGCTTACCTGTCGATAGTTCCGGTATTGCATGTTTTATACTGATGACTCGATTGTGTTACAGGTACGGGGGCGAGCACAAGAGGGATCGAGACAGATTCGAGCCATACCCTCGCATGCAAGGCCCCGGCGGCGGGGGCGGCGGCTACCGGGACAGAGATCGGAACCGGGGGCGACCGCACGACAAGGGCAGGTACGAGATATCTGGAGCAGTCAATGTGTTTAAGGTCTATGTCATTTAGTGCAACAAATTCACAGCTACACAAATACCCCCCTTCGCACTAAAACCAGCCTTGACTCTGACCATTAGTCATTGGAACTGCCACCACTGTGGTAACAAAAGCACTGTCCAGAGAGGCGACACGTGTGGTCTACTGTGTATAGGCAAAGTCCAAGATCTCTGCCTCTTAGTATGTGTTGCTATTATAACCAGAGCACTCAGAAACCAGTTAACCCCTAACTTTCAAAAACATTTGTCTTATATATCACAACTGATTTTGTATTTTAATCTACTAGTACCTGAAGCCGAGCATTTGCTAGGTAAACTCAAATAGTATTATTCTTTATAGTAATATCAGTTACAGACAGTGCAGTCAAATCCCCAGTGGAAAATAAACTTATTTCTTGTTCAAGACGAGCTCATTCGCTTCGCTCACTCGCATTTCCGTTTCAATTCGCATTTGTTTCAATTGAGGCCCAACGGGTACTGCACTCTGGTGTATATTTGTTAAAACACAGGTTAAATCTGTAACACGTAGATTCTAACTATTTAGTTAACAGCTGTTTTCACAATTTTTACTAATTGCTTTTGTTTTTAAATTATTCAAATGCAATTCTACAAATATTAGTTTTATACTTTTGCATGACTTTTATTTATATAAACATTCATAATCAGCAGAATGAGGTACAATTTTAAAAATTATTTTTATCATACAGCAGTACCATTTGTAATTAAGTAACTGCCTACCATGCAAAACCACATGTTTATCCTGGAACACGTGGTTTGCACTTTGAAAGTTTAGTCAGCTATTTTAGTTTAGCTGTTTTAATTATTTCTTTGTTTTGATTTTTTACTCCATAAGACCAATGTTAACATTTTTAAAATTTTAATCAAACATTATAAAGAAATTAGATTTTTCCTGGCATAGAGACTGGTATTTACATTATTTTTATTCCAGAACTAAGTTATTTACAAAGTTTGAAGAAAATTGTTCGAACCATTTTTGAGATCCGTGTGCAAACAAACATACATACATACCTTACTCATTAGAGTATAGGATATGTCAAATACCACTCACCCAAGAACAGAGTATCTCCATTACCATGGGGTATTCCGCTCACACTATTTCAATTTTTTTTTGTTTTTTTATGTTTAGATGTTTTGTTTTGACTGACCTATCAATCCATGCAACCTACGCTTTGTAATTGAAAACCAGTCAACAGCAGTTCTTTTGCATTATTTTTTTAACAACATTAAAGATTTTGTTAATTAATGCAAGTTAAATTGTTTATTAACAGCTGTTATCAACGTATAACATTTTGCAGATTCCACCCGACAATGAATGCCGGCTACGGTAACCCATACGGCCAGCCACGGGAGAGTTATGACAACAACGGGGGGCCCCCAATGGGTGGGGCAGGTACGGGCTACCCGCGGGGGGAAAGGTACCCGGGGCCTTCCAGCTTTGGAGACTGGCGCCGGGACGGCAGCAAGGACCGAAGCTCAGACTACCGCAACCGAGACTACGACCGAAGACCTCCTGCACCCACCGCCAACACGTAGCGAAAACAAACCGACATAGAGTAACAAATCATTCTAGGCTATTGTTGATTATTTTTCTACGAATTAACAATGACATAATTTTTTATTGTTTTTCATTCTAGAAGAGGGACTGTTAACGATTAGGGTTTTAGAATAATTTATGTGATTGAGATCATTGTTTGACTTTTATTTATTTAAAATTGTTTTTCTGTAAAAATTTTGTAAAGGTTTAGAACCGGTTGTTGATCAAAGTGTATAGATAATTCAAGTTAGCGTCGGTTTGTGATGAAGACTTTTTCGATCAATTTGTATTTATTAGTGTATATAGTGTAGCGGTGAGATCGGTTCTCGAGGCCACAGGGTATTGAAACAGGTATCTACGATTTCTATTAAGTGAACTGCTCTGTGAAGTGTCCGGGAAGAAGTTTTGAACGAATATTTATTGAACCGACTGTCACTAGCATGTAATGTGATCATTGTTTTATAATGATTATTTTGTAGTTATATTTTTGTTGTTTTTTTAACAATGCGGATAAGGACAAATTTTCATTTTTCAATTTTTGTATATTATTTACTACAAAAACTATTTGTATATGTGTAAAATTAGGAAATAATTAAGATTACGAAATATCAGGTATATTTATGTGCATAATAATTTTGACTTTTACAAATGACATTGTTGACATTTTAATGGTTAAAATATTTTATTTATGATTTTATTTACTCATAAAAATTTTTAGTAAGCCTAATTTATTTGATCATTCTATTGTTTTGTCCAATGTTTAAGCTACAGACATTAATTAGGATGGTAGGTGTTTCAAATAATTAAATATAACTTACCTGAACTTTAAAAAAAAATTATCAAAAATCTCTATTAAATTTGTATTTTTTCATTACAATAGTTCTGTGCATGTTACAAGACAGTATTAAAATTATACCTACCACCATAAAAACTTTTTATAAATACATTTTTCTTGCTTTGATATTTCTTTATTCTTTATTAGATTTATTCAATATTTTCTAAAGGGCATGAGTTTTGCTGTCTCAGCTTTGCAAGTTCATAATATAAAACTATAGTCACAAAGTTACACTAAAAAAATTAAGAGTAATTTGTTTCAGCCCTTAATTTTGTCATGTTTCAGCCAACAATATAGGTGTAATCCTATTATTATTTAATACATGGTTAAAATTCTGTATTCTCTGAAACTACTGAACCTCCCTTCACAACTTCAAGTCATCTTAAAGGAAATAATGCTTAGATTTTCAGAATTTCTCTCAAACGCACGATCGTCCTTAGGGATAATTCCTGTAGTCTTTTCAAGTTTTGGGCCAATGCAATTCTTATGGAAGAGTAATATTCAGTTAAAGTTGTGAGCTTTTTTAATAGTCAGCTTTGAGAAGTTTGTTATTGTTATAATAACTTCCTCTTTGCATACGGTACCAAGTTTTACCCTTGCGGAGCACGGCCATTTGGGTGGGGATTAAAACAAGAGGCAATTTTCCTAGAGTCCCAAGTTAAGCTGAAGGGTAAGTACTGTAGGCAGCGGCCGTAGCTCAGTGGTAGAGCTCTGGGTTATCACTCAGCGTTCCCGGGTTCAAATCCCGGCTCGGGGACAAAAAGATCGTTCGGCCGCTCCTGTGGTTAGGAAGTCACGTTAAGCCGTTGGTCCACCTGCATAGAAAACAAAAAAGTGCAGGCATTTCAGGCAAGGAGAACTATCAGTTAATTGCTGATCTCCCTCCACTAAAAGCCATACGATTATTATTTTTATTAAGTACTGTTAAATTTTTATAAAAAAATGTAAAAAACTTCTTTGATTTATTTTGACTTGTTAATATAATCTGTTTCCCCTCAATCAACACTATCTGATTGTTTCCAAAACTTAGGTCTACCAACATTAGAACTGTTATCTAAGGTATTAAACCTTTAGCCTATTTAACAATACTTAAGGAATCCAACAATAACCTACTGTACTTTTATTTGTCTGCTCAAGTAATTGACAGTACTCAGTCAGGCCTTGGTGCCTCAGGCACTAAAGTGTTATTTGGGTATTTCAAAAGGTCCAACACAATTTATCCTGTCAACTTTGAGATCAAGTTAAGGAATTTTTTGTATCCAGCATGCTTTACATCGCCTTAAACACAAAAAATTTACCTTTTTGAAGCAAAAGAATAGTGGATAGGAACTTTTTATTTTTATCAATATTCCTAAGTTTTCATTTTCCTTTAAGGTGTTCTTGACTCGACCAATTTGGATTTAAGTGTTAATCTGCCTGAAAAGTTGTATGCTGCATGTGCTTTAGTGACTGATCTTGTTCAAAACTACCCAACTTGAGTAACCTAAATTGAAAGGAACACACCCTGTCCAAGGCTCTAACAAAATCTTGTTTCCATATTAATAGATCAAGCTTATTCCTGTCAAAACTGGTACATGTCAGTACCATTATTCTGCTCAGTTTAATTACTTGCCAAAGAAGTAAACTTATGATACAACAGTTTTTGTTTTAGAATTTTAGGAAATTAATTTTTTAGTTGGAAAATATTGATTGTACCGAGATTTTCGGCAGGAGTAAACTTGACTTCTTCTGGTTGACCTCTTTTTAATCACCATCAAAGTAAGTTTTAATGGGCATCAAACTGAAAAATATTTTACTTGTTATCCATATTATTCACTGAATAATATATTTTTTAATTATTATTTAAGAATCACTTGCATTTGGGTGGGAATAATCACTTGGTTTTTGCAGTGGGCGATATCAAAATATTTCTCCCCATACAGACATGATGACCTAACCGTGTCTGTTACACCTTAAAATTTGTCTGTTTATATTTTGTAGATTTACCTACAATTTTAATTCTCTGTCTTTCCTTAATCAGAGTTTGCATTTTATCATGAGTAATAATAGTGTTAATAAAACACACATAATTATTGTTTTTTTTTTCTATTGTATATATCAATTTATCTGGATCATTTTGTTATCATATTTATTTAATTTCTTTTCTTTTAATCAGCGAGAGCGCAATGGTTTCATTACAACTGTACAGTTTGTCACTATTAATATAAATATCATTGTAGCTTTTGTAAATAAGCAATTGTATATTGTTACAGTAATGTATATTTTTGTTGAATAAATATATACAATCCAAAAGTGTGATACTTTCCTCTTTTATTATTCTCTTAACTGAATGGCTCCTCCAGTAACGTTGTAAGCAAAACGACTAAAGAAAATGAAATTTCAATGCAGTAACGTTGTAAACACCACCCTGCATCAAGGTTGGTAGTTGTTTTGTTGATATTTCTGAACTTGGCAGCCCTGGGACTGTAAACCATGAGACTTTGGGCTGTAATGTTGTGGACCCTGAGAGTCAGTCTTGTGGAATGTGATATAAATCGGCTTAACCGTAGCAGAAAAAGTACGATAAACATACAGAACTGGGCAAGGAAATTTGTAAAGCCAAGATTAGTATTGGAGAACCATACATCAATGAAAATAAAAATTTAAAAAAAATATTGACATAATTTTTTTTAGTAAGCGAATGAGGAATATTTTTATTATGTAACCAGTACCTAAAATTAAAGTATCGAATCAAAGAACAGAAACTAAATTTTCGTGACTAGAAACCAAAAGTGTTGAATATATACAGGGTGAACAACTTAACTGTGCCACCATTGGCATATCCTAAACTATGAGATTTAGAGAAAACTTTAAATGGGGAACATCACCTATTTTTTTAAGATGATAAAAAATACGAATTCCAGTTTCTTCTAAATGGCCGCCATTTTCCAATATGGCGGCCAACTTTAAAATTTCTCATGGAACACCCTATATTTTATATTGTTTTTGTAATGTACATGTAATTTTGAGACATTTTTATTCTTTGACATTTTTCTCTAAACCTAACGGTTATTGAGCTACATTAAATTAAAGTTCATTTTTAGTTCCATAAGAATAACATGGGACAAACTTTATCTGTCCATATCTCTGAAACCATTTGGTAAAATAAAAAATACTCAAGAATAAAAATGTCTTAAAATTATGTTTGAAGAACATTTCACACATAAAAATTATCATTTACGCATAAATTAACTTATTTCCAAGATGGCGGTCAAAATAAAATTTATACCAAATTGGTGTTATTATGAAAACAATGGCATTAAAACATCAGTTTAAGACATTTTTATTCTTGAGCACTTTTTATTTTACTGAATGGTTTCGGAGTTATGGACAGTTAAAGTTTGGCCCATGTTATTCTTATGGAACTAAAAATGAACTTTAATTGCCTGTAGCTCCCTAACCGTTAAGTTTAGAGAAAAATTTTAAAGAATAAAAATGTTTTAAAATTACATGTAAATTTCAAAAACACCATAAAATATAGGGTGTCCCATAAGAAATTTTAAAGTTGGCCGCCATATTGGAAAATGGCGGCCATTTAGAAGAAAATGGAATTCGTATTTTTTATCATCTTAAAATAATAGGTGATGTTCCCCATTTAAAGTTTTCTCTAAATCTCATAGTTTAGGAAATGCCAATGGTGGCACAGTTAAGTTGTTCACCCTGTAGTTTTAGTTGCAAGCGCTTCAACACCGGTAACAACCATAGAATAGTCAATTTTTGAGAATATGCTAACATGCTATTGGTTAAGGCAGGGCGCGCAATACTTCGGAATCGGCTCGGCTAAGCCCGGTGAGTAAATTTGCTTTGCGTGTAACATAATGCCGACGGCAAATGCCGATCCGTGCCGTGCCGTCCCGATGTAGTGCGCGCGGCTCCATTACGTTACATGCAAAGCGAATTTACTCAACGGGCCAATTCCGGCCGAGCCGAGCCGATTCCGAAGTAGTGCGCCGTGCGCGCCCTGCCTTAAACTTTTTGAGAGCCTAATTCTAGATGGGTTGAGCTTTGACCTTAACAGATATATCACAAATGAACAGCATGGTTTCAAGAAGGGAAGATCAACTGGCACAAATTTGATTTTACTCCAGGACTATGTCGTGGCTTCCTTCTCCAGAAGACATCAAGTGGTTGCATCTATCTTGATTACTCGAAAGCTTTTGATAGGGTCAGTCATCCGCATATGTTAGCTAAACTGAATGCTATGGTGTTAACGGACACTTACTTGAATTTCTCAGCTCTTACCTGACTGAAAGATCTCTGATGGTTAGACATTCGTCCGCCCTTTCTAGACCTTTTACACCAGCATCTAGGCTGCCCCAGGGATCTCTGTTGGGACCATTCCTTTTCAATATTTTTATAAATGACGTTGCAGATGTATTGGACGTGAATTTTCTACTTTTTGCGGATGATCTCAAGTTATTTAGAGAAATTTGTTCAGATGAGGACCAGATCTGTTTGCAGTCTAATTTAGATAAGCTTCTTGTTTGGTGCTCACTAAACTCAATCGAATTAAATAAGGATAAATGCGTGGTGATGTGCTTCTTCAGGTCGCAAAACAAGATCCGCCCAAACTATCTCTTACAAAATCACTCGTTAAAGATAGTTACTGAAGTCCAAGACCTTGGTGTTACTTTCACACCGGATCTTCATCCTGGACGCCATATCCAAAATATTTGCTCCAAGGCCAATTCAGTGCTGGGATTTATTATTCGATCCACAAAAGGTCCTTTCTCTCTGTCAACACTGAAAACTCTGTACGTAACACTAGTGAGGTCCTTATTGGAGGACAGCTCCATCGGTCTGGAATCCATACCAATTAGGCTTGATTTCCACCTTGGAAAAAGTCCAAAACCGATTCATCCGTGTGGTTGGCCTAAGGATGGGCTTCCCCTACAACGAGATCCCGGTCAATGACATCAGATGCTTCCTTGGGCTGCTTCCACTCTCCCACAGAAGGACTTTGCTAGACTCAATGCTGGTGTACAATATTATTAACGGCAGGGTGGATTGCCCAGAACTTCTTGAGAAGTTGTCCTTCTGCATTCCCCGCCAGTCGAGGGTTCAACAAGTATTCGTCAAGTCCCATTATCCTACTGCTTACCATCAACACAGTGCCATCCCTCGATTGATGGAGTCTGCAAACAACATCTGTAATATTGTGGATCTCTTTGCTGACTCTAACTCCAGGGTAAAGAAACTAATGGAACAATTCCTTGCGGACAAAGTTAGAGCTGAGGAATGAAAAGTGTGGACTTATGTAGTACATAATTTATTTTGTATTGTTTTCCTAGTCTAGGGCTATGTATATTTATTATAGATTTTATTGATGTTATTGCATTGTTATAGTTGTTATCGATTGTTTTGTTAGAATATTTATTGCATGTTGTTGTATTGTTGCCTTGCGACTGTTATTGAAACCACTCATTATTCGTAGAAAAATTTAGTAACACTATTTTAGAAATCATTTGGTAATGTAAATTTTTAGATTGGATTTGTTGTATTGTTTTTTTAGGTCTGTTATGCTTTATTGATTCTGTTGCCAAGCATGTAGCATGTAATTAGTCAATGGTGTGTTAATTTATTGTCAAATTTTCTAGTCTTGTAGTAAATTAATTCAACTGTATATTTTTTGTAAAATGGTGTATGCCGTGGAGATGAATAAATAAATAAATTCCAACTCGAGTTGGACCCGAAGTATGCCGAATCGTCTGACGGCGAGTCGAGTCATCAAATGACTCAACTCGACCCATCACTAGACTGTTGGTTTGTATCACAGTATCTAGAATATATTGTATGAGGAGATATTTGGAATTCGCTCAGCCAATCAGATTCGTTTATTTGAATATCGTTCGTATGATCGAAAGATCGGTAGACATGGCCTGATTTTTGGTACTGCCAACATGTGAAATATGAATTATGGTAAAACATGGTATTTCCAACTTAATACATTACACTATGTACACTAAAAAGGCATTCGGTGGACAGAGTTAAAAATAACAAGTATTTGATATTGGATGGAATGACATAATAGGGCTATTATTAGCAAACTATGGTTCGTTAGGCCTAAATAAAACACTGTTATAAAAATTAAAAAAAGTTTATATGAACTTAAAATTATGTGTTGTTAATTATTAAGAAAATTTGAATAGGAGAGTTATCAAATTTCTCCAAATTTTTTCGAGCCTCCCCAATAATTTTTGAAAGTCGGCGCCCATGTCACATTGGCTACATATAGTAGCTGCTACTTTGCTAGCTGCTACTGCTAGTAAAGTAGCGTGACATGTGACATCATGGTGATGGCATTGACTTTGGATCTATGTAGTATCAATAGTCAATGGTGAGTTTTTAATCAAAAGTTTGTTTTATTTGTTATTATTTGGTTGATAAAATTGATTTTGGCGTGACATAGCCTTAAATTAACGTTGGATATTTATTTTACTATGAAAGAGAGCCTTGTTGACGAACATTGCTTTAGAGCAGATAAAATTGTTCTAATTACGCCATTTAACAGTAAAAGACATTTTCATATCATTTAGAAAAAAAATTAGATAACACCGATATTGGATTCTGCGAATTCTGCGATACATAAAAAGTAAAAATAACAACAATTTCAAGATTCTAAGCAATGTACAGACAAAACTCAAAACAATTTTACTAATGTAGATTAGTAGATATGACTAATTAAATTATCATTTATCACCGAGCAAGGTTTGATCAGTAATTGTCAATGGTTGAAGCTCTACAGAAGTCAATATGTAGGGGTGTAGGTATAGTCAATGGTAGTAGCATTGACTTTATTTAGTCAATGGTAGCATTGACTTCACATACAAAATTTAGTATGTAAATTCAATGATGGTAGTAATATAGCTGTGGGGCCCAAAATGACTAAAAAACTCTCAGAAGCACAAACAAACGTGTACAACCAATCAATCAGCGAGCACGCTCGCTGCAATCAACATGCACGATGTGGACCATTATTGTCTCGTTAATTTGAAGGCGCTTTGCCAATTATAGCTATAGATTAGTTTTACTTTATCTTCACCAAGGAGGGCTACTTTCAATATTACGATAAAAATAATTAACCTTAGTACCCTTAAATTAATTCATTTTATTCGGTACTAACACGTGTTTCGGACAATTTATGCCATGATCACAGTGTTTAGTACATAACCTTATAACAACATTTTCAATATAAATAAATTAATTAAACATATGATATTTTATCAATTTATTCTCATTAAGAAAATTTTATCATTAAGAAAGTGAGCCACAAGAGAAGAAATTGATAACATATCATATGTTTAATTAATTTATTTATATTGAAAATGTTGTTATAAGGTTATGTACTATATAAACACTGTGATCATGGCATAAATTGTCCGAAACACTTGTTAGTGCCGAATAAAATGAATTTAAGGGTACTAAGGTTAATTATTTTTATCGTAAGATTAGTTTTAATTAAATATATTTGAAATAAAAACATGTCCGTTAAATTTTATTAATTAGGTAATGCTTTTTGTGAGTAAATTTTACATAAATTTAATTAACATTTTAAAACATTACGCTATCTTTCATCACTTTTAAGCGAAGTTGGTAATTTTTCCATGAGCTGGTGGTGATGGTAATTTCAGTTAAGTGGATTGGCAACATTGTTGTAGTGGTGTTTTATTTGTTGTGTATTATTGAAAAAATAGTCTCTTTGAAAATAATTAGTAAAATATTGTGTATTTATCAAGGATTAGCTAATTAAAATTTTCCTGCAAACTTTGTATTTTTGTGGCACACATAAGACAAAAGATCTTGAAAGTAAGTAACATCTAGTAACCTATATCAGATCTGTATAGGTTATGGTTAATAAAGAGGCATTGCTTTGGCTTCAATTAGGCCTAATTAACAATTTGCCGGAAGGGCCAAGTACCGTACTCCAATAAATTATACTGCTTTTTCAAATTCATTTTATAAGGATGAGCATCGATAGAAAAACATCGATGTTGACCATCGATATTAACATCGATTTGTGGAATACATTAGACCCAAACATCGATATTTTTTATAAAAATCCCGTAATTTTGTAAAAAAGGACATCTATTTGGTTATATTATTTTGTTGTGAATGCGACTTAGGAAAGACATAGAAACGCGGTAACAAAGTAGGCCTACAGTCGCATCTAGACAACTAGCTCACCGAGCATCATTGTATGCACTCAAGTCCTACGAGTAGACAACTCGCTCACCAAGCGCCAGTGTATGCACTCAAGTCCTACGAGTAGACAACTCGCTCGCCGAGCGCCCGTGTATGCACCCGGGTCCTACGAGATTTTGAGAATCTTCACTCCAGTAGTGTGCTGAAAAAATAAGATAGTTTTTGTTTTGAGTGTAGTGGGTTTATTTAAAAATAACTTGGTAAAAAATTAATAACTCCGTTTCATAGGCTACAAGTAGAAGTATAACTTAAGACTTAAAACTGAAAAAATTGTGTAGCCTACATTAAAATTCTTAAAACATTGATGTAAGTTACGATATGTCAATAAACATACTGTTAGCTCACTATCGATGGCAAAAACATGGGAAATCGAAAGGAAACATCAAAGTATTGAAAATATCGGTCATTGATTCTCATCCCTAATTCTAATCCAGGCTTCATTATGAGTTTATAAATCAGTCATCAAGGTAACCTTACCATTGACTTTGTACACTATGTGAGTAGACTTCTCATAGCATAGGCATGTGTGAAGCATATTGACGGTGGTGCGATCTCGTGTGGCGTCCATCGAAGTACACGTAACATATGATAGATAAATCAGTATTACCACTCTTCTAAACCAAGGATGAAACATTTTATAACTGAAAGTTATGTTTATGTTTTGGTAAAATGTTTTGGCAGCTCTGTAAATTCAGCTGAATGATAACAACATCGATGGCAGCGACTCTGGTGCGGCGTCCACCGAACTTCCAAATTTTTGCCTCAAACTAAATGCATTGGATGAGAGGTCTATTCACGTTAGTGTACATAGTCAATGTCCTTACTAATTATCTGATAGAGATGTGAATCTTTTGATCTTTAAAATGAAATAGACCTAGACCTAGATGTAAAGTTTGGCTCCCTTGTTGAATAACACAAGACATATATTTTATAAGTGATGTGTGATTCATATCTTATTGTATCGGTTAACTTACTGTATCGTGATACATGGAGGGATGATACAATACTATGGAAACAATATATAATAAGCCTGTTGTATCTTTATAATTACCATAAACTTATTTGATTTTGTATCGTCACATGGAAATGCTACTTTTTTACCGTGTGATATTCTTTTTTTTAATATAACTATGCAGCTACTCTATTTTGAAGAAAATAAACTTAGCAGATGCATGGTATAAAATCAATTTACCGACATTTTGGTACCGGTAAGCAACGTGTAAAAGTAACCTATGTAGGCCTTAATAGAAAAAAATAAAAATTTAAACCTAGGCTCATTAGTTGAAGAGTTGACTGAAAGCGAAAAGAGAGATCTTGCCTACGAGTTAACTTGATAGCCCTAGTCATATTTTGACTATACTAGACACCATGAAATTGCGAGCTTCAAAATTTGAACAGCTGGCAGCTGATACACATTATTCTTACCTAGCGATGTCAGTTTTGTTTTGTTTTGATTTTTGCTCCCGTGCACAGTAACATACAGTATGCCAACAGCTGGATGTGTCGGCACAAATCGTCAACACTGTTGTAAATTCAGGCTTGCAATTTTGTGACATATAGTAAATAAAATAAAATACGGTAATATAAATCTAGAAATAAAATATTGTTCAGGGCTGTGTTATAAGTTTTAATACACAGCATTGAATACCTGACTCTTTTGGCCATTAAATATACAATAAGGCCTAGGCTATATCGTGTATGTACAACTCTTTGGAAGGGATAAAACAAGCTACCGGTACCATACTCAATTAATTTGCCCGATACGATTCGACCGATCAAATGTATGACTTCAATTAGTTGATACGTTTAAATCACATCACTTGATCTTATATTAAATTACCCTATGTCACAGTACTTATTTTCAACTATATACGGTACTCAACATATTGAATAGATAAACATAAAATCACAAACATCGACAACAGTGATGAGTTTGGATTTCCACTTATGATATGATCTTTTATGGACTGTGACAACATGATTTCTTTGGATTACTGTTTTTAAAAACAGAAGTGGTTACTGGGAAGTTATTACACTTTAATAATACCAAATTACTACTTACTTAAAAATTCAATGACTTAACCATGGTTTTTTTTTAATTCTTTATTGAAAACAACATGATTATTTATGAGATATTTTGGCCAATACAATACGCGTAATGCAATGCAGAGGGCCAATCAGGATATATAACTCCGATTACATGTAGTATTATCTCCATATATTGTGATACACGTCTGTATCACATCATTATACAGGGTGTCCAGCTTCGACTGTCCGAAACTTTTCCATGTTTTTTTCAGCAAGCCAAAAGAAACAAAAAACTTCATATAAACATATGTCTTAAAATGCTTCGTTAACCTGCTAGCCGCCATTTTGTTTTTTACAATTAATAATTTTTATTTCCGTATCGGATAAATGGATTGGGTTCATATTTGGCATGGACCTCAACTAGAACAATGTTTATTAAAAGAAAAAAAATATTTTTTTCCAGTGTGTATTTTCAAAATGGCGGCCATTTTAAATTTTCAAACTAAAATATCTCAAAAACGGTAAATTTTAGAAAAATTTTACAAGAGACAAAAAAGTTGAAAAATAAGTTATTGTGATTTTTCTGCAAAAAAACTTCGATTTTGCATTTATAATTAATGCAAATTTATGTTATTTTAATAGAAAAATCACGATAACTCCATTATTTGTTGTCAGATTACAAATTTAGTATCATTGTTTAAATAATTTAATTTTACAACTTTTTTGTCTCTTGTAAAATTTTTCTAAAATTTACCGTTTTTGATATATTTGAGTTTGAAAATTTAAAATGGCCGCCATTTTGAAAATACACACTGGAAAAAAATAATTTTTTTTTCTTTTAATAAATATTGTTCTAGTTAAGGTCCATGCCAAATATGAACCCAATCCATTTATCCGTTACGGAAATAAAAATTATTAAGTGTAAAAAACAAAATGGCGGCTAGCGGGTTAACGACGCATTTTAGGACATATGTTTATATGAAGTTTTTTGTTTCTTTTGGCTTGCTGAACAACATGGAAAAGTTTCGGACAGTCAAAGCTGGACACCCTGTATATTGTTTGAGTTGTCTCAGTACTAGTGATCCATTAAAAGATAACGCAATGGTGGTTCCTTTTATCCTTTAAGTGCCTTGCATTGATGCATTGTTGCCCTTACTACTGGAAAGTGATTTGGAATGATTTTTGTTGTGATCTGAAAAAGTGCTTTTGAACGATAGGCTATATTGTTTTAATTTTGGGATAGTATATTGTTTCTCCGCTGCTATCGATAGTGCAGACTAAAATGGTGATAGTTATCTCGATTGTTGTTTCAAAACACCAAATACTGAATACCGTTCTCTACAACCGAGAGATATGAAATATCGTCAATCAGAACTTTTAGGTTGAAAATTAGTAGTTAATAATAGACCTATATTTCTCTTATGTGCTTGCCTCTCTCCCCTTGGAACTCGTCAGAACTTTCAATGTCATCACATCTAGAATACTCACTGGCTGGCAACCATGGGTGCCCAACCCCCCCCCCCCCCCAAAGGCCATAGCGTGAATCCCTCCACAAAATGTTTCCCCAGATACAGATCAATAGTCTATGTGGACGGGGCAAAGTAAGGCAAAAAGAGGTCTGCCAACCTCTTAAAAAAAACTGCAGTAGCCTATTTATTTATTTAATCATTACAAGTCTAATAACGTAAAGAAATGGACAATTGTCAAGAATTACAAATAAGCAAATACAGATAGAATGTCTTTTGGATCTTCATTGGTTTCTTTGAATTAAGGCCTGGAATTCTGTCAGCATGTGATTGGGTTTTCAGCAACTGTCACAGTTCTTTTCCAGGCTTCTTCCTGTTAGGTTTCTCAGATTGTTGGGCAAAGATGGTTTTAGTTTAAACCCAGCATATGATGGAGTTTTCTTGAACCAGACTGTTCGGTGCAGTTGTAAGGTAAATGATGCTGCATGTCTGGTGTTGTAGTTGTGAATGTCTTGGTTTGTTTAGAAGTTTAGGGAGTCAACATATAGAGTGACTGTCAGCACTTCAAGGGATTAAATGCATCTCTGCAGCTTTCATTGGGTTTGAGACCTGCCAATTTGATGATGGCTTGTTTCTGCTTAAACATGACCCTTTCCAGGTTGTCTGCAGATGACCCTCCCCAAACAATAATTGCATACTTCATTTGGGACTCAATTAGAGCATAATATTTAATCTTTGCTGCTTCTAGATTGCAGGTCCATTTTATGCGTCTGAATATGAAAACTGCGGTGCTTATTTTCTTACAGATGTTATTTACATGCTGTGACCAAGTAATTTCTTTATCAAAAGTGACATCAAGGAACTTAGTGTGGGTTTGGTGGGTTATGTTAGGTATTTCTGGAATTTGGTCCTTTTTTTACTGAAATTAATTTGGGTGGTTCTTTAGGGATTCATTACGAGTTCATTGGTTTTACAGTAGTCAGAGGCCAATTTTAAAGCTGAGATAGATTGGTTTCTGATCCATTTTCTATCAAAAGTATCATTTCGTCATCTTACATGATCAGCAGGTGGTGTCTGGATTATTGAAAAGAATGGGGAAGTCATTTTTGAGTAAAATGAAAAAAATGAGGTTATAGTACAGACCCTTGTCGGACTCCTCTTGTCATTGGTAAAGGTCTGGATTTGTGGGATTTGATGTGGTTGTTTTTTGTACTTTGCACCTCGACTATTTGCTGTCGGTCTTCTAAATAACTTGTAAACAATTTGAATTTACTTGCTGCTCCTTTAACTCCTAGTTCAGTTTCAGTCCTAGGTTCAGTTTTTCCAAGATGTTAAAGGCAGTCAAAAGCCTTTCTATAATCAAGGAATAATCCAATGATGAAGTGGTCATCGTCAGTTTCTGTGGTAACATGCTCTAGAAGATTGTCTAGGGCAGAGCTATAGTTAAACTACTTTGTTGAAAAAGAATAAAATCTATTTAGCCTAGAAGAGTTGTTTTCTTGCATAATAAAAAAGAAAATTGTTAAGCTTCTGAATAAAAATTTTATAGCATAAATCACTTAAAACCTTGTATTCTTGTTTCTTTGTTTGTAAAAACTGTAGTCTGAGTATGAACAGTCAGTTTAAAAAACTTAAAATAATTATGAATTTTATTTGCAGATTTCCTCTACTAGTATTTCATAATGGCGACGGCAGCAGCACCTCAAGCTGAGCAGAAAGACAGAAAAAGGAAAGAGAGTATCCTAGACCTATCCAAGTACCTTGAAAAAGTCATCAGGGTGAAGTTTTCAGGCGGAAGGGAAGCGGCAGGAGTTCTGAAGGGCTACGATCCACTATTGAACCTGGTCTTGGACAATACCACTGAGTTCCTGAGGGACCCGGATGATCCTTACAAACTCACAGACGACACGAGATTGTTGGGGCTTGTCGTGTGTCGAGGCACGTCTGTGGTTCTGATTTGCCCTGTTGATGGGATGGAGAGCATTCCAAATCCTTTTGTGCCTCAAGAAGGATAAGTTTTAAGTTTATATCTGTTTTATTATGTGTAAATATGATTTTCCAATGACATTTTCTTCAGTAATTAAGACATTTTTTGTAATTAAAGGTTAAGCTTTTTCTTGTATTCTTTTTTTATAGCCTACTACCCCTCGGCACCTATTGATTTCTTTAGTAGAGTTTTGGCTTTGATTGGATCTAAAGAGTAATATTATAGGCATAGAAATTTGTATATGCACATTAAATAAGTAATAATTTTCTTTGTAGTTCTTGCGTATATCCTGTGTGGTTGACGGATGGATTTCAATTCCCCCCTTGTCCCCTTCTACCGTGCCAAGAACTAAACCAATAACCATCACTTAGCTCTGAAGTAGAGGTTTAATTTTTATTTTCCTCGACCAGTTATGAAAAGCCGGACTTTCCTCCTGCTTACTTACTTGTGTACTCATTGCAAACTTTACTCCTTGTACTTTGTCTCTCATGGGAGGCAAAATTAGCCTATAAGAATTACATTGATATCCCGGCAACACTGTCACTGCACCTGAGAGAGTGAGAGTAGGCAGCCAATATAAGGTAACAACCTCTCTCTCTCTCTCTCTCTCTCTCTCTCTCTCTCTCTCTCTCTCTCTCTCTCTCTCTCTCTCTCTCTCTCGCTCTCTCTCTCTCTCTCTTTTCTTTTCTTATCTTACTGGCAGTAAGTATCTTTAATTTTAATTGGTTGAAATGAAATGTACATTTACAGTAGAATACCCTCTTAACTGGCCACCTCGGGACTGCGGCCGTAGCCGGATAATGAATTGGCCGGTTAAACCGATGTTCATTTAAGAATGCCAACCTACAACTTTATATGGCCTAAATATAATTATCACTTGAAAAACAACCTTAAATACATTACTGTATATGATTTATAGCTAACATCCGCCACTGATGAAATCCACAACAAACCTACACTAATAATAATTTGTTTCTTTATTGTGGTCTACTAGATAGTAGGTCCAAACGCATTGACTTCCGGTGGCATTCACTTCCGAGCAAGACGTTTTATTTTAATTGGTTTGAGAACGTCAATATGAAATAAAGTTGAATTGAATTATACATTAGATAAGAAAACTACGTTTCTGGCAAAACAAGGCTGGTTAAAGCGATATTGAGATAAAAAATGGCCGGTTAAAAAGATGTTATTTTGTGTCAGGGTAGGCCGGTTAAAGCGGAGACCGGTTAAAAGGTGGCCGGTTAAGAGGGAGTCTACTGTATGTATTTTAGGTTAAGTATGACATGCCTATTGTACAGGATTTTTATCGAATGGCAATAAAAATCTTTGAATCTTTAAGCTAAGAATAATGAATTGATGTTTCAAGATTAGATAACCAAAACATGTATAGGTATCGGTTGTGAATGCTTATCATTTTTATATTTTTCAGGGGGATCTTGGGATGGGGGAAAATGAAGTATTTAAGGAGTTTACGTTCACTATCTTTACACAGAAATAACGCCAATTATTCATCTTGTCACCATATTTTATTTTTTTATTTTTTAAAAACAAATTAAAGCATTTCTGATGGTTAAGATGTTAAAAGAATCACTTTTAGAACAATAATTAGGAGAAGTAGGCCTACCTCAATTATCAGTGCCAGTTATTTTCTCGAAACTTCATAAGTGTAACTAA
The DNA here is from genome assembly GCA_030545055.2 of Neoaliturus tenellus. Lineage (NCBI taxonomy): Eukaryota > Metazoa > Arthropoda > Insecta > Hemiptera > Cicadellidae > Neoaliturus > Neoaliturus tenellus. Next base: position 88,137,851 of record CM061533.1, on the reverse strand, counting down.
AATTTATTAAAATTGAATGAAAATATATCAAAAACATAAAAAATGAAGGTACCGTAGTACCATAGCACTAGGTAGAGACATTTTGTAGTTTTAAATCTATATGACTTTCCAAACCTGTTTTTAAATTATAAACGAGTAGAAATGCTTTTTGTTATGGTAGCAAGTCTGAACATTTTTTTAAATGTTCAAAAACAGAACTAGACTTCGCTAGGCTACAGTTTTCAGTGTATAATATTGATGTAATTTAATAACCCTACAAACTGTCTAAGTATACTTGAAAACAAAATTACAATCTAGACTAGCAATGACAGTCTATGCAAGAGCAATGAAGATTTTTGTCACCTCTAGAGGTGGAACACCAAGAGGAGCGAGGATGACTGTTAGAGCTCTACATTTAATGTTCCTACAAAATCTACCTTAAAACCTTATTTTCAATGCTGAAAACACAGTCTTTATTTCTGGTCTGATCAAAAACAATGGTAAAAAAAACTGAGTGATAAAAATTAAATAATTTTTGTATTAAAGAGTTTTGTAGTATTTTTTATCACAAAAATATAAATAGGGAATACTATATAGGGGAGGTGTGTCCCCTATTTTTGTTGGGTATCTATGTTTAGAAAATTGCAGGAATACAAGGGATAACAAAGTAAAATATACATATAAAATTTTTTTTAATATACATAAATATTAATCACATTTTGATTTCTTCCTTCTTATTAATACTAGAAGACAAGAGAGACTAGTCTTGACTAGGAACTTGGTGATGTAATAAGCCGCTATGATGGCAGGAGAGAGGAGAATAGCGACATCTAGGAGCAGGAAGCTGTACCAAGGCAGGTCAGAGGAGCGGGAGCGCAGCTGTGGCGCGCCCTTGTGGCGGATGACATACTCGGTCCAGTAGACGGCTGCATCCAGCGGGGAGGCAAGGCGGTCTCGGAATTCCACCGACAGTCTTTGAGCGTTTTCAGCATAGCTGTAAAAGTGTGTACAAAACTAAATCAATAAAGGATTTCTTTCAAAAACCCCTAAACTCCTGATAATCAGAATAAATTCCTTTACTGTTACAAATACGTTTAGTACAACTAGCACAGCTAGAACACAGGTAACATTGTCAAAAACTTAAAATAAGCCCTGATAAAAGTTTGTGACAATACTTGGTCAAATTAACTAATGTTCCATAATCAAAAAGTGCTTAGTTACAATGTATAAACAATTGAAATACTTAGTTAAATTGAACTGACACTTAAATTAAATATTCCTGAACTTAATAACACATCTTAGAAAGCCAAAAAAGACTTTATTTTATTTTTGAAATAATACCTGGTATTGATTTGAATTCGATAGGTAATTTATTGCAAAGTTCCATACCCATATAGTAAAGGAGAAAGGTGTCCTTCAACAAAATTAAGTCGAAGTCTGGGATATTAAAAATCACTTTTAAACCTTGTCTCATAAGTGTGATTATGCTGATGTATGACAAAACTTGTCAGATTATTTTTGATGAAAATTAAAATTTAAAAAATATATTTACAGGGTAGCGTTATTTTGAATTCTTTAATGTGGTTTGCAAGATGTTTGTGAAGTTGAAAAGGTCATTATTCTTAAATACTTTTTATGGATTAAAAAAATCTACAACATCTGAAGTCACACACCAAATAGTATATTTCATCACAAGGGCCGAAAGTGGCGTTTTGCCAGCCCCGAGGTCGTGAAACACGATCTCGGGGCTGGCAAAACGCTTTCGGCCCGAGTTATGAACGATATTTTTCATCACACTACACAATTCAATAAACTAAACAAGTGAAAAAATTACTTTTTCGTTCATAACAAACAAAACATAACCTCAACTTCAACTAACCTAGCGAGATGTACTGCTTGAGTTTCTGGTTGCTAGGCAACCACTTCACATAAGCTAAGGCCACCAAAACCAATACTCTAATAAGTGACTACAGCTGATTCTAATGGAAAAGCACTATTTTCCCATCTACGTCATACATATTTAACAGTTGCTATCAGCTGAACTACAAACTACGTCACTGATTTGTTATTTGTTGTTGTTGTTATACCTTCTAATATTCTAGATATCTCTCTAGAATAGTGATGGGCAAAACGGCTCTTCTTGGTGAATCGATTCGTATGAATCACTCAATTTCAAAGAATCGAAAATTGAACCGATTCATTTCGTTCGTTTGATTCAGTTGTTTCTCCGTGCTATTTAAACATACGAAATCGGTTGCAAACGGTTATTGGACGCTCCCCCTACCCTACAATACATGTCAGACGTATAATCGATTCGCGAACCGATTGTATTAAAATCAACAGGTTCTTCTTGCTTCCTAACCCCAATATAGAATCGGTTGTAATCGATTATTTGATTCTGTCTTTCCCCTTAAATACATGTCCAGCGTCAATGTTCGATTTGCGAACCGATAGTTCATATACAAATTGGTTTCGATTCACGAAACAAAATAAGCAAAGACAGGTGTTATGATGCGCATGCGCAGACGCTAAAACTTCCGCGCGAAATGAAAGTGAAGAGGAAGTAAAGAGCCAATAGAAGAACATGTCGACTGATCAGCTGACATTTCTGCTCAGCTGTCATGCTTATTGTACCCAAGGTCGTCGAACTTGACCTATTTGCGATTTGTCTCTTCCGTCTGTCCCGCTCTTCACCCCTCCTCGCCCCTCACTCCCCAGTCCACACTGCATTAAATTAATTTACAATCAACTTAACATTGTAAACATTTTATGGAAACAAAAATTATTTTAAGAAATTATTTCTGGCCTTGTATGTAGGGTGTATTCACTCTGTTGACATTATAAACAGCAATTATTAACTGAAAAATATTCCTGTGTAATAACCACTGTTGTCTAGAAGCACAATGTTTTGGGTAAAAATAAAATACATTGTCTGTCCTATTTTTAACACTGACCTTCTCCCACTGTAGAGTCTCCCCCTCTCACCAATAATATTTTTATTTTGTTGTTTAAACCAGAGTTATAGAATTATAAATTATGAGAGTAATCAGCATATGTATTCTATTAACAGTAATTTACTTTAGTTATTTTATAACGGATCCATTAATTTCAAAGATGTGGGATAAATTAATCAGTTAAAGCCGTTTAGCTTATTGATTCGCGAACCGAACTATAAGTTATATCAATATGAATATGTTGTCAAAATATGGAACACATTACCGATTCGCGAATCGGTTTTTGCGGTAAATAAGTCGTTTAAAGAAACAGAGAAGGTGACAGATTCGAACAGAACTATGGGACCTCACCAAAACATCCCGCCCAAACATATAACCAATGAGCGAGCGTCTAGAGCTTCGTCTATCGGCTATTCTCTACTTCTCTCTTCCTTCTCCTTCAACTATCCCCCCCCCCCCCCCTCTAAACCCACCTAGCGTTGTGGATGTACACAATTGAATCACGATTCGCGAACCAATGACAACGACAACACTGTACAGTATTCTCATTTGGTTCGCGAACGAAACGAACCGAACCACCAGAAAGCGAGCAAGAAACATTCTGCAATTGATTCGCGGCACGAATCGGCTCTTTTAGAAATTGAGTCATGATTCGTTTGATTCACCCGTTGATTCGTTCAATTTGAACGACTCGTTCGCGAATCGCCCATCACTACTCTAGAATATCCAATGTATTTTTTTTATTTTTTATCATGGGAATGAGGATGAAGGTTTGCTGCCATGGGGGTGTTGTGAGCAAATAGACAATAATTTACTTCCCAGTGCAGGTTCATTCTAAATTGAATCAAATTCTGGTATTTTTTCATTTTCCCCATAAAATCCATGGCAGTGAGTATGTAGGTTTGCCACCATAGGGATGTTGCATGCAAATATAAGTTACCTTCAACCTAGAGAATATACATACCAAATTTTATCAAGTTATGTCAATAAATAAATGAGACGGAAGGATTTGTTGATATCCCATAAGAATAACATGGAAAACATAATTTTGGATTTTCTCCGCAATCTGATAAGCCAGGTCAAGGGGGCCATTCGCCACCGAAAATCTACCCGGAAACATGCAATCGTATTTCCTGCCTTTGGTTGGAACTGTTCATCGTAGACTTATGCTGTTCGTTTTATTCCGGGTGTAAAAAAAGTTCATCCCCCTCTCTTTAATTTTTTTATTTGTTAAGATAAACTAATATCGTTTGGGGGGGGGGGGTATTAATTTAACCCAAAGTACTTTTTGACACTATCAATCACTTTTAGTCATAAATGTAAGCATAGATTGATATGTACATCAAATTAAAGGTCTCGCTTAACAGAGGACAATATTGACATCCAGACTTAAATTGGATGACCCAGACGGAAATGGCAGGCGTTCAAAGTTTCCATTAAAATCATTTGGGTAAAACTTTAAAATACAATAACGTTCTTAATACTCAACCTTTTGACGCCGGAATTACTCCAAATAAATAAATAAATAAATAAAAATTTTATTGTCACTAAACCATTACAGTAATAGACAAAGTCAAGACTACAAACTAAACTTAGCCTACTATATACATTTTGAGCACATATTTACATTACAGAACATTTACACAACGATACAACAACAGATCAATATTACAAAAGTTCACAGCATTCAAAATATTCAGAAACAGAGTAAAAGGGATTGTTGGCCAGTAAATTGTACAATTAATTTGCTTTTAAATAAACTTAAAGGCAGATCAGTGAGTTCAGATGGTAATTTATTAAACATCTTTAAACCTAATACTTCATAACTATTCATTGACTTGGACAATCTATGAAATGGTACATTTATTTTACTACTTTGTCTGGTGTTGTATTTATGGATATCTTTTTTCAATTCATAACATGCAAATGCAAAGATGTTAAAAATAATGTATGATGTGACAAAATCCAAAGCATATTTCTGTAAGACTTCATTGGGGGACGTCTCATCATGACGTTTAGAACGTCATCATGAGAGGATGTTTAGATAAAAACTTCCTTAGCCTCTATCACATCATACATAATTTTGAACGTCTTTACATTTGAAGTAATTAACCACAAACCCGATGTAAAAAGGTTGAGTATTAAGAAAGTTATTGCATTTTTTAGTTCTACCATATGATTTTAATGGAAAATTTGAACCCTGCCATTTCCGTCTGAGTCATCCATTTTAAGTCTGGTTTGAAGCATTGTACTCTGCCAAGTGAGACCTTTAATTTGATGTACATATCAACCTATGCTTACATTTAAGATTTTCTTCTGACTCCTGGTGGGCCGTCCAACGCTGACATGACTAAAATTAAATGATTGATAACCTATAATAGGCTTTGGATACATCCTATAATTTTACAAAGCGAATCGTTAAAAACTGAACAAAGTAAGGGTTCCTAGTAAATTCAGAGTAAACGTCAGCAATAACTGACACAAACTCCACGGCTGTACCTGGGGTTGTTGAGGACCTCGTGTAGTGCCTCAGAGACGGAGCGCTTGGTGAGTTGTCTGACGTCGAGGAGCACGGCCGAGCCCCGCAGCACGAGCGAGCCGATGTTGCTGTACTGGTCGGAGAACAGCGGTAGGCCCACCATCGGGGTGCCCGTGTAGACGGCCTCGATAGTGCTGGACTGGCCGCCATGGCCCATCAGGGCCTTCACGTTCGGGTGCTCTGTGGGCCGACATTTTCCAATTTCTTTCAATTCTTCTTTAGAAATAAAAATATTTAAATTGCAATAGCAAGGAAACAAAATCGTTAATAACTATTATTATTAGGAACACTCTACCTTAATTTATTAAAAAATAACAGAATTTGATCATATTTTGTTGTACCATATGTCTTCGAAATAGTAACATTTTACTTATTAATATTTATAAAAGAGGATGTTTATATACTGTTATATGCTTGTGATTGATGGACTCGGAAAACACAACTATAATTAACACGTTCACTGCTTTACGAGATCCTGAGGTCTCGTAACACAACCTAAATCTGATGCTGCAATGCCATATGGAAAATCTGTCTCATATTCCGATTTGGTAATTCGACATAATTTGATGTAAAATCAACATAGAGCCATGAAACAAAGAATTAAATCATAGACTGTATTGAAAAATCGGAGGTCCCTATCATAAGTTATGAGTACCACGGACACATAGATACATGTATATACAGGGTGGAATGAAGTTAGTGAATATTTTAAGGGAACAAAATAGACACAAAATGTGATAAAAATGTATATTTAAAAGTTTTTATATTCAAACAATTGTGGCCAATAGAGGTATTTTCAAATATTTTTTGAAATTCCACACTTTTATTGGAAAATCATAATTTTCTCAGAAAACATTACCTTGTGTTGAGAATCTAATAACATTTTTGGATAAGATTTTAAAATCTTAAATATCATAAAATTTTAAATAACATTAACAAGATAAATCATGAGTTTAACTGAGTTATTTATTTGTAAATAAAAGAAATTTTTTTTAAAATATTTAAATCTCAAAAGAATTTATTGAAGAAAACAGGCAACTAAATAGTTTTTCAAATGTGTCATTACTCTATACTTAGAGAGTTAAGAAGTAAGAATGCCAGTTTAGAATTTTTATCAGAAGACTGTTTTATAAAGTAAAATCCGAAGTTATAGGTAACCTTTATTTTGGTCCTTATCATCAAGTTTCAGCAAATCTGCAGCAACCTACCCAGGATGTCTCTCTGAGGCAGCCACCTCCTCACCATCACATTGGGAGGTTTGTCTGCAATATCCTCCTCAAACTTGAACACGACTTTCTGCGGAAGCTCGGCGAAAGCATCCATCAAAGCGGTCAGAGAGGTGTTGGGCATGGATGCTGCCCGGACCAGCGAGCCTAGACTGAAGACCACAGCGCCCTCGGTGGCTGCGTCCAGAAACTCCTGCAGATCCTGGCCGGGGGAGACCGGAAACCAAGTATGAGTAACCTGTCTACTGTTAAACTCTGGAGTTTAAATAGTATGCCCCACTTATCTGAGTAAATAAACTACAAAAAGTTACCATCATGATTTATAACGTGGGGTAAAACTTCATGATGCCTCCATCGTAACAATCAATTATCCTATCGCAATTAAGTTTCAATTATTCAAACCAACCAGTAATGAATAAAACCAATTTTCAAAACTTATTCTTAAAGTTTAATATAACATATAGGTGGTCAGTAATACTTATAATTAAATAACAGTAGCCAAATAACAAAAGAGTAACTAAAATAAAATAAAAAATCCTTAATATAGTTTTTACTGCAACAGTCGAATTGACATAATGAAGAACAAGAATATAATTACAAAATTAGCAAGATAAATTGAGGGGAATAACAAAGTTTAGCAACAAGGTCATCCTTGAAAGAATCCTAACTAAATAATTACTTAGTTATATGTATACTTTGAATAGATTCCTCACCAAATGAATTTGAGAGCGAAATTTGTACACGTCCCAATATGCCGCACTGGAGGCGTTACAATCACTGTTATAATTTTGAGCTGGTTTTTAGTGCTGCAATAACACATAATCATAACAGAGACAAAGGCTCAGTTATGAATTGCAAATTGCAGGGTTTAAGAAGAGTGGCAGGACTGATTTACTTTTCATATGTAGCTTATTGTGGTCAGTGTTGTAGTGGCAAATTTTCCAATATGGGAACGCTTATTATATTGGTCAAATTCCCAGAAAATTAGGATAAAATTTCCCTGAATGCGTACGATAGCAATAGCTTTGCGTATTGTAGAATAGGCCTATGTATTTTTAAGCTAGAGCTGAATTTACTGATGATTCAAGAATCTAACTTGGATGATTTTGCGAAAACCAAAATTAAAAAAAACAGTACATTTTTATATTTAGGCCTAACTAACTTAATTGTTTTTACAAAAGAAGGTTGTTTCAGAAAAGGTTATTAATTAATTTACTAACTACTTTTATGTACGTTAACCTCCAAAATAGCAACATACATAACCTAATTTTTAAATGACATATTTCTATACAAGTAAAAGCAGAGAACTAAAATAAAATAGAGAAAAACAGAGTAATTAATTACAATGAAAGTTCATTGACAGATTGACAAAATCATGCTTATAAGTAGTCGGCAAATGCATCCTCTTCCGTAGCGGTCTTATGTTTTTTTTTTATTTTGTTGCTTAGTGAAGAACGACAGGAGTATTTTTATTTATTATTTATTCTTGTCGATTCCATAATACACTGAACTGAGGCAACTAATTTAGAACACACTTCAGTTTATTAGTAGATTATTAATTAATAAACGGTTAATAAATCAAATCAACTCAAAACTAAATAAACAAACAGGGGAGGGTTAAGGAGGGACGGTAGAGTGATGCCCACCACGTATGGTATCCCGTACTCTGTGCACAATACAAAGTTCAAGCAAGAGTGAGGTTATTTTTGGAAACAAATAGATTAAAATCGTGTTTACAAATGTTTGTTAAGTATTGCATTTTATTATTGACATAAAATAAATTTTTTTATTTTTAGATTGTTTGATTTGTATTTAAAAATATATTAGCTATTTTCCCTGAACGGGGAACTAGGATTTTCCCGGGTTCTTGAAAACCAGTGTGGGAACGCCGTTCCCACGCGTTCCCGCACCACTACACCACTGATTGTGGTTCATGTACACAACACAAGAGATTTTGCCACCATCAATCAGTTTACAATATTTAAAAATACCCCCGTCGCAGCAGACCTGCGTACTCAGCGAATTTCCTATGGAATTTCAGATTATTTACTTTCACCATAAAAACACAATAGGATCGAGTATGTAGGTTTTCTGCCATTGGGTGTTGTTAGAAAGTCTAAGTTAATCAATAATTGGTGAATGTAAACACAAAATTGTATCAAACTCTGGCAATTTTTTTTTTAAACCCCATGGGGGTGAGTATGTAGGTTTGCCGCCATATGGGTTTTGTAAGCAAGTATAAGTTAAACCTTATATAGATAATGTACATACCAAATTTGATTAAGTTATGTCAATAAATAAGCAAGATATAGGGTTTTCTTGATTTCCCATAAGAATAACATGGAAAACACATTTTTAGATTTGCCCCGTAACCAGTTATGCTATGATAAAAATTCAAAATACCAAATTGTTTGTTTTTTTAAGCTCTTTTAAATGGTTTCAGTTAAAATAAATGAATTTTAAAAATTAAGGCCCAAAAATGCCAAAAACCCATTTTTGACCCCTTTGAAACCCCATAAAACCCTGTTCCCATAACCCGACAATGCTGGTTCGCGAACTCATGAAAATAGACCTGGTCTTACACCTCCATACCAAATTTCATCAAAATCGGAGGTCCCCTTCAAAAGTTATCAGTATCACGGACACATAGATATATAGATATATATATACATATATATGAAAATGAACGAATGGTGTTTTTGGCTTCTGGGGACCTCAAAATGAAAAAGTAAAGTGGTCCCGGGCTTAGGTCTTACCATGGCTACTACCGTAATAGCGTATTCCCTATAGGGAAATTCGCTAATAATGAATCATTGGTTAGACTTACGGCGCCTTCAGTTGTCGTTAATCTTAAAGGCAGATGACAAGTCTATTGCTACCTTAGGTAGTGTTTGAAAAATCAAGACTCAATGAGATTGTTAAAAATAAACTAAGTACATGAAAAAAACTAACCTTTGGCAAAGGTTTCGGCTCTTTCACATGGATTCCCCCGACCTCAATAAAGTTGGGGACGAAAGGTCTGGACTGAAGGAGAGAAAAATGGCTGTTGACCATCACTAAAGAAGTCCTTTTCATTATTTCCCTCACAGGTGGTGCGGAGGGATCGAGATATTTCTGGACTAGAGAGTCAGATTTGCCATAGTGCAACGGTTCCACAGCCACAGACGACCAAAGCCAGGCCAAAGTGTTTGTAGTCCGCTGGACGACACTCATGTCCTCGTTTGCGTTCACAAAGTTGTTCACCACATATGCCGGGTGGTCTGGGTTGCCCACTCTGGGGTTGACCCACGGTAGGGCGGAACTAGTAACAAAGGAGACTATCGGAGTGTTGAATTTGTGTGCAAACACTGAGAAACACTCGTAGGCCCAGGTGTGCGTGATGACAAGGTCAAAGTGCATGGTCGAATTGTAAAGGTCCTTTAGGACTCCAGACTTGAGTACTTGCTTGCACATTCTGGTACCAGCATCCCAAATTTTGACCATGTTCCTGAAAGGGTCTTTGCCCAGCTCGGATACCTGAAAGAAGAAAATTGTATAAAAATGCCAGTTTCTTTAAAGGGCATTTTCGGAATAGGTGTGTTACCACTTTATTCTCAATGCTTCTAAACAAGTGCACTACAGGAACCATATGTTTCTCTTGACTGTAGATACAATAAAATATAAAATCCTAATGAAATTATTGAATCCGCTCGAATGTGATACTATAAATTTCACAATTTTTATTTTCGCTGTCTTTTATAAACACTATTTCGTTTAACGGTCTTATGTAACATTCAATTATGGATATTGATGTAGGAGTTGGAAGATAGACTAACAAAATATAAACTTTTGTGTATGAACAAAACAAAAGATGACCCCTATGCTCTTATTCTTAATATTATTTATTTATTTGCAAGATTATGATAGTGTGAGTGTAAACAATTTATCAGGAGACAACAACTATCTTTCAACAATATTAACTGATCAACATCTAAATACACTTAGTACGTTGTAGTACACAAAGCTAGGAAGGTCTATGTGTGTAACATTTTTTATAATTTCATCATATTATGTTCACTGATAACAAAATTGAATCCTGTGCTAAGTTATTATATAAACTCCTCACAAAATAAAAATTATGCTTTTCCTCCTACAACATATGCATTGATTTTTGTACTGGGTTGTTGAAAGTTTTATAAACCATTTATACAGTTAGCAGGAGGCAGGAGCAGATTTTTTTGCTGGTCAATATTGAAAGCATTCAACATCCAACTCAATTCAAATGATTACCCCAAAATGTAATGAAGAAAACACGTTTTCATTTCTAATCCATTATAATTGTTTACAATTTTCAAACCAAATATACTTTTTTAAGCGTGGGTGACTTCATCTACTTACAAACTGCATAGTCAGGTTGTTCCGCACAGGGTCGAGGAGGTGGCCCACGGGGATGTCGTGATAGTTCGGTAGAGGTTGTTTCTGCGGGAAGCTGGAAACTACGGTGATGTGGTGGCCTCTAGCGGCTAATTGGAGAAACAGCGGCTCCATGACGGTGAAGTGACTGTAGCTGTTGCTGACTGCGAAGGCTAGGATATCCGCACCATGGCTCACCGACAGAGTGCAGCACAGTACCAGGGTGGCCAGTGACATCTGGCGAAGATCAAGCTCAAGGTACAATCACAATCAAGTGTCGTAACATTGGTTCATTTTTAAAACAGTATTTTTGATTTAGAGCTAATAATTTTTATAAAACTCGATGTCATGGGTGGATTTAGGCCTTCAATCTTAGGGTGAAAGTTCTCTGGAAGTTTCATTAGATATATTTTAACACCAAATTTAAACGATGTGGTTTTAGTCTTGAAAAGGTACCTTGTTTCTTTAATCAAACAATAATTTTTTTGTAAATTGCCAGATAGAATGAAAAATAAAATTAAAAGGATTTTAAAGAAGCAATTAAATTAGATATATTATGTTGGAAGAGGCACTATATAAAATTGAAGACTTTATGAAGAAAAAAATTAATTAATTATATAAAGGAAAATACTTATTATAAAGATCCACCTTTAAATTATACTAGTGCACGTGTTGCTCGACACCAAGCAATTTATTTTGATACAATACAAAAGTTATATTTAGTTCTAAAGCAATGACATACGACACGACCAATCCAATATTGTGAATATCAGTGATCACCAAAAATCACAGCTGTATAACAGATGTTTAAAATGCTCAAACCAATCTCAATATTATTCTAATGGGAACATTTCAAATTTAATTTGTGGATGGCCCACTTATTTTATGTCAGATTTTCATAAATTTTTGGCGGAAACAACTACAGACTAAGCCCTATCCAAAGACACCAAAATATTGAAAATCGGTTGAGAATTGTATGAAGAGTTCTCAACATAAAAAAAAAACCCTTAGTGTATTAAATAAATATAAATGATTCTAAATGATGTGTTTTTACAATACAATTTATTGTCATGCAGTAAAGTAACTTGCTTCAAGAAACTGGCTCTCAAGGTTCTAGGTCGTTTAACTTTTTTCTGGCTAAAAAAACAAAAACAAAAAAAACTGAAAACTTGGATATCAGAATTCCAATATCAATTCATCCAAATCAATCATCAACCTCTGTCGCTATGTGAACTGACATTGTTAATAAATGATTTCTACAACTAATGAAAAAATTAGGTAAGGTTGTCTTTTGTTGGAATGGACTAAAATAACTATGTAAGTTTTATGCTAGGTTGACTGGATAGTGATTTTGTGGCAATTATTTGAAATTTTGTTATTGAATTGATTGAATACTCAATAAAAGTACTACTGTATGGTAACTTCTAGAGGGAGGAAGTAAAATATTTAAAATCTTAATTGGAAAAATCTTCTACTCAGTGTTTGAAGAAAATACCTCCGTCGCAGCAAACCTGCGTCCTTAGCAAATTTATTTGAAATTTCTTTATTATTTTATTTCCCATGGGGATGAGTACGTAGGTTTGCCTCATGGGTTTTCCAAGCAAAGATAAACCCTTCATAGTGCATGTGCATACCAAATTTTATGAAGCTACTGCTGACCCAGCATGCTTTGCAATCCCAACCTGAAGAATGTCCTTCAGGTGAGCTCGTTCGCTAGTCACTCGCCGTTAGGTTTAGTTCGTTCGCTGCGCTCACCCTCCCTCAGGTTCAGCTAGTTCACTGAGCTCGCACGTGCCAAGTTTAGCTGGTTCGCTAGGCTCACTCGCAGTCAGGTTCAGCTAGTTGCCTGAGCTCACACGTCGCCAAATTTCTTTTGTTCGATGCGCTCACTTGCAGTCAGGTTCAGCTAGGTGGCCCACATTATTGTGTTCATAGACACATATGTAAATATAGAATTTGAATGAACCATGTTTTTGACTTCTGGGAACCTCAAAATGACAAAGTAATGTGATCCCGGTCTTAGGTCTTACCATGACTACTAATGTAATAGTTTATTCCATATAGATTCAAAAAAAAGTTTATTTAAAACATTTTTTTTAACATAATGTATTGCATTATTTTTTTATACACAATTTTTAAACAAAAAAAGTAGGTAATCAAAATTAATTTAGCAGCCTGAAGATATTAAATCGTTTATTGACTCCTCAGGCTTCTATAAGTAGATTTTTATCAATTATAAGGTATCAAAGCTGTAAACGTGATAACTAATCTTAAAGTGTATGCTGAGGTATAAAATGCATCAAGCTAATTTTCACAACAGTAATCCGGAGGCTAATCAAATCTTTCAAGATACATCGATAATTTTTATTGATAGTATTATTCGTTTAGTGCCTACAATACCTTTCGAATGGCAAATGTCAATCGATACGATTGATATATTGTATTGGATCAAATATCAATATGTCGGATCAGATTAAATTTTCTATTTGAATTTTCTCTGCAACCACTCAAGATAATTTGACAGTTGAAAATACCAAATTGTTTATTTGTTTGAGCTCTTTCAAGATATGTAACTCAAAATTATTTAATCTGAAAATGTAATGGTAAAAAAATTGGAAAACCGGGTTTTTTGGTTAAATTAAAAACCGGGTAAAAATGGAAATGGGCCGGCCCATTTTAAAGCCCATAAACCCCCATACATGGACAATCTAAGATGGCCTCCTATCTAAATTGAAGTCTTTGTACATGTAGTGTTTGTCTTCAAAATTTTAGATCTCTATCATCAAACACATAATCCTGCCAATAATTGCTACATATCTGCTGGACTAAGACTCTTTCAACCTGTCATTCCCCTAAAGCCTTGATGTAGTTTTAAGATAATTTAGGAGATGATAAGAGTGGTTAAGGCTCATATGTACAAATTTTCAACTGATATCAACAGAAAAACAAAATTCACGGGGTCACCCAGTCTGGCATCAACATGATGTAATACCAATACATGACAGTGCAAAAACAGAAAAAAATGTTTCCATTCAGATAAACAGCTTACACAACAAAATTACATAATTTTACTTCCTGGCAATTAATAAAATTACAATTAATTGTTTGATTAGACATACGGTACTCATTCAGTGTTTCACAATATTTAATGATTGGCTATCTCTTCTTCATATTTGGTTTAAGTGTTGTATATGAAATTGCAATTTAATGAAGTGTCTGAAAAATCTATTACTGTAAATGGGTGGTTTCTTTTTTATCAAGTAGACTACAGTATTTAAATATGTCATCCACAAATCAGAAATCTGATTATAAATTAATAACAGGTGTTACTCAAGGGTCAACCCTAAGACCCTTGCCCTTTTTTATCTATGTTCACTTACTTACTCCCATATTGTCCTTTAGGACCCCACCTCTGGAGCATAGGACCAGTAATATTTTTGTCTTGAGACTCATTAAGGAAGATAAATGGTATAGAGTCGGAGTAGCGACATTAAAAAATATTTTCTGGTAAAGAGTTTTAACTCTTTAATGAGAATTTTTTTTAGATGAATTTTAAACTTGGCTGTATTGTTACACAGATTTATTAAATTACTAGGTAGTTTTTTTTGAATTGTTTGAGTATTATGTAATCAGTTTTCTCCTAAAAAATTGCTAGTCTATGTTGAGTAGAGGGATTTAAACGGAATGTCTATTTCTAGTATTATGACTATGGGTGTGAGGTGGTATGATCTTATTGTCTACGACATATGAAATAACTGCCGGTTCGATCCTGAAAAAAGTTAGTAGCTTTTTAAGGTTCGATTCCAGACCCAGTTGCCATTTGTCACTGGGCTATTAATTAATGATGCTTTTACAACTGGTCGATGTTTAGTAACAAGACTGGGGTTTGGACCGTTCCCCGTCAAAACGTTAAAAAATACCACTGGCATAGATAAACACAAAATAAACATAAAAAGTGAAGGTACTGTTAAAATATTTAGCTGCCCAAAGAAAGGCTGACAAGAAGTGGTGGGTGTTAAATGTAACATACTACGAATTGCATGTTTCTGCAACACAAACTTTTTTTTCAGATTTTGCTTACTGGAACTGCCCCATAAAGTTATGGAGTATCTAAAATGTTACTTTATATGATACTATAGTAGACAATTTTACTAAGATTTAAATTCTTGAGGGATACTATATATCTATTTAAGTACAAAAATTTTGCTTGATATTATGGAAGAAAGTTTGTCTACATGAGAATCCCAGCGAAAAGGATGGTAAAAGAGAACCTGGCCGATAATTATCAGGAGTTAGCTTCTCACCCATCTTATAAGAGTTTTGAGTTCTGCAAATTTTAGATGTTGGGGGAAAAGTATTAACTCGAAAAGATTGATTTAAAATGATTGATAAAGGTTTGCAGCTATGAAATGAGCTATTTTTTTCAACAAGTCAACAGGAATTTCATCCCTCCCCGCCGATCTCTTATTTTTATGAGATTTAATGATATTAGTAACATCCTTTCTTTCAACTAAATTAAACTGAAATTCATGTTTTTTCCTGGCTAAAGATTTTCTTTTTATCATCAGTGCTTCATGTTCAGGCAACAACCCAATTTTATTCTTAGTACAGTAATGAAAGTAAATTTGTTGTTAAAAAAATTCCTTAATGCATTTATACATGTCTCCTCTTTTTGTTGAAGACGAAGTTAAGATACAGTGGATTCGAGAATCAATTGAAACAGAATTGACATTTTAAAATTATAATTTAGTCATAGCAGAACCAGAACCAGGCGTTAAAATGATCATTCAAAAAGGTTTAGTATACACAATAATCAATTTGTAGGCCCCTATATTGTAGCCTCTGCACTACACTGTAAAACATTTTTGTTAGTTTAAGAGCAGACTGTATCTTACTTGTTATAAGGTACTGTATTACATTTTTTATTTAAGTCGTACACTTAGTTTGGCCATAAATAAATTATAAATC
Source organism: Neoaliturus tenellus (assembly GCA_030545055.2). NCBI lineage: Eukaryota > Metazoa > Arthropoda > Insecta > Hemiptera > Cicadellidae > Neoaliturus > Neoaliturus tenellus. The sequence goes on along the minus strand of CM061533.1, from coordinate 88,121,793 downwards.
TATATTTATATGCCGAGGTTTTTTTTGCAATTGGAACTCCGCCTACAATTTTCAACCATTTTTAAAAATTTAGGTGTCATCGGGATATAGGTCTTAGTTGTCATTGGATCTATAGTTTTTGACACCAAAAAGTTATGAGAATCAATCCTAAAATACAGGCGCTATCTATCCCATATTGAAATTTTCGTATTAGAATAACATTTAATTCAGTTGAGTGTTTTAAACATCTGTTAATGTAGAGCTGTAAGTGTAGTATAAGTATAGTTTTGGGCGATTACTGATAATCATAATATTGGATTGGTCATGTGTAATTGATTTAGAACTCAATGTAACATTTTTAGCAATGATAGTGTTATTAGATAATGGAAAATACACCTTTAAAGAACTGAGTTAAAACAGCATAATACAGTAAAAGAGTATTTTACTAAGTTTAATTTTGTATTATCAATAACAAAACTAAATAGTTTGATTTCAAGCAACGTGAACACCAGTAGGCTATAGTACAATATAACATCTAAAACATAAAACAGTGAAAATATATATAAATCTTACCTTATTTATTCTGTCTCCTTCCATTATAAAAATACTTTCAAACTTATATCAAACACTTTTACACTACAACTCAGGGGGAAATAATACTAAAAACACAACTGTTGTGTAAACAGCTGATAAAACGAATACTTATTTTAGCCTTAACAAGAGGTGGTATCTAGACAATGTTTGGTCCCAGTCTGTGAACATATTGAGCTCCTTGGGTGACCTTATCTAACAGGCGACCCCCAGTAATCAGCACTGGGCCAGTGTGATAAACTAGGACATGGTTGTGGCTTTAGTCTTGGACTTTGCATGGCCATCTTTAGTTAAGGGTAAACATTTATGATAATTTGGATTCTAAGCGGCCACAAGTTGAATTGCAATGTCAATTTATGACAATACCCCCGTCGCAGAGCAGACCTGCGTACTCAGCGAATTTCCAGTGGAATTTCAGATTATTTACTTTCCCGTAAAAACACCATAGGATCAACGCATGTAGGTTTGCTGCCATGGGGTGTTGTTAGAAAATCTAAGTTAATCAATAATTGGTGAATGTAAACACAAAATTGTATTAAGCTTTGGCAATTTTTTATTTTCCCCATAAACCCCATGGGGGTGAGTATGTAGGTTTGCCGCCATATGGGTTTTATAAGCAATTATAAGTTAAGCCCTATCTAGATAATTTACATACCAAATTTGATTAAGTTATGTCAATAAATAAGCAAGATATAGGGTTTTCTTGATTTCCCATAAGAATAACATGGAAAACACATTTTTGGATTTTCCCCGTAACCAGTTATGCTAAGATAAAAATTCAAAATACCAAATTGTTTGTTTTTTTAAGCTCTTTTAAATGGTTTCAGTTAAAATTGATGAATTTTGAAAATTGAGGTAAAAAAATGCCAAAAACCCATTTTTGACCCCTTTGAAACCCCATAAAACCCCGTTCCCATAACCCGACAATGCTGGTTCGCGAACTCATGAAAATAGACCTGGTCTTACACCTTCATACCAAATTTCATCAAAATCGGAGGTTCCCTTCAAAAGTTATCGGTACCACGGACACACATATATATATATATAGAACTCAAGATATACAGGGTGTCTCACGTAAGGTGTCTCAAATCGATTTCAGATCAACAGTTTGTCCTACAATCTTGAAATAAAATCATTTCCCACTAAATTGACCCCAAGGAATAATTTAAAAATATTTTTAACGTTGTATAATTACAGGGTGTTCCAAAAACTGGGGGTCACAGGTTCGAATCTCAGAAATTTCAAATACAAACATATGTCATATTATACATCATTAGAAAGGTCTATTTAATACAAACATTTTGGTGGAAACAGAATTTTGTTATCTTTATTCGTTTCAAAATGGCGTCCATTTTTGTAGCCAAAATCAAAATTTACGGAATACCCTGTAATTCTTTTATTATTTGTCATAAATGACTTCTGATTCAAAATACTTATTTGAAATAAGCTAAGCTTTAAAATGATATGTCACAAGACAAAATTTTTAAAAAAACTAAAATTTCAAAAAATTAATATTTTTGAAAATTTTTACATAAACAAAACTCAAAAATTTTAAATACAAACACATGTCTTTTTGTACATCATTTTAAAGCTCTCGTTAAACTGAACAACTTTGTAATTTACACTAATGCCATATCTCTTTTGGTTTTGTAGTAATAACGTAAAAATGTCATTTTCCCATTCAACTTGCATGTTAATTTAATGGTATGGCAACAATGGAAGAAGGACTGCCATATTATCATGTCCTGATTAATTAACATGCAAGTTAAATGGGAAAAAGACATTTTTACGTTAGTACTACAAAACCAAAAGAGATAAGCCATTAGTGTAAATTACAAAGTTGTTCAGTTTAACGAGAGCTTTAATATGATGTACAAAAAGACGTGTTTGTTTTTAAAATTTTTGAGTTTTGTTTATGTAAAAATTTTCAAAAATATTAAATTTTTGAAATTTTAGTTTTTTTAAAAAATTTGTCTTGTGACATATCATTGTAAAGCTTAGCTTATTTCAAATAAGTATTTTGAATCAGAAGTCATTTATGACAAATAATAAAAGAATTACAGGGTATTCCGTAAATTTTGATTTTGGCTACAAAAATGGACGCCATTTTGAAACGAATAAAGATAACAAAATTCTGTTTCCACCAAAATGTTTGTATTAAATAGACCTTTCTAATGATGTATAATATGACATATGTTTGTATTTGAAATTTCCCAGATTCGAACCTGTGACCCCCAGTTTTTGGTACACCCTGTATTTATGCAACGTTAAAAATATTTTTAAATTATTCCTTGGGGTCAATTTAGTGGGAAATGATTTTATTTCAAGATTGTAGGACAAACTGTTGATCTGTAATCGATTTGAGACACCTTACGTGAGACACCCTGTATATATATACCCCCGTCGCAGCAGACCTGCGTACTCAGCGAATTTCCAAAGAATTATTGTTTCAGCATCAAAGAGCTTTGTGGCTATCTTATATAATTAATAATCTTAACAAGGAAATATAATATATTTAATGGCATTATATTTCTGAGTAAATTATTTTTATTTAATATTTTATATATTAATATTTATATTGCAATAAATGACTTTTTTTAACAGTAATAAAATTGCATATCCAAAGCTTCCATGCAAAAGGAATGATTTGTTTACAAATAACAAAACATAAACATTTCAAATTTGACAAATATGCAGAAGACAGCTGATCAGCTGATTAGGAACGATACCTTATTATCTCCATCTCTCTTGCTCCCATTATACACTTATTTTCCATGAGAATACCATGGGATAGCATGTAGGTTTGCTGCCATGTGGCGTTTTGATCAAATCTTAATTACTCACCACCTAGTGAAGGTTCATACAAATTTTTATTAAGATATGTTGATAAATAAGCGACATATAACTTTTTAAAGATTTACCCATAAGAATAACATGGGAAACTTGATTTGAATTTTCTCTATAACCAGTTATGCTACTTTAAAGATTCAAAATACTAAATTGTTTGTTTTTTTAAGCTCTTTAAAATGGTTTTAGTTAAAATTTATGAATTTTGAAAATTTAGGTCCAAAAATGCCAAAAACCCATTTTTGACCCTTTTGAAACCCCATTCCCATAAACCGACAATGCTGGTTCGCGAACTCATGAAAATAGATCTGGTCTTACAACTTCATACCAAATTTCATCAAAATCGGAGATCCCCTTCAAAAGTTATCAGTACCACGGACACATATATAGATATATATATATATATATATATATATATATATATATATATATATATATGAAAATGAACGAATGGTGTTTTTGGCTTCTGGGGACCTCAAAATGAAAAAGTAAAGTGGTCCCGGGCTTAGGTCTTACCATGGCTACTACCGTAATAGCTTATTCCCTATAGGGAAATTCGCTAATATATACATATATAAGAAAATGAACGAATGGTGTTTTTGGCTTCTGGGGACCTCAAAATGAAAAAGTAAAGTGGTCCCGGGCTTAGGTCTTACCATGACTACTACCGTAATAGCGTATTCCCTTATAGGGAAATTCGCTAAAAGGTTTTTATGAATCGATAACAAGTAAAAATAGAATATTTTAGAGGCTACAGTAAAAGGTATTCTTTAGAATCTTCATTCCAGCGGGATTTAAAATAAGTCACCCTTGGGCCTGTAAGTAGATTTAAAAGGTTTTTGGAAAAATTAAACACAGTGCAAGTGGATAATAATTAAATTTTGGTATTAAATCTAGGTCATTCACATCACATTTAATCACAATAGTGCATACACTTTCATAGGGTTACCATATTTTTTTAGGCCAACCCCGGATATTTTTTGTGATATTATACGACTCATTGACATAACCGCAACAACAGCTCCCTGAATGCACCCCTTAAAAAAATTGGGAGACATAAAAAAAATAATGTCTTGGCTTGTCTAGTGTAGCCTATGACAATCAAACAGAACTAGTTTTAGTAACCAGTTATTAAATAAAGATAACAAAAAGAGGTTGAAGATACTTTTAAATAACTGGTTTAGAGGAGATAAAAATACACAGATTATATCACACTGTACACTGTATGTAACATTGTACAACATAATCTTTGAGAGGACGGATACTGCTCACAAAGAAAGTAATATCATCAGCATAACATCATTCTTATTATGTTTCCTTTCTTCAAACACTTTTCATCTAAAAAAAATCCTCTAAGAAATGATTAAAGTATCATAAATATTATTACCCAAAAAAAAAACCAAACAGGCAGGCCAAAGGAAAACGGCATTTCCTACAAACTGCTCGGAAACTGCAAACATTTTTTGATTCACTTAGTTACTCAAAAAAGAAAATATACTCTAGATCAGCGGTTCTCAACGGGGGAGTCCACGGGGGTTCGCGAGAGATAAATTGACAATGGCGGACACGAAAATTTTAGCCTTCTTTTATAAAAAAACTTTGAAATAACAATACGAATTTCACCATAACAGTCAAAGATTTCCAACCGTTAACAGTTTGAAATATTAAAAAGACAACAATACAAGACTTAACACAACTTAAAAGACACAATTTTAACATAAGACTATTCAGATTGCTTTGTGAAGAAATGGATAGCCTACACTTAAACTTGCTCTACCACACCGAGGTCAGGTGGCTATCCAGAGGCAAAGTTTTGACCCGTTTATTTCAGCTTAGGCATGAAATGCAGGTGTTTCTTGAAGAACACACTTTCCATCTTTCACCAAAGCTGCATGATGACAAATGGTTACAATGTTTGGCATACTTGTCAGACATTTTCCAGCAAATCAATAAACTAAATCTTGGTCTTCAAGTTACCTCCGTTACTTTGTTTAGGGTAGAGGAGAAGATAGAATCAATGATTAAAAAATTGATTTTTGGAGCTCTTGTGTCACTAAAGGCCAGACAGAAGTGTTTGAGACATTGGATGAGTTGTTAAAAGAAAATGAATTAGAACTCAACTGTGAAGTTAAAGAAGTCATCAAAGAACATCTGCAAGGATTGAAATCGTCATTTAGAAAATATTTTCATTGGATTAAGGATCCATTCTCTGAATCTTATTTTGAAGCAGCAAACCTAAATTTTAAAGCAAAGGGAAATTTAATCAAAATGTCCACGGTATCTTCTTTGAAAATGGAATTCAAGAGAAAAATATTTGATTAAATTTTGGCTAGACTTGAGTGATGAACATGCAAATTTGTCAAATTTAACGATCAAAGTTCTACTACCTTTTCCAACCACGGAGCTCGTAGAGCGTGCATTTTCCTCATATGCCTATATTAAAAGTAAATATCTTAGCAAACTAGATGCAGCGCCAGATATGAGGATTTATTTGTCTTCTTTTGAGCCCAACTTAGTTCATCAAAGCAGGCTCAGGGCTCACACTAAGACTATTACCGCTTGCAAGTGAGTGTAAGATCCAGTTCTAGTTAATTAATTACTAATAAAGTTTTTTGTTTTTTATTATATTTAGTAAAACTAGACTTTCCTGATTTATAATCTTCTGAAGTTTATGTAATTTTTTTTAGAATTTTTTTATTTAATTACAAATTAAATGTGTTAAAAATATAGTTATAACTTATTAATAACCTTCATTGTTTACTAAGTACTTTAGTATTGGTTCATTTACCCCGTTTTATAATAACGCTATAGTAGGCTGATACTTAATTTGCGGATAAAATGATCTACGGCCCTAAGGGGTACAATTCATGAAAATACATTGACTTAGGGGTTCGCAAGGTGAAAAAGGTTGAGAACCGCTGCTCTAGATTAAACTCATTATTCTTGATAACACTGTGTTGCTCCATAAATTTGGAGGTGAAATGCATAACTATACGAAAATCTTCAAAACCCTGGACCAAATGCCGGACAGTCTCTCAAAACCCGGATTATCAGGGGTAAACCTGGTCATCTGGTAACCCTACACTTACGTCACAGTGTTAACTAAGACACATCATGAATTGAAAGTATCAAATGTGCATTTATGCAGCGACAGGTAACAGAGAGTGATGGTTAAAATAGTGACAGATAACCGAGGTTCTACTGTGTATGATAGTTCTTGTAATTTGAATATTTTTCCATATAAAGGACATTTTGAAGTTTAAACCCGTTACTTACAAGCAAGTCAAAATTTCAGATTTGAATGTAAATTGAAAAATTTAGGTATAACAGACACATTCATCTTATAGGTTTAAATTTTAGTACATTTGATATCAATATGATAATGTGATACTATTATTAAGCACAGTAAGACCTAAAACAACACTGTTAAAATTTAGATTATATATACTTGTAATTTATAAGTACAATCCTAAATAAAACAACTTAATGTATCAAAAAACTAAAACATTATATAATGTAGACTTAAACTGTTGTTGAAACCCCACTGTAAACACAAGTTACCCAGGTGTCAAATTATATGCCAAGCATGCTACACTCTACTGTGTGTACGATACGAGTCAAACTATTTTGAAATAAGAAAACTCATCTCTTGGTATTTAAGCTTCAGTTGGAAAGAATTTGATTATTTTACCCTTAACAAGAGGTAGTATCCACACCATGGTTGGTCCCAGTCTGTGAAAATATTGAAATCTTTGGGTCCTCTTATCTGAGGATAGGCTATATTTATTATTTAATCATGGAAAATACAATCTTTAAGGTACTGCATTAAAACAGACTATACAGTGAAGAGTATTTGAATTGAGTTTAATTTTGTACTATCAATACCAAAACTAAATAGCTTGATTTCAAGCAGTCTACGCGAATTATAGTAATTGTATAACTGAGGTTTGCTGTATATGATAGGTCTGTCATTAGATTATTCCCCCCCTCCCCCCTAGCAGGGAAAAATATCTAAAATATATTTTAAAGAAAAATTAATACACCTAGATATATCATGTGGTAAAATAAATCTCTATAACTTCATAGGTAGGGAAAACGTGTGATTTAAGGAAACAATTAATACAAATAGTACATCATGTTGTATTGACATAAAAATTAATTTTTATTCTATTGATCAGTTCTCAATAGGTTAGGTTAGCGCCTAGTTAGATATATTCATACCAAGAAAAAACGTTCAAAATTAGTTGGATAGGGTAGTTCAGTAATTGTCATTTAAAGAGTAAAAATTTATTATCTTACGGCTAATTTCTGTTCACAATACAATTTACAACATATTCCTTTCACAATACTTCACAGAAATTACTGTAAGATAATTTCATTTTCTAAACTCTAAATAAACCAAACAATTCAATCTACGAAACACCCTCAGAGAAATTACACTTTCCTTTGGAACACCTGACCTCTTTTAAATATACTTACAATGCTTGTTTGTGCCTTTCATAAACTTTCCCTGTTTGATAAATATACAATAGATAAGTTCATTTTTTTGTTTTGTACAGTTGACATCAACATTATTATAAAATTATAAAACTTAACACTAATAATACAGTAGATAAATAAAATACAAAATTAACTTGATTATACTAAGAATAAAGCTTACATCAAATCGTAAAAGTACAACATGAATTGTAAGAATAAATCGATTCAACAAGATATAATCGGAGCTACACTTTGAACTTGTAGAAGTCTAATTTTAAAATTCCATCGCCGACATTTGTGATGGCAACGTTCATCAAATCTGAAAATAAAACCATAATTTTAAAATTTAGAATAAAAAAATTACAATAATACTTGAAAAGGCTTTGGCATGACTATACATTTTATTTAAATGTTACATCTTGTGCCACATATGAAAGGTAATATGTAAATGCACAGGAAAGTAATATCTTTTACAGGAAGATTGTGCCCCGAGTTTAGCTGGTAGGTGGGCGATCAGGAATAACAGTAACAGTGGGGAGGGTAGAGGGGCCCAGGGACAGTGCTTCCCTCTCCTGGCGAATCTAGGAATCGCGGCTGTACACACAATGTAGTAGACAACCAATTCCCACACTTGGATTAAATGATAACTTTGCTAATATGGTTAAAACTCATGTTTTACCAAAGTTGACCAAAACACAAACAAGTTCTCTGGACTTAGAAGTAATAGTGAACTTTCCAATGTTATATTTCTTCAGTAATGAAATTTATGGGAGAACAAGTAAGTTTAACTTAAATTAAATAACATTTTACATTTACAAAACAAAGCCATACAATGCATCCTTAATTAGAATAAAAATGAGTTGTGTAAGAATCACTTTCAAGGATTGGAGTTATTGCCTTCTTACAGTGGGAAGCTACCAAAGGCAGACACAGACAAACTCTAACACTTTCGACTGGCTTGGTTGGGACGAAGTCTGATAAAGGCAAGGTCTGACAAGGACAAAATGCAACACATTCTAATCCGCATTCCTGAAGAGGCAGGGTTTATCCTGCTGGTAGGACAAACTCTGACAGTTTTCAGTCTGGCCCGCCACAAAGTCTGACAGTGACAAAAGCTGACACATTTGCCTCCCACATGCGCAGCCGGCCGAACAGAGCGGTTCAATGAGAATGAGAATGAATGAGAATGAGAATGTTTTATTGTCATTTTACAATAATGCATTGACAAAGTCAAGAACTATATCTAATAATAAAAGATAACGTCAAATAAAAGGCTTAATGTTCATAAGTATACAAGATAAAACCAACTGAAGTAAAGCTATAGTAAAACTAAAAACAGACTTGTCTTTCAGGTAAGTCTAAAAATTCTGAGAGCACATAAAATGGGTTCTCTAGAAGCCAATCATAAAACCTTTTTAGAAAAATCTTCTCAGAATATTTCCTTGACAAATTAACTAACTTATTAAAAATCTGCTGAGAAGTAACTATATGACTGTGTTGTGTTTTAGTTAGCCTACAATGCTCTATTGCAATTTTATTTTTGTTTCTAGTATTATAACTATGTACCTCACTACTGAGGATTAAAGATTGAAGATTTTTAAAGACAAAAGAAACGGAATCAAAAATGTATAGATTTATTACTGTCATAATTTTTAATTGAATAAATAAAGGTTTGCAGTGTTCCAAAGGTCCAACTTTTGATATTACCCTAATTGCTTTCTTTTGAAGAATAAGGATATCTTTAATGTTGCTACTGTTACCCCAAATTAAAAGTCCATATTTAATAATTGACTGAAAGAAAGCAAAATATACGGATCTTACATAATCCTCAGGAACACAATACAATATACGTCTAAGTAAGAAAATCACCCTACACAGCCTCTTTGATATGAATTCAATATGTGAGTTCCATGTTAAATTTTCATCAATGTAGATTCCTAAAAACTTAACTGTTGTAACAAAATTTTGTGATGTATCGTTTGGTGGTTTTTGTTTTAAACTGAATAAAATGTTTTGGGTTTTTGACTCATTTATTAATAAACCATTAGCCCTGAACCATGTTGAGGCCTCATATAATGTAGAATCAACAAGTTTTTGTAAAGAACTAAAATCAGGGTGGACATTTAGAAAAGTTGTATCATCCGCGTATAAGAAACATTTACCTACAACAGAGCTGGGAAGATCATTTACTTGTACTAAGAATAAAAGTGGGCCCAAAACAGATCCTTGAGGTACTCCGGTCTGGACCTCTATATCTTTGGACCAGTTTCCATTGATAAAGACCTTTTGCCTACGGTTTGCTAAATAGGATTCAAAGAATTTCAAAGAGGTCCCCTTTACACCATAATAATTAAGTTTAGCGATCAATTCCTTGTGGTCCACACAATCGAATTGCCTTGCTCAGGTCACAAAATGTAGCCTGAGCAAAGGTCTTATTCTCAAAAGAGTCTAATATTTGCCTAACCAATGTATCAATTGCATCTATAGTACATTTTCCTTTTCTGAAACCAAATTGCGATGCATTTATGTATCCGTTATTTTCAAGGTAAGAAATTAATTGATCATAAACTATAATTTCAATTACTTTAGAAAAAACTGGGATAATTGAAATGGGTCGATAACTTTCAGGGATATGTCTCGGTCCCCCCTTATACACTTTTTTTTTTTTTTTTTTTTTTTTTTTTTTTTTTTTTTTTTTTTTTTTTTGAGGGAGAGGCGGAAAAATGCATTACGCACACAGGTGGCCAGCCTGTAGTGTGGGGCTCCCCTAAAAACGAGTTTACCCACTAAAAAACCTCCTCTACTCTTTAGGAATCTAACCTGGAATTGTTTGTCACATTACGTCAGGCTAGGCCTAAATTTGGCTTACGCCCGTGGGGCTCGCTCCTTATCCAGCCGCTCGATCAAGGGATCTGGGCCACTTCACGGTCCAGATCGGTTTTCTTTTCCAGGAGGATGCCCCGGACGAACTGTGACAAACAATCCCAGTTGCCCTCATCCTCCAAAATCTTTTGGCAGACCGAGTCCACCGAAAATGCACCAAAGATTTGTGTGGCCTCCAGGCGGGGCCCTTCCCAACGGGGACAGCGGAAGAATGTGTGTTCCGCATCGTCGGGAACACCCGGGCAATAAATGCAGTCCGGTGAACCGGTCTTTCCCATACGGTTCAGGTACGACCGAAAATAGCCGTGACCTGTCAAAAATTGGGTCAGGTAGTAGTCCACCTCCCCATGCCGCCGTTCCACCCATGGTTGGACCTGCTTGATAAGTCGCGCAGTCCATCGTCCTCGGGTGTCGTGCTCCCAGCTGTGTTGCCACTGCTGGTAGGTTCGGGAGCGCTCTTCTGTTCTTGCCGTGTCCTTGCCGATCTCGCCTTGTCTCTGATAAATCGCTTTCCTCTCCCCTGCCAAGAGCTTGACAGGGATGACTCCGGCGACCACCAGGACGGCAGGCTCGGACACTGTCCGGTAGGCGGAACACACCCGGAGCGCAGCTTGACGCTGAACCCGGGCGAGTCGCAACCTGTAGCACTCCTTATCTAGAGCGCCTGCCCACACCTCTGCCCCGTAAAGAAGCACGGACTGGACCGCGGACATCAACAGACGTCTTCTGCTGGATCGGGGACCCCCGACATTGGCCATCAGCCTACTAAGGTAAGTCACTACCTTAGCGGCCTTGTCCGCTGTACGGAAGATCTGATCCCTCCAGCTTAACTTGGTGTCCACCATAACCCCGAGGTATTTGGCGGCACGAGTTGATGTGACCACCTCCCTTCCCACTCGAAACGGGACGACGGTGTCGATCCTCTTCTTCGTAAGAATCACGATCTCCGTCTTACTGAGAGCAAGTGAGAGACCGTGATCGGACATCCAGTTGTTGACCACCCGCATAACTCGGTTCAACTTCAGTTGGGCCAGCTCAACGTTGCGTGCAGCAATGAGAGCTGCGACGTCATCGGCGTACCCAACCAAAGTGGTTTCCTCAGGCATCTCGGACCTCAGGAGGCTGTCATAGGCAACGTTCCAGAGATCCGGGCCGAGTATTGAACCTTGTGCGGCACCAGAAGTGACTTCCATCGTCCGCGTTCCGTCCCTCGTGTCATAAATCAGGCTTCGAGAGCGTAGATAATCCTCGACGAGCCGCAACAGATATGCAGGAATACGAAAGGTGTTGCGAAGCGCATCCAACATATCGACCCACCTCGCCGAGTTGAAGGCATTCTTGACATCAAGCGTAACAAGAAGCACTACTCGGCGGGAGAAATGGTTGTGGCTCTCGGCTCTCTCCACAGCTCTCTGAACTTCGGTGACAGCGTCGATCGTTGACCGTCCCTTTCTGAAGCCGTACTGGCGGGGGCATAAGTCCCCGGCAGCTTCCACGGCAGAAGTCAGGCGGGAACGGATCAGCTTCTCGAACAGCTTCCCAGCCGTGTCCAACATGCAGAGAGGCCTGTGGGACGACGGCAGCTCGGGATCACCTTTGCCCTTGCTGATCAGTACAAGCCTGGCTGTTTTCCAGGGAGCCGGAAACACCCCTTCTACCAAACAGGCATTGTACATTCTCAACAACAAGTCAGCGTTGATTAAAAATACTTTCTTTAAAGCCTCACTGGGAATCCCATCCGGGCCAGGAGCCTTGTTGCTCTTCAGGGAGAGAACGGAGGTTTCCAGCTCCTCGAAAGTGAAAAGTGGAACGTCCTCTACCCGTCCGAAGTCAACCGGCGGTCGCTGTGGATGTTCAGGAAACAACGCAGCGACGATCCTCCCCATGGTGGCGCCCTCCATGATGGAAGGTGGAGAGCGGGCGCCGAGTTTCTGTGTTACAAGTTTGTAACCCAGGCCCCACGGGTCGGAATCAACGTCGTCACGAAGTCTCCTCCAGCTATTCGCCTTGCTCCTGTTGATCGCCTGGCGGAGAGATTTTCTCGCAGCTTTATAGGCCTCCGACTTACGAACTCTGTCTGCGGGAATTCTCGCTCTAGTGGCGGCTCGTCTAGTTCTTAAACATGTTCTTCTGAGTTCCGCAATCTCTTCAGTCCACCAGTAAACGGGTTGTTTGTCGCGTCGGGGTTTCCTTCGCGGCATAGACTGGTCGCAGGCCGAGACGATAAGTTCCATCGTGGATGTTACTAGTGCCTCGGCTCCAGCCTCACCAGGATTCCCCTGCGCTCCCCGAGAGATGACTTCGGTGAACTTGACCACGTCCAGTTTGTTGGTGTTCCACCGGCGTGGCCCTTCCCGAGATGCGGAAACTCGACGATTTGCCTGATCATGCAGGTCAAACACGATGTATTGGTGGTCGCTACCCGTGTAGTCCTCGACAACCCTCCAGCCAGAGATCCTCGGAAGGAGCGACTCAGACGCAAAGGTGACGTCAGGGATCGTGCCTCTCTGCCCGGGGCGCCGAAAAGTAGGTGTGTCGCCCTGGTTGAGGACGACAAGACCGGCCCTGGCGATGAAATCCAGGATGTATTTCCCCCGGGAGCTGGTAGAGGGCATTCCCCACTCGACGGCCCTGGCGTTGAAATCGCCACCAACGACGACATGCCCGGTGGTGCCGAGAACGCACTCCTCTAGGCTATCTATCTTGTCGCGAAAGTCCTGGACGGCCTCGTTGGGTGTGAGGTAGCAACTGAAGATAGTCACGTCCCTACACCGAACCCAGACGAATCCTCGGCCGCGCCCGTGACTCCGCACCAAGACATCCTGTGTATTACGCGCCCAAAATGCAGCAGTACCGAGGCTGTCGGAGATCCAAATGTTTGGGTCTCTGTCCCGATACTGTTCGCTGATAAGGAGCGCGTCAGCACCAAGTTCTCGGGCGAGCTGATCTAGAAGGTTATCAGCTCCCCAGGATCTATGAAGATTGGCCTGGAGGATGCGAATTACCGGCCGCTGCCTTTTGCCTGTTCAAGTGCGGCTCTGAAGGCACCGCACTGACCAGACCCGGGTAAGTGACCGAGGGCACTGGAGCCTGAATCCTTGCAGAGGAAGCAGGATGGGCTCGAGGAACATTCCTTGCGTTTGTGGCCCTGGCCTCCACACTGGAAGCAGTTGGCACTCCTGTCGGGCCCGTTACAGTTTCGGGAGGAGTGGCCGAAACCGAGACAGCGGAAGCATCTCGAAACTACCACCCTCCGTTTGAGCCTGCAACTGACCCAACCGACTCTGAGGTGCTGAAGGCTAAGCAGCTTATTGGCGTGCTTTTCGCCCATCTCAGCAACAGCCATCCTGAGTTGACTTCGGTTAGGCTTTGTCAGCCATACCCTCACTCCATCAGCCGGTATCTCCGGGAGTGCCACCTGGATCGCACGGGTCACCTCATCTTCGGTGGAGAGGGCATCAAGGTCCCGAATCTCGACCGAACATTTCGGTTCTAGGGCCTTGATGGAGCCTTTGTCCCCAAGTGCAGTCTTGAGGGAAGCGGCAAAACCGATCTTGTCACTCGACTTCCCCAGTTCGAGGAGGACATCCCCGTTCTGGGTTCGCCGAATAGACTTGATAACGGTGTCGGTCTCTTCCGGTTTGGCCTGCGATCTAATCTGACCCAGAACATCAGCAAAAGATCGCCCCCCTAAGGGCTTGATCAAGATTGCCTCCGTCCTGGGCTTCTTAGGCCTGGGTTGTTTAGGCTTTCTGACAGACTTGCCAGAGGCCTCCCCCACCGGGTTTGAGACTTGCGTCCGCTCCACCCTCGACGCACTTTTCGAAGCTGCCTCCACTTGCTTCTGCCTCCTCCTTTCTTTCTTAGACAGGCGCGTCTTCCAGCCCCCCAAAGGTGTTGAGGCAGAGTTTGCTGCCAAGACAGGATTAGCCGCCGGAGCAGGAACCTCTGCAGGAGTAGCCGCTGGAATCGCGACAGCGCCCGGGGCGGATTGAGTAGCCTGGACAGGAGATGTCTGCGATGCCGCAGTGACAAAAACCGGTCTCGGCACTGAGTCCACCTCAACAAGCTCAGGGCTTTCCGGCGAAGAACCGCTCTGCCTCTTCTTTCGCTTTCTGGCTTGAGTCTGGGACTCAGCCAGATGAGCTTGAGGCGAAGCAGACATAACTCGGTTCATAACGTCGCGCTCCTGCTTCACTGCCTTCAGCCTGATCTTCCGGCATTCCTCGATTTCGCCAAGGAAATCCTCGAGTTTTGGAATTCCGTCCTTAATCGCCTTGTTGACGTTCTTCTGAATAAGGAGAGCCTTGGCCATCTCCTTCAAAAGATCGTTCATTTTCTTCAGACATGAGTCTTCCTCCTCGTTGGCATCGTCCTGCTGCTGCCGAAGCATTTGCATCTCGAATGCCGGACGAAGAGGACTCTTCCTGGGAGGAATTCCTTGCATCCCGGCTAGAGGTGTTACCGGCTCAGTCATCCCCATACCCAGCTTAACCTCATCCTTCTCCTTTCCGGTTACGGCCGACGATCCGGCGACACCAGCAGCCTTGAACGGGATCGGCGGAGGGGAGGCTTTAATTCCCCCCGTCGGCGTCCCAGTCTTCGAGGTCGGAGACCTCTGCAGTTTTGAGCTGCGCTTAAAGGCGGCCTGCTCATTCTCCTTTAATTTCGTGTTTTGGTTTTGAAAATCCATACTTTTGTTTCACCAGCGCATCGTGCGGCAAGAGGCGGCCCTTCATTGGCCGGGAGCGGGTACACCCTCGGAGGTCTACCCCCCGTAGGAGATAAGACACCCCTACCCCAGGACTCTGGGGCCCGAAACCTCCGTTTGCCCAGCACCGATACACAAAATGTGCCGGACGTGCTGGGGGTCGCACCGTGGCAATGCAGAGTCCGATCTCTGCATCCATGCCGCACTTCCTGACTAAGGTCCGAAGCGGCTGGCTTCTGACGACACACTGGAGGAGACCATCGGCAGTGCGAGGCACACATCAGTCCCTGCAACACAACAGGGACACTCCCAGGACCCCCCAGCGTGCGCCGGTCGAAAGAAGGTGGAAAGACACCCTTGATTCGGGGTCGAAAACAAGAAGGTGAGCAAGGTTAGCTCAGGAAAGAATAAAGACGGTGAGCTAAGACCTGAAAGATGAGAAGAAAGGCCCTAGCTCGGGAAGAACTGTGAGGAGGGTCTCACAGCTTGGCTCAGGTACCCCGGGGTCGCCAAGAAACACCCGTACAGTGGAAAGCCCACTGCCCCTTATACACTGGACAGATTCTAGGTAGTTTTAATTCATCTGGAAAATATCCTTCAGTTACGCATTTGAATGCGTAACTGTATCTTATTCATGTAAATATTATTGTAAATATTATTCATGTTCATGAATCTTATTCATGTAAATACAGGTGGCTGTAGATGAGCTGAATTTCTTACAACCTATGATTAAAGAATAAACAAAAATGATGGGCCAAATCTCATACCGATTAAGCTGTTCTGTATATTTAACTGGGCCAGTTTTTTTTATACGTTTGTATACAGCCAGAAGATATGATTATGCTAACAAATATTCAGTATTTATAATTTGAATTATAACTGTTATGTCGGAAACAGCTGGTCGTAGAACTGTGATTCAAGATTCAAGTTTGTTTTATTTGTCTATGTAAGACGGAAAACATGAACAAACATATAATAATGTAGGACTAGTGCGTCAACTGAGTCATATTGGGTAATTAAATTTCTTGGAATACCGGGCGGATGTCGACTGCCCAGCTTGTAGTCCAGAACGATGACATTGTTTTGACTACAAGGGATTAGGTAGGATTTCTAACTGAGAAGGCAAGCTCTTCTACGTTTGAATTCTACAATACTTCTCTTCAGACAAAATATATCATAATTTTTTCCCCCAAAAATAATTAACTTTTACTATGACAAAATTAGTAATAAATGTTAGTTAAAATAAAAATACTAATCCAAATTAAAATAAACTAAAATTAATTGAATTAAAATAAAAAAGTAATAAATGTTGCACAATTAAGTCTAAATGGTTAAGTCTGCTAGAATTTTTAATTCTCCTTGGTAACACTCCCATAAGCTAACCTCGAACAACGAGTCACAACACGATCTATGTTCAAAAATCATGTAGAGACGATTCAGTAAGCAATCCACACCCTTTACACAAATAGTCGCACATGGTCTGAAGGTAGGTACACAAGGGAAAAGGCTGTTTTGACCAACATAGACTAACCTATTACGACAGTAGATTCCCTCTTAACCGGCCACCTTTTAACCAGCCTACCTTGTCATAAAACATTTAGTTTTAACCGGTCTTGTTTTTTTTGGCAATGTTGGTTTTATATCTATCTTTCACATCAATTTCACTTCATATTGCAGTTAGTTCCAGATAATAATCTATGCGAACTTCTTTGAACGGAAGTGAACATCACCGGAAGTGAATACTGTAAGTTTGTTTACCTCATCGATGGTTTATATTCATTCCAGTAAATCACAATATCCATTTTTTTAGTCTTATCAGTCTATTTTTAGATGTGGTTTGTTTTTATTACGGTACACCAGAAAAACAAGTTTAGGACATGAGTAGCTGGCTAAAATTGCATAAAAGGGAGCTGGAAAAATGGCAGAGTTTACCTTTCAAGGGAACAGGTGTTGAGCTTAGGGCAAAAGCCGAGAAGACGAACAAATTCCTCACAATCAAGGAAGGCCTTTCCACGTCAGAATTCAGTAAATCGGTTAAGTTGATCACCAATTTCATTGCTGCGAGAGCAGTGCCCGGTAGATCGAGAGACAGATTCCAGTGCCGCAGATGTAGCACTGAGACAAACCCAACATCTGAGACCGTCCCTCACATCTTGGGCAAATGCGAATTTGGTGAACTCTTACGGAATGAAAGACACCACTGGATTCGACGCACACTGGCTGATGCCCTGAGAGTACAGGGGCTTGAAGTCTTTGAGGAAGTACACTGTCTAGAGTAAAACGGGTCCCATCGTCGTGCTGATATTTTGGCCTTCGACAAAATAACCAGAAAGGGGGTGACTATTGATCCAACCGTTCGGTTCGAAGACAAGGCGGATCAACCCGAGATAGCCCATCAAGAAAAACTAGCCATCTACGACCCCACGGTACCCTACTTCAAAGAACAGTACGGTCTTAGAAAGGTAAAGGTCATCGGCCTGATGGTGGGGGCACGGGGAACGATCCCGGAATTTTTCTTGAAGACTATGAAATCACTAAACATCCCCATAGGCATTGCTAAGGATGTAGCCCAGCATACATTCCAAATGTCAATAAGGATTGTAAAGAACCACCTTTACGCACCAGCATAAACTCAATGATCCTTAACACCAAGACAAAACACACCAACCATCCCCATTAAACATTCGTTGGTTGACATGCCTCCAATTAAGAACACTTATAAAAGAATAACAAGATTAATCATGCATGGCTGGCATCCCCTGTCGTCCGGCAGCCCAGTGTCTACTGGAGGGGCTCACCGAAGAGATGTTTACTACTATTTAGTGTTATTTTTCATCTTATTCCGGCCATAGAGAACTATAATTTAGTTTATGTATTTATGTACTAAAATTGTTAGAGGGAATTATTTGTTCCTTGATAAAACAAAGTAAAAAAATATTCCTTAACACTTTAAGATTTGCACATCCTTTCATTTTCAATTAGGGATAAGTTTAAAGTTTTTAAGTATTGGTCACAAGTGACAGAACACTGTGACTTTTTTAACTGCACAAGAGATAGATTGCTATCCACAATAAACACCCTCCTTAAACCCTTGATTACAAAGAACCCCACTTGCTAAATAAGTCAAAAAATAAATAATTAAAAATAAAATTACGATATACATAGAGAAAGATATCACTCTCCCCAAAATGCACTCTGTGGCCCAGGAACAGAGAGTAAGATCCATTCCTCCCTATGTACCCTCAGACAAGACTGAGTGTTTAGACTCAACCAAGACTCGAAGAGATAAGGGGAAGAAACCAAGGAAGACGCTTCAACTCTTTTAACTGGCTATCACGCTGGCCAGTCATTGACAAAAGACTTTACCAAATCAGTACATGTTACTTGTTCAGTTTGCAATTTGTTATTTTATAAAAGTCTTGGTGATGAGTTTAAAACAGTGCTAATAATGGAAAACCAAACATGATCACTTACTCTTGGGAATGAAGAATTTTGTGTGTTCGTCACTTGCTTTGTAAGTTTTAAGATGATTTTCAATGTTGACCTCAGCTGCTCCTTCTACCACAGAGTAGAACTGTAAAAGAGCAATTGGTTTAAAGAAAATTTATAAAGAAGTATGTAAATGCACAGTTGGATGAACAAGCTCAAAGAAGTCATTTAAAAAATAATCACCCTGAAATATTTGTTTGGCTCTCACGAGGCTATGCAATGAAATCCACTCGAATGTGACATATTTAAAACTTCTCATAGCAAAGATAAACTTGGTGGACGTTTCTGAAGACTGGATTTTTTAAATTTGTGACATAAGCAGTTTTTAAATGGTTGGGCTTCGTATGAATTTTGTTTTAAAAATTTTCTGTTTAAATTTTTCTGATAATGCTTTAGAATGTACTAATTATAAGTCTGTGTCAATGCCCTGCATCGAACATCCTACAGTTTTAATTTAGTGTTAAGCGATTTATCTTTAGACCAGATTTGTGCGATAACCTAAATCAGAATTTGTTTCCAATATTATTATTTACTCAAAAATAAAAATTTTATTGTATGCCATATACAATGTAATTTGTATCCAGTTTATTTCATACAGGGTGTCCCTGAACTGTCTACCAACCTCTTAAGCTATTATTCCTAACCTAAAGACAAGCCAAAATACCATATTTACAATTTCCAAAACTCCATAGTTAACCATACAGCCGCCACTTTGTATTTTTTTATGAATAATTTTTAATTTAAGAACGGTTAGTTATCCTAAGTTGAAACTTGGTACACAACCTTTTGAGATAAAGGTGTAATTGAAGAAAAAAAAAAAACGCTTTTTAACTCATACTTTCAAAGTCGCGGCTGTTTTAACTCTTTAAGCTTAAGTTTGTAGTTGTCTAAAAACTACAAAAGGTAGCAAAGTTTATGTTACTACGTTTTTTTTTTAGAAAATTTAATTTAAAACCAACAATATAAACCTTATGGAAATCGGTCCATAAATAAGATAAGAGGATTTTAATTAGGGGTGTGCGAATAGTGATTTTTGGTTTAGAATTGAATCGAATTGAATAGTTATTTACTTTTCCAAATATCGAATAGTTTCGAATTGAATAGTAACGTTGAAATTTGTTAACGAATAATTTATTTCAACTGAGATTGACTGACATTCAGGTATAAATTAGTATTTAAAATATGAGCATTAACAACCAAACTGTATTTAAGATTAATTTTGGGTCAAAATAAAGTTTTTTTTTTGTCAATAGCCTACTTATTTTTTCCAATATGATGTTCAAAGAAGTTGGGATAAATACTGGTAAATAAAAATAGCATCTAGATACTTGTAGCCTAAACTAAACTATAAGTGAAGGTGTGCATATTCCAACAACAGTGAACAAAACTATACAAGAAAAAGTCAACCTTGTAGGTATATTCTGACTTTATTTGGTAACCAACAATTCATAGGAAAATTTAATCATGTTCCCGGAATTCAAGCTTTTTGGATAAAATTCCTAAAAGTTTTACATGAGGTTTATAGCCAACTTATTTTTCCTAAAATTATAACACAACCACAATAATTTAATTACGGTATGACGAGAAAAAAAAACATTACTGCCAAATCGCCGAGAAGTTAAACAAGTCAACAACACAGCTGATCAGATAAATGCGAGAGCCATTTTAATTTTTAGTCCGTCCTGACTTTGCTTAGCTGACAAAGAGTATGATAAAATTTTGATTTACCTTATATCAACCGTCGGATTATAACATGCACGAATATAAATTTTAAGTCAATCTTAAGATGTATATTGATTATACAACTTTGTCTTCTGTATACGAAAAAAGTCCCATCATTTTATAATTTTAAGTATTGCACCACTGGTCGAGGCGTTGGTAACTCAGAACTACAGTTATTCGTTCATCTTCGTTAATAGAGCTGTTAATTGTGTAACCATTCATTGCATTTGAATAATATTTCTAATTTACACTATGCCAATTCGTTCATTCAAACGTTTGTTTTGAAAATTACAACTAGCCGTCGAGCATCATAAGGCCTAGTGTTTTCGGGTAAGCGGCGAGGTTTTAGAACGGTTCAAACTATTCGGTTCGATCTTTGAATATTTTCTGAAATTTCGAATCGAATAGAATATCGCGATATTCGATTCGAAATTATTCGAAGTTAGAGGTCGGTAGGGAGTTCGCCTACATATATGGCCCATATATCTATATCAACCAACTTAAGAGGTCGGTAGAGAGTTCAGGGACACCCTGTATATTAAAAAAACTACAAGATATTTGAAGGGAAATTGACAATGATCATTGTCATCGCCCATTTTGAATGCAGACTAAACTATGAATAATATTTTGAAAGGTTAAAGCAATCCATAAGTATAGAAAGGTGCATCTCACAATCTTGCATCACTACTGTACATCACTGTGCAACTCACTAATTTGCCACCACACATTGGACTCGGATGGCTTACCGTGTTGGTGGTGATCTTGCTGAGTGAGGCGCCGGGCTGCAGGCGAACATCGCCCATCATGGCAAAGTTGCTGATGTGGGACAATTTGTACGTCTTCACTCCGGGCTGCGACTCCAACACTTCGATGTACTTGTCTGTGCCGAACAAGTCCGTGATCCCTGCCAAACAGAGAAGAAAACTGAAAACCTGCCTGGGTTATGTGGCAGATGGGGGGGGGGGGTTACCGAATATCCACCCCCCCTCTTTCCCTTCAAGAAATTGGGCTAAGACTGTGGTGCCTGATTAATTTTATTATTGGTTAGATATAGCGACACCACTCATGTGCGTTTATGTACATTAATAGAGGAAGATATGTTCAATTTAATCCAATACTAATCTGTCCCAAACGAATCCTTGTTACCTGAATAGGCCTACCATCCAATCAAGGAAAACAAAACATTTAAAATGTAACAGTACTCATTGAGCTGAGAGCATTGAGTTATGAGGGTTTATATAAAAGAACTCCGGTATTTTGAGGCAAAATGTTTCAAGGAAGTAAAAAACTTATGTAAATGTTTAATACATGATTGGAAAGGTTGTATTTTCAAGCGTTTTAAACAATAAAAAGTTCACTATGAGCTCCATCCGAGGCATGGCACACATCATAACAGTATTCCACCTCTTCCCATGTCCTGGCCAGCACGTTGGCCATCCTCTTGATTACTCGTTCCCTGAGATGGCCAATATCACAAATTTTATGTCCTAAAAGAAAAATTCAAACACATCCTTATCAGGGCTGTTTAGAGGACATGGAATAGGTCCTTCCCTCCAATCCATGATTTGAAAAGTTTTAAGTGCCTCATGCACATGTAAACGGAAGTGTGATGGTGACTCAACTCGAGTGGACTAAACCCATCTCCTTCTCAATGCCATCTACCTGAGGGGAAAAATACCCCTGTAACATGTCATAATAGAGACTTGGACGATTTGAGACTTTTAGAATATGGCACTGACCTCATCTACGTAATTTCAAGGTCAATGCTCCGCAGCACTGCCAAATTTTGATGAAAAAAAAATTCCCAATTGGTATGAGTAAAACTTGACAAGCTACTCGTTAGAGAAATATTAACTACTTCTTGCTATCTTTTAAGTTATTAAGATATGCATTTTTAAATCCCCGGAGTTCTTTTATAAACACCCTGTATTCCCAAACTACTATTGATGTGATCTAGAGGTGAATAACTTACGGTATGGTGCTCCTTTGATGGTGCCCTTTCCAGAATCATGAACACGTTTACTCTTTTTCGATGCAGGTTCTGAAATTATAAACTAAATTGACTGACTCGATAAGTGAACAATTTCTTAATCATGTTGAGCTAGTTTATACTTTCTACTTTGATGCATTAGCTTTTTACAGCATGTGTTAGTGCATTCAATTTTGTAGCAATTTTGCATGCATTACTGCAGCAGTTCTCAACCTGAGGTTCGCAGGCTTCTAGAGTTTTGTAGATGCACGTGTAGAAGTGAACACAACAATTGATAATGGCGGATATAAGACTGAAACAATGCAGTTTTAAAATAACATACATCAATAATGAGCAAAAAATGAAAAAAAACATGGATGAATTAAAAAATAATAAATATGATTAACATTATTTAAAATTTATAAAAAATAGCCTTATGACATGGAACACAAATAAAGATACAGCTAAGCTAGAAACATAGCCAATAGAAAAATAATAAGGGCAAAAAGAGACTAAAGAGGGTGAATCAGAAGAGCCCTGGTAACCCATTGGTGCCGACTTCCGAGCGTTACTCGTCTGGCCGCTGCTGGTCCGAAATCTGCCTTACTAGCCTCGCTCGTGTCCACATTTTCAAGCACTACTTGTTCTTGCAGTTCGTTTCAAATCTGATAGATCGCTCCTAAATGCACTTTTATAACATTTATAAATGTCATGCTTCTTGTTTTGCGTTTTTACTAATTTATTTTTTGCCATGTGTTGCCATACAAATTTGGTTGTATTAAATGTCACGATAAATTGTTATATTTTGCTTAATATGACAGCCAAATAACTTGACTGTACGCAATTATTATAAAATTACAATGTGAATTTGACTTTCCTGAATAAGAATTATAAATATATAGGTTGGAGCACTGTTGCTTTGCCGCTAAAATGACAGTATGCAAAATTGACGTTTTGTTTATCAGTGTGTGTATGTTTTAAGTTAGTGACTGTAGTTATTCAGTGTAAATAGTGTACATAAAGTGGTTTTTTATTTGCAAACATGTTTCTTGAACAGTTTTTACAATTACTTTTACAAAGAAAATAGTTGAAAATGTGCAATAACAACCCAGCATTAAAAACCAGATTTCACCCGAAATGAGCTGTGGTAAGATAAAAAAAAATATATTTTTTTTATATGTTATTACTTATAAAAGTAACCAACTTATGATATTTCTACGTAAGGAATCATTTGAACTTAGTGATTCTAGTGTCATTTGTTGTCTGGATTCATCCTAGAATTTGTGAATAAAGTTTACTTTCAAATTGTTGTTTATACAAATTTTATTTTTTATATTCATTATAAATTTTTTAATTTCAAGAATTATTAAATTATCATTTAAGGGATTCTTTCGATAACAATTGGAGTAAAAGTTTACAATTTCAGTAAAATTAATTGCTGACCTAGGGGCACTGCAGGCTGCGCATTAATTCCTTCCTAATGGGTTAAATGCATTCTTGCCAGGGCTCTTATCTTAACTTGCAAGCAATATTATTGAAGTTTCTCCAAAAAAAACAAAAAAATGAATGTTGGAGTAAACTTATTTTAGGCAGAATCCCAAAAAAGAAAAATACCGATTATATCATGATTAGTTTTGCTTTTCCATACATTTTCAATAATCTCTGCCATATATACTTTATAGAAAAGTAGAATGATTTAATTAAAAACTAATAATTCGGGAAGAAATAATATCTAAAATGAGATTTTAGGACATTTATATTTAATATAAAATTTTCAGGGATAGTGGATGTAAACATTTTTCTAGTGTTATTCTTTTATGAAAAACTCAACTTTCACAACAATTATCACCTACATTGTTAAGATTATTGGTATAAATTTAATTGAAAATTATATAAAAATTACAATTTTTTATTGTTATACAGTAAGTAAAAAAAATTAAACTATACAAAAATTACAAGTAGAATAAAAATGCTATATAAAGTAGTAGAGGGTTCTATTTGATAACTTCTCGTCTGGATAGGCCACTTGTACAGTGAAGTAGTGTAAACTAATAGAGTGCAACCAATTAATCTATAATGGTTAAATTTGTTTTAGTGAAAAATTTATTCTGTTAATTTTAAAAGATGTGTACTGTTGGTCTGGGACACCTGGTATAATGTTGATAATGTTGTTGAAGTCTAATTTTAAGCCTTATTTTTTTTACAAATTGATAAAGTAGGCTTTCATAAAAATGTATATTTAACTACACAAATTAACTTTTTCATCTGGATTACAATAATCTCTTAATGAGTTATTATAGGTTGGGGGTACAATTTAAGAAAAATTTTGGGTAAAGGGTTCATAAGCTAGTAAAGGTTGAAAACTGCTGCATTTCTGTATTATAACACTCTTCAAAATTAAATAAAAACCTGAAGACAGACATTTTTACTATATTATGTTTTTGATCATGCAAGAGAATACTTTTATGCATAATAAGTGTTTTAACACGTTCGCTACCAGGTGGCTCATATTTGACTTATCTCGGCTACTGAAATAGATAAATATCTATAAGAGTGACCACCCCCATAAAGCAGAGAAAGGAATCATTATATTATAATTAATTTTATTATACTTTCCTTATAGGTATATTCAGGGTGACCCGGAACTCTCAGTGTCATGTCTTGAATTGATTGAATTAATTAAATTAATCATTTAAGTTTATAAAACTGGTAAACTCTTTATTCTGAACAAAAGTAAACATAGAGAAAAACAACAACACAACAAAATAATTGAATAAAACATATGTTAATAGTCAAATGATAATTTTGGGATATAATATTCTCTTGTTTATTGCATTGAGACAATAAAAAAACACATCGTACAAATAGGGGTCTATAATGCTCCGTTAAGCCGCTAGCCCCCATTTTAATTTTAACACATAATTTTTTTTCCGTAATGAATGGTTGTATACAGTAAGTTTGTATGTGGTATGGAAATTTAAAATTCCAATGATCATTTTCAGAAAGTTATTAAAGAATTATTTTTTTTCTGAAACTAAAATATCTCAAAATTGGTAAACTTTATCAAACATTTATTACTAAACACAAAAAGGCGACAAATTAAATTATCTAACCAATGATACCAAATTTGTAAGGATCTGACAACAAATAACGGAGTTATTGAAATTTTTACTACTAACTCATACATTACTAGAAAAACAGCCACAGTGAGTGCTGCATTGCATAGCTAATACAGGACGGGAGATGAATTAAATATAAATTTTTCTTCTATTGTCATTTACGTTTTTTGTGTGATGAACTATCAAGATCCAATATATGTGAATTTATTCTAAATTTTATAGGAGTGTTTAGGCAGAGGCTCTAAGACAAATCGGCATAAGAACAATCACGTAATCCTAGCTAATTTGGACCTAAAAGAACAACCACCAAATCTCAACACTATCACATTGGGAATTTGGAGAACTAGTATACGTGTTGCTCGAAATCGAGCAATTTATTTTATTACAGCAAAAATGTTACTTTAGTTCTAAATCAATGACATCCGACCAATCCAGTATTGTGAATATCTGTAATTACCAAAAACTACACGTATTTACAGCTGATTATTAACAGATGTTTAAAAATTCAATTACAATGTTATTTAAATGGGAAATTTTTAGATTTCAATGGTGGATAGCGCCTTTATTTTCAGTCCGATTCTCATCAGTTTTTGGCGGAAACAACTACAGACCAAGCCCTATCCAACGACACCAAAAACTTGAAAATCGGTTGAAAATTGTAGTAGGAGTTCTCAAGACAAAAAAACCCTTAGCGTATTAAATAAGTATAGATTATTGATGAAGATCAATTGATAAATACCAAAATGGTGTAACCTGATTTTCCCTACAATGTAATTTTTCATTCAAAGTAACTCAGTAAATTACCATGGAGCAAGGTTTGATCACCAGGTACTCTTAATAAATGCAGCGAATTGCGGTGCATGGACCCCCCAGTAAATGTTATTGTGCGTTAATGGCAGACCACGCAATCAAATATAAGCCAGGATTACAAATGGCCTAGATACTAGCATTGACTATGTACACTACGTGAATAGGCTTCTCGTAGCATAGGCGTGTTTGAAACCAACATACGGTGGCGCGATCTTAAGTGGCGTGCATGGAAGTACAAGAGTCATATGATTGACAAATCAGTACTACCACTCTTCTCAATCAAGGATGAAATATTTTATAACAGAGGGTTTTGTTTATGTTGTAATGAAATGTTTTTGCAGCACTGTAAATTCAGCTGAATAATAATAACATCGATTGCAGCGACTCTGGCGTGCCGTACACGAACCTTCCAAATTTTGGTATTAAACTTAATGCATTGGATGAGAAGTCTATTCACGTTAGTGCACATAGTTAACAAAATTAATGATACTAGTAAGGATGGTCATCATATTTGATGTGAAAAGATGTTGAACATTTTTACACACTTTAGGTTAGGTTCCAATTATAAACTATTGGTTAGACTGAGTTGGCTATAAGTCAGCTGTTGTTGTCATGAGGGTACCAACATTAATATGCCGTATTTACCACATTTGTCAAGAATCCCAGAGACCAAGCAAACAGAAAATGGGGCAGTTTGTACCACTACAAAACCAACCACCACTACAAAAGACTCAAGGTTCAGAAATAGACTGGTAAGTACCAGGTTAACCGAGCCTTGCTCTTTGGTTTTAATTCAGTTTTGATATAGTGTCATGGTAATAAAGCTATTAAATTTCATTTCCACCAACAACCAACTATACCTCTTCACAGTTAACAGCTGTTACAAAACGTCTGCTTAACATTACTGTTCTCTTATTTTTGTGTACCTTTTGTTGTTATTTCATTACCAAAATGGCAACCCATAAGACCAATGTTAAAAAATACGATTTTTAAACTTAAATATAGACCAAATTCGATTTTTCCCGGGATTGAGGCTGTTTCTAAACTTATTTTTGGGTCAAAACACTCTTAAATGCAAAGTTTAAGCAAAATCTAACAGCTAGATTTCGAGATCGTGGAACACACATCCCTTCAGAAATTGCTCGTATAGGATTCACAATTGATAATTCTGTTGTTTAGCAACACTGGCTCATATTTGAGCCGCCGGTTTATTTCAATGGAACTCTCTGGCTCATATGTGCCGGGCAACTTTAGCAGACAGGCTAACTCATATATGAGTCGGCCAGGCTATATTTTGGGATTTTTTCGCATGCCGGTAGCGAACGTGTTGAAATTTGTTAACCTTGTAGTATTAATAAAATGTTTGTGATTACATGCTGCAAAACATGCTAAATGTAATTTTTACTAACGGTTTTCACCATCTAGAATCTGGCTATGGATACTCTGATTCTTCCAGAACTCAACAGGGCGTTGTTTCTTTTCCCGAAAATAAAAACGGGATTCTGTAAAAATAGACATTAAAATACAAGTGTAATATTATCTCACATCTATACAGAGCACGATTAAATTTCAACAATGGTTAACCCTAACTACCATATGCCCTCGACTTTATAAAGAAACAAGGCAATGTTTATTGAAAACTCACTGTTTGTGAGTCCAATTATTTGTAAAAAAAAATTTTTATGCATTACATTCAATGTTATATTGCTTATGAGTTTAAATAGCATCATTTTAAATTTACATATTTAAAATTACCTGAGTGTGAATTATCACTATCGTTGGTTTTGGATTTTCCTTTTTGCTTTGGAGAAGAAGGTAGATTCTCTTCTTTTTCAAGACAACCTTCATCCTCAGCCATTTTATCTGGCAAAGTGTTGCAGGTAACCTGAATCCCTCCATTTCTTGGTC
Organism: Neoaliturus tenellus; assembly: GCA_030545055.2. Classification (NCBI taxonomy): domain Eukaryota; kingdom Metazoa; phylum Arthropoda; class Insecta; order Hemiptera; family Cicadellidae; genus Neoaliturus; species Neoaliturus tenellus. The sequence continues at coordinate 88,093,286 of CM061533.1, read as the reverse complement.
GTTTATGAGCAATACTATTTTTCTTAATTTTTACTTCTGACAGAGCAAGATCTTCTTTTTTGTTTATTCCAGCCTCTTCTGCAATGTCCTTGCTTACTTTATCTTTTGTAGATTGGTCACTAGCTCTATCAAGATCGTTCATTAACTTACTATCATGATCAGCATGTTGAGCTGAAGTCTTCTTAGTGTATGTTTTACGCCTGATTTTCATTTGTGGCGAAGAATCAGGCACGGACTTACTACACTTCGAAGATTTTGATTTATTTTCATGTAATGTTACTTTCAAGTCTTCCTTACTAGTAGAGGCCCCCGTCGCATGAATTAATGCCTTTGCTTCATTATCTTGATTTTCCTCGTTTTTAGAGGTCAAATCTTGCTTTTTAGGTTGAGATGTTTTTTTAGTATTTTCAACTGGTTTTACATTGAGAATACCACCTGAACTGTCTAGATTGGCACAGTTACACACAGGACCAGTAACATTCTTGATTGTTGTTGGTTGGTCGAGATATCCATTTTCTTTCTTTGAGTTGTCAGTCTCAGTTTGCTCCTCTTTCCTTTCACCTCGAAGTTTAGATACCGTGGTTGTTACTTCTTTACCTTTTTTCACAGGTTTTGGTTCTTTCTTTTTACTTTGGACAGATGATTTAGGCCTACCTCGTTTACCTGATGTTTTTGGGATGGGAATAGGATTGTCATTTGTTCCAATGAGTTCCCCTGATGTGTGAGCTTTTGAAGCATATGAATCTGTTATAACATCATCACTAGCTCTCTCTGCCACTCCAGCTTGAGAATGATTCATTTCATCATTTGCTGATTCTTTTTTTGCAGTTGTTTTTTTTCTTTGTGCCTTACTTTTAGATGGCAATTCCTGTAAATTTTCTTTGTCTCCTTGACTTAACTTTAAGGTATCCTCTTTTTTATTTTTATTGGCATTTCCTTTTAAATCGTTTATGTTTATATCTGAAGTGTCACAATAAATTCTATTTGGTTTTCGTTCTCGCAAAGTCCTTTTTGGCCCAATTTTTTCATCTTGACTTGTATTTTCTTTTGTTTTTTTACTTTTCCTTTTTGTTTCTTTACTCTGACGATCATTTACACTGGCCGGCACACTCTTGGTATTGTTTTCATTTTCTTGACTGATAATTTGTAAGGGAGAAATACCTTCTGTGTTACACTCCTGACGTTCTTCCACAATATTTGTCAGTTCAGGTTTCTTTTTCAACTCATAAGTTTGCCTTTTATTGCTCAAGGAGGATACTTGTATAAGATTGGGTAACTCAGGGCTATCGAAGAGGCTTTCATCATTTTCCTTTGAATCAACAACTTTTATGGGCTTTTTTCTTTTAGTAATTGTTTGGGCAACACTAGATTTTCTTTTAAGAGATATTCTGTTTTTTATTTCTGTGGGGATTTGCCAACCAACTTCAGGGATCTGCGTTTTTAAAATGCCATCGTCTGGAGGTTGAACGGTATCTATAACAAGAAAAAATTATTCAAGTGCCTTTATTTAATACTTGAATACATAACATTTCTCACATTAAGCTACGTGTGCCTTAACTGAAGTTGAGTAGTAAAATTTAGGCTTAAGGCTACTTGCCATTAGGTTTGATATTTTGTTTTACTCTTTACCCAATAGCAGACTGAAAGCTTTATAATCTACAACTAGACTATTTACTATTGCCTAGAGATAAAATACAAAACCGGATGACGATTAGAAGTCACTAATTAAAATGAAAATTTCAATTTGCAAAAGAAACACCATAAATACATTTGTAAATTAAATTGAACAAAGACATTTGGATGATTTGCAATTTGGGAACCTAACTCTTTTTCATATTTTTGTAGATAAAAAAGAGTGAATGTAATGTCTATATAAACCAAATAACAACAATAGTGTAAAATCTTTAGGGAAGAAATGGAATGAAACAAAACCCTGGAGAATATTATCTAAACGTAAATGTAGGTTATTATTACCTTCATTAGTAACCTCTTCGGGAACAACTGTTAAAGAAGAAGGCCTGGACATTTTATTTAACTTTACACGAGGATCATCTGAAACACACAAGATTTCATAATTGTGACTTGAACCCCCAAGGTGTAGATAGTGTTATTTTAAAATGTGACTAGGCTAAATTTAGGTTTTAAACTAGCTTAACCAGTAAGGAAGAAAATACAAAATAATTTATTATATTTTTTTATGGGAAATCATCAATACTTCATACAATAGAACCTCAAAGATTCTCAGGGAGTCATACAAAACAGACGTCTTATCAAGATGCTCGCATAATGGAGTGTCTTGCTATGAAAATAATTTTACTAATAATTCGTCTTATCATGATGAAATGTTTTTTAACTTTCTCTTTAGCAAGTGAAATTCAATAAAACCTCACTAGCAAGAGTTTTTTTAGAAAATTGACGTAATCAACCTAAAAGGAAGTATAAAATATAATTTTTTATTGTTACAAAAAAAATATATTCTTAAATTCAACTGTTATTAGCGTAATTAAAAATTTTCAGGCATGTTTCCGAGATCTCTATTCATGGCAGTACTACAATGATATGTATATTTAACACAGAACTTAAAAAGGTAGCATAGAAGCTTTTCCAAATGCGACATAAACAAAATCAGTAAAGTTAGTTTTAACAGGAGACAACTGAAAAAACGTGTCCCTGGGAGGAATTGTAGGGAAGGGGTTTCCTCAAACTGAGCATAAAGACATGTTTACTTCAACTGTACAAACTGTGGGAAATACGCATGAGAAATGTGAATTATGTTATACAAATTTCATAGCGAGATACTTTGCATTATTAAGGTTAGGTTCATGTTACGAAATTGATTTACTGTACTAAAAGATTCGTATTACTAAGGATGAATTTGTGCTATAGAGGTGCCCATTTTGAAATACATGTTATTAACATTGAGTGTTATGGGGCAATTCATGGGAACTATAAAATACTACCTGTTATCAAGGTAGTTGTGTTATCAAGGTTCATAGTCGCAAGGTATTTTTAATTAATATTTAATAATTATTAACTAACATTTATTTTATTTTTAATAAAATAAATGTTACATAAATTTAATAAATTTACAATTTATTCAAAAGAATAATGGCCAAATAAATTATTTCTTAAAATATACATTGAATATTTTAAAGTGGTTTTTACAATTTCTTGAACAATAGATTTTTTTTTAATCTGCGGAGAATTTTGAATTATTTTATTTTTATTAACAAAACTAATTGCAGAAAAATAATTGGGAATGTCAATAAAATAAGAGAGTAACAAAGTAACTAGCTGATACCCGGTATGCTTTGCAATGCTAACCTGAGGAAGTATTTTTTACATACACTGACTCAGGTGCTCTGCACCTTAGAACATATATTTTTATTCTTAAAACTTGGTGGCTGGCTAAATGAGCCATACGATATATATACAGAGTATACAGCTTAGACTGTCCGAATCATTTTTTTGTTGTTCATTCAGCAAGCCAAAAGAAGCAAAAAAGTTTATGCAAACATATGTCCTAAAATGTTTTGTTAACTTGCTAGCTGCCATTTTGTTTTTTACACTTGATAATATTTATTTCTATAATAGATGGATTGGGTTCATATTTGGCATGGACCTTAACTACAACAATATTTATTAAAAGGAATTATGTCCAGTGTGTATTTTAAATTTTCACAACAGACAAAAATTTGACAAATTAAATTATCTAAACAATGAGACCAAGTTTGTAAAGATCTGAGAACAAATATCAGAATTATTGAGATTTTTCTATTAAAATAACCTAAATTTGCATTAACCATAATCAGGGATTCCATTGTAACGGGTGTTACAATCTGGACACTATGAATGTAATTTACATATAAAAGAAGTTATTCAATCTTAAATCAGAAACATCCTCTAAAACAATCTTATTTATCTTAATTAAATTAGATGGTTTAAATTTTTTTTGTAGTTTGTTAGACTAAAATAAATAGGAAAAAAGGGGTGTAACGGGTGTTTTCACCCCACGCACAGGTCTTCGACCCATGTGAGATTTTTTTTGAATGTTATTTGTTTAATGCTGCATTGTATATTTTATGAATGAATAAAGAATTATTTGATTTGATTTGTTAATGAAAACGGACAATGAAGTTGGACCTCATGTAAATTTTCTTAAAACTCTGTGAAGTTTGCTGCTGAAATTTTATGAAAAAACTTTGAGTTACCCCCCCATTAAATGTAAATGATGGAACTGTACTCTATATTACTGTTAGTAATTATACTTTTTTAGTAAAAAATAAAATCATGCGTAACGGGTGTTACACAAAAATGTAACGGGTGTTACACAGTTGCTAAATTACGCTTTTTTGACCTTTAGAACACAGTGATTGGGTAAAATAACAAGAAGTATAATTAAACTTAGTTTATTCACATTAAGCCACAAAAACTTCTTTTTTGACATAAAAAGCTATATTTAAATAGAATTAACAGTTTAAACATACGCTGTTACAAAAATTATTATTTCTTAACTTTTATTTCACAAAAATAGCTGAAAAATTACAGCAAAAAGTATAATTAAGTATTCTTGAGTCATACTAAGCAACAAAAACCCTTGTTTTACTTTAAAAGTTGTAAAACTTTAGAATGGATAGTTCTTTGCATGAGCCATAACTGAAAAAATGAAAAATGTTGCAAGAATTGCAGTAGGTTGCTTATAAAATATAGCTTTTCATGGAAAATTAACTCATTTAGGCTTAAAATTGGGGTGTAGGCTTAATCAGAAATATATTTTAGGAATTCATGGTAACAGATGGAGAATTCTCAGGGAAATTTGAAGAAGTTACCTTTTATTTCATCTTAAGTTTCATTTTATTACAAAGAATAGGTGTCAAAATGAAGGTGAATAAACCCTAAATGGGGTTAAGCCTACAAATTATAAGCAAAACTAATGTAAATGGTATAATAACTGAATAGTTGAGTGTATTGTTCATTGTAACACCCGATACAAATAAAAAGTGTAACACCCGTTACGCGAAATACTTCTAAAATAATAGAACTAAAATTAAAACAATAATACCAAAGCACATGGGTAACACATAACCTCACTTTTACTATAAAAACGGATCTTTAAATATTTATTCATTAAGTAATACTAATAATCGTTAAAAAAGTGTAACGGGTGTTACATCATGTAGAGATATGTTTGTAAGCAAATTACACATGAAAAAAATAAAAAATAAACTTAAACTATAGCATGAATGGTGAGAGCAGAAATCCAGCAATCCTCAGCAATGACTTCAATCACAAGCTGTCTGTTGTTTTTTGCAGTTACAGGATTATGCTAAGTTTACAGGAAAACATTCCCTGAGGATAGGTGTGAATACGCATATAACAAAGAACCGTATAACCATAAATATGAAAATTAACTAAAAATGTAATATGAATTAATGAATTAGAACCTTTTAAATTAACTTTGAGCATAGTGAATTATTTTTATTTTCATTTTTATTTTTTAAACCTCAGGCTTACTTTAAGCTGGAATGCCTGTAATGCAGAATCGGTGTTTTTCAGCAGAAAAATCACAATAATTCTGTTATTTATTTTCAGATATTTACAAACTTGGTTTCATTGTTTAGATAGTTTAATTTGTCAACTTTTTTGTCTCTTGTAAAATTTTTCTAAAATTTACCGGTTTTTAGATATTTGAGTTTGACAATGGCCACCATTTTATTGTAGTTAAGGTCCATGCCAAATATGAACCCAATCCATCTATCCGTTACAGAAATAAACATTATTAAGAGTCTGCAGTACCTACGCCATTTCGGTATTTTGTCCCATAAGAACAATGTTAAATTTGAGACATGACTGTGAGTTTGTTTTTCGTCTAAAAATTACAAACTTGATGTCATTTTAAATGTTACCATCGTTTCCTTCATTTGACGTGATAGAAAATTAATTTAAAAAATTATCCACTAGAATAACGAATAAAAAAAATGTATAACACCATTTTTAAACCATGCTAAACCATTTTTAGGAGGTTTATTAAAAAATGTATCCACGTCACATGAACCGCCATACCATAATGGTGAACATATTCGGGTTTCATGCAAATCCGATGCAAGATTATCGAAATAACGTGTTTCAAAGACACCTATAATTAACATTGTTCTTATGGGACTAAAAACCAAGATGGCGGAGGTACTGCAGACTCTTAAGTGTAAAAAATTAAATGGTGGCTAGCGGATTAACAAAGCATTTTAGGACATGTGTTTTTATGAACTTTTTTGTTTCTTTTGACTTGCCGAACAACATGGAAAAGTTTTGAACAGTTGAAACTGGACACCCGTATATATATACCGTATTTGATTACCCATATCTTAATACAAAAGCCGAGTGACGGAATATATTAATTTTAATAATAATATTTCAGTGATATCATTTCTATAGACCATGAAATGCAAAATATTATAAAATTTCTTGAATTTCCAGTATTTTCTGATTAAAAATTAGCTAAATACATACATATAAACAATTATACCTTACTTGTATTCATAGTATAAGATAGAAGTAAAGATTAATTACAAACCTCGAACATTGGTGTCTTGAGGTAAAGTTTTTGATTTCATTTCGCTATGTGTTACTACACTCTCAATAACTGAAACAAGTTTAAAAAAAATCTTTATACAATGTACCATACACACTCCAACAACAAATAATTAATGATTTCACTGGCAAAGCATGTTAAGCATGTAATTTTTTGTAGTAATAGTATTACAGTGAACCTCAATATATACACCTGAAGGGGAATGTCAAAACTTCGTTCCGAGGTTCGTTATATCAAGATGATTTTTGACCATCCTTGATATACAGAGGGCAGAGGTTCATGACCACCGCCAATTACCTATTTCCAACAAACTTATAAATTGAGGGATAAATACGTGTTTACTGTGATAATACAACTTACATTTTGCAATTGCATAAAAGAATATCAGTTCATCATAATATTTTGAGTTGTATATAAACCCTCAAACGAAGGAGATGTATGGGTCCGTGCACCTTGGGTATACAACTCTAGTGAGGATTGTCCGTCGGGTGGCACTGGTGATTTGCTGAGTGGCAGGAGAGCTTTAGGCGTTTCGCCATTGTCAACTGCAACTGAAGGTGTTTGATGAGGTTCTGGTTTACATAGGGGGAGTAGACATTCTGGAGCGTTCCACGGCAGAATGTGCGGGGAGCGATTCACGAGATTGAAATCGCAATACAGCAGGGCTTTTGATTCCGTTTGCCATAGGGTTTTATTAAATTAATTGCAATTTTATGGAATTAGGATTCATGAACTAAACTTTTTTAAATCTTACCTTCATGGAAGGATGCAAATGGTCTCCTTAAGTTCACAAAATTCCTCATTTTAGGAAATCCTTGCTGAGGTACCACAAAGGTCTGTTCTTGGACAATTTGTATTTATAATTTTTACTAATGACCTCCCAAACTCTATGCCTTGCAAAACCTTGTTATATGCTGATGACAGGTCCTTTTTATATTCAGGTAACGATTTGTTGAAAACAGAAAATGTAATTACATCCTGATTAATACAATAAAAATTGGTTTTATAGCAATTTTGTATCTATTAATAAAACCAAAACTGGAAGAATATCTTTCTCGTTACTTCCAAACTATCTAGAGTCTGTTTTTTATTAAGAAGGTTGAAACAATATGTATTTAATCATCAGCTACTAGTTACTTATCACAGGGTTTTTCACGCTCACATTTCATATGCAAATCTTTTGTGGGGAAACAGTACTGGAGCTAAACAAGTTTTCATATGGCAGAAGAAAGCTTTAAGAATGTCGGTTGACATTCCAATTAGAAATAGTTGTACAGTTTTATTATCCATCACCAGTTTATGAGTTTATGACTCTTCCTTCTTTATTAATTAAAAAAAAAATTTTTGTTAAAGTAAATATTAATCTCTATTCTAAACGAGCTTTTATACATTGTTATAATACTAGACGCTCCAATGACTTAAACCTTCCTCCTGCTAGATTAAGTAAATTTTTAAGGTGTTTTTTTTTATTTTTATTTATTTTTTTTTTAAGCAATGGCTCTTGGAAGTCAAAGTGGCTCTTGGAAATGGTTTTTCATTCTGTTAATGAATATTTAAATTGTATAGATTTCTCATCTTTCATTTTAAGAAGTTGTATTTTATGCAGTGTCCTTTATTCTTTTGTTTGAACTCTGACGTTGTCTATTTCGGTATTGATCAATGAAAATCTATCTTCTTATTTCTATAAGGGTTTCGTCTGTTACGTCCCTTTTTCTCTTGATCTACTGAACCGATTTTTAAGATTGAGGTGTCATTTTAAAGCTTAGGATATACCGCAGTGACGAATCGTAATTAAAAAGATCATATTGTTTTGAGCTTCGCCCCCCTGCCTTTTGATTTATTTCTAGAGGGCGCTTTAAAATGTTGACCAACTTTTATTGTAAGTTCTTCAATGTGAATTTTAATTTAACAGCTGATTACCTTCAGATGAATTTAAAAAGACAGATAGTAAACAAAAATAGATCTCTGTCACTTCATAATCAACATTCACGTACTGTAGGTGAGTTTCACTCATACAGGATCATAAAATGCGCAATTTGCGCACGGGCCACCTCGTAAAGATTATTATTATTACACAAAAATTCATGGACACTTAACCATAGCTTTTTTAATAAATGGGACAACACTAACACAATGGTTGTATTCCGGGATCGTGCTTGGTAAAAACTGTTCAATAACCAGAGCCCAGAATGACTTGAAGTCACTTGGCTAGCAAACGATTCAGTTCCGTTTTGGTTACGCACCCGCACCGGTAACTTTTTTTCTTACCAGCAGCCCAAATAATATGGTTATAGTAAGTAACCTCCCACAAACCATTATAAAGTAAACAGTTGGTAACACTCATGTTTCCGGGATACAACCAAAAAGTTAACTTCAAACGCGGGAAACAAAAACAGCACTGCGTACACAAAGGCACATAAACACCAGAATAGGCGACGTCTGTAGAGGGACAGGATGCAACACAAAAGAAAAGGGATTAGTTTGATGATTCATTTAATAGTTCTCTTTTTAAACTTTGATATGTAGAGGTTCTTAGGTTGTGTGTCGGCACTATAAAATTCAAAATATTGAGGTTATCCTGGCTAAATCTTCAATATACTAAGGTAGAAATTAGAGGTACATTAGATTGATGGTCAGGTTCAAGAGAAAACTTCTTTACGTTGAGGAGTTCGATATATTGAGGTTCGATATATGAAGATTCCACCGTAGTAATGTATTGTAGAGTTAAAGTTTGGTTGATTAAATGATCTTGATAAAAATAGTCAATTATTACTTTCAACAAACCTTCATCCACACTGCTGCAACGTCGGTTCTCCATTAGGCCTATGTCTTTTTGTACTTCCAGTAATTTAGTGCTCTTTGTAGAAGCTGAAAAAAAGAGGTAATTAACAATATGAGAAATAAAAATCAGGGATGTTTTGAGACAAGTTTTTTTAAAGAATTTTTCAAGAAATTTTAAATCTCTTTAAGCAAGACAGGATTTTATTTCTCAAGATTTTTCAATACGAGTTATATTTTGTTAATAATGTTAAAAAACGTTAGGTCTATAAATAACCTACAAATTGCTAGACCTATTTTACTAACAATTTAATACTGAAATAGGCCTACATGATTTTGAAGCAAGTTGAAGTGTTTTATTTTTCCTATTCATAAATTTACATCCCAAATTTTTACATAATTCCAAGTTTGTTTTTTTAGTTTTTATTGATCATTTTTGTCCATGTTTATTGTTATGATTATGACTGTAATTTATACTTTAATTTTTGTCTAGACATTGAATTTTTGAGAAGTATTGTTAAGCGTGACTAGCGTGAGACATATTTAACTGAATATAGCAAACACAAGACAATCCAAAAAGACAAGACTGAAATTGTAATTTAATACTTTACTAATAAGACTGGTGTTTCAGTCTGGTAAATTTTGCAATTTCAATTTTGTATGCTAACTCTTATCACCATATCTGAGCCTATGTTTAAGAGTTATTTGTAATAAGGTACTTAATAAGGTTCTAAATAAAAGGTGGAAATCAGTCTTGCCTGTTATAACTTACATTTTCCATAAATAATCTGTCACAAATCACGATTTAACAATGTTACTAAATCAGATTAAAATTCCGTTATGTACGAGAAGAAAATCACGTATTTAATTTTTATGAGAAATAAAAACTGCGCACGCACTGCCAGAATCAGCAATTTGATTGTTTTTGGATGCCCTTTTTCTGCCAGGTTGCGGACTCTGATAACGATGTGACCGTTCCAGGTGTATATGTATAGTTCCATGATTTACTTCATTTATTGTTTCATTTTATTAATGCCCCCTCCCATATGTCAAATTTATGATTACATCACAATTCACAATGAGTAATTGCACCACAAACAAGAGGTATGTACCATTTTGTGTCCTTAAACACTGCTTATTGCTTACGACATGTCAAAGAAAATTACTTAAATGTTGTTCCTTTTATTCTTTGTTGATATATTACATATTTAGGCAACCAACATTTATCTGTGAGCAGCAAAACTAATACCTATATTAGGCATCATAAGTATTGAGATAGAAATTTGTATTGCATAATATAGTTTATTTGTATAGGTACAGTGTTTTTTCTTTATGTTTTTGTTTACTTGTTGAATAACAAAATGTTTTGTTGTTTTCGTTAACAATATAATCAGTTATAAATCAGTGTAGTATAGTTTATATATATCAAACTAGAGTTTGTATTTTTTTGTCATAGTAAACCTTTGAATTTTTTCAAATCAGTCAAGAAGTAAGATGTCTAATTTTTTCATTATTTATGCTATTCAAGTTAATCCAGTTTTGTTTGTATATCTTATTTATCTTATCTTATTCTTAACTCTAAAACAAGCACTGTTTGTACAGGCAAATTTTTTTTTCTTTCCGAGGATTTTTAGATTTTTTTGTTGAGTATGGGAGTTTTGGCCACCAGGAATCAATTGGAGTTGGTCCCATGGCTGGGAAAAATCCGATTTACGTCCTAGAGCCCTTCTAAGTTCCCATGTTATCCTAATGGAGATTTTTGAAGCTATTAAATTGATCAGTAAATCAGCTGAAAATTGTTGATATAAACATATTTGTTACATAATATTTAACCCGTGATCCAACAAATTTATACCAAAGTGCACCCATTGGCCTGGTGAGTGAGCAAAACGAACAGGCTCGTTAAAAAAAAGAGGGCAAGTGAGCAGACCGAATGAGCTTTGTTTAAGAAAGGAGAGTGACGCTTAATTTTACTGAGCATAAGCTCGGTCACTCTGGTACTATATTCTAAAACAAGCAATGTTTGTACAAGCAAAGGTTTTTTTCTCTCCAGGGATTTTTTATTTTCTGATTGAATATGGGGGTTTCAGCCACGAGAAATTGATTGGAACTGGTTCCATAGCTGGAAAAAATTCATTTTCCGCATTACAGCCCTTCAAAGTTTCCATGTCATGTGTATGGACAGTTCAAATTAACTACCAAATTGAAAAAAATCTGCTGATAATTGTAGATATAGACCAATGTGTTACATCTTTAACCTATGATTCATACAAATTTATACCAAAGTGTAGCACCCTTTGGCCTGGCGAGTGAGCCAAGCGAAAGAGCTTAAAAAAGAAGAGGGCGAGTGAGCGAAGCGAAAGAGTTTGTCTTAAAAAAGAAGAGGGTGTTCGAGCTTTGTCTGAGAAAGGAAAGTGACGCTTCATAATTTTACCAAGTATAAAATCAGTCCCCCTGGTGCTATATTATCTTATCTTATACCCTAAAACAAGCAATTTTTGTAAGGGCAAAATATTTTTTCTCTACAAGGATTTTTGACTTTTTGGCTGAATACGGCGGTTTTATCCACGAGGCATCGATTGGAGTTGGTCCCATGGCTGGGAAAAATCCAGTTTTTTTACTAGAGCCCTTCAAAGTTCCAATGTAATCTTTATGGAGATTTTTTGCAGCTACTAATTGAGTAGAAAAATCCGCTGATGAAATAAACATAATTGAGAAATAAACACATGTCTTATATGTTTAACCCATGGTTCAACAAATTTATACCAAAGTGCACTTATTGGCCTGGTGAGTGAGCGAAGTGAACGAGCTTGTTTGAAAAAAGAAAGATTGCCAGTGAGCGGAGCAGACGAGCTTTGTCTTAGAAGGAAGAGTGACACTTAACAATTTTACTGAGCCTAAGCTCTGTCCCCCTGGTACTATATATAGGCCTAATCTAAAAAAACTCAATGTTTTTGTACGGAAATTTTTTTGACGTTTAGTATTTTTTATTTTATTGTTGTATATCGGGCTTTTGGCCATGAGAAATCAATTGGAGCTGGTCCCGTAGCTGGGAAAAATCCGGTTTTCGTCCTAGAGCCCTTCTAAGTTACCATGTTATCATGGAGATTTTTTGTAGCTGCTAAATTGAACAGAAAAATCAGGTGATAATTGTAGATATAAACATGTGTGTTACAAATGTAAACCGTGGTTCCACAAATTTACAAGGTCACCGATTAGCGTGTTGAGTGAGTGCAGCGAACGAGCTCGTCTAAAAAAGAAAGAGGGCGAGTGAGCGGAGCGAACGAGCTTTGTCTATGAAAGGAGATTGACGCTTAATTTTACCGAGCATAAGCTGAATCCCCTTGGTACTTTAAGGACGAAGTTTACAGACTGTCAGCCAACATGTAACATCTTTTACTGTGCAACATGTAAATAGTTAATTGTAAACTAAAAATAATTATGGTAGTATCCTGTAGATGAGAAGAATCCCATTATAATTCACATCGGCCCCAAGGGCTATGTCCTACAGGCTTTCACAAAGTTTCAATTTTAACTTATGGAAGAAGGGAATTCCCCTGTAATTCCAGCTGTAATGTGAAAATGCTAGCAAATCAGGAGGAACAGAGATGTTTTAGATATTATATATTTTTAAACTAACTAGGTCCAGATCAAGTAAAATTTTGATAGAATTTCAACCAGTGGGTGGTTTTTTGTAAAGTTAACGTAAGATACAAGGTTAGAAAAAGTTGTCATATTTATTTAAAATAGAAGTAAAGATTAATGACAAACCTCGAACATTGGTGTCTTGAGGTGAAGTTTTTGATTTCATTTCCGAATGTGTTACTACACTCTCAATAACTGAAACAAGATTAAAACCTTTATAAAATATACCATACACACTCCAACAACAAACAACTATTGGGTTCATTTAGAAAGCATATAACTGCAAATTTGAAATTGACAATCAATGTTAAGATTATTATTTTTGTAGTGATATTATTAATAATGTATTGTAGACAGAAGATGTCATGATGAATGGCCTGTTGTACTTTGGACTCCTTTATCTTTATCTCTGTCTCTACTCCTGCCTTTTATGGAATGTATTCTATTAAATTTAATAGAATACATTCGATAAAAGGCAGGAGTAGAGACAGAGCTCGGCCTCTGCAGTCGGCGTTCACCTACCGGCCGGTACGCGTTGTATAGTGCACTAATCGGTTTTTTAAATGTTAACTTATTCGTGTTATGTGTGTGTGAATTTTAACCTTTTGGCAACGAAATGATGTTTGGTTTCGTGAAATCGGACCTGATGATGACAGTTTATTTGTCGAAACCATGGTAGTCCAGGATTAGTTTGGATTTATTGAAGCTGAAGACGGAGGTACGTAACCTATTTATAATTGTCTTTATCAGCTTCGGAGGCTTAACAACATGAATAAGTTAAGTGACAAACTTTACAATAAGCAAAAGTTGCAACATTAACCACCATGTCTAACCAACTGGCTAATTTCAGGAAATACTCATCAAGCCACAATTTATATAAAATTTACTCTATTTAGCAGCCATTGTACAGCTAACCACTTATAAATATAAAAAAATAAAAAATATTTACAATTCAAAATATTTTAAGCACAAATGAATGGAAATTTATTTGCAATAAATCCTAAACAAATTCTAAAACAGTCGGGATTATGGCCGACTGCAGCATTGAAAGAACCCCTCAAATCTATTATTTTTGCAGATTTCCTTGACTTTCCAGACTCTTTTCCTATTTCCCTGACTTTCCAAAATGTGGACACCTTGAGTTTGTTAAATACTCTTGATAAAAATAGTTAATCATTATGTTCAACAAACCTTCATCCACACTGCTGGGACGTCGGTTCTCTATAAGGCCTACTTCTTTTTGTACTTCCAGTAGTTTAGCGCTCTTTGTAGAATCTGGAAACAGAGGTAATAAACAATATGAGAAATAAAAATGTATACAAATAAATAGTGATGTAAAATACCCAGGTATTTAAAAACCCAAAAGTCATAAATACCCGGGTGTTTTGGGTATTTACGAAATCTAGCAAGATTAATTTATATTTAGGCCTACCCATGAATATGTTATTATTATTATTGTATTATATATTAGGCTAGTCAATATCAACCTTTTTATAATTTTTTCAATGATTTTGTAATTTTTAGATAAAAATACTATCAAAAGTTTATAAATAACAGGATTTTTTTAGTCTAAAATCATGTGAGATCAGTTGCTTTTCCTTTTAAAGGTAAATATTACAAGAGATTGTTAAGCCACGTCCGCACTGGCTGAACATGTTTGTCGAACAAAGTTCTTCCGAACTTTGGTTTGTTCGTTGCTAACCTTTTAGAATGTAAATCATATGGTCGCTAATTGTTCATCATTAATGTTTGTTGATTTTTTTGTGTTCGCCGAACAAGTTCACCATGAATTTTCTCCCAGTGCGGACGCGGCTTCTCATTGCTATTCAGTAATATAGTAGGATAGGCTGTGGCTATTTAAACAAGCACGTGCACTTGCTGCAAAGTGCTTGTAACTTGTAACAATTCTTTTTTAATTTTGTATTTAATTACATTTTCTAACTATGAACATTTTTACCTAAATACATATTTGTATTTTTAATAACAATATAAATATTTTCTTAGAATACTTCAGCACGTGCCCGAGTTCATTTGGCCAAATTATTTTATAAGTGTTAACTTTGCGTCGTTCCGTTCTTTCGTTGAAAGTGTCATGTATCCCTGTATTAAGTGTTCCGTGACTAAGTGTATTTTTTATTTCTTGACAAACTCAATCACAAGGGATATAAAAATGTTTTAACTTGCTGTTTTCCACCTGATGATGTGCCTATGTGCATGAAACAGCTGTAGTGGCATGCAACACATTGGATCATTTTGACAGAGCCCAGGTAATCTACACCTTTATTTGCTATATTGGAGCTATGTAGCTATATAGCTTTATTGCTATATTATGTGCCTATGTGTTATATTGGAGGCTAATCCATCAATAATAATAATGTGTAAACTACAATGAAACAACAAAATAGAAATATACATTAACTAAATTAATAATAGGTAATTAATGTACAAACTAATACATTTAACCATTAATTAGTACTTCCGATTTATAGGGGCAGTCGAAAATCAACAGGATTTGGATTTGTGCCACTGCAAACTTTCCTGATTTTTGGCACTTTTTTCCTATTTTTTCCTACCTTTCGGCATTTTTTCAAACATTTTTCTGACTTTTCCTCACCAAAACCCAAAAATCCTGACTATTCCTGACTTTTCCAGACTTTTAATGTCTGTGGCAACCCTGTATATATATCTTTTTAGCGAATTTCCCATAGGGAATAAGCTATTACCGTAGGTCTCATGGTAAGACCTAAGCCCGGGACCATGTTACTTTTTCGTTTTTAGGTGCCCAGAGACCAAAAATAATAGTCATTAAAATTTATATATATATATATATATATGTATATATATGTATATATATATGTATATATATATGTATATATATATATATATATATATATGTATGTGTCCCTAGACACGATAACTCTCGTAAAAATGGTCCGATCGACACCAAATTTGGTAGAGATGTGTAATCCTATGTTTATTCGGATGAGTTCGTAAACCAGACATATCGACCTATCGGAAGGGGTAGTTTTGGGGGGTTTTGTACCCCAAAAATGGGTTTTTTGCATTTTTCATATGTAATTTTTAAAAATTTCAAATTTTTGTTTTGACCATTGGATTTAGCTCAAAAAAACACACAATTTAGCATTTTGAAGCTTTGCTCTATCTCCATTGGTTACCGAGATATTACAAAGTCTAAAGACAGTACGTTGTATTTTGAGGCTCCAATGTTAATCTTATGGAGAATAAGGATGTGTTAATATTTCACTTATTAACCAATGTTTTTGGATGAAACTTGGTATTCAGCTTCATTTGGTTGAGATTCATTCATTTATGGTAAAAAATCTTGGTTTTTGTGCTTATCATTGCAGCAAACCTGCATACTCTTTTCCCATGTTAATCATATGGAGAATAGGCACAACTCCTTTAGCAATGGATAGATATTGATGAAATTTAGTGTATGGCTTCATATGGTCAAAATAATTTTTTTTTATGCTAAAAACCTACTTTTAGAGTTCCTCATGGCAGCATACCTGCATACTCTTTCCCTACATTTATCATAAGGAGGTAAACATTTATTTCCCTATTTATGAGCTTGTGATGATTTTTGGTTTACAGGTTTATCTGGTCATAATTAATACTACTAATTTGGAAATTCGCTGAGTACGCAGGTCTGCTGCGACGGGGGTATTTCTCAAGGCACAAGTTTTCATAAGCTGCAAGCTAAAAACAATTAATTATAAATTCATTGAATTTCACACAAAGGGACTGGTATTTACTAGTTTTATTTTAGTTAAATTTCTAGAGTGATTCATAGTCCATATGTGGACAAGAAAACTGTGGGTTTTAAAGTTTGATATCTGCCTTAAAATACAAAAATGATACACAAACCTTTTTCTGGGGTTTTATTCTTTGCCACTTGAGACAACACAGTCCCGCCAAGCTGCTTGATTCCTGAGGAACCAAAAAAATATACTGTAACTCAATTCACATTGACCTGTGAAGTGCTAACCTAATTAATCTAATGTTTTTTATATACAATTTATTTTTAGATGTGATGTAATTAAAGAATAAATAAAATAAACAATGAGGGGAAAAAATCTAAGAGAACCAATACAGACCTTGAGAAGTAGTTTTCTTTTCAGCTCCAGATTTGGGATTTTGAGGAGGGATTTTTACAGAGCCTGAACTGCTATCATCTAAAACACATAAATAATGCTGAAAAAATCAGTTCAGCTCGAGCAGATAAGAGCTTGTCTGCTCTGCTCTGCTGCATGCCTAACTAAATAGAAGTGTGTATCGGTAGTCTGGCATGACGCGTTTTCAAAGTAATTCAGTAATAATATAGTATAGACAGTGTCCTTTTCAAATTTTGCAAAGATTTAAAAAATGAAATAGATAAAACAAATATCAAAATTGTCTAGGCTACACGGCTCGCTAATAAAAATTTATAAACAATATGATAGAGGATTCGACAGTGCAAACACTATATAAGATTAAACCGATAGATGGTTCTGTGATTATGGGATTTAATAACATTGCCGAAGAAGTGAACAAATACTTAACAAACCTGGCCCACGGCACGGCACTGAAAACAATTCTCCTTTTGATGATTTATATCGAGAGCCTGCAATTAGAATAAATTCTATTTTGTTAATTACACAACTTCAGAAGAAGTAGTAAGCATTATAAACCGACTCAAGAATAAAAAATCGATACCGAATCTGAGTCTCAAAAAAATTTAATCTCGATCCTTGAATCTTTTGAGTTACCCAATATTAGAATCTTAATCACTTTTTTCTGAGGTTATTAGAGATTATTTTTTTAATGATAAATAATATTTAATAACTTTATTAACAACTAACCGGAAAAAATCCATTTTTAATGATACTAAATTAATAATAGTTTTAATTCAATTGGTAAACAAGACCACATTAACTGGTGAACATAATAACCGAAGCAAATACCGTAAAAACTAATATATATGTCACTGAATTCGATCTTTATGTTTTTTGGATACGCTATTTAAAATAAAATAACTTGGCGACAATTGTTAGCACAAGGAAGGCTACACAACTGATTTTTCAGTTTTCTTTGTATTGGTGTTTGCTAAAACCTCCTCATCAGGATTTTATTTGGCGAGAATTTAAACTTTTGCCTTCTACCATTGTTAAGTCAAATTTCTTCTGTGAAGTGTGTTTCGATATATTTTTGTAAAACCGTTCAACCGATTGGTGCACCTAATCATGTGGTAGAAATTTATGAAGCCAATATCGGAAATCAAAAGTGGTAGTGTTGATAAATGCTGAATGGTTTTTGGCAGGATCGTAACTTAAAAATACCCCTGTCGCAGCAGACCTGCGTACTCAGTGAATTTCCAAACGATCTTAAGATATTGTATTTTCCCCATAAACACCATAGGAATGGGTATGTAGGTTTGCTGCCTTGGGATGTTGTTAGAAAATGTTAGTTTTGTTGGGAAATGTCATACGTTACGTTAGAAATGTCAAACTGTATCAATATTCGGCACTTTTTAATTTTCCCTTTAAACCCCATGGGGGTGAGTATGTAGGTTTGCCGCCATATGGGTGTTGTAAGCAAATATCAGTTAAATCCTACCTAGTGAATGTACATACCAAATATTATCAAGTTATGGTGTTATTTTCATTTTCCCCATAAACCCCATACGGGTGAGTACGTAGGTTTGCCACTATGTGGGTGTTGTAAGCAAATATCAGTTGAACCCTACCAAGTGAATGTACATACCAAATTTTATCAAGTCATTCCAATAAATAAGCGAGCTACAGGGTTGCGTCGATTTCCCATAAGATTAACATGGAAAACATGTTTTTGGCTTTTCTCCGTAACCTGTTCAGTCAAGTTAAAAATTCAAGATACTAAATTGTTTGTTTTTTTAAGCTCTTTTAAATGGTTTTAGTTAAAATTGTTGAATTTTGAAAATTATGTTCCAAAAATGCAAAAAACCCATTTTTGACCCTTTTGAAACCCCGTTCCCATAACCCGATCATGCTGGTTTGCGAACTCATGAAAATAGACCTATTCTTACACCTTCATACCAAATTTCATCAAAATCGGAGGTCCCCTTCTAAAGTTATCAGTACCACGGACACACACACACACACATATATATATATATATATATATATATATATATATATATATATATATATATATATATACATATGAAACTGAACAAACGGTGTTTTTGGCTTCTGGGGACCTCGAAATGAAAAAGTAACATGGTCCCGGGCTTAGGTCTTACCATGGCTACTACCGTAATAGCGTATTCCCTATAGGGAAATTCGCTAATAAGAAAGACATATTTTCTTATTCATAAAACTTGGTGGCTGGCTAAATGAGCCATACGATACATAGGGTGTTTGGAAAAAAAACGTTCCAATAATTCAGAAGGTTGAAAGACATATTTTCTTATTCATAAAACTTGGTGGCTGGCTAAATGAGCCATACGATACATAGGGTGTTCGGAAAAAAAAGTTCCAATAATTCAGAAGGTTACTCTACACATGAAAATA
The DNA here is from genome assembly GCA_030545055.2 of Neoaliturus tenellus. NCBI lineage: Eukaryota > Metazoa > Arthropoda > Insecta > Hemiptera > Cicadellidae > Neoaliturus > Neoaliturus tenellus. The sequence goes on along the minus strand of CM061533.1, from coordinate 88,073,723 downwards.
AGCAAAAAAGTTCCCTTAAACATATATCCTAAAACAATTCATTAATATAAGGAGTTCTTACCTTAGCAATCCTAATGTTTGTATTTGATCCAATGAAATCGATTTCAAAGCCGTAGCTTCATCATCAGTCAGGATCTATAGGTCGACCAATTTTAACAAATATAAACAATGATTGACAATTCATTAAGCCGTCATTTTGTTTTTTAAACTTAATAATTTTATTTCCGTAATGGATAGTTATATTATGTTAATTTTTGGCATGAACCTTTATCACTCCAATGTCCATTTTCAGGAAAATAATTATTTTTCTCTTATGTGTATTTTCAAAATGGCGGCCATTTAAAAATTTTAAACTCATCTTTCTCAAAAACGGTAAATTTTATCAAAATTTTATAACAGACAAAAAAGTTGACAATTAAATTATTTACACATTGATTTACCAAGTTTGTATAGATCAGACAACAAATAACGGAGTTATTGGGATTTTCCTATGAAAAAACCCCAAATTTGCATTAATGATAATGCAAAATCAATGTTTTTCTGTAGAAAAATATCAATAACTCTGTTATTTGTTGTCAGACCTTTACAAACTTAATATCAGTGATTAAATAATTTAATTTGCCTACCTTTTTGTCTCTTGTAAAATTTTTATATCACTAACTGTTTTTGAGACATTGTGAAAACTTAATATGGCCGCAATTTTGAAAATACACATCGGGGAAAAAATAATTTTCATGACATACATAAATTAACATTGGCGTAAAAAAGTTCATGCTAAATATTAACTTAATACAACTATCCGTTACAGAAATAAAAATTATGAAGTGTAAAAACAAAATGGACGCTAGCGGCTTAACGAAGCGTTTTAGGACATATGTTTACAGGAACTTTTTTCCTTATTTTCATATGTACAGTAACCTCCTGACTTATTGGAACGTTTTTTTCGAACACCCTGTATATACAGGGTGTCTTTAAAGTCCGTCACCGAACTTCATAACACTAACTTCATGAACTTTTAAGTCTAATTTTAACATTGACAGTCTCAATGTCTCAATATTCTTCTCACACTAATACTATTTTCTGGCTTACATGGTGAAAATTAGCAAAAAAGTCATGTGAAGATGTCTCCTAATATGCATACATACCCAGATATCCGCCATTTTGTTTTTCCCACTTAATAATTTTTATTTTGGTGACAGATTGTTGTAGGTACTTCATATTTGGCAAGCACCTTTACAACAACAATGTCTATTTCCACAATAAAAATTATTTTTTTTGTGATGCATATTTTTAAAAATGGCAGTAATTTTAAGTTTTTAAACGAAAATATTTTAAAACGGGTGAATTTTATCAAATTTTACAGGACCCAAAAAAGTTGACAAATTTAATTATCTAACCAAAAATACCAAATTTTTCAGGATTTGACAAAAAATAATGGAGTTATTGTCATTTTTAGCAGCGAAACATTGATTTTTCATTATAATTAATGCAAATTAATTATTGTTATTTGAATAGAAAAATCACAATAACTTCATTATTTGTTCTCAAATGCTTACAAACTTAATATCATTGGTTAGATAATTTAATGTGCCAACTTTTTAATGTCTTGTAAAATTTGTTTGATAAAAATTAGCGGTTTTAAGATATGTTAGTTTAAAAACCTTGAAATGGCCGCCATTTCGAAAACATACATTTCAAAAAATGATTTGTATTTTGGAGATGGACATTTTTGTTATAAAGGTTCATTCAAAATATGAAGTTCCTACATCAATCCGTCACCGAAATAACATTATTAAGTGGAAAAAACAAAATGGCGGATATCTGGGTAAATATGCATATTAGGACATACCTTCAAGCGACATTTTATGCTTATTTTGACCCAATAAGCCATATTATGAAGTTTGGTGACGGACTTTAAAGGCAACCCTGTATATGGTGGAACCTCCACGTATCGAACCTGAAGGGGAATGTAAAAAATTCGCTATAGCAAGGCCTTCGATATATTGAGGTTTGTTATTTCAAGGTTCATTAAATTAGCCTAAATTACTTTTTCTTTGTGTTTTAATAACATGTAAAAGAGTTTCGTATTGATTTATAGGTTATTTAGAAATAAGAATAGCCTTGACACCATTCTTGTATACTGAATTGTATATATAATGAATAAAGAAGGTTTGAGTTTGAGTTACTTTTAGGGAATTTCCCTATAGGAAATACGGTACACTATTATGGTAAAATAATAATTAATAATTATCGTGTGGCTTTTAGTGGAGCGAGATCAGCAATTAACTGATAGTTCTCCTCGCCTGAAATGCCTGCACTTTTTTGTTTTCTATGCAGGTGGACCAACGGCTTAACGTGAACCCCGGGAGCGGCCGAATGATCTTTTTGTCCCTGGGCCGGGAATTGAACCCGGGCCCGCTGGGTGATAACCCAGAGCTCTACTACTGAGCTACGACCGCTGCCATTATGGTAGTACTATTATGGTAGTAGCCATAAGTAAGACCTAAGCCCGGGTCTTACCGGCTTAAGCCCGGGCGTGAACACAATACCGTAACTTTTGAATGGAACTTCCGATTTAGTTACTATACTAAATTACTTAAAATACTATTAACTTATTTCTCATAGGCCTAGCAATTGAGGAATAAATACTGGTTTACTGTGATTGCATAATCAAAATTTTTTTATTGCACAAAATAATATAACAGTCCACTGTAACATTATAAGATGTTTATAAACCATTCTTTGGGGTTTTTATCACGAGCTGATCAGAACCACGATTATAAATAATGAAGCAAAAAAACTAAACAGTGCTGCAAACACAAAATTTATTTAGTAAGCATCGATCTGGACTAGAAGACGTTTGTACTCTTATAAATAGAGTAAACATGGCGTTTTTAATTAGTACTAAGACAATAATGTAACATTTTTTAAACAAAATGCTAACGGCCGCTTAAGGTAATGAATGAAACATCACTACCGTAGCACAATAAGTTAACTGCAAGAACAAGAACAAGAACGGGAGACAAGAACATTACTACAGCAAGAACACAAGGAATGCCAAATTGCAATGTCTATAGAGCGACAGGTTGCAGCATGAATGAAAATGGATGAGTTCAATGATTCAACTTTTTATTCTTTTTTTAACTTCGATATGCTGAAGTTTTGCAGTTAAAACTTTGAAATGTAGACGTGGTAAGGTCGTGCATCAGCGCTCCTAAAGTTCGTTGAATTGAGGTTATCATCCTAATCCGTCGATATATAGAGGTAGAAATAACATTAGATTGATAGGCAGGTTCAAGGGGAATGAGAAAACTTCGTTATATATCGAAAACCTTCGATATATTGAGGTTCGATAAATCAAGTTTCCACTAAGTTCTTAAAGGCATATTTATAGGGCCCAAAGCAATCCCGGGGACACGCTACTTTATTGCCCATCATTAAAGACTATGTGCTTCCTGGAACAACCATTAATTAACCTTGATAAACCCAATTTCAACATTTAACCATCAATCATTCTTATAACTATATTAACCCGGATAATGGAGCATATATACCAAAAATATTGAGCGTCTGTGGTGGAAAGTGTGGTCAAGTGTGCCAATGTATGGCAATAAAAACATTAGCACCTCTCATTATTCTTAATTAGGCCGAAATGGAAATTCAGTATAGTGATTTCAATAAAAGGGAACACTATTTATGGACTGAAATAGCAGACCTCCACCAGATATTGCAAGAATTTCTCACCGAAGAGCCAAACGTGGAAACTAACTCAAATTCCACTTCAGATGACGACTAAGGTAACTTTGAGATTCATTACATTTGTTATAATCAAGAAATCTAGAATGTATAAGGTAGGTGCCAACAACAAAAACAATAACAAAAAACTACGTCAACGGAGCAGCGGCTGATTGCATCTGTCAAATCACGGGCCCTGTCAGTCAAACAGGTTATGTTTTCATTACGACGTAAACATGAAAATCTTTTTTTCCTACGATGTTAATATAATAAAATATTTGAAACAAAATGCCTAATGACTTTGTTGGAGTAAAACCACACATCATAAATAATGGGAAACTATAAAATCCAGTGGAAAAATCGTGTACTTTGATATTTTTTTGTTGTAAAGATTTTCTCAAGGGAAATTTTAGAAAAACCTAAACTTTAACTATAAGAACACAAAACAAGTTGTGGGGCATATATTTTAATTATTCCAAACGTTTGTCTACTGCATGATAGCTATAATACCCCCGTCGCAGCAGACCTGCGTACTCAGCGAATTTCCAATGGAATTTTGGTATATTTTCTATTTCCCCATAAAATCCATGGGGGTGAGAATATGTAGGTTTGCCGCCATAATATGGGTTTAGTTGGTAAATATAAGTTAAATCCTACCTAGTGATTGTACATACCAAATTTTATAAGGTTATGGTGTTCTGTTTATTTTCCCCATAAACCCCATGGGGGTGAGTATGTAGGTTTGCCGCCATATGGGTTTTGTAAGCAAGTATAAGTTAAACCTTATCTAGATAATGTACATACCAAATTTGATTAAGTTATGTCAATAAATAAGCAAGATATAGGCTTTTCTTGATTTCCCATAAGAATAACATGGAAAACACATTTTTTGATTTTCCCCGTAACCAGTTATGCTAAGATAAAAATTCAAAATACAAAATTGTTTGTTTTTTTAAGCTCTTTTAAATGGTTTCAGTTAAAATTGTTGAATTTTAAAAATCAAGGTCGAAAAATGCCAAAAACCCATTTTTAACCCTTTTGAAACCCCATAAAACCCCGTTCCAATGGTCCGATCATTCTGGTTCGCGAACTCAACCTAGTAGATGATGGCTTACACCCCTGTACCAAATTTCATCAAAATCGGAGATTCCGTTCAAAAGTTATCGTGTTCACGGACACATATATATATATATATATATATATATATATATATATATATACATATATATCAATTTGAACGAACGGTGTTTTTGGCTTCTAGGGACCTCAAAACGAAAAAGTATCATGGTCCCGGGCTTAGGTCTTACCGTGACTACTACCGTAATAGCGTATTCCCTATAGGGAAATTCGCTAAAAATCAGTGAATTTTCTATGACTTTAGGGGATGAAAAGTGAAAAGAAGTTTGTGACTTTAGTGTGGTATATTCAGAAAATGTAAGGGAAAATTGCAAACATCACAAAAATTTTTCTCACAATCACGTTATCTCAATTTTTACAAATTTTACAAAACTATCTCGTCTAAGAATAGATCAGTAACTTTTCTGAGACTTCCGTGACCACTGACTAAATTCCGTGACTTTCAGTGGCTCTTGGTGACTTTAGTGACCAGTAGACACCCTTTCAAACGTTTGTGGTCTTAAGTTGAAGACAGTGAAAGAATCATTGATATTAGGCTACTTTAGAAGCCAAATTTAGTAAATTTTCTTAAAAGTTGTAAGGGTTTTTGTTGCAAATAAATATCTTACTAGGCCTCGAGATTCAAAAATGTTTTGAGGTTCACCTCTTACCAATTTTCTTCTTTGAAGTTACCGTGTGATCCGAAAATTTGAAATGGTTCTGCTGTAGAATTAGTCCAATTATGCAGCATGCCAAGGAGCAGTTGTAGGCCTATTCTTCATGGAACATGTACGGATGGGTATACAATATCAAGGAGTACCGACTAACTTGGTTTAATTGCTGTATTCTCCTGTGTTGATAGGCTTGTTAAAATTGTTATAGGCCAACTCTAAGAGAAATTACAGCAATTGAAAAACATAAAAACCACTAATTATTGTGTTGACTTTTAAAATGTATTGCAATTATAAATTAAGTTACATACGACATTAGGATATAAAAATCCAACACAATACAACAATATTTTATGGGATATGTTTAAATTTACAATGGTTAGGCCTATAATCCTACAATTTTTAAACAAGGCTTTTACATTAAGTACTATATTGTGACTCAATTATATAAAATTAATCAAAATAAGTTTGGACTAGGCCTAGATGTAAGTTAGGTTTAAAGCCAACCATAATAGGGCCTATCTATTGAAAAGGTCAATCAATTTATTTGATATACAGTACCGGTATACATTTGTTACGATTAGGCCTATAGGTATTTGTATGACGTTAAGTGATATTAGGGTTAGCTAAAAAGGATAAAAAGTGTTTAGGATAAAAAGTGTTTAAAGCTTATACTATGTATGCTTTTAACCAGTTTCTTACCATACTACCCTATTATATAGTGTATGGCTTACCAAAGTAGCTAGAAAGTATGCCTAGACGTAGGTGTACAGTCCATAGAACTGCATTGAACTAATTTAAAAAAAGTTTGATCCCATGCTAAATTAAGAAAGCCTAAGTTAATTTTTATTCATATTTTTAAATATAACTGTGGTATGGTAGCCTAAGTATATATTAACCCTTTATTTCAATGATTGAAATTTTCAATTTTTTAACTGAATGAGGAATGTGCATTGCGAATTTAATGCTTTTAACTTAAAGCGGTGCAAACCCATAAAATGGACATCCCGGGGACCGAACTTGTGACCTCTTGAGCCGAGGTCGTTGTCCCTAACCGTCAGGCTAGGGAAATGTTTAAATAAAAGGCTAGTCTTATAAGCTTATTTTAAGAAAAGACATGAATTATAATATGACTTCCAAAAACAACAAAATAGGCCTACAGGGAAGGCTAAGCACCCTTCTAAGGTGCTTCTAAGATCTTATGTAAATAATCTCCTAAGAGTATATCTTACTTGTCTATAAAGTAGACTTATACAAATCTAATGCTAACCAATCTTATTAGTAAAATCTATTTTGAATATTAACAATAAACAAAAACCTTGGTGAGTTTTATTTTTAAATGCATTTTTTTTTAAACTAGCATTCATTTTGGTTGGTTTATGCTAGCTAGCTATGCCTAACTCTGCCGGTCTAAACCTCAGAACTGAAAAAATGCTAGAGGTACCTTTACCTTTATAAATTAAAGTTAGGAGAAAAGGGTGTAAATTAATAAAGAACGGAACTAAATTTCTTCCCATGAATATAGCAAGATACCAATAGCCTAGATTGTGGCTCTAATCCAAGGAATAATGTTTTGCCCTTAAAGATTTAAATATCTTATATTTTATTGTTTTCAATGATTTGAAAACACCACATTTAAGGTGTTAAATTGCTAAAAGAAGCAGTTTAGTTGAAATTATAACTACTACTATAAACCAATTTAATGTTCATTAAAAATTCAGTTGAGGTTAGTTTAGCTGATTGAACTTTTGCGTGAATGTAAACATTATGACGTCAACGGGGCAGGCAGTACGGCAGGAACTCTTGAATCAGCTGTTGGTGTCACCTACCGTTTGCCTATATATATTCTAGATACTGTGGTTATAATCAATAATAAGTTTAGGTGAGCTTATGTTATTTTGAAAATAATATTTTTTTAACTCAAACATATGCTTTTGCACACTTGATAAGAATAATATTTGTAACTGTATAATAACAGTATGGTATAGAGGTAAAAAGTAAAAGATAAATATTTGAGAATTGTGACCCGTAACTAAATAATTAACATTTGGCCTATTTATTAATTTTTTATTTGAGGATTGATCTAGTGAAATTTTAGTCTAAGTTTTGGGTTTTAGATTGTATGGACTGGGTCATTCCATATCAAATCAACCACAAAAAATACATTTTAACACCCAAGGTCTTAGATTTTTATGAAACTTGGTAAATTTGTTCTTTTTATATAGATAAACAACCATACCAAGTTTTATTGACTTATCTCTATCGGTTTTCTTTTTACAACCCTTCAAAGTTTTTACTAAAATGCCGGCCGGGGCTCGCCCAAGGCCACAGACAGAACGTGTTTATTTTCTCAGTAAAAATCATATCTTTAATATTTATCAATAGAACTCAATGAAAATTTGTAGTTTAACTAAATAAAACATGCTGATTTTGGAAAAAAATATCATAACACTCTAGGCCTTACCAAAAAATTACCATAAATTGTTATTTTACAAATATTTTATTTCCTGAAAGTGATTACAAGGGTTCACGTTACAGCCAATATCTCCCTGAGGGTTAAAGATAATCAAACAAAACTTTTTACTAAAATTATCTTCAAGATATTTTCTATCACATCCAACAATAAAATTAATGGCTTTTTTATTCCTTCACATTTAAAAACTAATATTTGTCTGAAAAACTTGGTTTTGTCAAATAATACAACACTGATATGCTTATTTATTTCCTTGGGCATAAAATAGTGTGTAGTTATATAGTGTGAGTAGTGGGGTTTGCCCACTCCTGGTCCAGGTCAAGGTCAGCGGTTGTAACTGTTGTAGGGGTAGTAGCGGCTGGGGGTTTTCTTTGACAGTGATGGGTGGGTTTGGGAAGTGGGTCAAGGTCATCTGGAGGGGTTTTTAAAAAAGGTGAGCCCCGAGGGGTTAGATTGAAGGTGGGTAAAAATTTATTTAATCAAAGAAAAGTAGTGGTTTTATTTGAGGAAGCGTTGGAGTGTTGTTTACTGGCGATGGAGTGGTAGATGCCAAAGGTGATAGCGATGAGAAGATAAAAACATACTATCCACAGTACGCATTTGAATAGTCGTAAAAGCTGAATCATTTCTTGTTGATTCTTTGTTTCTAATTGTAGTCTGTTGATTTCGAGTTTGAGTTTATCCTCTTCCAATTGTGACGTAAATGAAAAATCATCCATCATCTTCGTGTATTAAATGTATGCAGGTAAAAATTGGAGCGGTGTTGATGGCGAGAAAGTTGGCGATGAAATGAGAAACAGAGATAGGGACAGGTTATATATTACTGTAAAAATAGTGGGGGGTAAAGAAAATAATTGTAGTCGACTAAACATCATTATTAGCTGTGTCGGGTGTTGCAGCTTTGGAAGATGGAAGACTATTATCTGGCAGCTGTAAAACTTCGATGTCTTCGCTTTCCATGTTTTCGTAATCAGAAGAATTGTAGGAAACTTCCACAGTGATAGTAATGGTGTTATTTGGAGTGTTTATTAGATCACTTAAAATTTGAAAAATATTTTGTAAGTCTTCCTGTGATTGAATAAGAAAAGTACATTTACTTGTTGTTAAAGGAGAGGAGCTCATTGTTCGGAAGTTGGCAAACAAATAGTGAGCGATGGTCAGAGGGTCGCTTATATGTGGGCAAAGGTGGTGGAGGGGGAAGTAGAGGGGTGGGGGTGGTAGAGTGGTGGGGGAAGGATGATATAATCATATGCGAACCGGCGGCCAGAGCATTTTGCCGCAAAATCCCATTTGGGTAGGTTATGGGTGGTGTGTAGAAATAAGTATTAGCTGTAATATAAATTAGAAACACTAATAATTTTTATAAATTAAATATTAAATTTATATTTAACCAGAGCTTGCATTTCTTGTTCCTCGTCGTTTAATTCAACAATTTTAACACTATTAGTTGTCTGTTCCTCTTCCTCTGCACTTTGCGACGATGAAGACATGGAGGTGGCAGAAGAAGATGATGAGGATGAAAATATTTTGGTAGGATTGATGTATTGCACTGTGATGTTGATCCATCTTAAAGGATAGTTATCAATGAGTGTGAGTAAGTTTTGGAATAGGGCTTCCATCTCTTCTCTGTCGGTAACTAAATGTTGAAAGGAAATGAATTTATCATCCATGTTGTTGTCAGTGCGAGTAATGAAATAAGAATGAGAAGCGTATCGAATGATCCGTAGAATATATGTTGTAAAAAATAAGTGGTGGGGGTAATCTCAAGGTCAATCAAATGGAATTTTAAAAAAGGGCTGCAGTCAGTGATTACAGCTATACATCTGAAGCTTCAACAGGATCAGTAGACCAATCAGATCTGTACTTGCACGCATTTATGATGCATGTACAAAAGTCGTCTTTATAACATGCATTACACTCTCGGCAATTAACAATTTTTTCTGGATGAAATTTGATACATCTCTGGGGACAGCAAGTGTGGAAGTATCTTGATTTATAAATCTTGAAGGTTCGCAATTCTGGTGGTGGTAGTTGTTTTGTCTTGCATTTGCAGTAACAAGATCCGAAGAATTCACATTTTCTACAAGCTAATCCGTCTACCATCCATCTTCCTATATCGGTACATTTTTGTTCACAACAATAGCGTGGTTTGTATTTGTCTTTCTTGTTTTCCATGTTGACGCTTCTAAGTTTAGCTAAGAAATGAAGGTGTATAGTGTAGGATAGTGTGTTTTATAGACTAGAAAAAGTGGTGGGGGTAATCTCAAGGTCATCCAAATGGAGTTTTAAAAAAGAACATCTTACAAGTGTAAGATGTATTTATTTAAGATAGTGAGTTTTCATTCTCTTTTTCTTTCTTTATATCTTGTTTGTATTTTTCTTTTTCTTCTTTAGCCATAGCAATGAGATCTTCAGTGGATAGTGGATGTACTTCAGGAAATTTTAGAATTAATTTTGGTTGGAATCCTTCTTTAGTCAATACTTGAAGATCGGACGTCATTTGTTCTACACTTTGATAGTCTTTTCCGTAGATTTTTCCATTGAATTCAATCATCATTCTGTACAACATGGTAGTGGTAGTTGTTTTTGCTGCGTCAGTTGGGAAGCAAATGATGATTCTGTTTAGGTTACGCGTTCCTTTTATAGATGCCACAGCGACCACTCAATATTATTCAACATCAGTAATATTTCTGGAACTTAACATTACTTTGAGTAGATGGTGTTGTAGTTGAAGGTTGTGTGGAAACAAATACTTCTTCATTGCAGAATTTTTGTTTAGGAAACATCCTCATGTTGTTAGCGTAAACATCAATATTTAAACGATAACCACCGGCAAGTAACACTCGCAATTCATTAGTAAAATCGTCGAGTTCTTCAAAAGTTGTGATGGTGGTAGTATCATATGATGCACACTTAACCTTAAGAGACATGTTGTTATTTGTAATAACTGGAGAGCCAACAGAGATGTGTACGGCACGAAAGGTAGTCGTAGACTGATGAGATCCTCAAGAAAATTACGGCCTTTATATACCCTCAAAACTAGGTCAAGGTCACCCAAACGTGTTTTTAAAAAAGCAACATATCGATAGTGCAGAAACACTATCGATATGTTGCCTTTTTTATTTTTTTCTTCATTTTTATTTTTTATTTATTTATAATCAGTTACATACATGTACAACAGTATATATAAACTACAGATTAGTTGCTAGTAGGCATAACATGAAGTGTAAGTTCAGTAGAGTTGCTTCCACTAGGACCGTGAGCTGCTAAGTAGAGTGCGCCGGGGTGAATCAGTCGTAAATCTTCATTCTGCAGCAGTTGAACGAAGCGTTTGGGAAGAAATACTTGAAATTTTGGTTCATCACCAGGTGTGTAGGGTGCTTCACTTAATGTACAATTGATAGCGTCTCCAATTGATGTTTCCATTTTCTTAATAGTGTGAATAATATAATGTTTCTCTTCCTTCAATTCTGAACATTTTTTTGTCGGTAGTATAGTAGATTTAGAATGTTTGTTGAATTGATCAACAAGCGATTGTAGAAAATTTTGTGACGCCATTATCTTCTTCTTGCTATTGTTCGTCTTCTTCTTCTTGTGTTTGCGTGTTAGAGGTGTTGACTCCCCGGAGGTTCGAGTAATACTGATGCATTGTCATAGTGCCGCTCTCGCTTTTATACCCTTCGTTTCCCCCACCACTTTGCTGTAGATAGACATTCAAACGATATGCGTTTTTTAAAGCACATTGAGACTGTTGATGTTTAAAGTTTTTAGATGAAATACAGATGTTATCAAAGTAGCAATAAAAATCTTTCTCCATTTGCACATTTATTACTTCATGGTTTGTATATGTTTGTATCCAATTTGCTTTTTCCAATCCTCTTGTAAAAATAGTTTTGAACTTTTTGCAGAAATGATTCATAATGTGTGGCATCATATTGTAGGTTATAAAACCTTCATCCCATCTTAGATTATGAAAATGTTTCATCAACCATTTGTTTGTTACTTTAGCTTTGGTTGTTAATCTGTTGAATGGTAAAGGAGGCATAAATAAAAAGTGATAAACAACAGATGTTATCATATCTAGTACCACTAACTCTTTAATTATAAAATTTCCATCATTACCACGGAATGCTTGAAACTCTATGATACCTTGCTTTACTTCCATTAATTCTATCTTCTTAGAGAATGAAACTTGTTTATCCATGATGACGTTCAGTAGGCAACTGGTATGTTAATCCAGATTGACAACCTTTTATACCCCCAATATTCTTCTTTTTACTTACAATATTCTTTATTTGTTCAATTTGTTGCCGATTGTTGATTGTTGAAACTTGATTCGTTTTCCTTGGTTTCTTGCTTTTCTTCATCTAAATTAAAGTTGGTTTGATAGTGGTGTAACTGTCTCCACATATCTACTTCATGTGGTATCCTATTGAAAATTGAAGTATCTACTGGACCATATAGGATTGGAACATATGGTTGTTTATCCAATGCATCAATTAAATAGTCTTTGATAATTGCACTTGAGAATATTAGCTGTTTTAAATATCTTGTTATAGGACCAGTAGCACAAGTTAAAGTGTAAAACTCTTCTTTAGTCAAATGTATTTTTATATTATATTTAGTTAAATCTCTAAATCGAACTAGTTGTTGACCACGTTGTTTAACAATATCGATTTCAATATTTGATTCCAACAAACCTAGTTTTGTTTTTCTTCCAAATGTATTGTTACTCAGATAACATTCCAAAAGATGTATATGTTTCATAAAAGATTCCCAAGAAGTTTCAGTGAAGGTTACCATTTTAGATCCATGATTTAAAATAACAGTAGGAGAGTAATCCAATGATTTCATCACTTCAGCAGATACAGGCTTTGTCATACAAGAAGAAATAGGATAAAATATTCGAAGAAATACTTCCGTTAAGATGTTGGTGGAAATGTTATCTTCAATTTTTCTTTTCTTTGTTTCTTTTTCAACTTCCTCTTCTTCTGTCTTCTTATGTTTGAACTTGAGGAACTCATCCATTTCCTGTTCAACTTGTCTTTCTATATCCAAACTATTGTCAGCCATAAAAGGTGTAGTTTCTTCATTAGCAGTTGATGTAGTAGAACTCATCTTGCGGACGATGTTACCCATACGACAATCAAAGATGAAATGAATTTCCAGCTCTTTTTTCTCGCTTTTATACTCGCAGATGACCTAGATATTGTTGATTTTTTGTAAAAACCTTACAAATTGTGCAGATGTTGTATTAATCCTTCTTAAAGTACATTCTTCACGATTCCTGTTAGAGGTGTGTAAGTAACTATTTTGTCATGTAGAATTAAACAGTATGCTGAAGTTCCATCTGGTATTTTATCTTCAAATTCCATTTCAACTTTTATATCTACACTTGAAGATTTTACAGATTCATTTTGTTTTGAACAATCGATTACAACAATTGGAGCTTTTGAATAAAATTGTTCTGGTGATAAAAGTGGTGTATTCGTCTTACCATAATATGATGATTGAAATCTTGCATACATGTCATATAGAATGGAATAACGTTTCTTGTCAAATGAAACATTTAAACTGTCATATGGAAAGAACTGAGAGTTTAAAAAAACTTTGCAATTCTTTATCTTGCAATGGTCAAATTGACCAGCGTGCGCGGTTATAACATCTTTTCGTTTAGTCTGAAAACCGACTATTATGTACCTTGCCCGTTCTAAATAAGTAGAGGTTTTAACAGTCCATGTTTGTCTTTCTGTTTGAGGCAATATGGGGTATTCATGAAATTCCCAACTCCTAAATGGTATTACAATATCACGGTCAGATTTTAATTTTTTCAATAATATTACTCGATGTTCATCTGCCAATCTGACATGAGGTACTCTCCATACAACTTTATCCAATTGAAGTTGCCATTCCAAATCGGCATCTTTAGTTCCACTTGGCGCTTGTATTACATCCTTATTTGTTGAAGATCTGAGCAGTACCAGTTCTTGCTTTACATTTATTATTATTCTCTTGTAATCTTCTGCGAATCCCAAAAGCAATCGTAAAGGTACATTAAAATCAAAGTAACCTTTTGAATTAGGAGTAATAGTGTCTTTATCAGGAGTCACCCATCCAGCCGAGATTAAAGAATTTTTTTCATGGGGTGTTATTGAAGTCAATCCTTTTAAAGTTGTTGATATACCAACTTTTTTTGTTGAATCAATTGTTACTCCAGATATCTCATATCTAATTTCATCAAACAGATATGCCATAGGGTTATTTATAAAAGGAACAGTTGAACCAGATTTTCCATCCAATGTTGTTACTCTTCCTTCGATATATAAATAACTTTCACATGGTAATGTGTAGATATCTTGTTGTTGAATGGGAATTCTTATTTCATCATTATTATTTAATTTTGATGAAGTGTAAGGGTTGTGAGTGTGATATTCCTTCTCCCATAGGGTTTCGTCGAATGTCGGTCCTTGCGCTATATCCAGTATATCCATGGTTGGCAAGTTTTAGTCCGATCTTTTGTAGGAAGCGTATGTTGTCCGGTGTTAACCCGTCGAATGTTGAGGAGCTACTGAGCTCCCGACTCTTCCGTTGTGGTTTAAATGATAATCCCATGTTGACTTTATGTTGCCGCTCTGATATGTAACCGTATAGTTATTGTTTCTCCTCTAAAGTCAACACTAATACCGTCTTGATCCAATATGTTCAGTACGATGTCTGAAATGAAACTGGTGTTTAACGGTAGGTATATCAGGTTTTGTGGCTTCTCAACTATTTTAAAACCAGGAGCTACTGTCGGGTAAAATGTGTGTAATATATGTTGATTTACTCCATCTCTATATGATCCGTGTATAATATTACACGTTACATCAATACTGTTCACCTTTAATATTGTTACTGTTGTATCGCCAGTATAATCATTTCCAGGAGCTAAAATTCCTTTCTTCTTTGAAAATCCGAGCAAATTGCCGATTGAGTGGTCTAAGCTAAAATCTATATAATACTTTGAAGTTATTTCTGCTTTTAATGTATTATTATTACCTTTTATAGAAATATTTTCTTCTCCAAGTTTCTTTAGTAATACTTGGTTTATATCGTCTATTTCATATGCTCCTGTAGATAATGGAATTATTTTTAATTGTGAATAATTTCCTTTTTCATCTTTACTCTCATAATAATGTAGTAAATTATTTTTTCCTTCTGTAACATTGGGAATTGAATTGTATGTAGTCAAATCCAATAATGCTGCTTCCCATAGTTTATCCGTAGATAAACGTAACGCTGGGAAAAGTGTACTTTTCAATGTTGACGAATTTCCACTCAGCGATACTGTATACGATGACATCTTAAAGCTGACTGACGCTCTTCGCTAGGAACTCTAAACATAAATGTCCGCATATTTCCGTATTGCTAGGTTGCTCTCTTTTGTAGTTGTAGAATATATTCTTGGAGTCCCGAAAATAATGTTGAAGTTCTTTTGGTGGCGGTAAATTTCCAAAACTATCAAAGTAGTAAACATTTTCTCCAAGTTTTTTATAACATACCCAATGAGTACCTGGTCCATAATTAGAGTCTAAATTTACTATTCCAGTTTCATTTTTCCACACTCTATTTGGTAATGTATCTTTCATAAAAACTCCTCTGAAGAATGGTATTCTTAAACATTTCACATATTTTGACAATTGATAGTTTGTTAATGCTTCATTTGGAATTATCAATTTATTTTTCTCATTTAATACACACGGTACGGTCTTAAGTAAAGACCCGATCCGTTTTTTACCATTGACCATATGGATGTTTTCTTGACTTTCCTTTTAGGGTTAGTGCGACGTCTTCTTTTGATGTTCCCGCCTCTTTTTGCAGCTTCTTTTTTACTAGGTTTTTTCCCGCGTCGTCTTCCACCACCAAACTTAGCTTTCGTCTTCATGGCTGTTGTCACTGCCCAAGCTGCTGCTTTTTCCGCAATACTGGCGTCACTTGATTTAACCCTTTGCCAAGCTTTTTCCGCTAGCGCTCTATCCGCTATTGATCTATTTGTTGAATCTGCAAACTTGGAATACGCTATATCGTGTTCTTTGCAAGCTTGATCTAATTTATTAATTCCAGGATCTCCTCTTGCTAAACGTTTTGCCAACTTAGTTCCGGGTCCACAATATTGATAGCCTCCGGGCAGATGAAATTCGTATGGTAAAGCGTCTATTGCTCGATTTAGAACAGCACCAACAGGAATCCGTCTGAGCAGGGAAAACGCAGCTGATGTTATACCACGTCCTTTCTTAACGCTGTCTTGACGACGACTGAGCGGTGCGGTCTTCATTATGTCGTCTTATATAACCAGCGTGTTTACTCCACGAGCTGCTTTACATAAATGGATAACTCGTGCACAATGTTTTATATTTAAATATTTAATTATTCAAATTAATTATATACTGATTTATGATTCTATTTTTAATCCAAGCTTCTCGTTCATCGGGTTGAATCATCACATGACTCGTTGTACTAGCTATATGATTGTGGGTATCGATAAGTAAATTGCCCACTATTCTTATTAAACAATCTAAAGTTACAGCATCTTTCGGATGTTGAGGATCATGTAACTGCATAATACGTTTATCATTACACGTGTAAGCGGTCGAATCACTTTTCGATGTTGTTATGACTTGTCCAATAGTAGCAGCATCATTTAAATCTTCTCCTGGTAAAATATTAATTATTTTCTTCATCTTTGCATCATATTTGGTCCCAAAGTGTTTATCCCAAGTTATTGTTTGTCTCAATGTAACACAATCATCATCTTCATAACCAGGATAAATATTTTTTATTCTTCTATTACGACCATCATATGTACCTAATCTACCACCACTTGCAATTAATGTTTGTATCATTAAAGGTACATCCGAATCTTTTATACCAAATCTTCCATTTGTTATTGTTTTATGTCCCGCATCCCATTCATCATTTTTTCCTTGCATTAAATCAAACTTTTTATTTCCATGTATAAATGTATCTCCTCGCTTTAGCACGGCATCTTCATGTTTTACAAAATTTGATGTCCCCCTTTTTAATTCTTTAAATAGTTGTTCCATAGTAACAGCATCTTTTGGTTGAGAACCGAACTTTACATTTGACAACACTTTCCCATGACAATCGATTTCATCATTATCTTGTAAAATACAGTTGTCCTTGATGTATTTCAGGTTTACAGCATCACCGTCTTCCTTTGGGTATCCAATGTCATTTATAATAAATTTATAAAAAGAAAATCCTCGTTGAGTCTTTTCCGGTATTATAGAATGTAAATATTCTTTATTAACTGAATCTTTATCATTTTTCGGATTTGCCACGTTGGTTATTCTATGATTCCCAGCATCAAATGTCTGTCCATCTTTTAAATTATTACCCCACTGCAATTTTAAAGTATTTAAAAGTTCAGATGATAAATACTCTTTATTAATTGCATCAGAACTGTCAGTTGGTTTACCAACATTAATTATTCTATGTGATTTGACATCGTAAGTATTTTTGTCTAATTTCAATGATGTTGAAGTTGCTTCTTTTACTGTCTTTAAATTCGCTCCATCAGTATCTTCTTCTGGGTCTTTAATAAATTTTAAACGTTTGTTACTCATATCATAGTCACCTTCAGGTGTTTGCGGCAATCCACTTCTTTTTCTGTTTTCTCCTCCTTGTACTCCTAGCCCTGAATACCGTCCAAACTTGTCGACGCTCATGATTGAACTGATCCATTGTATGGTCACAGCTCTCTTATATATCTGTGATAATTTATACAACTATTCCGCGATTTCGAAGTTCGTCAACTAAAGCCACCCATTCATTATTTAAACCTGTATGACCAGCTTCTATAGCTTCATGTAATAGTCTCATTCTATCAACCAATTTGTTTATATCATTATAGTAAATCACATTTGTATTATATAGGTTTTTCATTAAACCTTTACCAGACGTTGAAGATTCTCCTTTTTTCTTTTTACCATATTCATCCATAAGTGATAAGTCCATAAGTGATAAAGACTTCCTCTTTAGCGGTTTCTTCAAAGCGGGCGCAGTCCGTAATGTTGGTAGTTTTCTTAGGGGAAACAATCTTTTTATTACAACAGTATATTTAGTTGCGCGTGTTCTATTTATCATTGAATCTTTGGAGTAATTCTTCTTATGAGCATTAGTATTTTGCAAAATTTCTTTAAAAGTATTTAAATCTTGTAGTGTATATTTTATAGGTATATTTTTAAAAATCAGTTCAAATAATCCTTTTGTTCCTTTATATTTATGCTCACCAATAACAATGTCATCATCTTCAGTCAAATGTACTTTTGAATCTCCTATTTTTAATTCATTTCCATCAATTCTCGCTCCATATACATGTGACTTGTGTAGTTTTGGGTTAGCTTTTATTTCATGTAACATCTTCATGACATACTTTCTTCCAAGAGGTCCTTGTTGCAATATATCACTACTTAATTTTGTTAGATTTGGAATTGATTGTTCTGCTTCAGGTATATGTTGTTCTTCTTCTTCTTCTTTTTGAACATTTATTTCTGGTTCTTCTTGTCTTGTTTCTTCTCCTTTTTGAGAAACTTCACTATCACTTGTGTAAGAATCATCATCTTCTTCCTTTTTTAAAGTCTTTACTTCAAATTTAGAAACAGGTAGTAAAACATCTCCTTCAAAATGAGGTTTACCAATTGTTTCTGTTATCTGTTTTAAAGGTTCTGTAATAGGCTTAAATGTAGTCTCCAGAAATTCTTCTCTTTCATTCAAACCCATTCTTAATGCTCGATTTTTAAGTCTAATCGAGTCACTCAGTGATTTTATTTCTTTTAATAGTTTTTCTTGGTTCACCATGTTTACGCAGCGAGGTCCAATCTATTACTAAACGTATCATCAATCGTTCAATGAATTAATAAAAATTTATCCAATCCTATACGATATCTTCCATTTTTTATAGCTTCTTCTTTCATAATAACAAGAAATCCATATTTTTCAGCCCATGCTTTGCCACACATTTCTTTAAATTTATCAAATGACATGTCTGCATTCACATGATCATAATATATGTGCTTTAAATTTGTTTCATCTTGCTTAAAGATAATTAGTAGATTTGCATTATCTCTTATTAGTTGTTTTGGAATTTTACTGTAAGTTTGACCAATATAAATGCTATCAATATTGTAATGTCTTCCCATGGCAAAATAACTTCTAATAGTGTCGTGATTTTCACAAGATACATCATCAAATATAAATATAGAAAATGGTTTAGCCTCGTTTGGCTCCATTATAGTTTCACTAGCATTAAACTTGTAAAAATTAACTTCAGGCACACTTGCGAGTACCTTATCCAATAATTGGTATTTGGGTTGTTGCAAAGATTTGGAAAAGATATAAATGTTGTTGAAACGTAATCCCTTAGGATTTGTTATTAAATTAAAAACCACATTTGTCTTTCCACAATTTGATGGTCCAGTTATTAAACATCTTATTGTGTTTGGCAGTAATTCGCCATGTTTTCCATGATTTAACTTGTCGTTGTCAACTGTTAACTCATCAATATTATCAATAAAAAATCGATCCTTTTGCTGCACAATCTCCATCTTGTGTAAAGGTTAAACATGTAATGACTTCATAAATTGCTACACTAAGTCTTTTGTAGGGATCCAAGAGTCTTCACTTTTATCAAATCCCAACCAACGTACTTTCACCTTATCCTTTTTTCTTTGTAAAATTTTTTCAACAAGATATACATCGCCAACTGATGATTTTAGCAATTCATGTCCGTAGAATCCACCTTCAAGCAATTCACCCTTGTTGTCCTTTAAAATGTAGGTTTCAGGTATTGTTGGTTGCACTTTATAGATTGTAAATACTTCATTAGTCCAGTTTGGCAGATACCTTTTGCTAAATACTCCTTTGTACTTACTTATACGAACTTTATTATCAACTTTAAATGTTTTGGGCTGCATTTTTTCACGTTTAGGAGTAGTATTATTTTTAATACGTTTTAATACCATTTTAGCATTGGCACTATTTACTTCATTAGGCTTCATACCAATGGTTCGATGATACTTATTGTTATATTCTTTTATAAGTTGTGGTAATATATCATACCAAATATATGATCCTCGTTTGGAAAATGTTTTATACATTGCTCCTTTTAACGTTCTGTTAAATCTTTCTATTATTGAAGCTTTAACTTCAGAATTTGTAGAATAATGATTTATTTTATACTTCTTCATTAAAGCTGCAAAGTCTTTGTTAAAATATTCTTTTCCATCATCAGTTTGTAGATGTTTGATGTTGAAATTATTTCTTAGTATAGCCATTTCCATAGCTTTTGTAACACTTTTACCAGTCTTGTCCTTTAGCGGTAAAGCATCAGCCACTTTAGTAAAACAGTCTATAATCGCTAAAATGTATTTGAATCCTTTATTTAATTTACTATGTGGTATCATTTCAATAAGATCGGCTTGGAAAAGATCATTCATTCCTTTTATAATTGTATTTCTTCTAGGAAATTTTCTTCTTGCCGGCTTATGAAGTTCATTTACAATCTTGTTCCTTAAATCTTCCATCTTCAGTTGTGTCTTCCACACCGCTTGTAAAAATACTGATCTCTAAAATGGTTTATCCTCTTTTATATGGTTAGATTATAGGTCAAGGCCATATTACATTGGTGTAAAAAAGAGGGAACATGACATTGAGCTTGTCATGTCCCCTCTTCTTTACGGAAAGGAAGAAGGTAAAGGACGAAGAATAGGTTTATTGGTCGATAGGGTATAAGGAGTAATGTCCAAATGGTAAAGTTTTTATATTATCTTCCAGGATGTACCTCTTATCATCCTTACAACTCAAAGCCCATTTGGTTTGCTTTACACTGAAGAGACGATGGTTGAAGCTTCTTATGGTGTTAAATGTTGCTGTTGTCTCAACATTTTCAAATAAGCATCTCTTGTATTCTTCAAACTGTACATTCTTCTTCAGGTATGAGGTTTTTATACCTTTGGCCTTCTTCACGATTTCATGTTCTCTTTTTTCATTTTTGTACAATTTAAATGAATACAATTTAGACATTAAAGCAACAACCTCTTCCATTGGCACGCTATTTGTTTCGTCTTTGAACTTTCCCAATACCTTTTTATTTTTACCATTGTCGTAGTTGGGATGGTCTTGTGGATAATCAGAAAAGTCAAAGTCGTTATTGTAGATAAAACAGCGTAGGTCTTCATACATATCTTCAGTTCTTATCCAATAAATAAAAGCGTCCGTATCCATGTATACAATGCCGATGTTTTCTCTTCCATAAAATTTAACCATCTTGTTGTAATGGAAGTCATACATGTGGGTCTTTGAAATATCTAGAATAGACATCCCCACATATAAAGGACGATCCATTGTAATTGAAATTTTGTTCATGGAAACAGCTACAAGATTTTCGTTGATTATTATGGATGATCCGAAGTTAGGTTTTTGTACCAGCTTTTGTAGTTTCACCGGATCACTAACTAGTTTCACATTCTTATGCTTTCTTTTGTTTTCCAGTGTCTTGCCAAATATCGCATTATTCATCAATTTAAAAAAGTCCTTTTGAAAATTAGATGTAGCTGCAGTTCTTCTTTTTGTGTTGTTGTCAATGTATGACTTTAACCAACAGGATTGAGAAAATTGTAAAGCTCTATTAATTTTTGTTATTCTCAATCCTAATTCTAGGGCTTGTTGTATTACCCAATAATGAGCAACATATCTTGATTTGTTGGTTAAAGTCATCATTAATTTAGGCCATCTGCCGGTTGGTGATATTTCCGTCTTAGCCAGTAGAGGTAAATCATAATGGTGGTCATGCAAATGTTCAGGGTACTCAATGTCTACATCCAAAATATAACCAGTGTCTCCATGTTTCGCTATATTCATGATGTTTCCAATAGAATCAGGGTCTACCCATTTGAAGTTGCCATATGGGAGAGGATTCGACATGGCCCATCCATAAAGGTTATTTGCATCAAAATAACCTAAATATGTACTTGGTTTTGATGCACAAAATTGGGCAAATATTTGTTATTTGCTTTTACATGTCGTGTTACGCTTTGAGTTAGTCCCCCTCGAACACCTGATTCCAACATCAGCACCATGTCTATATCTGTAAGAAGTTGGAGTTTACATTTTGTTTCCTTTAACATTGCTTGCCAAGCTAGTCCAGGTGATGTACAAGAATGCAGAGGGTCTAATCCATATGCCTTAAAACATGTATTTCTAAACTCTTCCATTATATCACAAAGTAAAGTTACATCTAGTTTTACATAAAAGTCCGAATATTCTCCAAGTGTTTTAAATCCTAATTCATTCCATACTCTACACGCATGTTCATAATCTTCATGGGATATATCTGTGTCATATAGTTTACTTTTAAATTCTTCTTTTGGTGGAAGGGATGTTTCATTAAATCTTTCTAAGCTATCTATATAATCATACGGGAAAACACCTTTGCGAAGAACTAAATTAACCTTGTCATTACTTACAATCTGCTTGGTTTCTATTAAATCTTCTGTTCTCAGGTTTTCAGAAAGCTTCATTAAACTAGATGGCATAAAACGGTAAGAATCTAAAAACCGAAGCTTTATATTTCCAACTTTTTTAGTAAAACTTATAAACTTCTCCGTGGTTTCAGCTATGACATCAATTTCTCCATTATCTCTTCCTAATTCCGGAATGATAAAATGCGCATCATAACCACTAAGGTTATGTAATATTACAGGTATATTTGTAGGGATCTTGTAATTGATATTACAGCTGTTACATGCAGCACCTCTATAATACCCTGTTAGATGGTCATGATCATGAACCTTGTGATTTTCCACAGTAAATTCATTTCTACATAGATAACAATGAGTTGCATTTTCATGTTGAATCTCTTCTTCTTCATCCAAAGGTATCATCGGTATAATATCACTGTACAATCTTTCAACACTTTCCGCTATTATATACAACTGATCAAGGAATATTTTAGAAGCATTAACACCACGATAGACAATAGGTTTTGAAGTTAAATTAAATCTATTTAGATGTTCTTCAGAAAGAGTAGATTTAACCATTAAACAAAAACTGTTTGGATCATGTATCTGATACTTAACACTTTTCCTTGCTACATCACCATCATTATTTTCAATAGGCACTAGTGTCGATTCAAAATCAGCATAGACAACAATGGGAATCCGATATTGATGGGAGATTTTCTCAAATTTTAACTCTGCTTTACTTGAACATGGTAAGATAATTTTTGCTTCATAATTGTTGTTACATAGTTTTTTATGCTCTTGTAACCATTCATTTCCTTCTCTTCTTTCTTCATGAAAATTAAAGCATCTTTTGCAAACTATCTTCTTATGTCTAGTTTTACATAGTTGATTACTTACAAGAGTTTCAAATTTTTTAATCCATACATAGTGGGAAACATCACCTGTTGTAAGTAGTAATAAGTCTGTATGATCTGGGAGTTCATTCTTCACCACACGCAATGGGTACACTTTATTCGAACCGTCTAAACCAAAAACATTAACAGATGTTCCAGGGTTTTGTTTTTCGAACTTTGGGATGTCCTTCAAAGCCACTGGGTAAGTCAATCCTTGGAAATTATATCTATATCTGTGTGTTTCATATTCTTCACTGGGTCTAACTGCATGGTTAGGTGGTACAAATTTTGCCGTCATTGCATATCTAAAACATTCCATATCTTCATTTTGAACATTTATACATGATTTGGTGTCTGAAATTTTCTTTGGGAGTGGAATATAACTGCTACCCCTTAATCCATAGCCGTGTTTATGAACTCTAATATCCATACCCTCAATACTAACCAAACTCCAACCAGATCCTCTTCCTTCATGTTCTTGAATTTTTGTTAATATTTCTTCCAAACAATCTTCAACTATTGAATTAATATCTGAACTTGCCATGATGGTCTGGTTTTTTGTCATGAATCCTCTTGGTGACATTTCTCCTTCTACATTAGTAAACATAGCATTTAATAATATGCCAAATTTAATAAAGTTTAGTCTTCCTAATTCTTCTGTGAGTGTTTTACTTACAATTGTTCTTACTTCTTTAAAAAACTGATCCAATTCCAAATTTTCATTTTGAATTTTGTGGTGCATTACTACTCTACCTTCTAAAGCAAATACTTTTAAACACGGTATTTCATTAGATGGTCCTGCTAATGGTTCTTCTTCTTGTTGTTCTTCTTTTGGTTCTTCTTCTTCATATAGTTTTAAATCTTTATATTCTGTTTCTGTTACATCTTCATTATTATTATGGAATAATTCTTTATGTATTTCTAGTAGAATATTATCATGAAAAGTTTCTGAGCAAATTTCACATTGATGCAATATTTCATTAGATGGTCCTGCTAATGGTTCTTCTTCTTGTTGTTCTTCTTTTGGTTCTTCTTCTTCATATAGTTTTAAATCTTCATGTTCTGTTTCTGTTACATCTTCATTATTATTATGAAATAATTCTTTATGTATTTCTAGTAGAATATTATCATGAAAAGTTTCTGAGCAAATTTCACATTGATGCATCGTGTTGATGTTTACTCTTTGAAATTTAGCACGGAAATGAAATGCTTCTCCCTTCTATTCCCTTTATATAATGCTTCCCCCACCACATTTGTAAGGTTTTTTTTTAGTGAAATGTTAGAATTAGTAGTTTAACACTAAAGCTGAAAAGTAATGATTAAAGCCTATATTTTCTTCCAATTGCAAATACTCCACATATGCCTCCGCCCACAGCCATAACAGATCTATGTTTCTCCAATATACACCAAAGGTGTGTCTATCATCTACCAAAATTGGAGATCCTATGTTTACTAATCTTCCATTTTCTATCCATGTCACAACTTCAATTAAAAACCTTCCTATAATATCCATTGGTGAATTTGGATCCACAAATATTCTTGTTACAACATTTTCACTTAACAAAGGCACTTCAATTTCTTCATCATTTTCTTCATCCACCTCCAATACTCCTTCAACTTTTGTACATTTGTTATAAAATATTGAAGCATCTTGGGGAGACATGTTCACTCTAGCTATTATAGGTGAAGAATGTTCTCAACACAAACCACACCACTCTTATATCACCATGTTATTGAGTGGGGTGGGGGTGTTTTTTTATGGTACAATTTTAGTAAAAGAAAATAATACAATTCTGTCTTGACCACAATATTGCTCTTAATTAGAGCTTTTCATTGATGTATGACTTGCCCTATTCCGGCAAACCATTCTTGAATTATTAGCCATTTTCTAATCCGAATTATTGTCCAGGGGGGGGGGGGGGCTCATCAAGTTCAAGTTCAAGGTCAAGGTCACCAAGGCCAAGTTCACTGTTGGGGGGGGGGGGGGGCTCGTCAAGTTCAAGGTCAAGGTCACCAAGGCCAAGTTCACTGTCGGGGGGGGGGGGGGGGACTAATTGTTATTTGGGGGGGGGGGGGTTAATTACCTTAATTTAGGTCAAGGTCACCAAAAAATAATAATGATCCAAAGTGATGGAGGTGGCCACGGCCGTCTCCACCACTCTGTTTGCCTAACACTTCCCCAAATCCCAACCCACTATAGTTACGTCTTACAAGGGATCCCAATTTTTGGCCCGCACTCACGTGGCGATCCAGTTTGGTGAGCTGTGATACGGGCGGTTCAGTCTCGGGCCCGAAGGCACTGGGCTTGACCATCCAATTATAATAGGGAGTCTGGAACAATTAATGCAAGACGCAACTCTAACCTCCCACCCTTAATCTAAACCCACCCAAATATGATTATTTCCTAACAAAATTAAACATTTTAAAGCAATAAAAAATATGCGCTACCTACGGCACAACGCGCATGTCCCACCCATATTTAAGGAAGTTCAACAGAACTTCTATAATTTAAATTTAAATTTAATCTACCCTCCTAACAGCTAGCTGTGAAAGGTTATTAGTACACACACACACACACAAATACAGAATAATTACATCAACACTCAACATTAAATGCATAAACACATTTTTTAAACATTAGCAATAATATAACACACCTTAATGCTAACATCGCAATGCGCAAATTAAAACTTAAAAATAACGCAACTTAAAACTAAAAAATAAATAACATTTTACACACACAGTCACACACAAAAAATATTAATATTAAAACCCTAACAGCAAGAGTAACTCAAATATATATCGGCCGCTTATATATTTGAGGTACCCTCTGAGTTCGGAACAACCATCGCGTCCGATGATTTGTTCCGAACTAACTCAGCGATAGTCGCCAAAAAGGTTCTCGGCTCACAAAGTGGTGGGGAGAGCCGTAGGGGTTTAAGGGGGATAGAACGTCCAACGTCAGTGGAAATTTCCAATGATCTATTCGTCACATGTAGGTCGCCGCTAATGCAGGTGGAGCGTTGTACCTTGCAATTAACGTTAGGCAACACCTGGTTTAATCCGCCGTTGAGCTTCACTGAGGCTTACCCCATCGCGTAACACCATAATTGTTGCCTGTTATTATCTGAGTAATGGCAGAAAATTATCTGTCCTCTTTTGCCACTTAACTATAGTTATTAAACTATTGGCAACATCAAAGCTAAATTGGTGTTATATAAATGTAACCACTATCAACCTAATTCATTTTGATAAGTGAAAGTGACGGGGGGGGGGGGGGTCAACACTTTTTTTCTTGGGGGGGGGGGGGTCAAGTTCAACATAATTGCTATCTGTGCTTATATAAGCCGCAATGCGGTCGCGCGTCTGCCATTCACTCCCCAGGTACCGCAGCTGAAACAACTAATCTGTAAGTCTCTACCACCTAGTAATGTTACATATGCTTTGTTTTAACTTACACCTGTTAAGCTTGCTATTTTTTATGTAATTTATTTTTTCAACTATTTCTTAACATATAAAATACACTTTTATTTTATATATAATATATCAAATAATCTCACGTTACTATTTTTATTTTAGTTTATACTTATTATACAAGTTAACCCCTACAGAATAATTAACTAACTTCTGCTGCTAGACTAAACTACTTAGACTATAAACAGTTAACACCCATATATTAATATATAATTATTATACTGCAAGTTTTACCTGTACAAATGCTAGATGTAATTGCGATTAATCGTCTACAACGCAGTTCTTAAACCCTTATAAAATAATTGACTAACTTCTACCACTAGCGGTAATTTTTAAAAATTTTACAAAAATTTATTAACTATTTTTTCCCCCTACTAGAACCTTTCGCTACACTGCCACCCCGACAAAGAACTGAAATCTCCAAAGTTCTTCCCTTTTATCTCATTCTCTTAGGGGAGGGGGTTAGGGGGGTTCCCACAACCCTATATAAGCGGCATCGGTACCTTGCGCGTGCGCCATTATAATGGCAATAGGGCGACAGTAAACATCTATCCATAAGTCTCTTAAGACTATCAAACATTTTTTAACTTACTCTTATTACTCTAACATATGTTTGCGCTTATTATGCTAATTAGTCTCTATATATTCAGACACACTCGCGGGCACTAATCATATACTCGCTGAATTTTGGAGAGTACACATCTCCCCTTTGAATATTATTATGGATTCGCACACTTTACATTTAAAACTTTTGCGTACAAAACACATTTTACAGAAACAATCTAACTCCACAATTTCAAAACCGCATACTACTTTGAGTAAGGTTAAAAAATACTTCAGTTTTCACCCGTTGTACTTTGTAAAATCAAACCTTTGTAATACTTGTTCTACTGATCCTATTTTACACTCTGTCTTAACTGAAATGCTGAAATATCAAAATTTCAATCTTGTTACACCTATTGACAATCCTATCCAATTATTCTTATTCACTATATTACCAGGTTTATATGATCATTCTTCCTCAGACACATGTCTTGTTCTGCTCTATCAACTTGCACTGTAACCACCTAGGACCTCTCCTTTTTTGCAATTATGGACACACAGCGGGATTCACCCATACAGAGTAATAAAATAACTATTACTGCTACAAATAATGACAAAGCAATTCTTCAATCACTGATGAGTTTTTATTAAATAAATATATTTTAAAAACCCCCTCTGGATGACCTTGACCCACTTCCAAAACCCACCCATCACTGTCAAAGAAAACCCCCAGCCGCTACTACCCCTACAACAGTTACAACCGCTGACCTTGACCTGGACCAGGAGTGGGCAAACCCCACTACTAGTGTGAAGTACTGAAATACTATTAATTGTTTCATGTAACTTAAGAAAACATGTTAGAGATAAAATATTAGTATTATCACCTAAATAATTTGTTTAAAAACATTACATTAAGCCTTTCTGTTGGTCATCCAGACCATGTCACCCACCGATTTGGATTTGAATGAAACTTGGTATGGTTGATTCTTCTATACAGATAAGAAAATATACCAAGTTTTAGTGCTCTATCTCTGCTCATTTGTTTTCTAGAGCTGTTTGAAATTTGAATAAATGTGTCTTTTTGAAACCCGAGGTTTCCATGGTAATGTGCCCAGTGTTCCATGATTATGAAAAGAAATTTGAAACACTCTCATTTGCCAACCACATAAAATGAAAATTGCACGTGTTGTCAATAAACCTACAGATTTTAGAAAGAAAAATAGTTAATAGTATTTCCAATTCATCTATTTAAAAAAAAAGGTAAAATACAGACGTGTATATCTGTAAGGCAACCGTACAGACAACCATATATCATTAAGGTTTTTAGAGAAAATTTTGATTTACTGAAATGTAAATATTTTTGAAAGGCACAGTGGTTTTCAAGTTGAAGGTTTTTTCAGCAATCCCAATAATATGTCCTACCTTATGATTCAATCAAATTCATGGCTTTTTCTCTGCTTCATACTTAAAAAAAATTTACACTTTTTTTTGTAAAATTCTTAGCGCCATGTTTAATAACTTTGATATGAATTAAAACATCTGTGAGCCAACTTAAAATCATAAAACTGTGTACTTTAATAACTCTTAACATTAGCAACAACCCATATTTATAATATTAAAACCCTTTTGGATAAATTACAATTTTGTTTCATAATTTATGGTCATTCCATTGAAATTGTCCAAAAATGAATAACTTAAATCGCTTCTATTGGTTTTTTTTATTAGTAAAAAAACTTTTATGTTATTCATACATTTAATCAAGAAATAAAATTTTGTTTTTTAATTAAATTTAATATAATAAGTTAGTTCCCATTAGCTGATTTTCAAACATGGTGGATGCTTATTCCTAAAAATTAATTGTTATCTGGGTAAAGTTAAATATATCTTGACATTCAAAGAGATAAGTACAAATAATATAAAATAAAACGAAAGTGTAGATTTTACCATCTTTCAATGTGATAGTCTTAAAAGTCAACCCTTTGAAAATTAATACTTAATAAAGTAATATTGAATGAATTAAATATAAATTTAACAAGTGAAAAAGTTTTTTTTTTCAATAATATAACTCAGGGAATACTCTTCAACTTTAAGTAAGAAAATAAAAATGTCTTACACAGTTAAAAACTTACTCTTTCGAATAAAATAAATATACAGAATGGTAAACTTCGTACGGTTACATTCCATATAATCTGACATTTTAAAGTTTGATTATTACATTTGCATACTGCAAAGAATGCATTTCTCATAAGAAAAGTCCAAAAATCTGAATAGTTCTTGTATGAAGTATTCCTATGAAATAAACCAGTTTCAAGTGGTTTAATGACCACTGTGCCTTTCAAAAATATTTACATTTCAGTGAAACAAGATTTCCCTCTAAAAAAATTACTGATGTGTGTGTTTCATTTTTTCAATAGAATAGATGAATTGGAAGTAATATAAACTATTTTTTCCCTGAAATTTGTATAATATTATTGGTAACACCTGAAATTTTCATTTGATTTGGTTGGCAAATAAGAGAGTTATAAATTATTTTCATAATCAATGCACATTACCGTGGAAACCTCAGGCATGCAATAATGACAGTTTTTATTTCAATTTAACAGCTCTATAGAAAATAAATGAGCAGAGATAGAGCACTGAAACTTGGTATATTTTCTTATCTGTATAGAAGAATCAACAATACCAAGTTTCATTCAAATCCAAATCGGTGGGTGACATGGTCTGGATGACCAACGGAAAGGCTTAATGTAATGTTTTTAAACAAATTATTTGGGTGATAATACTAATATTTTATCTCTAACATGTTTTCTTAAGTTACACGAAACAATTAATAGTTTTTCATTACTTCACACTATATAACTACACACTATTTTATGCCTAAGGAAATAAATAAGCATATCGGTGTTGTATTATATGACAAAATCAAGTCTTTCAGACAAATATTAGTTTTTAAATGTGAAGGAATAAAAAAGCCAGTAATTTTATTGTTGGATGTGATAGAAAATATCTTGAAGATAATTTTAGTAAAAAGTTTTGTTTGATTATCTTTAACCCTCAGGTAGATATTGGCTGTAACGTGAACCCTTGTAATCACTTTCCGGAAATAAAATATTTGTAAAATAACAATTTATGGTAATTTTTTGGTAAGGCCTAGAGTGTTATGATATTTTTTCCAAAATCAGCATGTTTTATTTAGTTAAACTACAAATTTTCATTGAGTTCTATTGATAAATATTAAAGATATGATTTTTACTGAGAAAATAGACACGTTCTGTCTTTGGCCTCGGGCGAGCCCCGGCCGGCATTTTAGTAAAAACTTTAAAGGGTTGTAAAAAGACAACCGATAGAGATAAGTCAATAAAACTTGATATGGTTGTTTATCTATATAAAAGGAACAAATTTACCAAGTTTCACAAAAATCTGTGACTTTGGGTGTTTTGCCCTGGTTGAGTTGATATGGAATGACCCGACTTCAAAATGAAGAGCGTCATTCATTATATGACCGAAATTAAAGTCATATTTAAAAAATTCCACTCTTTCTTTACCTGATTTGTTTGTTGATATAGTTCCCTTCAGCCTGGGTATTAATGATGGGATACTGGTTGGCCTGAAAAAAAAAACAATTTTTTTAATGTCTTAGGTCATACAATGATGATGACAATGTTGATGCTAATTATTTAATACTATGAAGGAATTCCTGGCTGAGAGAGTACAATGCTAGCTTGTCTGAGGGGGTCTTTTCATCCCCTTGGAAGAAAGCCAGGCTTTTGTTTATCAGCAAGGGGAAAGGTAAACCGGATAGGACGGTCAGGGGAGTCCTCAAAAGTGCTTGATTTTGTGATACTCTATTTTATAAACTCAGAAATCTGGTTGTGACACTCAAGTAAAATACACTTGAGTCCCGCTAGTCCGAACACGGGTAATCCGAACGTCCGCCTAATCCGAACAAGCTCCGGACGCATTTTGCAAAACATTTTCATTCATGTAAAAATATAATTTACATAATAAAAATAGAATTTTTGATGGAAAAGATAAGAATTGTGGTAAAGAAATGGAAACGAAGTATTCCATTGATGGAATATACTGTACAAATATTTAGTTCATTGTGTTTTGACTAAATTTACACAACGTAAACAAAAGAATGTAATCAATCAAAAATACAGTATACCCTGTAATAAGTATTGCACACGTAGTAAATTGATACTGTAACACATAAAAAGTAAAATTAATTTATTTGTTATTGACCATAAAGTCCAACATCGTCTTTTGTTGAAGTTTAGTCAGTCTGTTTTTTGCCGCGTAGTTCCGCCATTTTCTTGTAAACATCACATCTGCGGGCGTGGCAGTACAGTCTCTGCTGGCAGTGGATACAGTCCGTGGCGCTAGGCGTGAGCAGCGTTGCCAATTCGAGGGTAATTACCCTTTTAGAAGGTATTTTGGACCTTCGAGGGTATTTTCGAGGGTAATGATTTTTTTAGGATTGAAGGATAAT
The DNA here is from genome assembly GCA_030545055.2 of Neoaliturus tenellus. Lineage (NCBI taxonomy): Eukaryota > Metazoa > Arthropoda > Insecta > Hemiptera > Cicadellidae > Neoaliturus > Neoaliturus tenellus. The sequence continues at coordinate 88,041,804 of CM061533.1, read as the reverse complement.
TTTACTAAAATTGTTAAGTTTGACTAAAATGTGTGAATTTTCGGGAATGGGTCGAAATGCAAAGTAGATTTAATACAAGAGTGATTAATATCACTTGAAAAACGAATACTAATTGAACAGCTGATACACTTTTATTATAGTAAGATTCACGAAAATAGACCGATGAGAGTCGATCCAGTGTTGCCAAATTTATTCTGAAACACATTTTTCTACTGTATTACACATGGTAAACAAAACCACAAATGACAACATTGCAGGGCAAGAGGGGGTGAGGGGGGACACAGCTGTTAAAATTTCCATCGGACTATTTTCGTGCATCTTACTATAATCATTCTTGTATTCTAACGACTTAGATTGTTGGTAAAATTATTGATTTTCCGATATTTTGGTGTTTTTGAGGGTATTTGACGGTAATTTTGTCAAGTATCTAGGGTAAGTTGATGAAAGGTGATTGGCAACGCTGGGCACGAGCGAACAGTATCTACACGCCATGCATACAGGCAGCACACGCTGATTGCCTGCTCTGTGATCACATCCTAAAATTACGTGCAGTGGGCCATTGTGCTGTCTGCTATGGGCTGTGCAATTGTTGGTTTTGCTTATATAAGGGTAAAAGCACTGTTTAAATTGGTTTTAGTGTATTATTCGCTAATATTACAACACGTAAACCCGTTTAAATAGCTTCATTCTCCCTTATTGAATTATTTCGGATAATCCGAACAATTAGCTGATCCGAACAGCGTTCGGTCCCAATTAGTTCGGATTAGCCGGACTCAAGTGTATGGGATTTTTAAAATATTTTCCACTATATCATTTTTATATTATTAAAATATATCATTATTTATATTATTAAAATATATCATTAAATAATAAAAGAGTGCATTTAAGGGTCTAGAGAGAGAACTACTGAACGGATCGAGGCCGTTTTGGTGTCAATGGATTTCTTATAACCCTTAGATGATAGGAAAAATATGGTATCCCTCGGAAAATGCCTTATAAAGTCGCAAAATGAAAATTAGACCTTATTTAGACCAATCTAAGACGTGATTTTGTCGATTTGTTTACTGCTCCAGGTGATCCATATCTTACATTAAAATTTGACACCACTACTGCTTTACAAAGTGTTTTTGTAAACAAAACAGACACCTTTTCATTTCTACTAGAGATCGCCTCCTGATCGAAATTCGATCAAAATATCAGTTGATGTAAATCCAAGAAGTTTAAACGTTTCATAACTGAAACATCTGTTCTTCCTGTTTTTCTGGTAATTATTTTTACAACAGCTGTTTTATGAGTAAATCAATTATCCTTCCTCCATAAGATTAACATTGACATTTTGAAAGCCTGTGGGGCGTAGCCCTAGAGTCCAATGTGAATTACAACGGGATTCTGCTCATGTACAGGACTATACCTTTCTAATGGTATGCACGGATTTCTCCTACGATGCACACGAGCTGAGAAAAAAAAGGAGGAAACAAAACATGCTTGCCTATTAATATATAGATGATAATTGACAGATTCAAATGAAATCAAGCACATGAAATGTTGAAGTGGTTTTTAAAGCAGTAAAATAAATATCTAACAGCTGATGTTTTAATAAAATTTTTGTTGCTATACTATAAAGAGAGTTTATTTAATATAGGTGACTAAATCTATGTATTTAAACTTACAAGCTATTTATCAATATTTGTTTGCACATATTTTTTTATCTATCAACTAATGAGCTTTATGTTTTGAAATATATAAACATAATATTTTGATTGTAAAATTCTCCCCACCGTATTTTAATCCATTAATCTTTGTTATAACTAAGTTATATAACGTCTTTATATTCTTATTTTTCATCCTTTTAAGGTCGTGTAGGCTTATGATTCTACATTTTTAACAGTTGGTTTATTGTTCCCACTGATATAAACAATGAAGTACAAAAGTGTGATGATGTGTAAGGGGCCATCCATAAATTATTTCATCGCTTTTTGGCCATTTTTGGACCCTCCCCCCCCCCCCCCCTAAAATCATCCTACCATCATAATTTGTTTAACCCCCCCCCCCCTCTCAGGAAAATGACGTCATTTTTAACAAACCTTGGTTTCAAGTAAAAAGAATGTTTTTTTTGTTAAAGCTACTGAAGTTCTATTTTTTATTGATTAATTAAGACTATCAATGAACTTTTGAACAACATTTTGGAGGTATTTGGTTGAAAGAACTATTCAAACTGGATATTTTCATTTACAAACCACTGTAGTATCACATTATTTATAGGATCGGAAGTTGTTGAAAAATATGACGTTCAGTTTTACAATACCCCCCTCGTCTACCTGATAAACTAAAAACATTGACCAATCAAATCTGAATTTACCTTCAGAAATAAAGCCAAAATGGCTTTCTCAATGGAAAAAAATCTATAAAACAACGCCTAACATATTACCTAAAAATAGTCTAATATATTTTCTTATATAATTATTTTAAAATAGTTGAATTGTGTACTAATTTATCATTGTTTTACTGTCAAAATTTGATAGGAAACATCTTTTTTAAATGACGTCATATCAAAGCCGACCCCCCCCCCCCTTGCACATCACCAACGTCACTTTCAATCTTGACCCCTCCCCCCTATTTTCAGATGACGTAATTTATGGACGGCCCCTAACTATGAACCTCGAAGAAATAAGTCCTTGAAATATACAAGAAGAAATGTCAAGAATAAGAAAAGGAGATTTTGGAAATAAAGTGGAAACAAAAGACAGAGAATAAAAATTTTGAATAGTGTTTTAGTGAAGGTAAAAAAACCTACTATACGATTGACTTGGAGGACAACTCAGTAACACTTAGTACACCCAGGAATATACTTCTATACCATTAGGTGAAAAATTCAAGTCAGAACTTGAAAGCAAGGTTCAACTAAATGCATAAATACTGTGGAAGAGCCCACAGAATGGTGCTCAGCAATGCCAAAACCTAATGGGAACGTTAGACTCATCGTGGATCCAACAAAATTAAACAAGAACGTACGGAGGCAAAAATGCCAGAGGTTGAGGACACACCTAATAAGATTGGTAAATCGCGAGTGTTAAACAAATAAGATTCAAACTCCAAAAATGGACTCCGAGTCAGCAAAATTATACAAATAAGTTAATTGGCCATACAACTGGAATGGAATAAATGAAATACGGTTACAAACCTTTAATCATTATCTTTTTTTGTAAAGTCTCATAGGCCTACTCTATTGTAAAACCATATGAGAATAAGTATTATAAACTATTTAAACTTATAAACTATTATGATATATAGAGTTTATAAACTCCTGATTGAAATTAGACCAAATTTTGAGTTGATCTGGACCCAAGAAGTTTATAAACATTATTTAACTGAAACATCTGTTCTTCCTGTTTTTAACAGTGTTTTTTACAACAGCTGTTTAATGATTCAATCAATTCTCCTTCCTCCAAAAGATTAACATTGAAACTTTGAAAGCCTGTGGGGCGTAGGCCTGGAGTCCAGCGTGAATTATAATAGGATTCTGCTCATTTACAGGACTATACCTTTCTAAAGGTATGCGCGGATTTCTCATATAATGCACATGAGCTGAGAAGAAAGGAGGAAAAGAAACATGCTTGACTATTATAGAAGACTAGGAAATCGCCCTCTGGTCGACTTTCTACCAAATATTTAGTTGATCTTGAGCTAATTAGTTAAAAAAAATTATAGATAAAACTAATTGTTCGTCCTGATTTGCTATAATTTGTTATTAGAACAGCTGTTTCATTATTAATCAATTATCCTTCTCCCATAAGATTAGCATTGAAACTTTCGAAGCCTGAAGGGCATAGCCTCGGGGGCCGATGTGAATTAAAATACCATTCTGCTCATCTTAAATACACTCCCTTTCAAACGGTGTGCGCGGGTTTCTTTTACGTTGCTCATAGGCTGAGAAAAAAAGGAAAAGAAACATGCTTGAATATTAATATAGACAACTGTTCACATTGCTAAAGAAATGGAAATCGAAATACTATGTTGTCTGTGTATAGATAAATTCTGTGACCATTTTCAAACGTGAACATAAAATTCATGAATAATCTTCATGAAAATTACCCGTCATTTTTGACGGGCTGTTTGCTAGTATTTAATAAACTGATAACCAGCTGGGAGTGACGTCACTCATATTTGGACTGAGTGACTGGGCTACTGGAGTTTGACCCTAACTAGCTGATAACTGTGCTGGAGGTAGGCACCAAGTTTTCATAAACAACAACATCTGTGTTTCCTTGTTATCTATTGGGTCAGTGATAAGCCTGTCAACAATCCCCTTGCTTATGAAATATTCCTCACCTTGCCTTGAATAAATTATAATAAACATTAAAAATATTATTATTATTGGTAAAAAATATAAGAAAATATGAATATCCCAAGTGGGTGGAAGTGACAGGAGGTAGTGAGAAAGAAGGGTATAAATGCTGACAAGTTGGATATTTATATTACATCTCCAGGTGGAAAAACATTTAGATCGAAATAATCCCTTGAAATGTATATTAAGGAGGAGAAGTTGCCTTATGACATAAAGTGTTTCAATTTTACGACAAAAAATAAAATAAACACAAATCCTCTAAATACATTTAGTACTTCCCTTTTAACTCAACTCAAAACTCTGAATGTTCAGGGAGCTTGGAAAACTCAATGCAGAGCTCAGAATGCTCTGATGATAGCTTGGAAAACACAATGTCTGAGTAGACCCATAATGAATACCAAAATATCTCAAATGTATTATTGAGTCTGTCTTGCTTCCTGTAACCTTCTGCATCAACTTGTGTTTGAGTCAAGGGGTCTTTCCCTCAAAGTTAAAAATGTTAAGAGTGGTTCCTGTGTTTAAAAAGAGTGGTGACAAATCTTCCCCAAAATATTATAGGCCCATTTCAATTGTTCCAATCATTGGTAAGATAAATATCAATAACAATACGCTCAAATGCGTATTGTTAAACTCCAGGTATGTACCTATTTTGACCGGTTAAATATCCTCAATGAATGTCAGTTTGGTTACAGAGCGGGAAAGAATACAACAAGTGCAGTTCTTAGTATTGTTGATGACTTAATTCAAGGTTTTGAGAATGGGTGCTCAGCTCAGATCACAGCGTGTGATCTGAGCAAGGCTTTTGATTGTGTGGATCATGGCATACTAATTGGGAAATTGCAACATCTCGGAATACGTGGGATTTGTCTGGATTTTTTTAGGACATACCTGGAAGACCGTTATCAGATTATTGATGTTGGTGGAAATAGATCTTCTGCTTCATATGTAGAGTTTGGTGTACCACAAGGCTCTGTATTAGGACCTTTGTTATTCTTAGTTATGGTTAATGACCTGCCTTTTAATGTGACTCAGTCAAAAACTGATGTTTGCAGATGATAATATTTTCTGACTGTTAGTAAAGGCTTTCCTTTGTTAAAAGAAGTTGCAAATGACACATTACAACAGGCAGTCACATGGTTTAAAGCCAATCATTTTGTAATTAATGAAGCAAAGACACAAAAAGCCCTTTACACTTTGAGTCACACATTGTATTCAAGAGATTATTTTGACAAATCCATTAAGTTATTAGGAATACATATTGATCACAAACTTACCTGGAGTGAACATCTCAACTTAGTTTGTAATAAATTGTCTAAAGTAATATATTTGTTAAAAACTTTGAAATTTCATATTCCTGTTAATTATTTGTTAAATATTTATTATGCTTTGTTTCATTCTGTTTTAAGTTACAGTATAATTTTATGGGGAAATTGCTCAAGAATATCTGAAGTGTTAGTACTGCAAAAGAAAGCCATCAGAATAATAACTACTTCAAATGTAAGAGATCACTGCAAACCACTCTTTGTGCAAACTGGAGTAATGACTGTAATTTGTTTGTATATTTATACTGCACTTTTGTATGTCAAGAATATTGAATCAAGTTTTATAAGGAATGGTGACATTTTCACTCTTATAATACCAGAAGTAATTCTAATTTATATATTGAAAGAGTAAGATTGAGTAAAACACTCAAGGGCCACCTTGGCACTGGCATAAGATTGTTTAATCATTTGTCACCCCAAATAAGAAGCCTGCCTTTCAAAAATTTCAAGAATAAAATTCATAGAATTCTGGTAGCCAATCCATGTTATAGTCTTAAAGAATATTTTGAAACCTCTTTTAAATAATATTGATGTTAAGTTTGAAAATTATATAGTTCTTGTTATTCAGATTATTTAATATTTAAATTGTTTCGTTGTTAATATATTTTATTTTTATTCATGTTTTAACAAGTATGTTTATATTCATTATTTATTTTGTTGTTGGATTTAATATTGACGTATTTTTAATAAGTCTATCATTAGTGACTTAGGTTATATTTTCTTTTGCATAGTTAATTTTGTAAACCATGACAAGGTCTCACGCACAAATTTTGTAACGTGTTCTTAGACCAATAAAGATTCTGATTCTGATGCAATTGCAGCACTACAAAGTGGAGTGGAAAGAGCCAAGAGCCACAACAATTTCTCTTCAGAGTAGTGCTTCTTCCCATTACGACTGATGCCAAGAATGCCATCATCTCAGCACGATGGGTCGATATATTGGACGCGTTGAGCAACACCTTCCGCATTCCAGAGTATCCCTTGCGGTTTATAGTGATTACCTTCGAGAAAGAACACTGACATATGATATGAAAGACGGATAACGGATGTTACAACCGGTGCCGCACAGGGCTAGAACTTGTCCCAGACCTTTGAAACATCGCCTTCGATAATCTCATTCGATCCGAGATGCCGGACGAGATAGTTTTAGTTGGGTACGCTGATGACGTTGCGGCACTCATAGCTGCACGAAATGTTCAGCTTGATTCATATAGGCCTATGTGCATTGTCAACGAGTAGATGAGTGACCACGGGCTGCAACTCACCTTGAGAAAGGCAAAGATTGTGGTCCTCACTAAGAAGGAGATTGACACCTTTTGTCCCACTGAAAGTGGGAATGAAGTGGTCCAGTCCACGAGAGCTGCCAAATATTTCGGGGTTATGGTGGACACAAAACTCAGCTGGAAGGATCAGATCTTCCGCATAGCAGGCAAGGATGCGAGGAGCGTTGCTCATCTCAGCAAGCTTATGGCCAATGTTGGAGGTCCACGGTTTAGTAAAAGAAGGCTGATGAGTTCCACACTCCAGTAGGTGCTTCTGTATGGTTCCGAAGTGTGGGTAGACGATTTCACTAGAGTAGTATTCTGTATGAGGCTTGCTCGAGTGCACCGTCAAGCAGCACTCAGGGTTGCATCCGCGTAGCGTAGTGTCCGAGCCGACTGTCCTGGTAATAGCTGGAGATACCCTGTCCATCTTTTGGAACAGGAGAAAAGGGCGATTTATCAGAGACCAGTTGATGTCATCAAGGACTAGACAAGAACAAAACAACGTCAGCTGGGAGCTGGAGAGTCGCAGTTTATCGACTGCAAGATTCATCAAGATTAATAGCCTATTTATTTTTTCTAATATTCAAATCAAGAAGTTGAGGTAAATATCAGTAAATAAAAAAATACACATATGTACCGAAAGGCTAAACTAAAAGTAACAATATAGATTAAAACACCTATAGATTTTACTTGAGGCATGATGGACTACTTTTTTTCTATTACTACGGTAAAACAAGTGTTTTATGTATTTACCACAAGTAAATAAATGAAGCACAATAACAAATAGGTACCGGTAAGCTAAACTAAACTAAAAGTAAGGTAATATGAGAACTAATTATAGACTACTTTATATTTCTAAAATCACAACACAATCACAAGTTAATCACGACAACAAACCTAACTACCACCGCGGAGATCAATCATTGTCAACACATCTGCGCCATTTATATTTTAATTTACTTAATTTAATTTACTATAATTTAGTTATTAAGAAAAATACTACCCAGTTCTGGTGGAAAACTAATACTCACCTAGTTTTACCAATAGATTCAGTCGTTGTCACAACAGGAAAAGATGATTTAGTTTTTCTAGCATGATCTAAATTGAGGAGAATTGGTGAGACTTCAAGAAAGTTGTTAAGTAAGGCGGAGGTATTCCTTTCTGCACGCGGAGTGCTTGTGTATCTTGGGGGTTGGACACGATCCATATTCTGTAAAAAAATCACATACTAGACTAAATAAATATAATTAACGAGGTGGCCTGTGCACAATTTGCACATTTTATGATTCTGTATGAGTGAAACTCACCTACAGTACGTGAATGTTGATTATGAAGTGACAGATCTATTTTTGTTTACTATCTGGCTTTTAAAATTCATCTGAAGGTAATCAGCTGTTAGATTACAATTCACATTCAAGAACTTGCAATAAAAGTTGGTCAAAATTAAAAGTGCCCTCTAGAAATAAATCAAAGGCGAAGAGGGCGAAGCCCAAAACAATATGACCTTTTTAATTACGATTCGTCACTGCGGTATATCCTCAATCTTAAAGATCGGTTCAGAAGGTCAAGAGAAAAAGGGACGTAACAGACGAAACCCATATAGAAATTAGAAGATAGATTAATTGAATTTACTTAATTTGTAAACAGTCAACCATTTACAAACATACATCCTCAATACCTCAATAATAACAGGCAGTTACATAACAATGATAATGCACACATAAGAAAAATAAGCTACAATAACAAGACTTTCGAGAACGAAATCTAAGACAAATTGGGCAGGTTTCATTAATGACTTATGTAAAAACAATAAATAAATAGGAGTATAATTTGTATATTAGGCTACAATTATATTGCATCAAAACCATTATGACACTTCTATTAAATAATAATTACATAAATGGATTAAACTTAAAATACGAACAAAGTAAAATTTTTTTTAAATAAACGGTACAAGATAACTGGCAAATACTTTCTAGCAACAATATAAAAAGGTGTTAAAATCATCTAAACATTATTGTCTAGATGGCTCAGTCGGATAGCTACCAGCTGAGCAGTACAAGTTTGACTCTACGTGTGTCTCTGACTTTTAACAACGTACTGCATTTACCGCTAAACGAAAAATTGTATACATTTCTCAATTCAAATTTCTTGATGTACTGTACAGTTTCACATGATGTTGGCACCAGCACTTTTTTCTTAGAAAAAGGATATTGCTGACAGGGAATTTAAATTATTATGTCCTCCAGAATGTGATATTACAGCTTGCTTATCCATGTTACTGAGCTTTAATGACTTGCGACAAATTTTAAAACACGGTAAGCAAATGTTGGCTCATTAACTACCAAGCAGGGGTGTATTTACATATGGGTTAAATGAGCTATAGCCCAGGGCGGCAAAATTGGGGGGGCGGCAAATTTTGAAAAACGACATTTTTTAGGCTTTAAATTAAAAAAAAAAAAACTCAAATTATTGGAGGCAAAAATTTTTGGAAGAATTGTACAAAAAAATTTGAGAACCGAGAGTGACTATTTTATAAGTGAGATCATAATATCTTAGCGCAAGGGGTCATTAAAGAGCTTTAAAGAGGTGCTGGGAGAACTCGGCACTACGTTGATTTGTCACGGTAGCGATCCACGCGTCGCGCTGCGCAAAGTAACCATCCGCCACCTCGCCGTCTCCTCCTCTTCCCCCATATACATCCGCCACCGCCGAGCTGCACCAGTGCATTCGGGGTGGGTGATTTGAGGTTTTATGTCAGGTTATGTGGCAGTAATAATTGATACTGCTATTGACACTATTGTTACTTCAAACTTTAACGGGAAAACACATAAATAGCCATAATTTAGCTATTGCACTTGATCTAATACTTCATTTTAAATAGGTACTGTAATAGGCCTGTATGTTTTTTATCTAGAATAAAATTAAAATCACTATGCCAATTTCTTATTGCTACACTCAGACGTGTCTAACAAACCTCAAAAAATCTACTGGGATTGGGAACGAAGGTCACACACAGTATTCTGTCCTATTCCACCGACCGTGAACTACGCACGCGCACAAAGACTAGTTTTCAACTGTTCGCAACGGCACTTGTTGTTGTGTCTCGGATTGGTCAAAGAACCAGTCAAACACTAATAGCCATGCTTTGAGCCACACTTTGGTAGTTTTTGCATAGCAAACGCAAAATCTTTGATTGCTAGTTTTTAACTTTAAGCTCCGTATAATCACTATTTTCAGCTTTTTATGTCCCAACCCGTCGAAATAGCATAGGAATTGTGGCAATAATTGTGGATATGAATTAGGAAATTATGGCGATGGGAGGGGGCGGCACTTGATGAGAATAGCCTAGGGGCGGCAAATTTCCAAATCCACCACTGCTACCAAGTCTAACCAATCACTAATTTCAGGAAATTGTTTGGCATCTAGCCACAATTTATTCTATTTACTCTTTTAAGCAGCCATTACACAGCTAACAACTAATCAACATAAAAAAAAGAAAATATTAACAATTAAAAATATTTCAAGCACACATGAACGGCAATAAATTTGTCGTAAGATTGTGAAAAATCCTTAAAAATATAATAATTGGGAATACGATTGACTGAAGCATTAAAAAGTCTCTTCAAATTCTTCAGTAGGGCGAATTTCCCTGACTTTCCAGACTTTTGGTCCATTTCCCTGACTTTTCGTGACTATCCCTGACTTTCCAAAATGTGGACAAGCTCAATCGAAGTATACGAAAATGCTCTGCTGAGCCTACTCCCTGATTCTACATGTTTCAAAATGGTTGTTACATAAAAAATTACACCCCTTCTATGTATACGAATTTTTTGTTATGGATACACTTTAAATGTCATGATTTCTGAAAATGTCCAGCGAAAGGTTAAAACTTGTAAAATGGCAATAAGGAACAAAGACGGTAATGAGATTTTTAACATGAAATGGGTCACAGTGTTTATATAAATAGAGGAATAGGCATGAACAATTGTTTTAATAAGATTACATAGCAATAAATCTAAGTCTGTAACTATTACAGCTCCAATGCTGAGATAACCTAGTTTAATTGTACAGAGAATTCTAATAACCTTTACCTTTACCTCCGGTGTCGTCCCGTTGACCCAATATTAGGTATGGGACCAGTCAAAATCCTCTTCAGCAACAGCCAAGGGATAGGAATAGGATTACTTAAAACTAGGTCAGGTTAGGCTAGGTATTCTCCAAGTAACTCTCAATGGAGTAAAAACATTTTGATATGAGATATTGTTTGAGTTTGGATTTGAATTTAGAAAGGTCTGTGATGTCTTTAATGTCGGGTGGAAGTTTTTGAAAAAGTTTTGATCCTATAAAGTTTGGTTTGCTCTCAAACAGTGACAGGTTGTGAAAAATGGCAGTTCTATTGTGTCCATGTCTTGTATTATACTTGTGACGAGGATTGAGAGAGAGTTGGTTAGATTTCTTAACATACATGATTACCTCGTAGATATACAAGCTAGGTACAGTTAAGATGTTGAGTTGTTTGAAGGCTTCGGCACAGTGATCTCTAGCTCTTAATCTAGACATGTATCTTACAGCTCTTTTTTGCAGTTTAAAAACTATATCCAAATTCTGTTTTGAGGATTTACCCCACAGAATGATGGAGTAGCTAATGTGCGATTCAATTAAACTAAAGTATACTAGTTTTGACAAAGATGGATTGGCGAGATTGACAATGTTTCTTAGGACGAACAGGCCTGCTGATAGCTTCTTACTGAGATTCTTCACATGTTCATTCCAATTAAGACCATCATCCAAAATCACCCCAAGGAATTTTGAAGAATTCAACCCTGTCAGCTGGGTATCCCCAACCGACAGGTGAGGATGAAAAGTTGAATGGTTTCTTCTCTGATTAGTTTGTATGAAGAGGTAATTGGTTTTGTCCGGGTTGAGAGAGAGTTTGTTGTCAGAGAAGTACTGAGCAAGGGTGTTGATTTTAATGAAAGCGTCTCTTTCCAGCTCCTGGGGATCCAGGTTCCTGGTGAGAAGAGTGGTATCATCCGCGTACACAATCAGATCATCAGAAGGGATGAAGTTTTGGATGTCATTGATGTACATGAGGAAGAGGAGGGGGCCCAGGATTGATCCTTGCGGCACCCCATACCTCACCTCATGCACATCGGACAGAACTGAGAACTTGGTTCCGGATTTTTGGAAAAATTCGATCTCTGTGGTTTGGGTCCTGCCCCGCATGTATGACTGGAGCCACTGAAATGCCACTCCACGCACACCAAGACAGGCAATTTTTTCGGACAGGATGGCGGGGTCAACACAGTCGAACGCTTTAGATAAGTCGGCAAAGCATCCAACGAGACTGCCCCCCCCCATCCAAGGTGTCCAAGCAGTCTGTTACAAATTGGATGAGAGCTGATTTTGTTGAGAGATTTTTTCTGAAACCGAATTGTCTTTGGAAGAAAAGAGAATTTGTTTCGAGGAATGAAAACAGCTGAACGTATACCACTCTCTCGAGAACCTTTGAAACTGCGGGCAAGAGTGAGATTGGACGATAGTTGGACCTTTCCTGATCAGTCTTTTTTAAAAATGGGTTTGATTTTCGAGATTTTGAAAACATCAGGAAAGATCCCATATTCCAGGGAGCAATTAATGATGTGGGTTAGGGGTTCTGCCAGTTCCTCCCCGCAGTACTTGATGGTTCTCATAGAGATACCGTCAACACCGCAGGATGGACTGTTTTTCATCTGTTTGATGATTTTGATTGTTTCAGCTTTGTTGATGGTTTTGAAATGAGAGAAAACTTGTTCGGTTTGCGATTGAAAACCAGAGTATTGTTTGGTTCCCAACTCAGAATGAATTGAGGTTGCAACATTTGTGAAAAATGAGTTGAAAGCATTACCCACCTCTTTGGGATCTGTCAAACAGGTCCCTTCGAGATCAAGTTTGATGTTTTTTGGCGGCTTTTTAATTGCTCCTCTGGATTCGTTGATAATTTTCCATGCTTCAGCAGACCTGTTCTCCGACAGAGTCAGTCTCCTTAAGACATGGTTAGATTTTGCAATTTTTATTTTGTCCCTGTACTGTTTTTTACATCTGTTATATATTACTTTATTATTTTCAACTTTCTGAGATCTCCAGACGTCAAAACAGTCCCTAAGCCTGGCCTTGTGATCAAGAATATCTTGATTTATCCAAGGACATTTTTTTGCCTTGCGGCTTGGTTTTCTACTTGAAGATACCATGGGGCAGGAAATCTAAAAAAGATAGCCTAGTTGAGTCATGAAGTTTTCAAATTTTTTGTTTGGGTCGGAAGAGCTATAAACATCAGCCCAGGTCTCAAGCCTTAGCCTAGTTTTGAGCTCATCCAGATTGGATGGTTTCAGGTTGCGATGCCTACTTTTCTGAGTTTCGGAATTCTGAAGGGTTTCGATATGAAGAACGATGAATTGAGCGGTGTGATCTGAGATGAAAGGCTCAATGATGGATTTGTGGACTGGCTGTATATTGACTAAAAAATTGTCAATACAGCTCTCTGAGTTTTGAGAAATTCTAGTGGTTTCGTGAAAAGTGGGTGTGAGTCCATGGCTCACAAGTAAATTTTGAAAAGCATTTGAATCGGCTCTGTCTAAGTGGAATGGGATGTTGAAATCGCCACCCAGAACTAATCGGTCAGCTGACCGTGAGATTGAATCGGAGTAATCACTGAAATGATCAAGAAAGGTGTCCAGGTCACCCTGTGGGCTGCGATAAATCGCGGCCACAATAACCTTTTCACCACAAATTTCAAGCTGAATTTCTGTGGCTTCAAAGTCTTTTTCAATGGTCATATTGTTGCCAACCGTCAAGGGTTTTACCCCTTGAAGGTTACTATTCCTGCGAACAAAGATGCCTACCCCACCTTTAATCATAGATTGTCTGCATTGATGTGTGATCAGATCATAACCTTCGAGGGCAAATTGGTCGGCCTGAGATGGAGTAAGACCAAGCTCAGACACTAAGAAGACATCAGGAGTCTCTTCATAAAGCAAAATTTCTATGATCTCTCTTTTTTTTACTTATTCTATCAACATTGAGATGCAAAATCTTTACATTATTTTTGTTCTTAAAATTAAATTTTCTGGTGCGCTTAATTCTACCTAGCCTAGCCTTAATATTACTACCTAGTTTTTTGAACTGACACAAATATAGGTTGCTAATAGATCACATACCATCTCTTTCCCCTCATCCGTCAGATGAAGGCCGTGCTTAGTGAACCCCGTTCTGTCAATTAGTCCATTTAAAGAAATAAAACCCCATTTCAGTTCAACACATTTACTGTAAAGTCTTTGGTTAAGTAGATCTACTCTGTGATTCAAAGAAGGTTTGTCATGGCGATGAGGTACTTCAACTAAAATTACATTAGGCCTATCTCTCTTAGGACACTGTCGGAACTCTGTTATTTTATCGATTATGTGATCAAAATTACTGTCTTCAATGTCATTTGAGCCACCCTGAAGCACTAGCCAGTCCCTCCCCCCCCACATCGACACCATCACCATGCCCAGTTAATTGGGTAGCAACCCGTAAGAGTTCATTGAGTGGAGCTCCCGGAAGCACCGACGCAGTGACGTCAAAATCCTTACCTAGTTTTGAAGACAATTTGGAACCGCATGTTCTCCCCTGGCTGTCCGAGATGAAGTTAACTTTAACACTATTTTTACGAGCCTTAGGCCTTGTCTGGGCTGGAGGGTTGCCCCCATTTCGGGCGCAGGAAGTTCCAACGGAAGGTTCAGGCGAAGACCCTCTGTCAGTCACTTGTTGCGGCGGATGAACACTGCTTGCGTTCAGGTCATCGGGCAATGCTGATCTGCTGTCATTGGCATCTGGATTGCTCAAGCCTACTGTGCCTAGGCCTACATCTACAATAGGCCTATCTGTTTTAGGCCTATGAAAAACTGTCTTTTGAAGGTTACTATTAGCCGATTGAAGCCTCTTTATTTCGTTTTTGCATTTCTCAAGTTCATTCCTAATACTACCAATTACATTGTTTTTAATATTATCTATGCTTAAACTAGTACATGTGGGGCACAACCAAGTGTCCTTTTTAGTAATGAGTTTGAACCAGGTCCTTTTTAGTCCAGAGCACAATCTGCTCGAGTGATACCAGATACCGCACGCATCACAACAGACGGATTCTTTGTTTCCCACATCTATTTTACATTTCCCACAAGGGTCAGGCATCTTTAAATAAGGCTATACCCAGTCAAAAAATAAAAATACTTAAGGCTAAACAAGAACATACAAAGAGAAATGTTGATTGAGATGCTTAAAAATATCCTTAGAATATAATAGTCCTTTAAAAATCGAAAAAAGACTGGCTGCTTTTGTCATAGGCAGAAGGCCTATCTTAAGGTTAATTACACAAGTCCAAAAAAGCCCAAATGCTCAGATGAGCTACTTTTCATGAAGTCAAATCGTGTTGATATTAAATCTAAGGACAATACAAAAATCAACTTAGGACTAACTTAAATATAAAATCTGTTTGAGAGCAGCTACGTGTTCCAATGCAAGTATAAGACTAAGACAAGATAAAATAATGTTACCTGGAGTTTTGTGGGTTGGCAGCTGGATTGGAATTTGGTAATGTAGGTTAGAAAAATTGAAAATGATCAGAATAGTTAGGTTTATGAGGATAAAATTACAACTTTAAAGAAAAAACGGTTACGTTGCAATGTGGTTAGCAGGATAGGGTTGCCAGGATTTCAGGAATTGGCTGGTCTTTTGCACAGTCGGTTGGAGCGATCTCTTCCAAGTCTTGTAAATATGTGAAAATCTTGATTCTAGTAATATCCTATCTATTCACTGCTTAAAACACTTTAAATTAAACACTTTTTTGCTAGAATTTGAGGTGAGAACAATTAAAATACTATAAAAATTGGCTAAAATATGAGGAGCTATTTCATGTTGAAACTGATGACGTCGGACCAGGCGTGCCAACCTCAAATAAATGTCATGATTTCTGAGAACATCCCAACTTGATAGGGGGAGATGGTGTCTTTAAAGAAAATTGGGCTTACGTAATATGTTAATATTCATGGATCAGCTGAATACCCAATAGGTACAATATGCCGCCGTAATATCACAAGGATGCAACGAATCGTCAGCAATGTGGTGTGGTAGGAGTACCGGGTGACAACGACAACGCCTGAACGCACACGAATAATAATAACAATAACAACAATCAAATAGTTGCTTCCTCAGAGGATAATATTCGAATTTTAAAAAGTATTGAATCTTAAGTTATACTGCAAAACAAGCACTGTTTAAGATTATACGTCCAAATCTTTTCGTTTCAGGATTTTTATTTTTATTTTCAAATGGCGTAATTTTGTTGAGAGTAAAATGATTGAAACTGGTCTCAAGACTAATGGATATTTTTGTAGCTATTTCAGCAGTTATACTGGAGTCAAATTAAAAGTCTTCATCACCCCTGCAAAAAAAGTTGAAAACATGCGTTCATAGTCCCCTGTTTCGGACGACATTTTTGAACCGATTTCATTGACAGTGGTCTTACACTGTTCTGAAAGAATGCCCGCGTGTCTCTATTACCTCATAATAATAAAAAACGTACATTGAGGTACCTAAAAATACAGTTAAAAAAGGGGAAAATTACTTGATATTCAACAATTTTTAAAAGTAATTTTAAGAAACCATATTGATTTAACGGTACAAGAGACACACAGGCACTCTTTCTGAACAGTTTAAGACCACTTTCAATCAAATCGGTTTTAAAATGTTGTCCGTACCAGGGGCCTATGAACGCATGTTTTTAGTGAAAATAGGATCTGCGAATTTGCCCGTTCGAGGCGCTACTAGCCTTTTTGCAAACGTCATCTTTCTCACTAACACAAGCACACACGCAAACATTATCGTATTATAAATCACTCAGTGATGTTGGAGGACACATTCCTTGTTATTATTTGAATACTCCTTTATCCATGCAAATTACTCGTAAAATTCAATTTTAGAACACCCGTGTTTACAGGCCTACTATGGTTCATTGGTGATAGCTTTTTTTTATGTACTAAAGACGAGCAGAACATTATTTGCACTATTCTGGTTTTTGAAGTACATAGTACAGAAAACTAATGTATTTAAATGTATTTTGAACCCCTCACAGATGAGATTTAAATTTTAATCTTACAAACAAATAGCCTAAACCGTTCATCAATTTTTCTAATGGTAGTACAAGGTGAGGCAAAAAAACCGACCTATTTTCTTTCGCGCACCGCTCAGTGACAGAACATTTGAGTAAGGTGGGGGTAGGCTTGTTGTAACGCAAATGTTATGCCATTTTAGTAGTTATGGAGTAGCGGTCGCTTGAACAACGCTAGTTCCTTATCAAGACGTGTTTCAATATTGGTGGTTCAATCATTGCTACTCAGCGGCAATTTCGTGCATTCTTTCAATCAGGTCAACATTTAGTATTCCAAATCCTAGCACAATTATGCAGTGGATTACTAACTTAAAATCAACTTGTTTTGAGTTAAAAACTAAGTCCAAGGTCAGCGCGGACACCAGAGAACATGGATGGAGTCCTTGCTACTGTGTGGAAAACAGTTCTCGTCGGACCGTTAGAAAACAAGCTAGTGATTGACTCGTGTCTACGCCAGAAGAATTTTGTTAAGATAATTGAACTATGTACACTAAATGCTATTAAGGGATAGTATTCCAAACCCATCACATTGTTGTGGACACCTCGGGAATCGAACCGGTGACATCTTGAACCAGAGTCCAAGGCGCCAACCGGTAGGCTAGCAAAATGCCTTGAACATGGCTGACCATTCGGTTTGACAAATTTTGTGGTTCGATCTTAATCCCCATCCATACCAATTAGTTGGCTATTGTTTAGTAATTAAAGCCTACTGACCATGAAAAGCAAAAAATTTTCGATAAACAAATGATTGATTTAAATGCTGAAAAAGAAATGTTAATGTTTACTGACGAGAAGCACAAAATACGCCCCAATAACGAATGCGTGTTATTTGACATGCTTAATGTAAACATGTAGGCTAGGCGACCACTACTCAATGACTACTGAAATGGCATAAAATTTGCTTTAAAATAAGCCCACCCCACCACCCTCCGAAGTCCTGTCGCTGAAGATCTTGAATCTTGAATGGTGCATAAAAGAGAATAGGTCGGTTTTTTTGCCGCACCCTGTATTTACGAATAGACATATTACCTATTTTTTAGATATAGGAAGTGCGCGAAACACGGTTCCGCTTGATACCACCTTACTAAAGTGAAGGAAATTCCTTTTTATAAGGCCGGCGACACACCACCAGACTTTTCTTCGGACTGTAAATCGGACTGAGCATCGTACCGAACATTACATCGTAAAGGGATGTAAATTTACTCCGAACATTTCGCCGAGCAAGACATCGGACCGAGCATCGTACCGGAAATTACATCGTAAAGGGACATAAATTTACTCTGAACATTTCGACGAGCAATACATCAGACCGAGCATCGTACCGGACAAATCCGAGCGAGCGAGGTGAAGGAAGTTTAGAGAGAGAGGGAGAGCGTGAGTGAGTCAGGGTGCTAGACGATGGGGTGGTGAGGGGAGGGGCTTTCCATCCCGAGCGTTCGGGGGTAGCTCGGTATGGCGTTCGGAGCAAAATGGATCTTAACACACTACATCGGACCGTACACCGGACCAATCTTTTCTATGATGTTTCGCCAGAAAACCGCCTCCAGAGCGCTCGGTACGATGCTCGGTCCGATGTACGGACCCCCGACACACTTTCGGACTTGCTGTTTGGTTTTGCTTGGTACGATGCCCGGTCCGGTGCTCGGTCCAGTGAAAAGTCAGGTAGTGTGTCGCTGCCCTCACAGACAAATCCCTCACTCGTTCATCACTAATCCTCCAATTTTCCGATACGCAAGAGAGTTGAAGTTTGGTACACTGATTTGTTCAGTTCTAAATAGAATAACGTGATGATGGAGCAATTAAAACGCAAATAAATCTTAGGCAGTTCTGTTTATGATTTTAGGAGGTAAAATTATCTCATCTGAGCAGGTTTCCTCATCAGCCGAAATATTTTGTTATAGTTGTCCTAATAAAAATACCGACATTTGTGTTTGAATTTTCAAAATTATTATAATCGACTGATCATATATTTAATTACTTTAATTATGTATGTTATTCTTAGACTCTAGGCCAGAGTCTCATTGACCACTATTTAATTAAGTTAGAGCCTTCCATGGTCTGAGAGAAAAGCGGTACGGTCGCACATGTCATTCAAATTACAATTATTTTACACTGCTTTTCTAAGACAGAAAAAACTTAAAAGTAAAATCCAGCCATTATGCTATACAAATTTAACATAGGTACTATTGTAAAAGAGCGGTACCGAAAAAAGCCAGATGTTTCGACTTTCAAACACTGAGGCTAGAAACGTAAATTAAAACAACTTCTTGGTTCTAAGCAATTAGTAAACAAAATTGTAATTATAATTAGGCTATTTAATTAAATATATTACGATGTATAAGTATATAAGTATAACTTGTAGGCCTATAACTCTTTCATAATTCAGTTAGATCAAATTAAATTATCAATATAGGCCCTATATGTAGGTTTGCCATACATCCCGGTTTTTAGCTTTTGTCCCGGTCTCCCAGCCGGTTTTGCTTTTGTCCCAGTTTTTTGTAAAAATTGATCAAACCGTATTATTGATAAAAAATTGCATTTTTGTTTGTTTGCTTTATTTATTAAAATAAGTATTATTTTTAAAATTTAAGCAATAAAAATTACTTCAGTATTATTAAATTAGCATAAAGAATAAATTTTTAGAAGACCATTAAATTTAAAGTCAAAATTAAATTTTACTACCGTAAGGTGGGGTATAAAGGTTGGCTGGGCAAGTCTAGTGCACTTGTGCCGTGGAATAAATAGACGTACTATTGACAATTTCTATTCAAGTCAAATATCAATAACAAGAAGAGGTGATTTATCATTGTTGCAGTTTTATTTTGATTCAAGAAGGTATAGTATCTTTTGAGCACATGTCATAATAATAAGCCAACCAAAAATATACAACAGCTTTCATTTTATCTTTTAATTAATTAGTCATTCGTACACAATATATAAATTTAAAATTTTACAGGCTAAAATACTTAAAATATTGTACATTGGCTATTTTTCTTCTACTTACTTACTTACTCTTACTCTTACTCCCAGGGCCATTTATATCGCAGGTGATATTTAGCCGCACCAACAAATGTTCGCCAGGTTATCCGGTCCTCCGCATCTTCCTCTGAAGCCCCAATTCTTTCCATGCCTGCTTTAACTTGTTTCCACCATCTCTGTTTTGGTCTTCCTCGCGGCCGCCTTCCAACAGTATTGTCCTTTAATACTTTTCTCATTCTGCAATCTTCACTCCTTCTTAGTACATGTCCTGCCCATCTGATTCTTCGACACTTAATTTCCCCTATTACATCAGTGCTGTTGTAAAGTTGTCTTAATTCTATATTGTGTCTTCTTCTCCAAACTCCTTGATCACATATAGGTCCATAAATCTTCCTAAGTACTTTATTTTCGAATATTATTAGTTTCTTTTCATCTTTCTTATTTATTTTCCACGTTTCTGATCCGTAAAGGAGGACAGGGCAAATTATTGTTTTGTATAGCCTGATTTTTGTTTTGTGGGATAGAGATTTGGACGATAGTAATCTATTGCATGCATGGAAGCATTTGTTTGCAGAATTTATTCGGCTTTGAATCTCTAATTCATCGGTATTTTGATTGGATATCATTACTCCTAGATATTTAAAACTGTTGACTTTATCCAATGTGTGACCATCAATTTCTATAGGTTCTTCAGAATTATCTATGTTTCTTGTGAAATGTATGTACTTGGTTTTAGAATCGTTTGTTTTTAAGCCTACTTTTTCTGCTTCTCTCATAAATATTTCAGTTAGAGTCTTGAGATCTTCTAATTTTTCTGTGATTATAACAACATCATCTGCAAAGGCTAAAATGTTTATTCTGGTTCCTACTTCAACTCCTACGTCCATTTCAGCTACCTTCTGTATGGCTTCTTCAATAGCAAAATTAAACAGAACAGGTGATAGCCCGTCTCCTTGTCTGACTCCTGAGTTCACTTCGAAGGGTTCACAGTTGTTGCCATCAATTCTAACGGAACATTTGGATCCTGTTACACTCATTTTTATTAAGGTTATAAGTTTCTTAGGAATGCCAAATTTTTCTAGTTGTTTCCACAATTTGTCTCTACTTATGCTGTCATAGGCTTTTTGAAAGTCAATAAATACTGCATAAAATTCTTTATTATATTCCCAATAATTGGATACTATTTCTTTTAAAGTAAATATGTGATCTGTAGTTGATCTACCCTTCATAAAACCCGCCTGATTCTCTCCAATTATTTCATTTGAGTAGTGCTCCAGCCTATTTAGAATAATTTTTGAAATTACTTTATATGGGATACTAAGAAGTGAGATTCCTCTGTAGTTGCCACAATTTTCTTTTTCGCCCTTTTTGTGTATGGGGATAACGACTGCTTCCTGCCATTCAGTTGGTATTTCTTCTCGTTCCCATATTTTTGAAATTAGGTTCCAAAGCTTATCTGTCATCACATTTCCTCCTCTCTTTAATATTTCTGCTGTTATTTCATCTTTTCCTGGAGCTTTATCATTTTTTAGAGAATTGACTGCGTATTGTACCTCTTCTTTTGTTGGTGGTTCAATAAAGGGTTCAACATGATAATAGGTGTCTTCATTGCTTTGGTTTTCTGCTAAGGGGATTTCTTCTACATTTAGCAATTCTGAAAAATACTCACGCCATCTTTCTAGTACCTTGCCACTTTCAGTCAGTAACTGTCCCTCCTTATTCTTTATTCCATATGTGCGAGGAGTAAATCCTTTTTTAAAAAAACGTACTTTTCTGTAAAAATCTTTTGCATTATTTGCCGTGTTTTCTTCTTCAGCTTTATCTAGCAACCTATTAATATACAAACGTTTTTTCCTCCTTAAGAGCTTATTTGTCTCTTTATTTGACTGGTTATACAACAATCTGTCTTCTTCATTATTACTGTTCATCCATACATTTTTTCTTCTAATTCTTTCCTCCAACATTTGTTCACATTCACGATCAAACCAAGGTTTTTTTGTTCTTTTTCTCTTCTTTCCACATACTTCTTCTGCTGATTCTAGAATTGCTATTTTAAAATTACTCCAGGTACTGTTGACATCTTCAATTTTGTCCAACTCTTCAAGAACCTTAAATCTATTTTCCAATTTTAATATGAATTCTTCCGCCACCTGTTTGACTTTAAGTCTTTCAGTGTCTATTCGTCTTTCTTCTATTTCCTTCCTCCTCCTTTGGATAGCTATTCTTTGGTTTGTTTTGACTAGAATCAATGCATGATCAGTCCCACATTCTGCTCCTCTAATACTCTTTACATCAGTTATGCAACTTCTATGCCGTTGATCTACAAGAACGTGGTCTATCTGGTTTTTGGTCGTGCCATTTGGTGATGTCCAAGTATACTTGTGTATGTCTTTTCTTGGGAACATAGTACTAGAAATTTTGTATTCATTCGCCAGTGCAAAGCTTGCCAGTCGGGTTCCATTATCATTCGATTCTTGGTGTAAGCTCTCATTCCCAATTGCTGGTTTCCAAATTTGTTCTTTTCCTACTTTGGCATTTGCATCCCCTAAGATGATCTTTAGATCAAAGCTTGGTAACTTTCCCACCAGTTCATCTAATATGGTATAAAATTGGTCTTTATCCTCATCCTCCGAGTCTTCGGTAGGTGCATAAATACTGACCAGTGATATATTATAAAATTTTCCTCTTATTCTAATATTGCACATCCTTTCATTTATTGCTTCAAATTGTATCACAGCTTCAGCTAGTTTCTTTTTTATTGCAAAACCTACACCACCATAGTACCTATTGTCATCACATGGTTTTTAATTTTTTATCATAAATTTTGCATAATTGTGACCACCGTCCTGGTTTGGTCCTGTATAATTATGGCAAGCCTACCTATACACAATTTAGCATACATTACAAGAGGTTAATTGTACTGTATGTCCTTTGTTAGTGGGTGTCAACTAATTGTTTTTGGTTTGCGGGGATTGCCTATACCAGTTGTATTATATACGTTGCCTCGATTATTCTAAAAGAAAATAATTACTTTAGTAATATCATTTGAAAATTATTTATTTTGTTTCGCGAACTCATTCGTAGATACTGCCTTACACCCCTGAACCAAATGTATTCAAAATCTGAGGTTCCGTTCAAACGCTATAATATTCACAGACACATGAATATATTAAAAATGTTAAAGTGTTCATTAAAAATTTCACAAACTTTAGGGATTTAATAAAGTAGGCCTACTCGTCAATTTGAACGAAAAATTTCTATAAAAAATTATAACAATAATTTATAAATTTGTTTAGCCACTAGCCGCCATTTTGCTTTGTACACTAAAATCTGATGTGTATTTTTAAAATGGCGGCCATTAAAATTTTTGAACTCGAATATCTCCAAAATAATATCTCCAAAATATAATTAATATATTTTTAATTATTCTTATTTTACATCAGCTTAATTCTTCAAATCCTAATTGCTTATCAATTTTGTAGGCCCATCAAATTATTACCTAGATAAAATGTTATAACGTGTATTTTTATATGCATAAAAATACTATAAAACTCAATCCTATTTAATTTAAAGTGTATTTAAGTATATGGAATTTTAAGATTAAATTTTTTTGATTGCAAAGGCAATTTCCGCTTGCACTTGATATATCGCCCGATGGAGGGTGTAACTTATCCCTGGAACTGCCTAACAAATTTCTTCAAATGCCGGGGTATTTTTGGGCGATTTGCATGTATATTTTTAAAAATTCGCAAAACATATTTCTTACATGACTATAATGATGTATCATACATCATTTTTTTTCAGAAAAGAACAAAGAATATAATGAAAAAAATTACTTTGTAAAATACCATGACATATTTTTGTAATTATTTTATGTATATATATAATGGAAAAAAATTTAAACGTATCCATATTTCATGGGTCATGTACAAATCACAAAAGAAGTGATACAGGATTTTCAAAATATACATTTTGTAGCAAATTTTATCTAATTTATGGAAAAAATATAGTTTTTAGACACTAAGTACAATTTGAAAAACATACTGCAAGTTATGGGTAGCGTATCCATAGTAACGGTATATACTCCAGTAGGAAAAATGGGCACAAACACTCGCAAACAAATAAAAAATTATAAGTTGTAATACACTTTTTATCATTTGAACTAACCTAAACAAATATGAGAACAAAGGAAAACTGATTTGATTGTTATTCCAAATAATGGTAAAATAAAAATAAACAGTAAACAGGTTAACCTATGACACTAATGCACAGATGCAACAAAGAAGTAAAACAGCTGTTGAATTACTTGCTGCCAACGTAATAAAACGAAATAACTCAAGTAGGAGCATCTGGAGAAACTCTTTGGCTTTACATTGACTATAAAAACAATTCGAAACAATGATCAGGAGCGTGTATATATGAAAAAAATCAGATCGGTCACATTGTAGCCGTTGGCACTTCACAGTAGGGGGCCGGTCGGCTACAATGTAGACGACCGGCAGTTCCAGGGTTATTTAACAACTCTAAATAAATTAATACATTATTGCTGTAGGACAATACAAGTATTGCATAGCATATGGCAGAATAGTGTGACTTATAAGGGATGATAAGTTTGAAACTAAATTTTATAGTGCAGATTAGTACCAGTCAGTGTTAAAATTTACTAGATTCACTCAGCCGTTGGACTTCACTCAACTAGTTGGGCCTTAAGCCGATGTCTCCCCTGATTTGTGGTTCATGAACTCATCTACTGAATAAAACACTTTCTACAGTAAAAAAGTGTCGTAACCATTGTAATATAATAATTCAAGACCATCAATTAATTGTGATCGCTGTTAAATTTTAATCGGCTATAATGAAATGGAGTTCGAGCCTAGTATTAATAATAATTTTAAATACTCTTTAAATGTAGACAGGACAACGCTGCAACCGCACCAGACTGGCCGAACTCTCATTGTAGCGAGTCTGCACGTGCGTGTGTTGGATGTCGCAGTCCGATGTTTTTAGAAATGTACTCACCTCACCCCTCGCCCTAGTTGGGTGCACCGGATTGTACTATGACAGTTGTGATGGAAATCAGAGTGTACGATGGATGTTTTGCTAAAGGTGATGAAGACTCTTTAAGGACTATACACATCCATATACATTGTGATCGAAATTGCCTTATAATTACTTGTGCTGCTTCTTTGATTTAGTTAGTTAAGTATATTTCTTTTTATTATTCGAGAATTTGTAATTATGATTTTTTTTATTATTTCTTTATACGATAGTAATATATGAATTTTTACTTATGGCTTAAATCAACCCAATTACGCATTTTAATTAAGCTTAACTGAGTGAAATTTGCTTTATTATAAAAACAATTCTAATTTTAGTCATATGTGATTATTTTTAAGAAATATAATTCAAATCAACAACTAAGTTACTTCATTGTGGGTTTAAACTCTTTCATATTAGTCCTATCGTAATGTAGAAATGATAACTTAAGTAGGCCTATAAGTTACTACTTTACAAATCGTCTGCACTATTTTTCTTTCTTAAAAAAATTTCAAACCTTACTGGAGCTTGTAATTTTGTAAAGGAGTTTTAATGGTATAGGCCTACAATTCGTTATTACTTTTATGTATCGCATGTAAGTTTAATTAAGCTAATTAAATATATATTTAACATTATTTTTAAAAAGTTGTCTTGCCTTATGATGTAAAGGACACATCATGGATTATATATAGTAGTTGACCAAAGCCATAGGTACAAGATTAATTAGGTCAAGTTTAATTGCCCGTGAGTTCGGGTGGCGTCGTCGCCCGGTACTCCCACCACGCCACAGATTCGTTGCATCCTATTTTTGTGATATGCGGAAGAACGTTAGGCCTAGCCTAAGACTGGATGGGCCTAGCAGGCTAGAGAAAATTCATTTGTTGAGTTACAGTATATGACTTCAACCACCACATATGATGGTTATGTTAGCTACAAAAGTCATCAGTAGAAGACAAAATACGTGTTTCAATAATTCAGTGTTTTAGTTGGCTGACAGATTCATAGGCTAGCCATAGGCTTTAGATGATACCAGTGGATGTCATCTAAAGCAAGCATGTTTCATGTTTTTGACTTCGGTTTAAACAAGGCTTCAGGTGATTTTTGGCCTGACCAAATATAGGATAGTTATTGGGTTTTGGCAAATCACTGTATTTGTTTATAGGCTAAACTTAAAAAGACTGTTAAAATTAAAATGTAAAACTTACACTTCTAATAAGTTAGGTGGTATTTCCTATTTATACTAATCAATATAAACTGGACGTAAACCAAGATTTATCAACTGTACGTTAAGTTTCATCTTCCATCCACCGATCCAACAGGATTTTTCTTGATTTCTTTCTAGTTGCTACTGAAAACCAAGAAGAGTAACAAAACAAAACAGAACCAATAACAACGGTGGATTGTTTTAGTTTTCTTGCACGCGATCACAACACAAATTTGATTTTTAGGATTTCGCGTTCGCGATTTCGGTTTGTTGTTTGAATACTTGATCGGAAAAGAACTAGAACTTCGCTCCCCTCCCCGCTCCGACGCTTCTTTTCTACGGCCAGGGCCAGAGTTTAGAGCATAGAGTAACAAAAGAAAACTAACTTTTAACATTTAACCGTTGACACTATGTAAAGTATGCTTTAGACTTTACGGACCAATATTTTAATTAGGACAGATTGACTTCGAAAAAGATATTTTTTAAATCATTTTATTGACATGACTGATCATGACACAATAAGTGTCCGTGCTGAAGACCTCTTTGTTTGGGGGAAACTTGTTTTCTTTTTACCAACACACCGTTACATAACTACGGGACATTAAAATTCTCGTCGTTTTTTTGGCTCTAATATGCAGAGTGTTGTCTATAACTTACTTACTTGAAATGCTGCACCTAGCCGTTAGTGGTCGGATAATATTAAGAATATATATAGATTTTAGAACGATAGATGAGCACCAAATTATAGTTGTTGATAGAATCTAATATAAAAATGCAAAAATTAGATGTAAGCAAGCCCTCATAAAAATATCAAATAATGGATTTAAAACTATTAATAACTTACAACGCTACGGTGTATATAATAAATTAAGTGGAAGAAAAAAAACTTGGAAATCAGTGATAAATTCCACAACGAGGGCCCTAATTTGGTTAATAACTTTAGCTTTAAACATTATTGGTGGTACTCTCACAAAAAATCCAAAAGACTTTTTTTTTTTTTAATACCGTATTGCCAATAATCTTAAAGCTGCCTTTTTCTGTATCATCCACAAAAAAACACATTGTCATCGTGAACAACAATAATTATTTGTCTCTTTATTCCCAATTTCCAAAATCCAAAACCATAACCTTTTAAACTATTTTTTTCAACTTGTCTCCCATAACTTCAACCGGTCATTAGGGGATCACTATGTTCGATTTGAGGATAACGAGTAATATTGTATTTTAATTTATGGTGACAGTGAAAACAACCGTGTTCTTGGCCCCATGTCAATACACACATTATTGCATTTTAATGTCTTCCCCTCTTATTTTATCTATAAGGGATGACTTAGAGGAATGGAACTTCAAACATCCATATTTGGCTATTAGTACTTTATTTTGTGGTACAATATGATGTGGTACAATATAGTACCAAGTATACATTGATAGTACCTAACCCACAGGTTTTATGAGTAGGTTGGTATGAAGAATAAGGAATCTAAAATAAAATAAAGAGATAAAATAAATAATGTATTTATTTATTTTAGATTTCTTGGGTATGAATAGGTTGGTATACCTATCCACAGGACAAACATTGGAGCATCTGTTAACTGCAAACAGAAGATAAAAGTAAAATAAAACTAAACCTGACAAAATCGCTAGATAAGAACAAGGAATCTAAAATGAATAAAGACAAGGTAGGGGTCAAGACATGCAATGCCCTCTATGCACCAGATGTTCTTTTGCACCTATGACATCATCATTATCATAACCAGTATTAGTAAATGGTGACGTCATAGGTGCAAAAGAACACCTGGTGCATAGAGGGTGCTGCATGTCTTTACCCCTACCTTCTCTTTATTTTATTTTAGATTCCTTGGATAAGAATAATGTAAATCAGCTACCAGCTGTATAAATTTTGTAGCTCACAATTTTGTGGCACCAAGGATAACTAACTATAGTTGGGAGATGACTTGTTGGCCAGCCAGAGAAAGAGGGATTGAGGGGAGGTTATACCCCCACCTCAGTGATTTCTAGCTCTCTTATTGGTTAATTTTTAAGGTCTTATTTAATGTAAATGCTAATTAACAGCTGATAGTGGTGAGGGTATCTTCCCCTTCACTAGCCAACAGTCATCTCCCAACTACTCTATCTCACAACTTATTCTCTTTCTATGATAAAATAATTCACAGTATCAAAATAATTCAAACAAAAAACATCTTTGTTTCAGTTGTTCATTCATTGTTTACAAACAAACACAAATAAATAAATAAACAAAAGTCTCCAACACATCAATTACTGTAGTAAATCTCTCTGAAGAGTAATATTCATGCAAAATTTTAAGTGAAGAATCAGAATGGCCAGCAAAGAGGATCCCAATAAGTTAGTCGTTTTACTTTATTCAAATTTGAGTGTAGTTTTGATTTTATCTTCAAGCCTATAAAACTAAAAAGGGTAGCTTAAAACCTATTATTGATGTTTACAACATAACTCCAGTGTACTGCCATATTTATAAGGGTACAAATTATACTTTATTTTGCTTGTAGATGTAGAGTGGGATATATTTTGACGGGTCTCCACGATCAGAACTGAATTAATTTATGGTTTATAATAATTTTTAAGCCTGGTTTGTTAACCACGCCTAATTAAATTTTTTATGTACTTCTTCTATATTATATTTCCATAGGCTACTGTTTATTTATTTAATAAGATTAAGTTCCAGTTTAACAGCTTCAACATCCAGCTATACATGACCTTGAGAGCCATTAGTAATACACTCATGGCAACTCCTGAACCCTGGCTCCCGGTTCTGTGTAGGCTAATATCATTCCACCTGAAATAAGACTAGGGGATGCACTCATTAGGGAATATACTAAGATATTATCTGCTCCACAAACCAAGAAGAGCATACCTTCAAAGTGTCTGTTAGATTGGAAAAAACAGACTCACAATCTTGACCCTCGATCAACACAGAGACATCATCAGCAAAGTTGAATGACGGTTGCTGCAACTCAAGTCATTTATATAGATACAGCAAAAATAAAACCAGTGAAAGAATACACCCTTGTGAAACACCCATCGTTGTGTTCATCCAGGAATAATATGGTGATGGACCTTGAGTTTGAGAAATATTGGCCATTTGTTTGCAGCCCTTTAGAAAAGATTGCATCCATCTCAGAGCCACTCCTCGGATTCCGTAATGATTGAGTTTTTCTAAAAGAAGTGAATGAATGACACAGTCAAAGGCCTTGGATAGGTCGCAAAAGACACCCACTGTCTTTCGCGGCCCATCCAACGCCTCTAGGACAGACTTAGTAAAGTCAAAAATTGCTGATTCAGTGGATCTTCCTTGCCGAAACCCAGGTTGAGAATTGTTCAGTATATTCCATCTGCTGAGAAAGGATGTTAGTCGAGAAAAGTATATTTTTTCAAAAATCTTAGACAGAACGGACACTAATGCAATAGGGCGGTAGTTTTTGAACTGAAAGAGGTCATCTTTTTGTGTAGAGGTTTAACTATGGTGCATTAAAGCTTATCAGGGAAGGTTCCAGTTGAGAAAGACAGGTTAATCAAAAATGACAAAGGATACGAAATCTCAGTTCTGCAGAATGTCAACAGGTTAGAACTCATCCCATCCACAAGCTTTTTTTCTTTGAGAGACTTAATGGTGTTCGCAACTTCATCTGGATTTGTGGGAGACAAGAACATCGAGGCAGCAACTGAGGGATATGTCTGAGAGAGTTTGTCTTGGCTTTTGTCTCGCAGCTTGGCTCAGGAACCCTGCGGTCGCCAAAAAGAACCCGTACAGTGGAAAGCCCACTGCCCCTGAGGGTAGTTTATAAACCATACCCATGCAAACACTTAAATTAATAGTTAAATAAAATGCACTTTGTCACAATGTATTTGGGTTTATTATAAACTGGTGGCTCTATCTTTGTAGGGCCTTAATGTTAGTCAACACAATATACAATTATTGTACATGTTTAAATAAATAATGAAACTGTCATTCTGTAGAATTTCGGCCAGACTTTGTAAGGTTTGCAGGCTTTGTATTCGTTTGCTTATATATTGACTATGTCCATAGATTAAACATAGGTTCTATATATTATTTATAATCATTAATTATTATTTTCAATCATTCAATTGTAATAATTTTATTCTTGCAAATGTTAAAATTTCTTATTTTATTTTCAGAGAAGATAAGGAGAAAAGTGAAAACAAAGAAAATGATCAATTTGGTGGAGCTGGGGAGTAAGTGATCTATTTTATACCCTTAAAATTTTCTATTTTCATGAGATTTACTTTAATATTTTAGAATTTTACCATCAGTATTAAAGACTGTGAATAAATATTTAATAAAGAATGTTTGCAAACAGGACAAATAGCAACCAGTAACCCCACTAACCTACTGGTTACTACCAGTAGCAACCAGAGCAACAGTATAGAGAGTGTGCTAGTGGGAATCATATCTATTTAAGGTAAATGTTTGATTTTTACGTCAGTATTAGTTTTTTCAGTTACTTCTATTTTTGTAATTAGGTATTTGTGTTTCAGTGTAGTGACAGATTTCATTGAAGACGTTTGGCAAGTGATGACTCCAGAAATGCTAGAACGTCTAAGATGTGTGTTAACTGAAGATATGGGGTTGTCTAAACAGTAAGTCATATAGTAGTTTATTATGATTTGAAATTACCTCAACCAGGTGAAAACCCAAGCTAGATTTTAAAGCAAAATTTGCACAAAAGAAATACGTAACAGTCTAGAAATACAGGAACTATTTTTGCTATGCTACAGATGGGAGGACGGTGAACATCATTAACAAATAAAAGAATGATACCCACTAACCCACTTCCACATTTTTTGACATAAAACTTGTATTTATAATGTAGAAAATAAATAATTGTTGATATAAGTCCGTTGATTTCTGATTTTAAATCAAAAATATAAATTTTGTGTTTTTTTATATGTTTGGATTTGAAAGACCTGGTTGTACAATCTAGTCTAAATGATATAACACATTTTTAGTGTTAGAAACTTGAGTTGAAACGGGTGGGTAAATTTTTAATGAAAATTTTAGAGTCACCAAATACTGCTCTTGATATTTTCAAGTATTTTAACAGCTATTCAGGTTTTAGGCATTTAAAAATTTTAACTTTTTCCTTTGCAGGGATGCAGATAAATTTATCCAAAGCCAAAGAGAAGTTCGTAAGCAGAGAATTTGTTTGAAGAAAGGCCAAAGAATTGTAAGAATAGGTGTACGGAATCAATGGATAAAGGAACTTTCAAGAGACATTGCAAATCAAATGGCTTCATTTATCGTTGGATTGTTGTTATCTAACAGGACACCTCAAACAAAGAAGCTAACAGAAAAAATTCTGGAACGTTTATGTGACATAACTGGTGAAAAAACCACAGTAAAAAAAGCAAAAACAAGAATACAAAGATCTTTAGTTGTAATAGCTGATTGCTTAGCCACTTATTTTGATGAAGCCATAAGCGATTATGAAAGAGAAAGGATTCAGGAATATGGATTTCCTACCTCGATTGAAGATTGGGAAAAAGAGTCAGTAATTACATATAAATCATCAGAAACTTATACTCTCTCTGAGGGAGATGACTATGATTTTGATAAAATGTCGGAGTCAGAGCTGGAACGTTTGATAGCTAGGGAGGGGAAGAAAAAGGTAAGTATAAAAGAAGAGGGAGAATTTGTGAGTGATCAGGAAGAAGTTGTTAGTGATGAACAAGAATCAGACACAAAAGAAAGATCAGAAGAAGTGGAAACAACTGAAGAGGAGTCTGATGAGGCTGGAAATCAAGACGAGGGTGAAATGGGGGAAGAGGATGAAATAAATGAGGAAGAAGAAGTAGTAGAAGAAGAAGAAGAAGAAGAAGAAGAAGAAAAAGATGAATCTGAAGTTGAGGAAGAGGAAGAAGTTGAAGAGGATGAAGAAGATGAGGAAAAAGTTGAAGAGGAAGAAGTAGATGAAGAAGAAGAAGAAGCAGAAGAGGAAGAGGACGAAAGTGAAGAAGAAGGTGAGGGCGAAGGGGAAGAAATAGGAGGGGAAGAGGAGGATGATGTAAAAGAACTGCTGGAAGAGCCAACTAAAGAAGAGACTGAAAAACCAGTGAGGAGGCACTTAGATATTTTGGAACTAATGAAAGAAGACATAGAAAGCACTCCTAAAGGAGATAGTAAAACCGACCGACAAATGGCAGTGAAAGAAATTATCGAAAAAAGGTTTGAAGAAATAGCAAAAGACAAGCTAAAAAAATCTATAGATAGCATAGTCAAATTTGATATTGATGAAACAGCTTCAATAGTTGCTAACTGGTTGGAAAAGATTTTACCATCAGGAGACATTGTAAAAAAAATTTCAGTTATACCGTCACTCATTGATAAACAAGGTTCAGCATTTGAAATCACTACAGGAGATGGAAGTCAGTACAAAATAGAGAAAATTAGTTCTACAACAGTGGCTAAAAAGGTTGCCGATGTAAAGGGAATCAATTTTCCAGTCAGGAAAAAGAAGCTGCCCCGGTCAATGTCTCCATTGAATGCTAAAACTACGCAAGATTGGGCTGATTGGGCTCTACAGGCAGCCAATGTTGGAGAAGAATGGGGAAAATGGTTAGATAAAGCATTGGACAGAGTTGAGGAACACTTGTTGAAGGATAAAGATACTGATAGTTCACAGTTGAAAAGACGTGATGACTGGAAAGATTGGAAAGGTGAATTAGAACATGAAGCTCAACAATGGCGAGCAGAAAAGCATAAGATTAAAGGAGAAGCTTACTTATGGAACAAAAAACTTGTTGGTGGGAATCCTGCTGGAGCAGAGAAAGAAACTAAAGTAGTAAACTTCTGATTAATGCTGTATAACTGTATACTAAACTATATATTAACTTATTTTATTATTTATTTAATAAACACAATGGAACAAACCATTTTTTAGTAGCAGCCACAAATTCAAGCAGGTGAGTTAAAATGCGATGTTGTCACATATGGGACTACGAGATGCGAGGGAAGGTACATAAACTGGCCAGCGTCCAGTCATACTGGAGCTGAGGTCATTAACTGAGCATCCAGCGTTGTCTAATCCATGTGTTAAGGATAAACAATTTAAAATAACATCAAGTAATGAAACAGACAAAAACAATAACATAAATATAAAACATCTGATTAAATATGACAATTTGGCAACGTTGCAAAATCATTCGTGTGCCTGATTTTGTGGCCGCTACTTTTAGTCTACAGTATTTTTTTCTGTTGATTCTCTTTGGATGCCACAAAACCTTGGAATAACTTATTAAGAGATTAGTTTTCTGTTAAAGGGACAATGTCTGTAATTGGAATCTAAAAAATGGAAATTTAAAAACTCATTAACATTGCAAAATTGGTGTTGTAATAGCCATGACTCTAACTTATTTTTAAATTTTTGTAAACTTTCTTCTTTGATACTCTCTAGCAATATGTTGTAAAATATAGAACCACAATATGACGGTTTATTTTCATACATAGTGTGATGATAGGGCAGGTTGAAATCTGTAGCATGTATGAATTTTGTAGTTTTTTAGGTATTATTTTTAAAGCAAAAATTATGCATTACATAACATACATGTTTACAACAGTCATCAACCTCCAATTGAAGATGTTTCTGCAGCTTTCCCCTATACTTAGTCCTGCCATCATTCTGATTGTCTTCTTTTCAAAATTAAAACCCTCTCTAGATTTTTGGCATATGTTCCGCCCCAAACAGCAATTGCATATCTGGCGTTGCTTTCAAACCGTGTGTGATATGCCATTTTTGTCACTTGTTGGGTGTATATTGCTTTTGTCCTTCTTATTGCAAAGATGGCTGAGTTTAATCTATGGCATAGGTTATCAATGTGGTCATTCCATGATAACTGATAACCGGTATCTATGGTTATATATATATGGGAGTTTAGTTCTCACCGTAGAGTCAATGAATGGCTGATCTGAAATTTTATCTTTTTTATTTCCAAAGTTTATTTGTTTAGTCTTTCTTTCATTAAAAACCAGATCATTAGAGGATCAGTAGTCGATAGCCATACCAAGTAATATACCAGGGGCCTGTTTCATAAAAAGTAACAGGTTTAACAATTCTGACAATTTGACAAATTTGTCAAAAACAATTAATTATTTGTAAATTATACTATCCGACAGGTGACAATTTTAAAATTGTAAATTATCGCATGTTTTATATATTTTTTTAACAAGTTGAAAATTTTCACAAAAACACATGCTAAGAAATTGTCAAGACATGACATAATTGTAAGAAATATTTGACATAACATTGTAAATTTTAAAACTTATCTTATCTTATACTCTAAAACAAGCTCCATTTGTCCGGGCAAAGTTTTTTTTCGCTCCAAGGATTTTTGATTGAATATGGGGGTTTTGGCCACCAGAAATCGATTTGAGCTGGTCCCATAGCTGGGAAAAATCCGGTTTTCGCG
The DNA here is from genome assembly GCA_030545055.2 of Neoaliturus tenellus. Lineage (NCBI taxonomy): Eukaryota > Metazoa > Arthropoda > Insecta > Hemiptera > Cicadellidae > Neoaliturus > Neoaliturus tenellus. The sequence continues at coordinate 88,007,003 of CM061533.1, read as the reverse complement.
CTAGAGCCCTTCAAAGTTTCCATGTTATCCTTATGGAGATCTTTAAATTGAACAAAAATCAGCTGATAACTGTAGATAAAATAAACCAATGTGTTACATCTTTTAAGGCCCATTCTATACGGACCGATTGTCTGCCGCCGATTGTCGGCGTCGATCAGCTGATATTTTACCGAACAATGGAGTTTAAATGGGAGCTTCTATACGGGCAGATTTTTAACGCGCTATGACGCGGTATATTCTGCTTCCGCCGCCGATCTCGCAACCTCACGCCAAATCTCGTAATTTCTCTCTCGTTCTCGCCATTTCTCGTCCACTGCCTTTTCTGATCCCTTTTGTCCTCACCGTTCTCCAGTTTGTTTTGTTTTTGTTAGAAAACATGTTTGACATGAAAAACTCATTTTTCTAGAAATTGAAAAACATCCTAAATTATACGAAGTGACATCTAAAGATTACGCAGACAAGGTTAAAAATCTCAAAGTTGGATTGAGGTAAAAATTCAATGCACAGTTAGTTTTTGCCTGCATTCACTATTCACGAAAACAAACAAATATAACTATATTTATCTCAATGACGAAGAGGTTATTCATTTTAATTACATACCGGTAGGCCTACCTTAGTGTAATTGGTCACTTACTGATTACATGACAAAATAAGTTTAAATGATTACTATAGGCCTCGACCGACGGTTACACAGTTCAAGCGTCATGTCAAGTTGTTACATAATACTGGTCAAAATGTATCAGGCCCTTTCAATTATTTATAGGTATATAAGCTTACCTATATCTATTATTTTCTTTCTTAAAGTTAATTGTATTATTTAGTCATCTCTAACTCTATTTCTCTCTAAAAAAATAACTATGGAATATTGACCAATCTTGTGTTTTAGTATACATGTTTCGTAGGAGTTTGTGGCCATACATTATCCCTTTTTATTATAACTTTTGTAATATTTTCAGTATTTTGGAAATATTGAAATCATATAAAGTCATTTTTTAAAACATAAATACGTCATCACTTAATTGGAAAAAGACTTTTTCCTTTCTAATTTGAATTGTAATGTCGTATGTTTATACAATATTTATGTTTTAGTAATTTTATAATTATAAATCATTTTATAATTTTTATTCATCGCAATTGAGTATTTTCTTGTGTTACATAATTTGTAAAGCATGATAATATAAGTGGAAACAGTTTTAGCAAGGTCAGTTTTAAATGTTGTATTTTTTTACATTAACTGAATGGTTGGCAACACTGTTGCGCCGATTATCCGCTCGTATAGAATGGCCGGCGGACGGCAGATTTCGCATGAGCAGATCCGCCGCCGACAATCGGTCCGTATAGGCTGCTTTCACACTGGCGACTTTTGCGGCAGCTACAATTGTCGCTGTCGTTGTTTACACCACCAGCTGCATTTTGGATTATTGAAACAAGATTCTATGTTAGTCTGGAGTTCCCCAGGGCAGTGTGCTTGGACCTTTCTTGTACATACTCTACACTTCTGACCTCCCAGAAATTGCTTCTTCTGAAATTGCTACTTTTGCAGACGATACTGCAATACTGTCAGTTCATCAAGACCCAGCTCAAGCTTCATTTAATTTACAGCACAGTTTAGATACAATCTCAGATTGGTTTCGGACATGGAGACTAAAACTTAATGAAAATAAATCAGTTCACATAACCTTCACTTTAAATCTAAATTCTTGCCCTCCAGTTACGATAAATAACATACAACTCACTGAAGTTTCAGAAGTCAAATATTTAGGCATTCATATAGACAGTAAATTAACTTGGAAACCCCACATTTGGTATAAAAGACAACAACTTAATTTGAAAACTAATAGAATGAATTGGCTCCTAGGATCAAAATCAAAACTTAGTTTGGAAAATAAATTACTACTGTACAAAACTATTTTAAAACCAATCTGGACATACGGTGTACAGCTTTGGGGTTATGCGAGTGTCTCCAACATTGAAATTATTCAAAGGTATCAATCGAAATTGTTACGTAAAATTGCTAACGCACCTTGGTACGTCTCCAACAAAACCTTACATGATGATTTAAACGTAGCTACGGTAAAAGAAGAAATCTCAAGGTTAAGTGAAAATTATATTACAAAATTGGAAGACCATCCCAATCATCTGGCGCTAAACCTGCTCGACAATAGCAATTTCGTCTACAGGCTAAAAAGATCTTCAATTTTGGACTTGCCTTTAAGATTTACAAATTGAATATAAATTGTTGCTAACTTTTCGGTTAGCGGCTAGTTCAGGTTTCACTGTTACTTACTCTTTCTCTTATATGTTATTTACTTATTGTTCACCTTGGTTTAGAACAGATTGTAAAGTTAAATAAATAAAAAAAAAAAAAAAAAAAGATTCTATGTTCGGTTGTGTAGATAATTTAGTTGCTTTTCTTATCACTTTCGCGTTGTTATAGTTCATATGTTTTAGTAAAAATCATAAATGATTTTACATTGTAAATTATGAAATATCCAAAGACCTACAAAACATTAAAATGACTTTATATAATGTTTTATATAATAAAAAATATTTTTATAAATCAAACAAAATAGACGGTTGCTAGTGTTTAATAATTATATGACAATAAGCTATAATGTAGTGATTTATATAAAAACGATTGGACTAACATTTCGAGGTTGTCTGCCGTTATGTTAATTATGTAATATGCACTAATTATGTGTGCATATTCATTATAATATTTCTGCCCTAAGTGTATTCAAGATTTTAAATATCTACGTACTGGTGGTTTCGTCCACAAATATCATATTTACAGTAAACTATTTAGAAAACTCCGCCGGCGGGTCCAGAATAATTGATTGCAGAATTAAAAATAATGCTTCCTCTTTGATGGAATACAATTTTAAAAGTAACTGGGTGGATCAGTAAATGAATATCCAGGTGAAACTCATCTCCCTTGAGCTTTTCAACACCTTGTCATCTTCTGGGCTCATAAAGCAAGTCGACCGCAACTTATCTATCTGCTGGACTGCGTCTAAACCCCCCTATGCCAATCATCCATCAAGCCCATTTCAAATTCAAAATTGAAGGTTTCTCTTGGGTTTGGAGCTTTTGGATTGCAAAGGACCTGCGTTTTCCTGTCACCTTGGGAGCGGACTTTATTCAGTGCACTGGGTTGATTTTGGATTCAGGTAGAGGCCAGTGATACTTCAGGTTTTCTCTGCTGGTGTCTATCCCTTCCTCAGACAGTGTGGCTGGGTTCGCTGCTGATGCCTGACGCAGACAGCGAGACCACCCCTGATCCGTTCAATAAGGCATCTGACTTAGGCGGAGGTGGACACCATAAGAAAGCTCTGCAACCGTTTTCCTGACGTGCTGACGCCAAAACTGCTGATAACCGACCTCTTAGAATATAAAATTCGTTTGACGGACACCTGGCCGGTAAGACCCCACCTTTATAAACTGGCTCCACCTAAGATGGAAACCCTGCGTGGTATCATCAATGACTTTCTCGAAAATGGGGTGATCGAGCTTTGGCGCTCAAGCTTTCCTTGTGCCGAAGCCGAATGGCAGGTATCACATGGTGCTTGACTACAGAAATTTGAACTAAAAAATTGAATTTGACTCTGTACCTCTTCCTGATTTGCACTCCTCTCTTTCCGTTGGTTCGGTAAGGCCAAATATTTCTCTGTTTCCGATCTCAACCAGGCTTATAATCAGATCCCATATTGAAGGCTGAGTATAGACCACTGCTTTCTGTGTTTCGTGGAATCTTTATCAGTTCATTAGAGTTCCAATGGGCCTAGCTGTGGGGGCTCAGACTCTCACGCGACTTCTGGATTAAATTTTTCAAGATGTCAAATTCAAATTTCCTTTCAACTACCTGGACGACCTTCTGGTGTACAGTGAGAGTTTTGATGACCACCTAATTCATCTTGAGGAAGACATGGACAGATTGCTTAGGGCAGGCCTTACCGTCAACCCGGACAAAGTCAGCTTTGCCCAAGCTGAGATTTAGTTTTTTGGGTCATCTGGTGTCTTCCAAGGGCGTCTGCATGGATCCAGCTAGGACCCATAGGCCACCAGGGAGTTTCCTCCTCCTAAAGATGCAAAGTTTCACGCAAAGTTTGACGTTTGTAGGCATGGTAGGTTTTTACCGGCACTTCATCCCCAACATCGCTGAGTTGGCGGCCCCTCTCAACGCTCTCTGGAAGAAGGGTGCCAAGTTTGTTTAGGGTGAAGTTGAGCAGACGTCCTTCGAGCTCCTCAAGAAGACCATCTTGCAAATCGATCAAGTTGAAAGACATTCATCGCTGTCTTTTTTTTCAAAATTTACTATCGGTCACATAACAGAAGGAATGGGGAACTCTACCTTTGCCTATTCCATTAAATCATAATTATTACAAACGCCAAATTAATTAACAAATATATGCTTTATTTATGATAATATTAAAACTCATATTTGTATGTAATATTCGTAATATTGCTCTTTTTTGTGAAATGCCAACCACTGATTTTCAATTTTATGCCAAAATTATCATTTAACTATTATATACATGAATAATAATATTTTTAGTTCATAAAATCATCAGCATTACTCGACTATTTATAATTTAGGCAATCTTCATTTAAAGGCTTATGAATTAACCATTAATGATACTGTCTTCAAAAACAGGTGATACGAGAAACATTTAACTGACTATAACGCCATCTAATGAATATATTTGAAAACGACTTGATTATTTATATTAACACCAGTTGAGCTGCATGTCAAAAACGCCACCTGGCTACAAGTGGCACGCCACTTGCGACAATAATCGCCAATGTGAACGTACCCATTTGATTCAATGCTTTTTCAAAACGCGCGACCACTTGATGCCGGCGTCAGCTGTTTTTGTCGCCAGTGTGAAAGCAGCCTGAATGGGCCTAACCTGTGGTTTTAGGAAAATCATACCAATGTGCAGCAAACTCTCCGCCTGGCGAGTGAGCGGAGCGAACTAGCTTTGCGTGAGAAACGAAAGTAATCATTTTACCGAGCTTAAGCTCGGTCCCCCTGGTACTATGAAACAAAAATTTGTAGAATTGTAGATATGTCAAATGTACCTGTCACCTGTCACCCTGTCAAATTTTATGAAACAGGCCCGGTGTCACAGACCACCTGTACACCTCTTTTAAAATGTAAATATATAATTTTTCACAAAAACTAATTGTGCGGTGATAGGTAAACCCGTTACGCTCTATCAATTGACACTGATTTCAATGTACAGGGTGTAAGATGATGATAGAACATTAGGCTACTCACCCCTTTTAAAATGTAAATATATAATTTTTCACAAAAACTAATTTGTGCGGTGATAGGTAAACCCGTTACGCTCTATCAATTGACACTGATTTCAATGTACAGGGTGTAAGATGATGATAGAACATTAGGCTACTATACTTTTGATTGGCATTAAAAACTCTTCTTCTTACCCCTTCACGACAAAAGTAGTACACATATAAGTATGTTTGTTTAACAAAATTGAACTATACATATATTTAATACTTTCAACCCATTATGGAATGTAGCGTAATAAATAAAAAAAAGGCATGTATGAAAAATGTACTATAATAAGACTTGTATTTATTTGCTGGGGCTTTATTAGTATTACTTTTATAATTATTTATAAATAATAAATAAAAAATATTTATTAGTAAAATCTGATTGTAGCACTGTAAAAGAACCTTACTCTCAGTCTTTAATGTCTCTAAAGCAATAGAAGCCTTAGAAACGATGTCATCAAATTTTGTCAGTCCGGATTGCAAAACTTATTAGTCAGTATCGCGAAGTGAGCGTATGAACTGTGCTCTGACGAATACAAAACAAATTTATAGAGTTTTGTCACATTCATATTTAACATTGAACTCACAATCAGAGTGTATCTTCAATTGCATTGAAGTCACAATCGCATGTTGTAGTGTGGCAAAAAAGTCTGAAATTGACTGTCCTTTCACATAGAAAAATATTCAGAATATAGTGTAGTATTCAGAATAACATTCTTTCTTGGAATTAACATTTGTTTGAATGTTTCTACTAGTTCGTCATAAGAAAGAGGCTGTAAAGGATTTTCAGTTACCAAAAAAGGCTGCAAGATTATTATAATGTGTTGATCCAATAGAAACACATAAAAACTGATCCATTTGGTTTTTGTCTGTGAGCTCTTTCATTGAATAATAATTTTCAAATCTTTCTAAGTATGATGTATACTTTTCTTGTTTAGAATTACAACCGGCAAGCACAGAATAGAAATAGGGAGGCCAGCCGAGCGCAGTGGTAAAGCCATGCGGACAGCGGCTAGCCCACAAAAGGAGTGGGGGGAACGCTCCATAGCTACAGGACTGGGGAAAACTGCTGTAATGTAAAAGACAAGGGCTGTTGCATTAGCGGGTAAAACGATGTAAAAATTGTACCCAAAACGTCACTATCCTGATAGCAAAAAAACAGCTGGTGCATGTTACTCTTGTGGACATCAGATGGATTACGGCGGCCTGATTCAAAAGCGGCATTTTGCAACATCAAAGAAATGAAACAGCCCTTCTATTGCTTATATGTTCTCCGCAGTCCTGCCATTGGTTATTAAGAAAATCTATCTTACTAATTCCGTAAGGAATTTCTTGTGAGCAGCAAAACTCTTTTATTTAAGAACTAATTTTGATGATTGAGGTGTCAAATTAAAGGGAATTCTCTGCAGACGTCATGGAATATTTTTTGTCGTCCGCAGTTCAATATGCTTCGTCCCATTAGACTTTAAAGTTTCCATGTATTTCAAATATAAGTTTTTTTTTTCTTTTTTTTTTTTTTTCTTTATTTCGGCTTTAGGTTAAAACCATGTTAGGCCCACTACAACAAAATAGAGATACAAATTAGTACTTAAGAGCAATTACAAGAAAATGTTGTTAAACACTATAAATTTGAAAATTTCGTCCAAAACTTTGTCATCCATGTCATAAAGTAAAGTCATTAAATTTACAGGAAATTGAACTTTAAGAGTTTTCAACACTTCATAAAGAGAATTTCTTGAATTAACGTCACACAAAGGGCAAGCAAATATCAGATGGTCCAAACTTGCCTCATCTTCGCCACATTCACAGTTTGGATCTTGAATCACTTTAATTTTAAACAAATGCATTTTAGTATAAGTATGGCCAATTCTCATTCTGCAAATAGTTGTTATGAATTTTCTTGGTTGAGCAGAAAACTTAAACCAAGGAGCACTTGAAGCAGATTTTTTCAATTGAAATAATCGGTTTCCTTTAAATTTTGAATGGAAGTCCCAATCATTTTGCCAATTTTTTAGCGCCTTTGCTTTAAATAGCTTCTTTATGTCAAAAAATGAGGGACAATAGAGGTGGTTTTCTGAACATGCGGTTTTTGCTGCTTTATCAACAATTTCGTTACCCGTTATTCCAATATGAGAAGGTATCCAGGCAAACTTTATAGTGTATCCGTTTGAACTCAAATCAAAGTATTTTTTCCTAATTTGAAGAATAAATGGTGAAGAATTGAAGTTAAGCTGATTGTTCATTAAAGCCATTAAAACACTTTTAGAATCTGACAAAATGACAAACGACTTCGAAGAGAGGTTTTCTATATAATATAATGAATGAAGGATGGCAATGGCTTCTGCAGAATAAATGGAAAACAGTGAATTAATCTTGAAAGCGTGCAGAAATTTTCGCTGGGAGTGGAACACCGCGCAAGAGGTGAATGAAGTTTCCAAGTTTTTAGAAGCATCAGTGAATAGCAATTCAAAGTTGGGCCACATTTCTCGTGTTGCTCGGTTAAACTCGTGCATCAAGCACTCATTGACATAATTGTTATTTTTACCCAAGTCAAAGAAGTAGGGCTCTATTTTGCCAATTAGGTATTTGTAGTCGATTTGGAAAGAAGTTGGATGAAAGAAGCTGTTCTTATTCACATCGAGAGTATTGCAACAAATAAAGTTTTGATAACTTTGGAGGAGTAACGGAATTCTTTTGTTTTCCCAATACGTAGTAGTATTTACTAAATGATTAAGTTTTTGTATTTTTCTCTTTAGAGGGTGTTGAAGATGGAGGAACATGCATTTTGCTAAGTATCTGTCACTAAGCAATTCTCTTCTTATTTCTAGAGGCATAACACAAGCTTCAACTTCCATAGCCTTACATGGAGAGGACCTCATTAAACCAAGGCATGACCTAAGGGAACTATACTGAATACGATCCAGAATGATTTTATTTTCATTACTTGTATTTCCGAAGATAAAACAAGCGTAATCCATAACTGATCGAATCAGTGACATATATAAAGTTATTAAGACTGCTGGATCTGCTCCCCAATTCATGCTAGAAACAGACCTAAGTATGTTCATTCTTTTGGAGCAAGACTGAGATATTTGTGTGATATGGGATTTCCAGCTGAGTTTTCGATCAAAAGTAACTCCTAAGAATTTATGGGCTTCTTTACATTGAATTTCTTGATGTTTGTATAGTATCCTACAAGATACAGGATTACGTTTACGTGAAAATACGCAAACAGCTGATTTTGAGGAGGAAACTTCCAATCCGCTATTTACTGACCAAGTTGATAGATCACGAAGAGCGTTATTCAGCAGTCCTTCGCACGCTTCAAGAGATTTGTGGCTTATATAAATTACAATGTCGTCAGCAAATTCGAGTAAGTTAATGTAGTGGTCTAAAGTCAAACTGAGATTTCTGCAGTAAAGTGAGTATAGTATAGGGCTTAAAACTGATCCTTGAGGAATTCCTTTACTGGTAACTCTACCCTCCGAATAAATGCCTCCATTCTTTATGTGTATAATCCTTTCCTGGTAAAGTAAAGAAATAAAATTTACAATTTTCGCTGGAATGTTCATGGAAATGAGCCTTTTTGATAGGATGTTAAGATTAACATTATCATAAGCACCGTCAATATCTAAGAATGCAGCTACTAAGAATTGAGATTCGGTAAATGCAATTTGAATATCGGTGGAAAATATAGCCAAGTTGTCTGCACAACTTCGTCCGCAGCGGAAACCAAATTGGGTAGGAGAGAATAGAAAATTTTTTTCTGCCCACCACTGTAGTCGAAATTTAATCAGTTTTTCAAAAAGTTTTCCCAACGAAGATGATATTGATATTGGACGATATCCTTCTGCCAGGCGAGGATTCTTATTTGGTTTAGGAATAGGAACAATTAAATACTCCTTCCAAGAACTTGGAATAAGATTTGAGCTCCAAAGTTGGTTAAAAATTGATAATAGAGTTGTGATGGCCTCTTGTGAAATATGCTTTAAAAATAGGTTGTGGACATTATCCTTTCCTGGACAAGTTTTATCTTTTAAATTTGAAATGGCTAAGTTAATTTCTTCCATACTAAAATCTTTAATGAGGTCCGAATGAATGTGTTGTAAATTGTTGTCATTAAACAAAGGAATTGGTAATTCTACAGAAGGAGGAGAGTACTTGATGTGAAAATCTTCGGAGCACTCTGCAAAATGGTTTAAATTTCTTGAAGTATTACCATTTGACAAAAACCTATACTTCATTCTTTTAACTTTTTCCCATACATCGGATATGTTGGTTGTTCGGTTGATCTGGTTACAAAAGGAAATCCAGTGATCCCTTTTACAGGATCGGATAAACTTTTGGGTTGTAGCTGCAACTTTCTTATAATTAATATAGTTTTCCAATGTCTGCTTCTTCCTATACTGTGAAAAAGCTGACCTCCGGTGTTCAATATGCGCCGTACATTCCGGAGTCCACCAAGAGCAAGGTGAAAATTTCTTCGAAGGAGGAGATGAAACAGGGATAGCTATAGAGGCAGCATGTAATAAAACTTTACAAAACTCATCATAAGATACAAGGGGGTGTTCTTCAAGAGATATAGCTTTACATTGATTATCAACAGTTTCAGAAAATAACTTCCAATTTGCTTTATTAAAACACCAAAGCTTTCTGGATGAATTCCCCCGAGGGGTGTACATTCCCTCTGAATACCCAATACTAACTAAGATTGGTAAGTGCTGATTACTAGTCCAGTCTTCAACAACAGACCAGTCAGAAATAGGTCCAAAAGTAGGTGAAACTAATGTCAAGTCTATAGCACTCTTCTTTAAAGGGAAACCACAAAAATATGTAGGAGCACCATCATTCAGGAACACTAAATTGTTATCCTCAATAAAATTGTATAGATTGTTGCCTTTAAAATCAGTAAAATGATTGCCCCACGCAATATGATGAGCATTGAAGTCACCCAAAATGATAAGTGCGGATGACCAAAAGAATTGAAAAAAGAAGACCACAAATCATTGGTCAACTTGTGGTGAGGTGGAGCATATACAGAGAACAAATTTACAGACTTGCGTTGAAATAGTATTTTAATTCCCACGATGTTGATTTCGTTTTCTATAAATTCCCCTGGTAAAGCGAAATCTAAAACAGAATACTCGATATCTTTTCTTACCAAAAGAGCAGAGCCTCCACCAGTCCTATTTATCCTGTCGTCCCTGACTATAGAATAATTATTGAAAGTAATATTTTTAAAAGGATGAAGTCTGGTTTCTGAAAGTGCAGCAATGTTTATGCCATGAGTTGTGAGTAAATACTCTATTTCCCCTTTATGGCATATCGCTGAATTGCAGTTCCACTGTAAAACATTCAACTTGTTCAAACTAGCCATTAGAATAGTAAAAAATAGAATTAAATTGAATGATTTATAGGTTACTAGATTATTAAAAGTTATCAGCCTAGAGTGATTCACCAGATGAATATCCATCTTCGATAGTGGTTATGAGTCTATCCAAATCGAAATTCATCATGGGTTTGAGCTTCTCAATGACGCTTTCCATACTTATTTTGTTTTTCTTAAATGAAGTTAAGATATTATAAAAGGTTTCAGCTGATTTTTCACTGTCATTTTTTGACACTTGTTGAAGTTGATGTGATTTTTTAAGATAAACTGGTTTACTAGGAGAAGCTATTTCATTTTGAAATTGTTTGTAATAATTGTTATTATACCTTGAAGGTAGCTGAGATTGACGTGACTTAAATAAAGTGACATTTTTATGCAACTTACTAGGGTGAGTTGAAAGTGTAGCCTTCTTTGAAGACTGGATATGATGAACAGGGATTGGAAGTTTTTCTTTAAGGGGGTTAGGATTGGCAGTGGATGATAGAGCTGGGAATGATTTGTCATAATTGGGACCTAACACATTGGAATACGATTCATATTTCCCTGTATCAGGAAATAAAAATAGTTTAGCGTCTCTGTAAGAAAGATTACGATAAGCCATAACTTCCTTAATTTGTTTTTGCACATTATATTCAGGGCAAGACTTACTGAAAGAGGAATGGGAGCCCTTACAGAATAAGCATGATGGATTTTGAGCAGTACAGTCTTTTTGTAAGTGTTGTTCGTGACAGTTAGGGCATCTAACCTGACTTTTACAGTTCCTCGAAGTGTGGCCATACCTTACACACTTGTAGCACAAAACAGGGTTTGAAACATAAGGCTCAACGGCACACCTATTATAAAACATAAAAACATAGTCTGGTAAACGTTTTCCTTGAAACTTAATACTAACTAGAGGAATAGGCTTAGTTACCTTCTTACCATCTTCATCGGTCATTGTTTTGGTTAATCGCTTAACTGACAAAACCTTAAAGTCGTTGGACGTATTCAAGTTCTCTAAAATATCGTCCTCACTTAGAGAAGTGTCAATGTACCGTACTAACCCTATCCTTTCTAATTGGTACGATGGAATATAAACATTAAGATTGTTGTCCGTAGCAAAAGTGGAGTTCACAAATGTATTGGCTGAGGAAGCTGATTTGAAAGTGCAAGTAACCCTATTTTTATTGGAACGTTTAATTTCTTCAACACCGTCGACATTTGTACCAAATATTTTCTTGCCTATATTCAGGGGATGAAGATTCCCAACGTTACCTGCTCCAGGAAGACTCTCAATGTGGACGATAAATGGCTCTTCATCATTTTCATTGTATAGCAGTTTACCAACATCCTTCTTGGATTCCATTTGAGTGGCCGTTAAATCGGGCAATTCAATTGAATTGTCAGTTTCTAAATGAGGATTAGACATGTTATTGCCATCGATTACTTCATCGTCAGTGAAGACGTTGTCAACAGTCAAATTGTCGTTTTCCATTGTTAAATCTTCTTGATGTGGGTTGTTATCTTCAACATTGCAGGATTCTGGCTGAGTAACACATGCATCGTTCACTTGAACTGTGTCGGAAGACTTCCTTATTTGTTTACTTTCTTTGTTTCTATCATCTTGGCGAGACCTTCTTTTCTTTATAACGCGTGACCACTGGTCAGAATTGGCTTTGTGGACGAAAACCGGTGGAAATGAATTGCCCCTCCCAGGACTAGGAGGCATAGCAACCAAAACAGAAACCAAAACACAAAAGAGAAAAAAGATGAATATACAACCACTTGAAAAAGGTTAAGCAAACGTGTCTTTATATATGTAAACAAACACTAGAAACAAAGTTTATAAGAAATAAAAAATACACTGTCAGAAAAGTTACATTGTTGAGTGAATTATTCAAAACAATATCAAATAAATATTACATTTCACGTCAAAGAAGGAACAGTTAAGTAAAAGTATTTAATTGAACTTGAAAATAACACAAGATCAAAATGTAACCTCCAATTCTTTTCTTTGATCTTTTACTCTTTCAAATATAAGACAAAATTTACTAAGTTTCCTAACATATGATTCATTGCATGAAAACAAACAGCTGTCTTCATAAAAATAACCTGTCTCCCTACTGTCATTTTAATTTAGTTTTTCTGTTCACTTATCAGTTTACTTTCAAATTCAAATACAACGATGACTGACAAAATGGGATGGTATTTATCATGCAGTTTTCATTCAGAGGGAGCAACAATTAGTTTATTTAATTGTGTGATCGTATTTTTGAGCGGAGCGAGCGAAGCTCCTATACTACACTCTGGCTTTTTATTTACAAGACTCCTCCTGAATGGCTGGAGTGATCCTCATGAAATTTTGCTCGGTCATAGTAACCATCTATAGGAAGGTATAAATCTGAAATGGTCCAAATTGGACATAAGGGCTCTGCCCTACGGCCCTTTAAAGTTACCATGTTATTTTAATAGGAGAAATATTTTATTTGTTTTGTTTACTGTGTGTTGATTATACAGCTGTTATAAGGATCAAATTTAACTGCAGACTGTTATTATCAGCTGTTTGGGAATACAGTAGTCTTAGGTGAAATTGTTGTTTTGTTTATTTTAGTGGTTTGTTTACCTTTGTACTTGAATGAAATTGATGAAATGCCACGTATACGGAGAGGAGGTGCAAATCTTGGACAACGCATTATTTAATATCTTGTAAACATATAATACCCCGTCGCAGCAAACCTGCGTACCGGTAATAAAAAATTATTAGAGTATTGCCGACTTGTGGCGAATAAGCGCAGCGAACAACCTAAATCTGGCAACGAGCGTGTGCAGCGAATGAGCCGACCCAAAAGGTGAGTGAGCGCGGCGAACGAACTAAATTGACGGCGAGTGAGCGTAGCGAACGAGCTCATTTGAATTACCTATAAAACATTTGCTATTATTGATTTAAAAAATAGTCGCTCCGCTCAATATTGCAAGCAGACAACTGCATTGTATACCTAGTATTTTCATTTTATCAAGTTTCACACCATCTCTGGCTAGCGCGTAGACTGGAGCTGTATTGGTCGAGTATCGACTGGCAACGACTCGTTAAAATCAAGTTTCCCATGTTATTCTTATGTCATGTGTGTCTTATATTGTGATCAGCCGTCTTCTGAATTTATCTAAGTTGTAATGTTTTGGAATTTGTAAACAGATCAGTACCAGGTTAACCAAGCCTTGCTCGTTGGTTTTTATTCCCTTTTGTTATAGTGTCATGGTAATAAAGCTATTAAATTTCCACCAACAACCAACTTTTGCTGTTTCCAACAACCAACAGTTTCCAAAAGACTGCTTAACATATTTAGACAAAATTCGATTTTTCCTGGGATTGAGACTGTTGCCAAACTTATTTTTGGGCCAAAACACTCTTAGTTGCAAAGTTTAAGCAAAATCTACCGGCTAGATTTCAAGATCGTGGAACACACGTCCCTTCAGACAGTGCTCGTATTAGTATAGGATTCCTTATTTATGGCAGCTTTGGTTATGGACTTTTATTACTGTTTAAAATAATTAATTTATAACAGTATAATATATATTATATTATATTATAGTAATTATTATATTATTTCTATATTATATTATAGTAATTATTATATTATAGTAATATATTATATTTCTTTGTAAAGATTATTAATTATTTAGCCAAAAAGTTCTTTGATTATGAAATAAAAATATATCTTTGGAAATTTGCTGAGTACTTAGGTCTGCTGCAACGGAGGTAATAATCTGGATTTATCCAGATGCCATCTTAAGCCCCGTTTACACGCTACGATATATCGGTGCGATCTGATTGCACCAACATATCGTTGCGATAAATTGGAGATTGAAAGCCCCGTTTACACGCTACGATATATCGGTGCGATCTGATTGCACCAACATATCTTTGCGATAAATTGGAGATTGATGTTCCGTTTACAACTACAGAACTGATCGCATCAATAAGTTGGAGCGCTGTTCACACGTTCCAACCTGTCGCTCAAACCTTGCGATATTGTTGTCAATCTAGCCAGAAAAATGAAATTTTCATTTTTCGTCCAACCCCGATATATCGCTACGATCTCCCGTTTACAGGCTCCGATTATCGCTACAATATGGTTGGTACCGATCATTGCACCGATATATCGTAGCGTGTAAACGGGGCTTTAGGGCTCCGCCCCACATCTCTTCAAAGTTACCATGTTATTCTTATGCAAGCAACAGTCTTGTATTGAAACAAATGATTACATTTATACATTTTAAATGAATAAACAGCTGTTCTCTTTTAAAAAATTAAGAGAAGATTGGTAATAAAAAAAAAACCAGAGGATATTATATGCTTGCAGCGAGTGAGTGCAGCAAACGAGATGAACCTGACGGCAATTGAGCGCAGTGAAGGAGTTGAACCTGACGGCAAGTAAACGTGGCAAATGAGCTCACCTGAAGGGCAAAAAATTCTTTAGGTTTGCATTGCTAAGCATACAGGGTAGGATAGTTAATATACAGGGTGTCACACACATCCGTGATTGGCTATGCATATTCGAATTCTAAACATGATAATAAATCGGAAATATTTAGCAAAAGTTTTACAATTTTGGCTTCATTTAGCCGCTATCCGCCATTTTGTTTTTTACATTAAATAATTTTTATTTCTGTAGCAGATCTTTCTACTATGTTCATATTTGACACGAATCTTTATCATAGCAATGCTCATTTTCAGGAAAAATATTAGTTTCAACGTATATTTTCAAAATGGCGGCAATTTAAAATTTTTTTACTCAGACATCTCAAAACCAATAAATTTTATAAAAATCTCACATAACAAAAAAGTTGACAAATTAAATTACCAAACCGATGATAGCAAGTTTGTAGGGATCTGATAACAAATACTGAAGTTATTGCTATTTTTCTGTAGAAAAAACATTGATTTTGCATTATAATTAATGCAAATTAAGTTCATTTTAACAAAAAAAATCACAATAACTCCATTGTAACAAAAATGATAAGTAGGGTTTGACTGCAGTCAATGTTTTTGTTTTGTTTAAAATGTGTTGTGGTTTATTTTATATATTTTAAATGTTATTTTAACTTTTGACATGGACAACAAGTTCAAAAACATGATTTAACCTTAAGTATTCAGTGCTGATGATGCCCTTGGGAAATAAGGGCGAAACAATCCTTCAATAATTGAAACAATTTTGGATTCCTGGAGACGGTGAGTCAAACCATATATATAATAATAACTCTGTTATTTGTTGTCAGATCCTAATGGACTTGGTTACATCATTTAATTTATCAACTTTTTGTATCTAGTAAACTTTTTATAAACTCTGCCAGTTTTAAGATATTTGAGTTAAAATTTTTTAAATGGATGCCATCTTAAAAACACACATCAGGAAAAAATAATTTTTTTCTGAAAATGAACATTTGAGTGATAAAACTTCATGCCAAATATGAACTTAGTACAATGAACCATTACGGAAATAAATATTATTTTTGTAAAAATAAAAGGGTGGCTAAACGAAGCCAAAGTCAAAAAAGTTTTACTGAACATTTTCGATTTATTTTGGTGTGTAGAATACGAATATGCTCAGCGAGTCACAGATTTTTATGACACCCTGTATGTACAGGTGTTTATTACTATACGAAACATTTCTTACATACTGTACCAATTGAACACGTTTATCCAGCTGTGTAAATAAAAATATTTTTAAAAATATATTTTTACAACCTTTTACTTTCACCAGGAAACTCACAAGAATCTAAATTTTAGTTTTACTAACCGAACATCTAGCACAATTATAAACTTCCAAAACAATTTTTCAAACAAATAGCACACACTGAATAGTTTAATATTGTAAGTATTTTAAGGAATTTTAAGTAATTAGTGTTAGGAAAATAAAGTATTGAGTAGGAAGTACGTAATTCTTTATTTTAATCTATAAGTAGACAGATTTTAATTTGTATAGGTGAGGAAGACAGTGCTAGGTAAACTATTAGAAGAGTTATATTTGTAATGGTCCCCTAGGCGAAAGTATTTTAAAATGTCCCCAAACTTTTCTAGTTTAGCCATTACACAACAAAAATTTTAAAAATTTAAACTAAATTTAATTTTTAACAATATGAGCCTGTTGCAATTTATATTTGTGAGGGAGAAAGGAAAAAGGGACCTCTTCGCGGCAATGTAAAAATTACAGTATGGACAGTTTTATCGATTGAGGTCAAAAATAACAATTTTCGGTTGTTTGCATTTTAATATGCTCCAATTTGTCTTTTTCCGGTTGAAATACATTACAAAACACTTGTAATGGAATAAAACATTCAAAATAATGATTAAAGTAGTCGTTGTCTAGCTTGAGAAAAGGTACCTCTTCGCGCTTATGGAGAAATAACATTGCCGCGAACAGGTCCCCTTTCAAAACCAATCTAAAAGGTATGAACACTTTGAAAACTGCACACCAGGGGCGAACCCAGGGGGGGGATAAAGGGGATATATCCCCCCCCGAAATGTTTTAAGGATAAATAATATGCTAAAAAATAGGTTAAATATTATTTTTATACGCCAGACTTTTATTAACAGAGATATAAACGCTAACTTACATAAATAATAATAAGGGTTTTAATTTCACTATGCAAAAAGATAAAACAGTAATATTACATCTAAAACAGGTCATTTTAGTTGTGGAAATGAAATACATTACTTTTTGCGCGTACTAATTATATATTATCTTTATTATAAATAACTCTGATACTGAAGGTATTCTGTGTCTTATTGAATTCTTGTATTTACCTCTTGATGAGTAATGTATTTTGGTGTTTTAATAAAGTTTAGACTATAACTTTTTACTGTACATCGCCTCAATGTTTATCCCATTGTAATATAAAGTCAAAACATTTTGCAGAGTTTAAGTATTAGTCTGATCCCTTTATTTAATATTCGAAACCCATTAGTTTCACTCCAAGTTCTGACGGAGTAGAGGTCTGCATAAAGTTAATTTTTAAATTCCGAAAGTCACTAAAACTAACCATTTGGGTTTAAAAATTCCAAAATTTTCCGGAGGAGACCCCCCGGACCCGCCGTGTTCTTGGGAGCTATTCCATACCCCCAAACCCCCCAATGTTACCCCTCCACAAAAAATATCACCCCCCGAAATTGAATCCTGGGTTCGCCCCTGCTGCACACTGACGAATTCTATTGTCAACGAGGTGAACTACTACGAGTTAATTGTAAATATAGAACATCTTTCAATGAATAAAAACCAGAAAATGCCGCCCAGAGTACGCTTTCGGCAGTTTAGCAATTCGTTATGGAGAAATAACATACAGTATAGGGCCGTGAAGAGGTCCACTTTCTGAAATATCCACTTTTCACGACATGCTTCTATAAAAACATTATTTTCTTGAAAACTACTGTGAGTTAGACAAAAATATGTGTTCCGATTAAAGAGGACATTTAGAGCTTTCTTTTGGTACCAAAATCGTTTCTTAAATATGAAAAATAAATGTTTTATGCTAATTTGAATTTTCAAATAGATTTTTCTCAAAATGGCTTGTTTTTCTCACGTAATTTCAAAGTCCTATATCTTTAACAAAAAAAAAAAATCGTAGACTCACGGGACTTGCGCCAAATTGTTAGGAATTAAATGAGGAATTCAAAAATATGAATAACTTAATATAGAAAATTGCCGCGAACAGGTCCCTTTTTCCTTTCCGCCTCACATTTTATTTTCAATTCATTGTAAAAACCTTACACATCAAAACTGTTATTTAAACTTCAATGGGGAGTAATAGGCAGAAGCACTAATAGTTTTAATTTCATTAAATGAATTTAATGTTATGTAGGCACCTGGTTTCTACCTGTGACATTAAATTTAATAAAACAGATGATTATTCAAGTCGATAGCCAAATTTTTACAGAGTGAATTATTTTTTCACTGAGTTAACAACATAATTCAGTCCTTATTTTAAAACTAACCTTTTATTATATTGTAACAAATATTAATTTTTCAGGAGGACTAAGTTACATCTTTTTCAAAACAGAAAAATGTATTTCCCTGTAAGTACCATACTTATTACTTAAATAATAATGTAAGTACTTAGCCTAGAAAAATAAGGATTATATTCTTTGTTTTACTATAGAAAAAGTGGGTCTTGAAATAAGTGAGAAGGTTTGAAAAATATCAACTTCTTTTGGACACCAGCAAATGATAACTGTAATAAGTTTTTGTTCTATACAGTAGTATAATAGAGTGTTCTCACTGTTCGCAGGCAGGTGTAAATAGGATCAAGACTTGAGGTCGATCTTGATAAGATACGCCCCGTGGGGGATGTCGCGGACGGCTGCCCCGGTTGTGACAAGTGAGAACCTGGGGGTGACGATGTAGTCCGTCCAAGGAGACAGGTCGATGATAGGACGGATGCCTCTGTCCGGCTTGGGCACAAGAAACATGGGGAAGGCAGGGGTTCGGCACCAGCAGTCCCACCGCCTCTCATGCGCTGACTACTCGGTCCATCAGCAGTGAGAGGCGGGTAGTGATGAAAACCGGTGGAGCGCCAAAGGGGTGGGGCAGGGAGACGTCTTTGCTCGTGACGTCCCAAAGCCAATCGCCATCCGGGAACGGAGGGTTGAGCAGAGGCCACGGGGGGACACTCGGATCAGTGTAGTGGGTTGCAGGATCCAAACACAGGGATGGGGGGTTTAAAAGGTGAACGTAGCCGGCTGCAAAACGTGCTGGCAGGGGCGCCCCTGAGAAGTCAGGGTGTGTTAGAGGGTGGAAAGCGAAGACGCAACCGATGAGGCGAGAAGGGAGAGATCGGTTGTGATTCTATATTCTCTACCAGTGTTTCTCAACTGGAAGTAAACGTACAACCAGTGGTATGAGAGAGACAAATGAAAAAATAAAATACATTATAAATTTTTAAATAAGTGTTCCTGATCACCATGACTCTGAGGTCGGTTTTGGTCAGCTCACTTATGCGTTACAATACATTTCCACATAGTTTGAGAGACTCTCAATAAGCAGTAGCACCTTTTCCTAGCTAAAGCAATTTCGTAATAACTTAGCAATTTAAACTAGGTATATTTTAATGCTGATTTTGTTTTCCGAGCATATTTGCATTAATGAGTAATGATTTTGTGTCAACTGTTTTCCATTTATAATTTAAATTTTTAAACAAATACTTCCATGATTATTTAGTTGAATAAACACTTAATTGGAAATTTTTACATACCGTAATATGACAATAAGATGATGCCAATAATTAACTGGTGAATTCAGGGAGATAACACAGGCCTGGGTTACAACTTCCAGAGGCCTCAAGATATAAACTGCCCTTGTGACGTGTGCCTCTGTGACAAACCAAGGCGAAGGAGGAGGAAAAGAAACCAACCTCAGGTAGTCTACTATCCAACTAACTGCTACCCTACGGACCTAATAACTATCCTACTCCAAATTTTAAAAATTGATGCTGTACTTAACTTTTATTTCCTGTCACAACAAAATTTTAGAATTTTTTTACATAATTTGTGATGTTTACCAAACCAAGATGGCCTTGGCCTTTCGTTTTATAGTGACTTAATCACTAATGTCTTGGAGCGAACAAAGTCTCTATGTAGCTGCATTAAAAATTATTCAAATAGTAAGAGTTATAGACCATTAGTTGAGTGTTTGTGCTTCAAAATAAGATAAGTGAGCAAATTTTAATTTAATGAAAACATTTTTGTGAGCTATTTGCCTCAACCACTCGTCTTCGGATCCCAAAGCAATATACAGTATAGTATATTTGTAAATACCCCCAGACAAAGCAGACCTGCGTGATTTCCAAATTAGTAATATGAATTTTGACCAGGAACCTGCAAACAAAAATTTCATCAAATGCTCATAATAGGGAAATAAAAGTCTATTCTCCTTATGATAAATATAGGGAAAGAATATGAAGGTATGCTGCCATGGGGAACACTAAAAGTATGTTTTTAGCATACAAGATTAATTTTGACCATATGAAGCCGTAAGTTTCATCAATATCAGTCCATAAATAAAGGAGTTTGCCTAATCTCCATTGATTAACATGGGAAAAGAGTATGCAGGTTTGCTGCCATGATAAGTATAAAAACCAAGATTTTTTACCATAAATGGATGAATCTCAACCAAATGCAGCTAAATACCAAGTTTCATCCAAAAATATTGGTTAATAAGTGAAATATTAGCACATCCTTATTCTCAATCCAGTGATGAAAATCAAATTTTAAAATTAAAAAAATTACATATGAATAGTGCAAAAACCCCATTTTTGGAGTACAAAACCCCTTAAAACTACCCCTTGCTGTAGGTTATATTATAATAAAGTAAATATATCTGGTTTACAAACTCATCCATATAAAGGTAGGATTACACAACTCTACCAAATTTGGTCTCGATCGGACCGTTTTTCAAGAGTTAAGTTTTATCGTGTCTAAGGACACATACATATAAATTTTGACCTCTAGCTAAGGAACATGAATGGACAGTTGGTTGGTTGGCCACTTAAAGGGCAGAGCGGACGGCCTGTTTGAGCCTGCCAATCAGTTGTCAGAGGAGCACGGGAGTTAGCCCTCTGACTGTTCAATAAGCAGTCTGCTGCCCCTCTTCTCACCCTTTCTTTTCCTTCATCAGTAACCCATCCTTGGCATCCTTCCAGGGGCTTGCACAAAATTCCCGTTAGAGGCAATTGAGGGGCACTGCGCTGACATGCTCCGATGTATTGAAATGGGTAATGCGGTTCGCCTGGTTTAATTAGTACAGGAAACCTCATAGATTATATTAGTTTCATATGCCTACTAGAGTTTAACACATGAAAAATTATGTATTCAGCAATAAAAATTAGATTTTCCAGTTTCTGTCGCTCCTGTGACACCATCCAAAACAAAAACTGTAATAGCTCCAAATTTCGGAAAATTGCCATCGAATTTGTGGGCCCCTTGCGGCCACATTGATCGGCCCGCAGACCGGCCCCTGAATACAGAAAGATTATGATGAGCAGAGAAAATGAGTGTACAGTATCTTAAAGTCTATATTCTTATACTGTATATGTTTTTATTGCAGACACCAGAGTATTACGAGTCTCCAAAGTTTGAGCCGTGTTTACATCGATACTTCAAAACAGAGCCAGTAGATCGCGAGTGTCTGACCCGTGAACAATATGTGGATATGCTAGCCACCCCAAAAGCGTAAGTCCTTAGATATGTAAGCGTTAATCCTTAGATATTTTTAACCTTATTTAAGGAAAGATTAGCATATCGATTTGTTTAAATACTTATGGGTGATAATATCAAATAGCAATATAGAACTGAAAAAAGGTGATAAAATTTTCCAAGTAAATATCCTACAATAATGAATGTCTACAAATAATGAATGCCCCATGCTCACAGTGACAATTTCTAAGATTTAGATTTTTTGCATACGACAAAAATTAAAACCTACAAAATTTGGCCTATCCTAATTATTATATTTGTATCCAATTATAATTTGATACAAATCATACTTACTACATGAAAATAGGAGTGGAAATTATTCAAGACAAAACAAATTGATAGGGAAAATATACACAAAATTCATAAAATAGAAGTGATAAAGGACAGAAGAGATGGAGAAAGAAAAAATAGAGGGGCAAGTTGTGCACAGGTAAAAATGTGGTAAAAAAAATTAAAAGCCAGAAGATTAAGATGATGTGAACTTGTTCTTTAAACAGGAGAGAGATCTACACTCACTCAACCTGACCAATTCCTTGCCATAAAGGACAACAGACAGAGACACCGTGTATCATTCTAAAAAAAATATGGGCAGTCAACTGGTAGGCAGGTGACGAAACGAAGGAGATGTCACTGGAGGAGACATTGACTGAATAGGGGCAGCAATAAATAGAGAAAGCTAAAAGTAAAATGATAGAGAGCCCTCAAGAGTTGATTGAGCCGCTCAGTAAAATAACAGCAGGCAGAGGGGATAAGTTGTAAGGGTGATCTTTAACAAGTCTGTCAAATGCTCCTTGAGATAACATTTTGAAGGGGTAAAATTGCATTAAAAATTATGTCAGCTGCTCACCAAACGCATAATTTTCCTTGATTTATCTTTCCTTTGTTTATACTTTTCTCCTTTTATGGTGACATAAATATACAAGGTGTCAGCATATATAAAAAATATAAAAAATAATTTTTATTTTTCTGGTTTTTCTTGTTAGTTTTGTAGTTTTTGCAGGCATCCCTGGCTGGCAGTAGGAAATCATGGGAATCATGTAGAAAATGAGGGTAAATTGAATAAAAGAAAATATAGAGGAGGACGAGAAGAAGAATCAGCAAAACAAGACTTCCGTTGTATGGAGTAAGTGTTCAAATAAAGCAACGATATAAGAAAATCTTAATATAATTAATTTTAACAATATTATGTTTAAATTATCAAATTTATTCTTTTAGAATCTTTGTTTTAAAATGTGAAAGGAAGCTGTGATTTTTTTAAAATCTGTTTTGGTTGCAAAAAATACTTGTATATATTCACAAAAAGTGTGATTTGACTTTAAACCCTTGCCTAATCATAAATAATACATAACTATTTATTCTTTATTCATCCAGTGTTAAGAAATTAATATAATTGAAATATTGTAAAGAATAAATCCTATGAAACAAAATGAAATTATTTTCTTCAGAAAAAAAATACAAGCTCTGTAGACTATAAATAGTACAGTAAAAGTGTGTTTTGACAAAAAAAAAAAAAAAAAAAAAAAAAAAAAAAAAAAAAAAAAAAAACTAGCACAACAAAGGGATTTGGTACAGATGCTGGGGGCTCAGTTTAAACAAAAAAGTACTAAAATGATTTACAATATTAATTGTAAGTTTTTGTTCTAAATGAAGATGTTTAATTTGATAGATTAAGACACTTCTTTTTCAATGTTTTTTACTAAATGTGAATACGAACAGACTTAATCAAAAGAACTTACTAACACACAAGAGCTTTTAATCCTCGAGCGGGCGCTTCACCAGTAAAACGGCAGAGGGCACATACGGAGTTTTACTCCGCAACAATAAATTGCACAAAATTAAACCCATTTTATATGTTTTTATAACGAAATATTGTATTTAATTAAGTGTTAACTAACTTAATCAGGAACCACATTACATTGCTTTAACTATTAATTGTTGAACTTAATAGGTTTACTATTCCAATTAAACATTGTAAGAAATTTTATAGCATAAAATATATATCACGGTGTTACATGAGAGGGCGCATACGGAATTTTTGCTACAAAATATTAAAATTATACATCAATACAAACAAAATGTACTTAATAATTCTTATAAATTAAATAATACATAAAACATACTTATACATACGTACAATAACCTGTAACATAGAAGGTTTCACGAGGAAATAAACTCCACACTGAGCATACTCGCGAGATAGGGCGCACGCGGGAAAATCTCCTTAAACTGACACCACATCACAGAATTACTAATAACAAGGAACTAAGGGGTTATTGGGGGGTATAAATGGCTTAAGATGATTCCTGGAATGAGGCACTTGAAGTACTAGGCTGAACATGACTGCCAACACCCATTATGAATGTTTATTTTAACAAAAACTACAAGTGCGGAGAAAAACTCGGCATGATCCCGCTCGAGGGTAAAATAAATTTATTTTTCACCAGATAAACCTGTTACATAAAATTGTCTTATTTTTCCAAACTTATAACTGTTTTTAGACTATATACTACACTACTTGTATCTGAATACAGCATGCATTTGATACTCAAAACAGAAATGGAAATGGAAACAAAAACAAACAACAATAATGACCATAAAAACGAAAACAAACTAGTCCTATGGGATGAATTCCATGCAGGAAAATTCAAGTTCTCCTTGTACTAACCTTTTTTCCAATTAATCAGTTTCAGTTTTGCCGAGGAGTTCATAAATGACATGTGGGACGTGATGTCGCCCGATGTGACGGATCGCTTGATAGACTTTCTTGTAACCGAATTTGGAATGACTGTCGAGTAAGTCTTCATTCTCATGAGTGAATTTCAATTTCCTTATATAGATAGAGGTAATGTCTTAATAAAAAAAATTACTATAATTAGTCTTAGCTGAAAAAAACAATTTTAAGGAACATTTTGAGTATTATTTAAACACATGTCACATAGAGGTACGATACATAAGTACGAAAAATACGACTAAATTGTAGTGAAAAAAATGTTCCCCCCACATATTTAATGCTTAAGATATTTTTATTAAAATATAAATAATAAATAATCAATTATTATCAATTTTGTCTGTAACTTTTGGTTTAATTAGAATGCTTGAAATTTATCTGTAATACTCTAGTATATTTTATATCTAAGGTTTAAAGTGCCACCTTTTATATGAGGTAAAATTTTACAACTGATGCGCTATGCAAGGTCATAAAATGACTGAGTTAAAATAAAAATAATAAAATACCCCCGTCGCAGCAGATCTGCGTACTCAGCGAATTTCCAATGGAATTTCAGATTATTTACGTTCCCCATAAAAACACCATAGGGGAGTGTAGGTATGTAGGTTTGCTGCCAAACCTAGGGTGTTGTTAGAAAATTTAAGTTAATCAATAATTGGTGAATGTAAACACAAAACTGTATCAAGCTCCCTGGCAATTTTCATATTCCCCATAAACCCCATGGGGGTGAGTATGTAGGTTTGCCGCTATATGGGTTTTGTAAATAAATAAGTAAGATATAGATAGGGTTTTCTTGATTTCCCATAAGAATAACATGGAAAACACATTTTTGGATTTTCTCCGTAACCATTTAAGCTATGTTAAAAATTCAAAATACTAAATTGTTTTGTTTTAAGCTCTTTTAAATGGTTTTAGTTAAAATTCATGAATTTTGAAAATTGAGGTCCAAAAATGCCAAAAACCTAATTTTGACCCCTTTGAAACCCCATAAAACCCCGTTCCCATAACCCGACAATGCTGGTTCGCAAACTCATGAAAAAAAACCTGGTCTTACACCTTCATACCAAATTTGATCAAAATTGGAGGTCTGCTTAAAAGTTATCGGTTTTATATATATATATCTATAAATGGTACGAAGCTCAAAAACTATGGGACCTACAATGTTGAAATTGGGCATGGGCGACGTTCTTTGCTCATAGATGCTCACTAAGAAACAGTTTTGCAAAATTCCATCAGGGCTCCGCCACACAGGACTTCAAAATTTCTATCTAATGTTATTCTTATGGCCAATTATTTAAACAAATCTAGGAAACAACGAAAATGGAAAACCATAGGACCTATGATGTTGAAATTAAGCTTGGATGTTCTGCTTTGCTCATAGATGCTCACTAAGAAACAATTTTGCAAAATTCCATCAGGGCTCCGCCACACAGGACTTTAAAATTTCTATCTAATGTTATTGTTATGGCCAATTTTTTATACAAATCTAGGAAACAACGAATAAGGAAAACCATAGGACCTATGATGTTGAAATTAAGCTTGGACGTTCTGCTTTGCTAATAGGTGCACACTAAGAAACGGTTTTACAAAATTCCATCAGGGCTCCGCCCACAGGACATCAAAATTTCTATCTAATGTTAACCTTATGGCCAATTTTTTATACAAACCAAAGCAACAACGAATCTCAAAAACTATGGGACCTACAATGTTAAAATTGGGCATGGGCGACGTTCTTTGCTCATAGATGCTCATTAAGAAACGGTTTTGCAAAATTCCATCAGGGCTCTGCCACAGAGAACTTCAAAATTTCTATCTAATGTTATTCTTATGGCCAATTTTTCATACGAATCTAGGAAACAACGAATCTGAAAAACTCTAGGACCATTGCTGTTGAAATTTGGAATGGACATTCATTTTTGCTTATGGGTCCTCATTAACAAACGGTTTTTCAAAATTCAAACAGGGCACCGCCCCACAGGATTTCATTTCTGATCTAATACTATTCTTATGGCCAATTTTTAATATGAATTGAAGAAACAACGAATATGAAAAACAAGATGACGTAAGGG
This sequence comes from Neoaliturus tenellus, assembly GCA_030545055.2. Lineage (NCBI taxonomy): Eukaryota > Metazoa > Arthropoda > Insecta > Hemiptera > Cicadellidae > Neoaliturus > Neoaliturus tenellus. Next base: position 87,980,292 of record CM061533.1, on the reverse strand, counting down.
AATCATTTTGAACATTTGGAATGGGAGATCCACTTTGCCCATCATCGGTGCTCACTTAAATACGCTCTTGGAAAGCACCTTCAGGGCTCCGCCCCACATGACTTCGAAATTACTCTACGGCCAACGTGGTTGAAATTTGGCAGGGACGTACCTCTTTTCTCATAGGTATGCATTAATAAACGGTTTTGTAAATATAGTTTTTCTAAATAATTTGGGGCTCCGCCCCACTGGACTGCAAATTTGCTCTAGGGCATACAGGGTTGAAATTTTATGTGGACATTCCTCTTTTCTCTTATGTACTCACTAAGAAACGGTTTTATAAATATAGTTTTTTATGTCCTTTAGGGCTCCGACCCACTGGACTTCAAAATTACTCTATTGCAAATGTTTTTGAAATTCGGCTTGGACGTTCCTCTTTGCTAATAGGTATTCACTAAAAAACGGTTTTGCAAGTATTGTTTTTTTAAGTTTTTAGGGCTTTGCCACACTTCACTTCAAAATTCTTTGGGGCTTCGGGGTTCAATTTTAATATGGACGTTCCTCTTTACTCATATGTACTCAATAAGAAACAGGTAGGCCTATTCAAAATATACTGTAGGTTTAGAAGTCCTTTAGGGCTCTGCTACACTGGACTTCAAAATTACTCTAAAGCCTACGGGGTTCAACTTTGACAAGGATGTTCCTCTTTACTCATACGTACACATTTAGAAACAGTTTTGCAAATATAGTTTATGAAGTTCTTTTAGGGCTCTGCCCCAATGGACTTCAAAATTACTATTGAGGCTACGGGGTTCAACTTTGACGTGGATGTTCCTCTTTACTTATAATTTACCATTTTACCCATATCTATACGATGTTTCTATGGTAACCAACTTCAAGTGCCTGCTCACAGACCATAAAATCAAATTAATTTAAAAACAAACAACAAATAAACATATGTTTTTAAAGTATCATTTGTAATTTTTGAAGCTTGTAGTGACTAATCAGAATAGCTAAAACTAGTAACCAAGGAAACGAGGGTAAAGTGTGGGATGGTTGCCATGGAAACGGCAGGATTATGGGTAAAATGGCGCAAATCAACAGGGGACAAAAAATTAACATGGGTTGAGCACTCTATATCTATTTAACCTCGTTGGCTTGACTTAAACAGCTGTAATAGTGTTCAGTGATTATGATATGTTGTGTTCGTGGCAGTAGGAGGAACAAGATCAATTTTGGGAATATTAATCATCTATATATATAATACGTGATGCCCCTTTTTTGTTAACGCTTCTCCTCCCTTATTTCTGGACCAATTTTAAAGTTTGAGGTGTCAAAAGAATGGCCTCAGTTCGTAGTTTTGCAATAAGGTTTTAGATTTTTGATATTTTAATTCTGAAGCTCACTGGAAGCTCTCAAAGTTCATTTTTTGTCCATAAGATTAACATGGGGGGCAATTTATTTTGAATTGCTAAATAAAACAGCTGTTGATAGTTGAACAAACAAACACATATGTTAAAAGCTGAATAGAAGCAAGGAATCTAAAACAAATGAAGACAAAATAATCTCTTTATTTATTTTAGATTTCTTGAATATAAGCAAATTGAACTGGTACTAAAATATCAACACAATTTCATACTTTAATACGAGGAGTGTCTAATCTGGGGATTTAACCTTTTCTCAAAATGTAGCAGGTATATTTTGCTTGAAAATTTTATTCACGCGTATTTGGTTCACAAAAATAATTTTTGTAACTTAAACCTGGAAAAATTCATTTTTTTCCGAAACAAATTTTGGAAATTGAAATTTTTGACATGGGTCTTATTGGTTGTCCGACTGGTATTGAAACAATAATGAAAGGTAGCAAATACTAAAATAGAACACCAAATTTGTGTGCATGGGTTTTCAAACTGCTGTAAACTATAAGGAAAAGGGATAGTTGGTTGTAAGTGTAATAACCTTTTTATTTACTATTATAGTATAATCATGTTTTATGCACAATGCTACACATATTTAAAAAAACCTGTGTAAAAGACAACATTTAAAAGTTTTTTACCTCCAGTATAGAAAACAAGCTTATTACAAAAATGGTTTTTATAAAGAAAAATGTTAACCAAAATAAAAATGCCACTAAAAACAAAATGGACCACACCAACAAAGATGTAGATTCTCTTAATTTATTTGATTTCTTTATTTAAATTTTGTAATGGCATGGAAAGTTAAGTTAAAGAGGATATAGGCATAAATAGTAATGTGGACTCATACACTATGTCATTGACTACCTCATACAGTAGTACTACAAAAACAACCGCAGTGAGTGCTGCATAACTCATACAGGACCGGGGAGTAATGAAATGTTGATTTTTATTCTTTTGTCATTTACGTTTTATTTTTTATGAACTATATGTGGATCCAACATCTGTGAATTTATTTAAAATTTTATAGGAGGGTTTAGACAAAGGCCCTAAGACATGTTGGCAAAAGAACAACTACGTAATCTCAGCTAATTTAGACCTAAAAGAACGAGCACCACATCTCAGCACTATCACATTGGGAAGTGGGAGAATTGGTAATGAAGATCGATCTGATTTTCACTATAGCGGCATATTTTTTTAAAGTATTACCATGGATCAAGGTTTGATCACCCGGTACTCTAATAAATGCAGCGCATTGCGCTGCACGGGCCCCCTAGTAGCTTATATTAAAATAATATTTTTTATACAATTTTGGTTTTAAAGATTAACAGTAAAAAAAGTTTTATGGAAATTATTTTTTTCTTAGGGCAAATTTGACTAATATTTTATTTTTATTTTAGAGAGGCTGAAGATTTTATTGATTGCAAAAGTTCAGTGGGGAAACCAACTCCATGCGTAAAAAAACAGTCAAGAGCAATAGTCAGTCTTGGTCCCAAACACAAATGGGTAAAAAAGTTCACTGACGTATTTGCAAGCAGAATTGAACAGTATATTGTCAGCATGTTGACTACAAGAAAATCTCCTAGAATAAAGAAGGTTGCTGAAAGAGTTCTTCATGACATGTGTGAAATAACTGGAGACAAAACCTCAATACAATACCCAAAAACTAAACGTGAAAAAACCATGGTTCTTATTGCTACACGCTTAGCATTCTGGATTGATGATATTATGAAAGACTTAGATAAACCCAGGAAAGTGAAACCTCCAATAACTGAAGAGGAAGAGAGTGAAAGAGAAGAAGAGCCTGAGGAAAAAGAAGAGAAGGAAGAAGAGAAAGAAGAAGAGGAGGAATTACCCCCAAAAGAAGAGGAGAAGCCAGAGGAGAAACCAATTGAAAAGTCTGATAAAACGCCAGAGGAAGTTCCACCAGAAGAAAGACAACCAGCCGATGAAGCCCCTGCAGAAGAAGAAGCTCCTGCGGAAGAAGAAAAACCTCCAGCGAAAGAAGTAGCTGAAGGCGAGGAAAAGGTTACAGAGGAGCCAGTAGAAGAAGAGGCAAAGCCAGAAGAAGAAGCAAAGGCAGAAGAAGAAGCAAAGACAGAAGAAGAAGCAAAGACAGAAGAAGAAGCAAAGACAGAAGAAGCAGAAAAACCAGCAGAAGAAGTACAGCCAACTGAAGAAGTGAAACCAAGTGAAGAAATCGCTGGCTCCGAAGAGGAACCGAAGCCTCCTGCAGAAGAAGAAAAGCCTGAAGAGAAACCAGCGGAGGAAGAAGTGGTTGAAGAGAAAGCAGAAGAGAATCCACCAGAAGAAGTAGTGCCACCTGAAGAAGAAAAACCAGCTGAAGAAGAGAAACCAACTGAAGAAGAAGCGGGACCAGCTGAAGTTCCTGTCGAAGAAGAAAAAGGAGAGGAAGTGGCACAGGGAGAAGAAAAAGAAGAAGAAGCAAAAGAGGTAACAGAAGAAGAAGCTAAAATTTCAGCACCACCTCCAACTGAAGAAGAAATTTCAGAAGAAGAGATTAAACCTGAAGAAATTTCAGAGGAAGAGGCTAAAAAAGTTTCAGTTCCAAAGGTGGTTCCTGAAAAGTCTCCAGTGGGTATTCCTCGTAAACCTGCTCTACCTGCGTTTTCAGTTACAGCTAGAACTGGCAGTACATTACAAGTGCAAAAGTTAAGTTCTGGCACAGTAGTGGAACAAACTGCACAAGCTAGGGGAGTGCCAGTTCCTCCAAGGCGCAAAGTTCCAGCATCAGAGAGTCCAATGAATTTGAAGTCAGCAGAGGAATGGGTGGATTGGGCTACAAACATAGCTTATATGGCTGATGAATGGGGGAAATGGTTGGAGAACAGATTTACTGATGCAGAGAAACAAGTATTAGATAAACGCAAACGCTCAGACTGGAAGGCTTTAATGGATAAAGCACAATCTGAAGCTTTGAAATGGAGGGTGGAAGAAGAAAGAATTAAAAATGAAGCCGAAAGGTGGGGTAAGAAACTTGAGAAACAACCAAACGACCAGACTGAAAAGGTAGTAAAAACAACAGATTTGTAGTAAGTAAATGTTTTATTTAAAAGACTTATTTATTAACATGTTTTTTTGTATTCTCTAACACTACAAATAAAGTTGTGATTTAAGGTTATTTGGTGCTGTATCTTTAATGATAGGATTCTATATAACTTTTAAAATTATATAAATGTGTAAGACATGTAAAGTAAGCGAGGAGAATGATAATATATTAATTTGTTTTGGAAAAAATGCATAGCTAGAGCATTATGCGAAGAGAATGATCTGTTAATAAAGAACCAGGGGGACTGAGCTTAAGCTCAGTAAAATTATTACTTTCGTTCTCACACAAAGCTCGTTAGCTTTGCTCACTCGCCAGGTTGAAGGATGCTGCACTTTGGTATATCTTATCTTATCTTATACTCTAAAACAAGCTCATTGTACGGGCAACGTTTTTTTAGCTCCAAGGATTTTTGATTTTTTTATTGAATATGGGGAGAGCCCTTTAAAGTTTCTATGTTATCCTTATGGAGAGTTTATGAATTGAAAAAAATCAGCTAACTGTAGATATAAACCAATGTGTTATATCTTTAAAGGAAAATTATAACAAAGTGCAGCACCCTTCGGCCTGGCGAGTGAGTGGGGCGAACAAACTTTGTGTGAGAACGAAAGTAATAATTTTATGGAGCTTAAGCTCGGTCCCCCAGGTACTTTTTCCTAAACTACAGATTAAAGATGTAAGTAACACTTTGTAAATATCTACACTTTTATAAATATCTACAGTTATCAGCTGATTTTTGTTCAATTAAAAAATCTCGATAAGGATAACATAGAAACTTTGAAGGGCTGTAGCGCGAAAACTGGATTTTTCCCAGCTATGGGACCAGCTCCAATCGACTTATGGTGGCCAAAACCCCAAAAAGAACCAAAAATCCTTGGAGAGAAAAAAAATTTGCCTGTACAAACATTGCTTGTTTTAGAGTATAAATTTTTTTTTATATTTTCTTTAAAAAAAACCTCCACTGCCCGTCACCATGGTCCAATAGGCCTGTGGGGTGATCTAAAGACAGCAAGGTATGGTCACGGCATTAAGTTACATAGGTTAGCCAGAGGTGACCACTCATGTTTGTGCGTGTAAAGTCGTCGCCCAGGATCGAACCGGGGACCGCTAGCTTGTGAGGCCAGAGCTCTGCCACTGAGCTGCCGCTCCCGTTAAGATAAGATCTCTAAATATAAACATTCATTTGACAAATGCAGGAAATCAGCTGGTCAGCTGATTATATTCAGACCCTCTCTATCTTTCTCTTCCAATTAAACATTTATTTCTATTAAATTGAAAAGGAATTTATCCTAGGTTTAATTGGTTTCCGATTAGAATAACATTGAAAACTTTATTTAAATTTTTTTCGTAACAATTAAAGCTATACCTAAATGGTCCAAAATAATAATTTTTTTGAGTTATTTTGAATGGCCTCTTCAAACTGATGAATTAAAAAAAATACCAAAAACCCCATTTTGACACCTTTGAAACCTCATAAAACCCCATTCCCATAGTCCGATCAACCTGATTTTCGAACTTAACCTGAAGATTACTGGACTACACCTTCAGACCAAATTTCAACGTAATGAAAGTTCTCTTTCAAAAGTCATTGCTAAAAACAAAACAGTGTTACAAAAATAATGTGAAAACTAACATTATAACAATGAAAAACACAATTGCAATATACATTAACAAAATTATAAATAGGTAATTAATGTATAAAATTAATACATTAGTACTTCCGATTTATGGGGACAATAAAAAATTGAGCTGGTTAGATTGTGTCACTGTCTATTATCCTGATTTTTGACCCTTTTTCCTATTTTTTCCTGACTTTCGGCACTTTTTCAAACATTTTCCTGACTTTTAATGCCTGTAGCAACCCTGTATGTTATATTTTTTGGAATAATTCACATGTAATAAAAATGTTTTTATTGCTGAAATAATTTTTTACACATGTTATAAAGAAAATCAAATTTAAAAAGACAGATACCTTATATCCGTCTTTAACCCACAAAAAAAAAAAAAAAAAAAAAAACAGATGGGTTTTTATATTTGTCCGCCGCCTGGAACAACGATTGAGAAATGTGAAAACTCAATTGGTAATTTTGGGCAGAGGACATATATTTCCGTCAATCTATGTACAGGAGCACATTCCATATTACAATAATTTTCACTGCCAAATATCAAATCCCTCTCAGATACACTTCTATTTAGCGTTTCTATAACATCTTCAGCAAAATTTTGGTCGTTAGGATTAATCATTTTGAAATAAAACTCATTACGAAAATGCAAACTCACTCACTTTAATGACCCAGCGCAAACTGACAGTCTCGCGTTATATACATATGTTAATTAGGTGCGAAACAGATGGAAAAGTCATGGAAAACAATATTGCTAACTTTAAAAAACTAAATTACTTGTCCATAAGGCTGCTTTCACACTGTGACATTTGCGGCAGCTACAATTAATTGTTGCTGTCGTTCAGGTGACATTGTTTACGCCAACAGCTGCATTTTGGATTATTGAAACAAGATTCTATGTTCGGTTGCGTAGCTAATGTAGTTGCTTTTCTTACCACCGTCGCATTGTTATCGTTCAAATGTTTTAGAAAAAATCATAAATGATTTTACGTTTTAAATTATGAAATACTCAAAGACCAACAAAATAATAAAATGGCTTTAGATAATGTTTTATATAATGAAAAAATATTTTTTTTAAATTAAAACAAAATAGTCGATTGCTAGTGTTTAATAATTATATGGCAATATGCCATAATGTAGTGATTATATAAAAACGATTGCCCAACCATTATGAGGTTGTCTGCCGTTATGTTAATTATGTATCTTTCAAAACGATAACTGTGTGTCATATTCATCATAATATTGCTGACCTAAGCATATTCAAGATTTTAAATATCCGCATACTGGTGGTTTTAGTTCACATATATTTATCATATTGAGAGTAAACTATTTGAAAACTCGGCCACCAGGTCCAGAATAATTAACTGCAGAATGAAAAATAATATTTCCTCTTTCATATAATAGAATTTTAAAAGTTATTGGGTAGATCAGTAAATGAACATCCAGGTGGAGCTCATCTCCCTTGAGCTTTTCAAACACCTTCCTGGGCTCATAAAGCAAGTTGACCACAACTCATCTATCTGCTGGACTGCGTCTAAATCCCCTATGCCCACATCCATGAAGCCCATTTCAAATTCAAAATTTAAGGTTTCTCTTGGGTTTGGAGCTTTTGGGTTGTAAAGGACCTGTGTTTTCCAGTCATCTTGGGTGCACTGGGTTGATTTTGGATTCAGGTAGAGGCCAGTGCTACTTCAGGTTCTCTTCGGCAGTGTCTATCCCTTTCTCTGACAGGATGGCTGGTGTCGCTACTGCAGTCAAGCCTGAAGCAGAGAGCATCGATCCGTCCTGATTCGTCTGATCTACACCTGATCCGGTAGGACATCTGACTCAGGCGGAGGCGGAAACTATCAGAGAGCTCTGCAACCGTTTTTCTGACATGCTTACACCAAAGCTGGGGGTCACCAAACTCTTAGAATATGAAATTCATTTGACGGACACCTGCCCAGTAAGCTTCCACCCTTATAAACTGGCTTTCCCCAAGATGGAAACCCTCTGTGTGGTATCATCAATGACCTTCTCGAAAATGGGTTGATCGAGCCTTCGCGCTCAAGCTACGTCCAGCTTTCCTGTCCGAAGCCTAATGGCAAGTATCGCATGGTGTTTGACTACAAAAAGCTGAATTCGAAAACTGAAATTGACTCTGTACCTCTCCCCGATTTGCACTCTGCTTTTGAATGGTTCGGTAAGGCCAAATATTTCTCCGTTTTCGATCTCAACCAGGCTTATAATCAGATTCCATTGAAGGCTGAGTCTCAACCACTGCTTTCTGTGTTCTGTGGAATATTTATCAATTCACCAGAGTTCCGATGGGCCTACCTGTGAGGGCTCAGACTCTCACCCGACTTCTGGATTCAATTTTTCATGATGTTAAATTCAAATTTGTTGTCAACTACCAGGACGACCTTCTGGTGTACAGTGAGAGTTTCGACGACCACGGAATTCATCTTGAGGAAGTCATGAACAGATTCCTTAGGGCAGGACTTACCGTCAACCCAGACAAAGTCAGCTTTGCACAAGCTGAGATTTCATTTTTGGGTCATCTGGTGACTTCTAAGGGTGTCTGCATTGATTCAGCTAGGACGCAGGCCATCAGGGAGTTTCCTTCTCCTAAAGATGCCAAGGGTATCGCCCGGTTTGTGGGCATGGTAGGTTTTTACCTACTGACCCTTCATCCCCAACATCGCTGATTTGGCGGCCCCTCTCAACGCTCTCAGGAAGAAGGGTGCCAAGTTTGTTTGGGGTGAAGCTGAGCAGACGTCCTTCGAGCTCCCCAAGGAGAGCATCTTGCAAATCGATCAAGTTGGAAGGCATACATGGCTGTCTTTTTTTATTTCAAAATTTACTATCGGATCATATTACAGCAGGAATGGGGAGCTCTACCGTTGCCTATTCCATTTATTTATGAAAATATTAAAACTCATATTTGTATGTAATATTCATAATATTGCTCTTTTTTTGTGAAATGCCAACCACTGATTTTGAATTTTATACATAAATTAATATTTATCTATTATATACATGTATAATATTTTTACTTCATAAATTGGTCAGCATTACTCGACTACTTATAATTTAGGCAATCTTCATTTAAAGGTTTATGATTTTGATTTTTGTTTTGTGACTATCTACGCCAGTGGCATATTTAACGTTTTGATGGGGAACGGTCCAAACCCCAGTCTTGTTATTATCTAACATCGACCAGTTGTTAGAAATCATCTATACTTATTTAATTCGCTAAGGGTTTTTTTGTGTTGAGAACTCCTCCTAAAATTTTCAACCGATTTTCAAGTTTTTGGTGTCGTTGGATAGGGCTTGGTCTGTAGTTGTTCAAAAACTGATGAGAATCATACTGAAAATAAAGGCGCTTTCCAAATATGTTATTTTGTTAATGTAAATGTTATTTAAATTTCCCATTTAAATAACATTGGGATTGAATAAAGCATTTTAAACATCTATTAATAATCAGCTGTAACTACGTGTAGTTTTGGTGATTTAAAGAGATTCACAATATTGGATTGGTCGGATGTCATTGATTTAGAGCTAAAAGTAACATTTGTATTGTATTAAAATAAATTCCTCGATTTCGAGCAACACGTATACTAGTCATTAACTAACAGCCCAATGACAAAATGGCAACTGGGTCCGGAATCGATCCTTTTAAAAGCTACTAACTCTTCTCGGGATTAAACCGGCAACCTTTGGATTCAAAGGCGAGCACTATAACCACTCATCTACCCAGCCAGTTAATGATACTGTTTTATTTACTGTTTGATTTAACCATAATGATACTGTTTTAATAAACAGGTGATACAAAAATTATTTAACTGACTATAACACCATCTAATGAATAAATTTGAAAACAACTTGATTATTTAAATTAACACCAGTTGAGCTGCATGTCAAGATTGCCACCTTACTACAAGTGGTACGCCACTTGCGACAATAATCGAAAATGTGAACATACCCATTTGATTCAATGCTTTTTTTAAATGCGCGACCACTTACTGCCGGCATCACCTGTAGTTGTCGCCAGTGTGAAAGCAGCCTAAGTCAATAATATGATGTTTATTATCATGTATAAGTTACAACTTGTGTTTTTTGCAATTTTGGACGATATATCCATCTTTATCCCGGAAAAGAAAATTGTTAAGACAGATATATCCGGTTTTAGTCTAGACCAGAAATGACTTTTGACGGATATATCTTTCAGTAGCCCGGGAAAGGTTAAGCAAAGAAAACAAATAACCAGTTGTTAAAGATTTGGTTGAGTCCTCTTGATGGGCTCACTGACAGTTACCCAGCCCCGCCCTTCACCATGGTAGCTCAAGGTTCAAGTAGGCCTATCAAAGTATTTTTAATAATCTATATATAAAGAAAGTCGTGTTAGTTACACCACTTATATCCCAAAAATGGCTGAACTGATGTGGCTGAAAATTGGTAGTAGGGAAGTAGCTTAGAACCAGGAAGAACAAATAGAATACTTTTTATCCAGATTCTTCCATAGGGCTCCGCCCCACACGTCTTCAAAGTTACCATGTTATTCTTATGGAAGCAACATTTTTGTATTGGAACATATGATTACATTATGAAATATTAATTCTATAAACAGCTGTTCTCTTTGAAGGCAGATTGGTAGTAAAAAACTAGAGGGTATTATAATAGACTTGCGGCGAGTGAGCGTGGTGAACAAGCTGAACCTGACGGCGAGCGAGTGCAGCAAACGAGCTCACCTGAAGGGCAAACAATTTCTCAAGTTGGCATTGCAAAGCATGCCTGGTAAGCTAGTTTTAGAATAGGTATAGTAAAGTAATTTAAAGCTTTACAAGAAGTGTAGATAAGAAATTATTTAAAACACCAAAAGTCAACAAAGAAATTTTTAAACATTCATTTAATTTTTTAGGACCTTTTATTTTTAATAAACTTCCAATAAAAATAAAAAATTGTGTCTCTTTGAACTTATTTTGTAAAAAAGTAAAATGTTGGTTGTTTAATATCAATGACACTTGGTTATTAATAAATATTTTACAGTGATTAAATTAACACGTTCGCTACCATATTGTTAAAAAAAAATCGTAACCTCAGCCCGCCGCCGCATTTTTGCGGCGGTCTAGTTCTACTCAGAGCCCACCGCCGCATATCTGCGGCGGCTGGGCTCATTAAAATAGACTGCCGCCGCATATCTGCGGCGATGGTTCCGTGATACTAAATACGAAATTTCTTCAGTGCGGTCTATTTTAATGGTCAGATAGTTTAGGCACGGTCTACGGGATAGTCGGCCGTATATGTGCGGCGCTTCGTCTGTGGCTAAAACAATCACTGACATCACTAAAATGTTTTACATAAATTTTTATTTAATTTATTTTTGAAAGTAACATTTTTTTTACATATTTGATATATTTTTACACAAATATTCATCAATTCTCTTATATGACACATTGAAAAAGTTTATTGTGTAAGAAAAATGTATAAACATTTGCATTTTGTTAACTTATAGAACATCATAATTATACTACGTAAATGAATTGTAAACTAAATATTTCAATACAATGTTTTTATGTATAAGCCGTATTTTATTTTCCGTTTTTCAAAGGTTATGACTAAAAATAAGGTTATATTAGTGCCGACGCTAACATGCGTCACTTAGTCTCTGACCATGCGCCGCAAATGTGCGGCGCTCAAAAAATTACCAAAAATGAAGTGAAAATTGTATATATTTTTTTATTTAATGAAATTAATAAGATATTTTGAATTGTGAAAACTAATTTTGGACGATTTCTATTCGTGGTCTGTGGCATAAGTCACAACCGCTAGGGCCGGTCTACATTGAAGTCCATGATTATTTTGGTGGGCTGTGGGATTGGCCTGACCGCCGCATATATGCGGCGGCTGTCAGTGAACGTGTTAAGGTGAGATTAAGTTATGTTATGTTCTTATTTTTATTATCTTTAGTCAAACTCATGATGTTATACGAATAGCTTAATGTTCCCCATCAAATAAAAAGATTGTTTTAGGTAATCACTACAGGCAGCGGCAGTAATTAATGATAAAAAACTGGAAGGCTGATAAGACTTGACCATTATTGTTTAGTTGATAAGTATTATGTTCACTGGCCACAGTTACTGGATATGGTGGCCAGTTAATTTCCTAGTATATTAACAAGTTTGTATTTTTGTTTTGTATTGGGGAAATAAATTCATTATTTCATATTTCATTATTTCAATTTTGAATAATAGTAGAGCAAAATAATTAATCTTCTTAACTTTGACAACCAGTTTATTAACTTTACCATATGACTTCATCATCCTCAGCTGGTCGTTTGAAAATATTTGGAAGTGTTTGAAAACTTCATTCATCACTAAAAAGTAAACAAGACCTAAATTTTAGTATAAACTATCAAAATACTCAGAAAACATTATCTCCACAACTACCACTATAAATAATAACATGCAAGTATATTAAATTTTGATTGTGAGTACTGTACTTGCTTTGCTGTTAACTTGATATAAAATATAAACAATACCTCACCAAACCCTACATGTAATGGATGTATCAATGTTGTTGTAATTCCTCATAAGTAAACCAGGATTTTTTTAGTTCAGTTTAATAGTAGTTACCAATTTTCTTTTTGTAAGTGGAGAGAGAATTCTTAAATTGGAATGTCACAGGTTCATGGGTATTTTGTATTTTTTGTATTTTTGTGTCTATTTACGCCAGTGGCATTTTTTAACGTAATGACAGGGAACGGGGTAATGACGAAGCTTCCTCTTCCAAAGTTAATCAGTGATCACTTAATTTAAAACAATAAAAAAAATGATCCAAACGAACCATCAGTATCCACTCTGCCCATGGAAAAAAATGATTGTTATGACGAATGTTGTCAGTAAAGGAGCTTCCCCTTTCACTTAAAATCCTCCTGTTTAATTTGCCAATCTCAACAAGAATATGGTTTTTTTCTATACTAAACACAAATCTTCCAGGGAAACATATTTAAGGAAATGTATAACAAGTGTTTTGTTGAGTCGCTAGAGTAAACGAAAAGGATTGTGGGTTCAGATATCCACTAACTACAGGGGTGATTCTTTCTTTCTTCACTCTGTCGAAGCAGATCTATAGCCTATTTGTCTATTTGGCCAGGAAAAGCCAACACATAAAGAAGCTACCAACTTTAAAAAAGTGCAAAAAAGAAAAACAAAACTATTATTTGCCATTGTTGATGTAAAATTATTGATTAATATTTTAGTGGAGTGAGCCGTTTTTCTTTTGTTTTTGTTTATTTATGTAATATTGTTGTCATTTTCACTATCACGGTGTGTAAAAATTATAGAAGGACTGTAAATATGTAGATATTTTTAGATGGTTTTGAAAACTATTTCAGTGACGGCTCCATATTTTTAAAGTCCTTTTGTTACTGGTTTCTTCAAAAATCCAAGAAATTTATTCTTTATCAACATTATTATTTATTAAGTATTTTATTACAAAATGAACTAGTGGGTCTGGTTTATTTATGTTATATACACTTTTGCTTTAAATTAAAGTAGCCTATGTCTCAATTTTGAAAGAAGAGATGACAAGGCATTTGACACTGACTACTAAATTGAAGACTATCATCATTAACATAAATGAAGTAATATTCCAATACACACATTATAATGTAGGACGTGACTGCACTGGGTTTAAAATAATATTTAATAATATGTGTGATTGACAATTTTTTATCAATAATAAAATAATATTTTTCAGATTAAGTAATGAAAAAATTTTGTTCACACATCACTAACAACCATGACTGTGAATGCTCATGTAAGTAAATTTATATCTTCATTATGTATTGACATACCTTGATAAAATTTGGTATGTATATCCACTATAAAGTGTTTAACTTTTATTTGCTTACCGTACTTAATTCATATGGCAGCAAACCTACATACTCACCCCCAAGGTGTTTTATGGAGAAATAATAAAATGCCAAGATTGAATTAGGAATTCATTGAATACGCAGGTCTTCTGCAACGGGAGTATTTTAATTTCCCACAAGAAAAAAACAGGAAATATATTTAAGCTAAGTTACATTCAAAATACTAAATCGTTTGTTTTTAGAGCTCTTTTAAATGGCTTAGGTTAAAATTGAGTTTAACAAAATTACGTTCAAAACAGCCTAAAAACCAGTTTTGACTATTTTAAAGCCCCGTTCCCATTGTCTGTTCACTATTGGGGTGTATGTTGTACTTCAGGGCCTGCACCCCTAGAACTGGGAAGTTCACTACCCAATCCCAGCTCAAAGTACCGAGTTGGGTAACGGGCGTGGCTCCCTTTATCAACTGAAGTAGGGCAGCTTCGGCTGTTCCGAGCCCTGGCGGAGGTGGCCTTGTGTCAATCGCGCGCTTACTGGGTGTCTCACTCCAGCTCCCCCCAAAAGGGAGGTAATGAGTCAGGATGTCGGGGATCTGGGGCTTCCGTGCCTTCGGGTGCGGTTGCAGTGTAGCCGGCGCCTTTGGCGTGCGGGTTTCCAGTGACCTAGTTATTCCGCTTGGGAACCACCCATGACCCAAGTAAAACCTAAAATGGGTACCTCGGGATCCGGTTCAAGCCCCTGGCTTCGGCCAGTCCGGATATTGGGTTGGACTCGAGGGGGTAGAGGTTGTCGGTATGCTCGGCACACAGCTTCGGCTGTGGGGGGCCCTCCAGCCTCATCTGGGGGCGTTGCTCACAAACGAAAGCTGAGAAGTAGCATGGGTAGTGCTGCCACTGTCACTCAGAGCGGATGGTCGATTTGGGTTCACCGCCGGTTGAGTACCACAGGCCTAGTGAATTCCGGGTTTTGTGGGGGTCTAATCCGCCTTAATGTGATTTGGGGCAATTGTTCCATAACTCCCCTTGTCATGAGACAAGTCTGGTATGGCTAACGCTAGGTATGGACTGCCCGTGAGGGTAGGGGGAGCCACCACTAGGTTTTACCTCGTGGATGGAGACTAAAACAAAATGGAAAATGGAATGGAATGTCTGTTCACTATCCTATACCAATCTTTTTGGTCTGGGAGAATGGGCGTGACGCCCTTTAGCATTGAAGTAAGTTCAGTCTCCCAAGGAGTCTTTGCCGAGCCACAGCTGTGGTGGTTGTAATGACCGACAGCAGAGGTGTGTATGATGTACTTTGGGGCGTGCACCCTTAGAAATGGGATGTTTACTACCCTATACCAGCCCCAAGTACTGGGCTGGGTGAACGGGCGTCACTCTCTTTATCACTGAGGAAGGTCAGTTTCGACTGTGCCGTGCCCTGTCGGAGGTGGCTTGGCCAATTGCGCGCTTACTGGGTGACTCACTCCAGCTTCCCAAAAGAAGGTAATGAGTTAGGGTGTCGGGAATCTGGGACTTCCATCGACCTTCGGGCGAGGTTGCAATGTACCTGCATCCCAATTAGGACGTGCACGATCCCAGAGACCTAGCTATCTCACTTGGGCCCCACCCATCGACCCAAGTAAAACCTAAAAAGGGAGGCCTGTCCGGATATCGGGGGTCCTCCAGCCTTACTTGGGACGTTGCTCACAAACAATAGTTGAGAAGTAGTTTGGATAGTGCTGCCACTGCCACTCACAGCGGTTCGAGGATTTTGGTCTGTGGCCAGTTGAGTATCACGAACCTAGGGGAATCCCAGAGTCTGGGGGGGTCTAATCCGCCTTAATGTGATTGGGACTTCAGTTCCTTTACCATCCCAGTATGCCGAAAGTTAGTTATGGAGGTCTGTAAGGACAAGTAATAAAACTACTAGAAATATCTGATTATTATGGTATGCAAAGTCATTCAAGTAGATCATGCCTTACACCCATGTACCAAATTTCATTAAAATCTGAGGTTTTGTTCAAAAGTTATCGTGTTATATGTATTCTTTACTGTATTTAGTGCTAATAGTGAAAACTATCCAAGAATAAAATTAATAACAAAATATATATGAACTTGAACGACAATGTTTTTGGCTTCTGGGGACCTCAAAACAAAAAAGTAACATGGTCCCGGGCTTAAGTCTTACCATTACTACAATTGAAATATTGCATTCCCTACAGAAAAATTAGCGAAAAGAATAGTTTTGCTTGTCAGCATGAATCTGATTGTAGAATACCAATTACATGGGTAATTTTAATAATTACTTCTTATAAATTGTTTTCAACATTAGAAAGCATATGTTTTAAAAATATTAAATAAATATCTTATCCTGAAAACATAGACAATAGGATCGTATTTAGAAGTAATGAGGATTGGGATTTGGAATAAATGAGTTCAAATAATGCTGTATGTGAGACTGTGTTTAGCAACAATAAAACACTTCCCATAGTTAGAAGTAATTACAACGGATGAGCAGACACAATTATTTGCCAAACGTATTTTGCAGGAATCAGAATTATCAAAGAAAGATGCTGACGCCAAAGGTGGTTTACAGCATACAGGACGGCCAAAGAAAGAGGCGGTGAAAAATTATGGTAAAAGAAAAAATCAGACTGAATCATCACTAAAAAAGGATAAGGTTGAGACAAAAAAGAAAAAAAAGAAAAAAGATGAAAATATAGAAAAAGAGAAGAACGATACAGAAGGTGCAGTCTACATACCTGATAATGAAAAAAAGAAGCAAAGAAGGGAAAGTAAGAAAAAACAGAAATCTCGGAAGAAAAAACTTGCTACTCAACTTTATAAAACAGAGACTTATGATCCGTGTGTTCATCTACACTTCAAGCCAGAACATATTGACAGAGACTGCCTGACTCATGATCAGTACTTGGAAATGTTGGCGACTCCGAAAGGGTATGTTTAATTCATCACATTGTCTGTGTATGAACAAAAAATTCATCCATCAAGAAAACTCAGATCATAAAAAAATAATGATTTTGATAATTTTTTGCAGTGCTAACATAGTTTAAGAAATTATTATGGAAATTGTTTATTAATGCTTAGTATAGCAATTTACTTGATCGTAAAAATTCTTAACAACTTTATTTATAAAAAAATTAAAAGATAGATGGGAAAAATGTTTACTAACTATGGTTTTTAATATAGATCTTTATCAATCCATTTCAGAATAAAGTATAAACTTAAATAATAAACATAAATAATAAAACTAGTATTGATTTAAATCTGAAGGGGCCTTGGTCTTTGAAACCAATTGGCATGACAAAATTCAGCATTTTGGGTGTAGTGAGAAGCATGGTTAAATATTATGCATGGTTTGTAATGATTCATGTTGCAAATTATACAAAAGATTCTAGGTCAGGAAAGTTGTGAAACTGCATCGTAAAAAGTGTAGTCTGCATGTGATGCAAAATTTTAACAATTTGTACAGTATAGACATTTTGAGTTGAAAGTCACATTAAGAGGGGATTAAAGGGCTGATCTCAGAACGTCATGCAGTGCTTCACATGCTCAAATTTTCGGTTTATTTTAAATCCAATGAAAGTGAGAGGGTTTTAAATTAAAGATAAAGACTTGGGCTAATTGGCCAACTTTTTGATTCTTTCATTTTTTAAATCCATATCAAGCTATAATGGATCAAAGTTAGATCAACCTAGATCCATTATAGCTTGATATGGATTCAAAATATAAAAAATTTTAAAGTAGTTCAAATCGCCCAAGTCTTTATCTTTCATTTAAAGTCACTCCCACTTTTATCGGACTTACACTGCTGGGCGTGCAGGCTATGAACAAATCCAATGAATAGCATGTATTAATTAAAAGCCTACTTTCCGCGTCCAAATATCCTTTCTCACCATTTACCTAAGTCTTGAGTCTCACACATGCTGAAGTGCGGCAGAGTTTCTTCATCCAAAGTGTTTTACACCGAATTCCAGATATGGTTTCTCGTCCTCAGTATGCTTATAAACAATGCGAAACGTATTCAGGTAGTTTTAACAATGTCCACAAGGACTGACCCTTTAGCCCCCTCCCAGATATTTGAACAGTGAATTTACCAATAAATGCATGGCATACCACGGAAAATATGCAGCATTTTATAGAAAAAGTAATTGACTAATAGTAATGTTAAAAATAACTAGAGTTAACTTATAAAGTATGTGAACCAAATAAACCTGCATTAGAGTCCAAGTATTAGAAACCATAATGCATGTGACCATTTAATGCGATGAGTAGGAGCCTTTATGTAAGAAATACAGTGGTATAAGATTAGATGTGATAGAGGATGTATAAAGCGTATGGTTAGCAAATCTATAAAGCATGTACCTAAAGTGCACGGAGATTAGTTTTAGAGTTGTTGGTAAACTGACTCATACGTGGCACTTGTTGATTGATTTACAAAAGAGAAGACTTGTATTTAAAATTTTATGATTCTGGTTTTTATATAAATTCATTTCATAATATTTTTTACTAATTTATTCCAGAAAGAAAAAAAGGGCCCCATCTCCCTCCAGTATATTCTTAACAGTAATATTAATCAAATATATACATTGAAAGCCCTGTTCGGATGAAATTTAACAGTAATTTAGCCTATTTTTCACAGATATCGTTGGGCAGGTGAAGTAGACTGCAACAATCCTGAGTTGGAAATTAATAAACCAATTAAAAAAAGGAGGAAAAGAAAGCATTTTGTGGATGCAAGTCCGGAGGCTGGAGAGTAAGTATTTTACCTGCAACTAGGTGAATACAAGCAAAACACTTCAGACTATATTTTTCCAAAAATCCTAGGCGCAATTTTGACAGGAAATTTCATATTTATAGAGAGCGGCAGGATTTGAAAATGTAAGCAACCCCTGGAGAGTTAAGGAAATAGTTATTTGTGAATTAAGGAGGCACGTGCAATTTGTATCCTGGACAAATCACAGCTCAAGCTTGGGACAATTTGTGTCCCAAGCTCAAGCTTTCCCTTAAGCTTGGGACAAAGTAACATTTATCTCCCATATTACAAGGAGTAAAGTTACTTTACATAATACAAACATATTGTTTAACAAGTTAGAATGTATTAATTAAAATCCACAAATTGCAGTAAGATGTCTAATTAGTGAAGGATG
Organism: Neoaliturus tenellus; assembly: GCA_030545055.2. Lineage (NCBI taxonomy): Eukaryota > Metazoa > Arthropoda > Insecta > Hemiptera > Cicadellidae > Neoaliturus > Neoaliturus tenellus. Next base: position 87,961,205 of record CM061533.1, on the reverse strand, counting down.
AAATGTTAGATTTCTTCTCTACACGTGAAGATATTTGACATATTTTACTATGCGACCTCTCGCGGTTTAGATAATACTAATAATTAGAAATTAATTGCATTTAACTTTTTCCAGTGGCGAAGAAGAAGTGGAAACTATTTGGGATGTTGTTACACCAGAGATGACAAGTCTTTTGATTGAATTTTTAGTAAATGAGTTTGGAATGTCCCTTGAGTAAGTTTCTCAAAACATTTTTCTTTTTTTGTTTTAAGAATAATAAGTACTGGAACCTTTGACTAAACTTAAAACTATGGGAGGCCAGTCCAGGCCACACCCTCCCACTGTAAATATGTTACCGTTCGTCTTTTCTTTTCTGTAGCATCACTTAAACATTTTCACTGTTACAAATCCACTTATTTTTTTCAATGGATGAAGATTAAAATAAACATTGGGCTCTATGATATTCTAGTAGCAATGGAACAGTTTTACAATAAAGAAACTTTCATGACAACATTGAAAAAAATGACAGTTCTTAAAAAAAGTTACCAACTTTCACCTGACAATAGTGAAATGTGTTTAGTGCACTGTAGTTTGCTTCATAACAGTTAACTTAAATAACTTGATGAACTACCTCTTGTTAACTAACTATGACAAGAGCAGACGGGGGACTCCTTTCACATCCCAGGTTCCATGGTCAGTAGGTCTAAAACTTATTTTCCTATTAATTGTACTAAATGTTTTCAAATTTAATTGTTTTACAAATTTGCAAAATTATAAATTCAGTAAACCGCAATTACTGTACATAAAAAATAATGAAAGCTAATCATCTGGAGTAATGAATCGAGATCTGTACAGGAAAACCAAAAGTGATTTCCAAAGGTCTGCAGTAAAACTAATGAAGCAATGTAGCTATGAGTATGATATTTATCGTTTCGTAACGACACCATTTTACATATGGATTATTAGTTAATACAAACCATTAGATAATCATCAAATTAACAACAATCAATCAAGGTAAATATATGCAACAATAAATTCTACCTTGTGTACCTTTGAATTCCTAATGTAGTAACAGTTAAGTCAAACAACCTCTAATGCAAACGAGAACAATTATATTCTTTCCTGCAACAATGGCGGCGCATGCAGGTGACGAATAAAATGTTGATTTTTTAATGGTTATTTACTCGTTGGCGACAACCACGGTTGTTACAAATTTGGTACCATTGCGCTACTGGGATCCAGCTCACCTGTCCCAAGACTACAATCATCTTGGTAATGAAATAAAGCGACTTCTCCAGGGATTACCAAACAGTTAAAATTGCTACTGTGAGAATGTTACTAACACATAGTAAAAATAAAGTTCAGCTCACCTGACTCCCTGCTTCATTAAACTACCTAAAGGCGTATTTATTTTTTAAGGTTGTTGTTTTGAGGTTTTTATTTTCCGCTTGGTTTATAGCACAAGCATATAGGTGGAAGTTTGCTGTTTTGTGTTGAGTCTCCAATTGCACAGGAACAACACCGAGTGGAATGGTGTTTGATGGGTCTTGATGATAACTTTGATCATTGTTTCTTTGATAATTACTGTGCCGTGGTGGTAAAAATAAAATCTATACATTTTCGTTTAAGAAACAACACTGCCCAAGTGACTTTTTGCCGAAATTTAGTTTTAAGTATCTCTATGGAAACATTTTGCATGTCCTTGCGACATTGTTTAGGAAAATCCAACAGAATGATACACTGCTACTGCATTTTATCTAACGCCAGTCATCTCATTGACTAAAACAACATTTTCTATATCCTTCAGTTCAAGTAGTATGGCACCCAACAAGAGAGGGATGTGCATTCTGCGTGAAGTGAAATTTTCATTGATTGGCATTTATTTTTAATCATAACAAGTGTAAAAAATACTAATCCTATGGGAAAATAGAAGTTGTAGGTGAAAGTATTAATTTAATTTAAAAAATTTAAAAAAAAAAAAAAAAACACGAAGAAAACAAAACCCACAATCATTCACTACTCCGCATGTCCACATTCACTACTTCACTTCCCTGTGTTTATAATTCCAAGACAAAACAAAAAATCTGTCTAGTGCTGAGTTAAATAAATTTAAATAGTCAATTTATAATCTGGTGATGAGTTGTTCAGAACAACTTAAGTTAGTTATTGTCTTGGTTATAAAACAAAAATTTTATAGAACAGTTAATAGCTCAAAGGGTTTGGGGGAGATAGGCGGTGTTATGTCGTACTCTTCATGTAAGACAACACCGCCAATATCCCTCACAAGTTTTTTTTTGCTCTGCTGAAAAGTTTGCTCTTAAAAAATTTGATCACTTGAGAGGTTTTTTCTTGAGCTACGACCTATACAGTAAGAGGAAAAGCCTTCACTCTCTCATCACTAATTTTCCTACTCCCTATTTACCAAGGAAGGAGGAATTTGGTACACTTATTCTTTTAGCTCAAATTAGGAAAACGCAATAATTTTCATCCAAATCAAACTTGTAGTCTCTGCTACTCTCTCTTTGGAATTTCTCAAGCTATTCTTGTGATCATAGATGTAATAAGACAGATGATGACTGGATCAAACAGATGTAATTTTTTGACTCGGTATCGCTCAACAAGTAGTTAAAAGAATTCAGTGCTCATAATTATCCCCGCTGATCAAAGTTATTGTCACATTATGTGATATACATGTATTATTATTATGAAGTATTATGTATAAAAGACTGTGATGGAAAGTGAGTGGCCAAAATGAATAAGCTAAATCTGGAGGCGAGTGAGCGGAGGGAACTAGTTTCTAAAGCGAGGGGTACAGCTAGTAGAAAGTAAAATAGTTCTAACGACATAAAAAAATTATTAATTATCAAAATACAGTGGAACCTTGATATATCGAACCTAAAGAGGAAAGGGAAAACTTCGTAAAATCAAGGTCATCGATATACAGAAGTTCGTTGTAATCGTGATTTTTTGCCATCTTCTATACACAGAAGTTCACGACGACCGCCCATTACCTATTTCCAATTAAGAAAGGAATACGTGTAGATAACTTACATTTTGCCGTTGCAGAAGACTGTTCTTGGTAACATTATGAGTTGTTTATAAACCCTTCCATGGAGTTTTTGTCATGGATAGATAGTCAGTACAGTACTCAGTGCTTTTCATACTACCGTAATACACACGTTCATGACACTTATAACCATAAATTTTGTGACAAATGGCACAACACTAACACAATGGTTGTATCCCGTGAACGTGATTGATAACGTCCGTTCACTGACCAGAGCCGAGAATGCCTTGTGTTTGCTAAGCTTACAGACAATTTCTGTTTTGGTTACTCACTGGTAACTTTTTTTTTAACCGGTTTAAACATTTGGTTATAATAATTTCCAACCCACAAACCATTACAAAGTCACCGGTAAGTAGCACTTACCTTCGCGGGATACATCCAATAAATTAACAGCAAATGCGGGAAACAAGAACACCAATGAGGACATAAAGGAGCATAGACACGGAACTAGTGTGTCTGTAGAGGGGGAGGTTGCAATGCGAAAGAAAATGGATGAATTTGATAGTTCGATTATTTTTTCTCATTTTAACTTTGTTATGTTGAGGTTTTGTAATCAAAGGTTCAATATGTAGAGGTTCATTGAGGATGTGTATTGACACTACAAAAGTTATAAAATTTTGAGGTTATCCTGGCCAATCCTTCGATATACTAAGGAAGAAATAACATTAAATTGATAGACAGGTTCACGGGGAATGAGAAAACTTCGTTACATCAAGGAGTTCGATATATTGAAGTTTTATCAAGGTTCCACTGTATACACATGTTCATGTATGTAAAAACATATTTATACAGTGTACCTCAAATAATTTTGTGTATATATGTGTATGAAACTAAAAATATTTCATGTTAATAGATGAGTTAGCCTCCGGATTACTGTTAAATACTTAAAGTGGTGTAAAATACCTGCATTAAGTAATCCTTTGGTTGCTGTGTGGCAACTATAGTTTCCATGGGGTTATCTTCAGGCCGTACAAGGATATGTTAAAATTATCACTTCATTTGAAGATCGTTGAGATTATTAAAATTCTTTACACACGACACATTACACAACACACACGACAGGGACATAGAAAACATAAAAAAAAAAAAAAAAAACATGAAACACTGTGAGACGGGGAACGACATGTACCGGGCGGTAGATTGGTATTGACTCATTTTTTTAAATGTTTTCTATGTCCGTGTTGTGTGTGCCGTGTAATGTATTATAATGTATAAGGATGTAATGTATAAGGATGTAATGTATAAGGATGTAATATAATGTATAAGGATGTAATGTTATATATCCTTGAAATAGTTTCTTTCATAAAACAAAACCCTCCAACACTAAGACAGGATTGCCACAAATATTCACTTAGATCAATGCAAAATTTTAACCAAAATCAACATAGGCTTCAAAAAACAAGTAAAACCCCACAATGCATGGGCACTAAACTTTACAATCTCTTGCCCCTAAAATTAAAATCAATATCCAACACTAAATCTTTTAACAGAAAATTAAAACAATATTTGATTGAAAAATCATACTACAACAACATCTTAGAGTTTTACGATGACCACAATTGCCACATTAGGCCATAAATAAAACTAAACAAATCAACTTTGACTCACGGTATCTCCTACCTGCACCCATTGCCCTATCTACCGATGGGCCACTTGACGACTCCCCTGTCTTGAAGACTGCGGTGAAGAGGACACATGGTAAATGGTAAATGGTAAATGGTAATGTGTCGTGTGTAAAGAATTTTAATAATCTCAACGATCTTCAAATGAAGTGATAATTTTAACATATCCTTGTACAGCCTGAAGATGACTCCATGGAGTTGAAACTATAGTTGCCACACCGCAACCAAAGGATTACTTAATGCAGGTATTTTACACCACTTTAACGAAAAATATTGTTTTTACAGAGAAGCTGGAGATTTTATTTCCTGCGTCCATCAAACATGTATCGTCAAACAACCTGTTTCCAAAAAGAAAAAATTCAAACAAAAACCCTCAAAATGTAAATGGGCAAAGGATTACTCACAGGAAATATCAACTAAATTAGAAAAATATATTAACGTTATACTCACAAAAAAACGATCACCAAGAGTTAAAAAAATTGCTGAGGTTATAATAGAACGGATATGGGATTTGACTGGAGAAAATATTTCAATGGACAAACCTAAGAAAAAAAGCCATAAGATAATGGTACACATTGCAGATCGTTTAGCAATGTGGATTGATGATATATACAGAACCAACCAGAAGAAAAAACTACTAGAGGAAGAAATAACTGAGAGTGAACTAGAGGAAGAAGAACCAGAAGAAGAAGAGGAAGAAGAAGCGAAAGTAGGTTCAAAACCTCAAGAAGAGAAAAAACGAAAGGATGAAGAAGAAAAACCACAGGACGAAGAAGAGGGTGAAGAGGAAGAGGCAGAAGGAGAGGAAAAGGAACCTGAAAAAGACGAAAAACCAGAACCAGCAAAAGAAGAAAAGAAAGAAGAGAAAGAGCCGGAGAAGGAAAAAGAGGAAGAACCTATGAAGGAAGAGGAGAAAGAGTCTGAAAAGGAAAAAGAGAAGCCTCAAGAGCAGGAGGAAAAACAAGCTGAAAAAGAAGAACCAAAGGAAGAACCAAAGGAAGAGCCAAAAGAAGAGCCAAAAGAGGAACCTAAAGAGGAACCAAAAGAAGAGCCTCAACCACAGGAGGAAGAAAAGAAACAGGAAGAACAACCAAAAGAAGCTGAAGAAACTGTCGAGGAAGAAAAACTTGAAGAGGGAGAAGAAGCTGAAGAGGGAGAAGAAGCTGAGGAGGATGAAGCAGAGGAAGGTGGTGAAGCACAGGAGGAGGAGGAGGAGGAAGGAGTGGAAGAGGAGGGTGAGGAGGAGGAAGAGGAGGCCGAGAAAGCTGAGGAAGAGTCTAGAGAGGAAATACCTGTTGAAGAGGAAAAACAGGAGGAGATCAAACCAACCATTTTAGAAAGAAGTAAACCAGTTTCACCTCCAAGGAAAAGTCCTGGTTTTGCTTTTGAAGTTAAACCTAAAACTGGAAGTACTTTACAAGTGCAAAAGTTAAGTTCAGGTACAGTTGTAGAGGTAACAGCTAAGGTAAGAGGTGTTGATGTGCCTCCTAGAGGGCGAAAAGTTCCAGTTTCTGAAAGTCCTTTAAATTTGAAATCAGCAGAAGACTGGGCAGAATGGGCAGAAAATATTGCCAATATGGCTGATGAATGGGGAAAATGGCTAGAAAATAGGTTGACTGATGCCGAAAAGCAATTGTTAGAAAAGCGAAAGAGTAAGTCAGACTGGAAGGCATGGAGGGATCAAGCTCAGACTGAAGCTTTGAAATGGAGAGTTGAAGAGGAGAGAATCAAAGACGAAGCTGAAATGTGGGGCAAAAAAATTGATGAAAAACTAAATAATTCATCGGAGGAGACTGAAATAAAAACCACTGATTTGACAAAGTAGACAAAATATTATGTAATAATTGTAAATTTGTGTGTATGTGTGAAGTAATAAAACTGTACAAAGGTCACATTACAGTAGACGTTTTTCGATATTTCTAATTTAACTGACATTAAACTAAATATTGACTTGCACAACTGCAATCTCTCACATGTTATTGTTTAGTAAATTGTTGCGGACATTTTCCATCACTGATTAGTAAACAAAATTCATGATGTTTCGGAATCTGGAATCTGATCCCGTCTTCAGGTGGAAGAGGTACCTAGAACATAACAAAGTTAGTAAAAACACGCCAGGCAAACTTGGAGAAGTCCATAGCCAAACCTAAAAACAGAACAGGCAGTAAAAAAAAATAAATAAATAAATAAACAAATAAAATAATAATAATAATAATAAATCACAGTTTACTGTTTGAGCTTTTTCAATTTATTAGTGTTTATTTGATTTTTTTTTTTTTTTTTTTTTTTTTTTTTTTGACTGCCTGTTCTGTTTTTAGGTTTGGCTATGGACTTCTACAGGTTCGCCTGGCGTGTTTTTACTAAATTTGTTATGTTCAAGGTACCTCTTCCGCCTGAAGACTGGATCAGATTCCAGATCCCAAAACGTCGTGAATTTTGTTTACTAATCAGTGATGGAAAATGTCCGCAACAATTTAATCTGCCACCAAATTTCAGAATAATACTTCATAGCTATGTTAAAATAAGCAGAAAAGTTTATTTTAAGGTTGGCCCAAAAACTCAATTTACAAAAATATCTGCCATTTTGTATTTTACACTAAATAACTTTTCTTTCCATAACGGCTAATTGTATTAAGTTCATATTTGGCATAAACCTTATCACACCACTGTTCATTTTCAGGAAATTTTCCATCGTGTGTTTTAAAAATGGTGTCCATTTAAAATCAAAAAGTTTATATATGGTAGAGTCCTGCTGATTGCAACTACAAATTGGGAACAGAGCCTGTTCGGTTTAGCAATTTTCGTATTAACCAGATACTTTATATATTATAACTAAAAGATTATACAATGCGTACATTACTTTTATTAAACTTGACTAATTGTATCATAAAATTCACAATAAAGTTTTTTAAATGTATAAACTGCGTATATGTTGGTAATAAAGCATTCACGTTACCAGTAATTAATCTTGGAGACATCGCTAAAACCAACTTTCAGCTCTTCAGTATTGATCCGCAAACAGGTGCATCGACGACCAGGACGTTCATTGTCCGTGGACCACTGACTAGAAGATAGTATGTAAAAATATACCACCCCCTGCCCCATACTACCATTTCATCTTTCCTTTTCCCACATTCCAAATATGCGTCATTTGGTCATCGGACTAGCACTGTGTTGACAATCAGTGTTTTGAAGTACGCCAGGATCACAGAGTTCAATTTCGTACGCTTTATGAACTGTTGGCGCTGATTTATTATTATTCCTTTAGTGGTGACTTTGTGAGTTAACTAGCTCTTTTTTAATTTGTGTTTATTTACTGTGTTGTATACACCAGATGACAAAAGATCAGAGAAAGAGATTAACGATGTCTAATAAATTAAGTCTTTGCTAGTTTATGCTTAGTTTTTGTTTGACATGACTCAATTAACATATTCAACTACGTTATTATCTAATGTGATCTAAACGATGGTTTTTTCACAAAAAAAGACCACGTTTTCTTAATTTTTCCTCTTTTAAAGTTAAGGAATGAGATCAGTATTTTATAATAGTACATGTTCATCATGTATCTCAAAACTGGTAAACTTAATCAAAATTTTAAAAGAAACAAAATCTTGACAAATTAAATTATCTAACCAATAATACCAAGTTTGTTAAGATCTGACAACAAATAAAAGAGTTTTCCAATTAAATGACCTAATTTGTATTAATTCAAATGCAAAATCAACGTTTTTCTACAGAAAAATGCAGTAACTCTGTTATTTGTTGTCAGATCATGACAACCTTTGCATTATTACTTCAATAATAGCATACATGTAATTTAATTTTTCAATTTTTGGACTCTAGTATAGTTTTGATAAAATTTACCAGTTATGAGATATTTGAGTTTAAAAACTTAAATGGCCACCATTTTAAAAATACACATAAGAACATTTGTTCTTCAAATGGACATTAGTGTGAAAATATTTGTGCCAAATTATGAACTTAATACAACTATCTGTTACGGAAATTAAAATTATTAAGTTTAAAAAACAAAATAGCGGATATCTGGGTAAATTTTCATTTTAGGATGTAGTACCTTCAAATGAACTTTTTTGACCCAACTAACCATGTGGAGTTTGATGATAGACTTTAGAGATATATGAAAATGTGTTGTTATAATAATTTTGAATGGGCTTAAGAGTTTCTATTACTGGAAGCAACCATAAATTCCCTGAAAGAATAATGTTGACTGTTCAAAACCATTCCTTTCAATAAATGGTCAGAAAAAAATCAGGACAGTCTTCCAGTGCCCTTGGCTCCCATATGGTTGTGCTTTTGGGATTTACAAAATTAAAACTTTTTGTTTGGCCTCTAATTGGTGAAGATACTGATCATTAACTGACCATCAAAGTTATGTCAATGTGCTTGTTCACATTATCCACTGCAAACTCTTTTTTGGCCTATTACGTGACAAATTTCAGACATTATCAGCGGGATTTGTCACGAGATAGGCAAGAAAAAACCTGTTTGCAGGATGGTGCAGTTGTTCAGATAATGATGAACGAGCCCAATTAATTATTACTATCTATCCAGGCATTAAGAGTATAAGTGTCTTACAATTTGAAAATAAATGAGCTAAAAAATACAAAACAATAAACAAAGTTCAATATTTCAAATATTTTGGGTTTTTGATCAAGTGATAAAGAACTTGTTGAAGAAACTTCTACGAGTTACTGCTGAAAAAATCCAGTGGATTTGAAACTTTAACACTGTTTTTGTTTATACTGTACTTTGTTTGTTTTGTAGTGTTTAAGGTTCTCTCTTTTTCAGTGTGAGGTAAGCTGTTTTCCTTTTTAAAATCCTAAGACAGTCAGTGGCGGATCTTACATGGTCAATACGGATTGCGATATTTGGATCGTGATCCTGGATCACGATCCAAATATTGCGATCCGCATTGACCGTGAAAGATCCCCCAATAAGTCTATTATCCTGCTGAGTCTTTAAGGTTATACTTAAAAGCATAAGTGTGCAAACTCCAAGAGAAAAAACACACCTACAATCAGATTAAAAGAAACAGTTTCATAAGGATAATATTTTTATAAGGAAAACTGAAAGATCTTTTACTGTATGCATGGCTCTTAAAGCTAAAATTCTGATATTAACTATAACGATCAGAATTGAGGATAGATGTCACAGAACATATCCATAGAGAGGGACTTAGCAACTCGCAAAAACAAATATGTGAGGCAGAAGGCAAAAAAGGAATCTGATGACCGCAAAACAATTTTTTTGGTACAAAAGAATTACTAAGTCATCTGGGTCAAAAATATAGATTTTCAGTTGTTTGCATATCCAAATACATCATTATTTCTTATACAAGACCCAATTGATTGTGAAACAGTTTCATTCGAATGTAATACTTGAAATAATTTGTAAAGAAGACTATGAAAAGGGACCTCAAGTTGCTTATGGAGTAATAACATGGGACCGAAATGAGAGTACTTCTCTGAAACACACAAGACCACATTGCAGGGCTTGTCATACCTGAACTTTCACGGTAACTGAGAGAACTACAATGAATTTCTATCAAGAAAATAACATTTACTTTTGGCTGCTTCACACTCACGGCTGTTATTAGTCAGCCAATGTTCTATTGCCCTAGTTGTTTCCCTGTTCTTCCCCAAAATTACACTCCTACGTAATCTTGTTCTCCGTATCATAGCAGTTGTTCTCCGTTTTTCCCCTAGGAACTTTAGCATACATTTAGCAGCCTAAACCATCCAATACCTCTTACTTCTGAAGCTATCCAGTGAACTGTTGTGGCTTAAAACTGCAATTTTATAACACAGGGCCGACAAAAGGTACCTTTTCATCAAATGCACTTGTGTACTACATGTCACAATTAATCCTAAAGCGGGCGTATGCGGAGTTTTCCTCCGCACATGTAGTTTGTGTTAAAATTAACATCGTAATGAATGTTTGCACTCATGTCCGGCCTAGTACTTCACGTACCTCATTCCGGGAATCCCCTTAAGCTATTTATACCCCCCCCCCCTCCTCTTAGTTCCTTGTTATTTGCCATTCAGTGATGCGGTGTCAGTTTGTGGTTTTTTTTTTCTGTGTGCGCCCTATCTCGCAATTGCTCAGTTTGTAGTTTATATCCTCGTGAACCATTCTTTCTTATAGGCTATTGTACATATGTATAAGCAGCATGTTTTTATGAATTATTTCATTTATAATTATCATCAAATTTATTTCATCATTGATGTAATGATTGAAAATGATTAATGTAATGATTGATGTATTCATTGATGTATAATTGTATTCAGGGATATATTTCCGAATAGGCGGACTAGGCGCGCGCCTAGGGCGGCAAATTTTAGAGAGCGGCAAAATTTGGGGAAAAAATAATTTAAAAATTGGAGTTTTAGTCTTTAAATGTAATTTAAAAGTATGTTGCATGCCCTCTTTAGTAATAAAAACAAAATGTTTAGCAAATAATTTTGAGAACGACAATTCGGCTATTTAAGATACTTTTATTAAGTATAAAATTATTCAAGAGCATTTTAACGTTAAGGCTTCGGTCTACGTGAGCTCGAATGCCGCCTCGCGGCCGCGGCCATAGCGTGAGGCTAGTAGTATGGATGCAGAGGTTTACGGGAATCATGTTTTAAAATTAAATCATTAAGATAAAGATCGACTCTTAACTTTTTCTAAAAGTAGAAAGAAGGATCTCGTGTTCGCTGGTTTTAGGATTTTTAAAAAAGTTATAATTTCTGTTATGTCTAAATCAACTGTTTTTCTCGATGCAAAAGCAAGGGTTTTTTTTTTTTAGAATCCTGTTATCTTCTGCTAAATGCAGCCTATAGCTATAACTAAGGTGTCCATTAAAGAAGAATTACGGTGCTAAATTTCCTTTGTTACACTTATATAATCTCACTTTGGTAGTTTCTTTAAAACTAATGGAAAACTCCATAGTAAAAAATCTAGAAAAACAGGTGATTTTAGATAGTTAGGAGCCTATAGCTAAAATTAGAAATTAGATTAAAAAATTCTAAAACCAGAGAAGACAAGATCCGCCTTTATACTTTTAAAAAAGTTAACAGTCAATCTCTATCATAATTAGTTAATTTCAAAACACGATTCCCGTAAACCTCTGCAGCCATCAAACTCGCCTAGCGCTACGGCCGGGAGGCGGCATTCGGTAACGTCGCGTCGTTCGGGCTCAGGTAGACCAGAGCCTTAAAAACTATCAAACCAAAGTCAATCATTTATTCACTACGCTGCTGTACTGAGTTTTCCGTGCCGCCCTTTTCCTATTGGTCTGGCGAACGTAATGTCGCGTCGTTGCTCGCTGCACGGAAAAAGGAAACAAAATCGTTTCCTTTTTCTGTGCTTGCGGTCGCGGGCGTGGGCTTTGCCTTCCCGTGTTTACCTGGTACGCCACTTTCCTATGCTTACTTCGTTGGCAGTGGCAGCGTCAGGCGCCAATGCCAATTGCCAATGTAAACATTGTGGTGTGTAGTAGGTAGCCTATAATTCAATTTTTTACCAACTTGTAACGCATAATTGTGAGTTAAAGTGTTTAATTTAAATGGTTGTCTCCGAGTATAAATTTACAGTAATACTCAATGGACTTAACTACATTTATTGATTCATTTGCTAGATTAAAATTAAGGAGAAAAGTGTGAAGTAACTCCAACCAAACCACATTTCATATTATTATTTTAAGTGAAAGTACTTACTTTTTCGTTTTTATTCATTTAGTTTCTTGTAAATAAACCCGTTTTGTAAATGCAAATATTTTATTTTTCAAAGACATCTTATCTTCACACGTCTATCCAGTGTAATGTTCAATAACAATAGTTAAGAGTTAAGAGCCCTTGTATATGGACGTTTTCATGTACCGTTTTCGCTCTGTAAAACGCGATTATGACTTCTGATTGGTTACAACAATGTTGCGCATTCCAGCATGTATCCAATGAGACTCACTTTTTAAATGAAAATGGCGCAACAAATACACTCTTAAAAAATGCTCAAAATGTAGTATGTTTGTTGATGCATTTCAGAATGCAATTACTTATTACTTTTCTACAAAATCAGCTGACACGGCATGTGAGGTCGGGGAGTGCGCTGACAACTTTGGGGGGGGGGGGGGGGGGGGGCGGCGGAAAACTTCGGTGCCTAGAGGCGGCAAATACTTAAATACGTCCCTGATTGTATTACTGCAGAGCACAACTCCACATATACCCTCTCCCGTAACACAGTGATACCTATTTTATACTAGAAAATTACTTACTATGTTTAATTGAAATATTAATCCTATTAAATTAAACAATCAATGGTATCAACAATGAAAAGTGATTCCTGATGAAGCTCAATATTTAGATACAATATTTCATTACAAAATCGTTTAAATTGTGCAATTTATTGTTGCGGGGTAAAACTCCGCATGCGCCCTCTGCCGTTTACCCAGTGAAGCGCCCGATCAAAGGTTAAAACAAGTTATGCTTGAATTCTAGTGGGAGTTACAGAAACTATGTTATTTCTGAAGACATAGTTTTAAATTGATAGCAAACACTTTACTTAAATGCAAAAAGTATAGATTTTTGGTTTATTTAAGCTTTTAGAGGGCTTTTTCTCAGAATGTCCTTTTACTTTTACTGAAGTTCGAACTCCTATATCCTAAGTAATAATTATAATAAAATAAATAAAAATTGAAATAAAAAATAAATAAATGAAACATGGAATTTAAAACAGAAATCTTTGAAACTTGATACTCTCGCCAAATTGTTAAGAATTCAAACATGATTTAAAAATAATTAACAACTCAAAATCAGAAATTGCCGAAAAGAGGTATTTTTTGCTTTTTACCTGACATATTGAGTTAACATTTAAAATATTTTATATAAACTTTTTTCAATCACTATACCCTTTTTCAGTCACTGAGGAGGTAATTATGGATAACATATTATAAAACAGTCATTTATTTACAATGTATAAAACAATGTACAATATCTGCAACACAGATAATTTTTCTCTCTATCAAGCTCAGACATGCATTTCACAATATATTAAATAACTACAAGTATAAACTTGCAGCAAACACAATGTCTCTCTTTATCAGTTTTATGGCTTCACTGAATTTGTTTTCTAAGTCTGTGTTGCCTATGTTCTTGGAGGCTTGAACTAACTGTCGCAGCATCTCTTCCAGTCTTCGCATACACCTAATTATACTCCCTAAAAATCAAGTTTAAGTTATTTTTTAAGTAAATATATTCTTTCACAAAAAGTTGAATACCCCTGATGCATTATAAACTTTACCAATGTTCCTTAATCCTAGCAAGAGCTGAAATCCAAGGCAAGAGCCCAAATATGGGATGGGGGATTAATAATATAATTTAAAAATTTTAGGTAAAATGGGTCTGTTGCTAAATTTATCGGTTTAGTTTTTCACTGGCATCGGTTGTCAGTTTTTCTAATTATTAAATCTGATATAATAAAACCAATAATTGTCCGTTTTTTAGGGGAAGGCGAGTAGGTACTCGAGTAATTACTCGAGTAGTTAGCACTACTCAATATCGAGTTGAGTAGTTTAAGATACTAGTCCAAACAAGTTGAGCAATTGTTAATTCCGTATATATTGGCGAAATCGGCAAATTGGCGATTTCGTGAGTGTTATTGTTATTTGACAAATCAAGTCAAGAAAATGGTACTGTTGGTGTTTAATTGATTTTTCCATCACTTTATAAATTTATTTATTTATAAACGTAGCCTACTTGGACTATCAATCAGCAAACCGAACATCGCTTGAGTCATCCATTTGGATTCAAACTCCTGCAGACAACAAGGAGAAAGAACAACCGGCACACGAAAGACAATTAAAATTAAATTACAATATATTGGTACTTAAATGTTTTTTATTTTATGTAATCCCAATTCCCTTGAATTCTAAATGTATTTATTGCAAGTATGATATATCTTAAAACAAAAGACAGATGTCTAAGTTTTTAGTGTCGTTGGATAGGGCTTGGTCTCTAGTTGTTTCCACCAAAGATTGATGAGAATAAGAGGTAAAATAAGGGCGCTATCCACAAATTAAATTTGGAAATTTCCCATTAGAATAACATAGGGATTGAGTTGAGCATTTAAACATCTGTTAATGTACAACTGTAAATAAGTGTAGTTTTGTGGAGTGATAATCACAATATTGGATTGGACTGGAGTAATTGAGTTAAAACTATAATTAATATTTTTAGCAAAGAGTAATTAGACTGCTCAATTTCGAGCAAAACATATACTAGTAGTAGTAATTTAGACAGAAAAATGACAAGATGAACAATCAGGTTTACCAATGGCAAGCCTCAAATAGCCCGCTTAAGACAATTGAAATTTTACTTCGAAGAGTCTTTGTAGAGTGGCCATATAAAGCCATAATTAAATATCTAATAGCTGTTGGTTGATTTCATTAAAAGGTTGTGATACAACAAAAATTGAATATTAAAGGTAAATTTTTAACAGAGATAAAAAGTTTGTGGATACTTTTAAGTCCATTTTGTATGTTATTTTTCTAATTCAGCACTAACAAAAACCCTATCATGTTTGTCAACTGATAACCAAGATATTGCTTTGATTATAAGATTGTATCATTCAGGCTGTCTCGAGGCTTGTGACACAAAGGCCCCTAAGTGAAACGTGAATAGTGTGAAAAATGAAAGTGAAAAGTGAAGTAAGTAGGCCTAACTGTACCGGAGGATTTTATATTTGGTTTTATTATATATGGTTATAACTTTTAAATCTTTTTATTAGATACATTCCTTTGGGATTAGTCCCTTCCTAAAAAAAAACAAGTTTTTATAACATAATCATCAATTTATAAACTAATATTTTTCCTTCACATAGTTTCTAAAATAATTTAACTTTGAATGTTATTGGTAGGCCCAGTAGTTATTTTAAGGAAATTTTCACTGTTCTTATATTCACGCACTACTCGACTCAACTCGAATATTCTACTTACTACTCTACTCAACTCAACTCATTCCACAAAATATGATACTCGGCCCCCCCCACCGTTTTTTTTATGGTAAACATGGAACAACTCAAGGTTATATTTTCTGCCTTTACTCATTTATTATTTTGTGGATGATTGATAATTGATCTCTATAATTGATTTGTGTTTACCTTTTTATTGTATGTTAGAAAAATAAAATAAATACATAATAATAAAATAAATTTAAAAAAATAAATATAAAAAAATATAAAAACCTTTATGTGTTATCAACTATCATTTACTAAAACCATCACATGTTAAAACCGATAAAACCGACAACCAACTTTAATAACCGCGCCATCCCTAATTCATATCAACATTTCAATGTGTCCAAAAGACATATATGCAACAAATATTACAGTACACTCCCACTCATTCAGCTTGGCGACATCCAAAAACCAATTACAGCAATCCAAATTAATGATGTAGTTTTTATTAATGAAAAATAAATTTTTTTGATTTGGTGCCTTAAATCTGTTATTTGTTATGCCTGCAATACAGAAAATCCCCAAATACTTCTTCATAACCTGTGTCCTTTGATGTGACTGACAAGGCAGTGTACTTCCAATCACACATCCGAACCGGCCATCCGCTGCATTCATCTGGATCACTGAGAGTGTACTTTACTATTATGTGCAGGGGCCAAGTACTAGGGTAAAATACACAAAAATATTCTGATGGAAAATGGTAACACCTGCATCCCTCTTTTACCCCTCTCACTGTGCAATGTCGTCATTTGCAAACACAGTATGCAATACGTTTCTGGGTAGTGGGTATTTGTCAATGATGCATCATCTTTCATCAGACTATTTTTGTCAATTTTACTTTGATCTGGTACAATTGCCCTTAAAAAAAAAAAAAAATCATCAGTGAATATAAAACACTATTTACAAGAAAAAAACCCTAATTAATTAACAAGTGGTATAAACCTGCTGAGCTCACCCTCAAAAATATCCGTCATTTTGCATATTTCAAGGAAACTCGCTCCGTTACACCAACTGTAGCAGACATCCATGAGGAAAGGTTTGAACTGTTCCACATAATTGTCCTCGTCAACTTCCAACTTGGCTTCCACACTTACTCGAGCTATCCTCCTAGCCAGCTCCTGAAATATTAAACACCATTTTACAAAATGAAACAAAGTATAATTATTACTGTAAACTATAATCCTGATCAGAAAACTGAGGCTAAAGAAAATGATGATTCATTCATGATTTATACTATTTTAAAGAAAAACAGATAAAACATGTTTTAATTTTTCAGTCTTTAAACAAGATGACTAATTTTGACTCTTTAAAAAACTTATAAAATTCTTTTGGTATACTTGTCTAACAACATCATATGTTATAAATTTATCATTAAAATAACGAAAGACAGTGTTAAACTACAGTAGAACCTCGATAGTTTGACTCTGCTCATAGTTCGACACTATCCATGACAACTTAACACGTCAGTAACGACCAATGGTGTCCATGTTGGAGACTGATAAAGGTGAAAAGGTAAACCAAGTGGCGGATAATTTGAACGTTGGTTATGTTACAGTTCAATCAAGTTATTGTTTCAATAAAGTTTAGTGTTTCCTAAATTAAACGCATGATTTTTATACTCCCTAAGTAAAAATTTTCCACATACTTCCTCTAGTGTGACATTTCGATACTTAAGACTAGAGGTGTGCGGATAGTGAAATTTTTTTTCGGATCGGATTCGGTTCGGATAGTTAAGATTCGGATCGGTTCGGATCGGATAGTAACAGGATCGGATCGGATAGTTTTCGGATTCGGATTTTTGCGCAGTAAACAGAAAGGCAAACAAGTAACCAATTTAAAGCCACAATTTTTTAATTTGGTCTAGGCCTTGATTATAAAACAGTTTAGGAATATCAAAATCAATCAAATTAACAACAATTCAACTATTTTTAAACTTTAAAACAAAGTCAATTTATAATTTGTTATGATCAACGTAAACATCAATTGGCCCTAGGCCTAATACCTAAATGAACATGTCAACATTATTTTGAACTGCGCCTAACCTAAGCTCTAATTAAAGAGAGTTGCCATAGGCCTAGGTCAAAACTACTCACCAGGCAAACATCCCAGTGTACAATATGATAAAGTAGGACTTTCAACAAAATATCATTTTATTTGAAAACAAAATGATGGTAGGAAACATAACCTAGCTCCAGCTTGCATACAAAGCATTCTGTAAACAGTCATTTTCAGTTTTAGCAAAAGACTTCCATATAACACTTATTTACTCTTTCTTTTCCTTGTAGATAAGAATAATTAAGAGACAATAAAAATATTCAAATCAGTTTAAAACACGATCAGAGGTATAAAGACATAACCTATCAACATCAAAGAGCAAATAATTACAGACGACAACAGAACGAGAACGTACGGTTGAATCGCGATCGCGATCCAATGCCTTCCCAAGTTCATAGTCAAACGCGATCGTAATCTTCATTAGATTAAATCTTATATAGAGTCACGAAACGACGAAACTACGAATGATGAATTGTTCCCAACAACTAGCGCTCAAAATATCACGACACTAGCGATTCAGGCGGGTGGAATAAAAACTAGAGCTTCTCGAGCTGCCGTGATTGGCTGAGACTTGTATCTTTACTGCTAGCGCTCCAAGCGGGAGGGTTCAGAATTGGCACTTTGTCAATTGTGCAGTTGAATGTTAAACACTTAACCTTGGTCGCTGGGTGTCGTGATTATTTCGCGTTATTCTATTATCTGACTTCTTATTATTAGTCTGCTTCAGTACTTTGGACGCCATTTTAGACGTTCTGTTGCATCGTCACCATTTTATGCAGAATGGCCATCGCGCAAAACACAATATTTGACAATATTTGTACATTGATCTTGTCTTTAACACCAGATTTACACTCTATCCGGGAAAGTCGGATATCCGACCCGAATATACGGATATTAATAAAATCTTCGGATCGGATTCGGATATCCGATCCGATCCGAAACCGAACCGAATTTTCGGATATCCGCACACCTCTACTTAAGACACTCTCTAAGTGCACAAAGTCTCAAACTATCGAGGTTCTACTATAAAAAATTTTTCCATTATATTACTGCTTATGGTTGGTAGCACGAGACGTGAGACAGCCCTCCAGGATTTGTGCTGCACATGGGCAGTTTAACAGCCTTAATTTGAAATGAAGACCTTAGTAATGATTTTACTGTATATCATTATGATAAATCTACACCATGTTGCACGGGATAGAGCTAAACTGCCCATATGTAGCACAAATTATGGCGGGCTGTCGCACATCTCGTGCAACCAACTGTAAGTTGGTATCAATAGAACAGGCAGATCCAGGTCAAGCCTAAATAAGGCAGTTGATTATTTTTGTCAATTATTCTCTTCTTATTTTTTTACTAAAAACCCCCGCAGTCTGTAACTGTGGCTCAATAAGCCTGTGCGGAGATCTAATCACAGTAAGGTAGGGCATCAGGTCACATATGCTAGCCAGAGGCTCATGATTGTGCGTAATGTCATCATTATCCGGGATTGAATCTGAGACCAAAGTTTAAGTACACTAACTTTTGTCATTACACTGGTTATAAAAGAAACTTAACTATGCTAAAAAATGTTTTTATTGTCTTAGTAAAACTTAGTAATTTTTTCTCTACAAAAATATATTAAGGATTTCAAAATTGTCAGCTATTGAATTTCTTGATTACATAAAAAAACGTAACTAGTCAAAACTTTCCTTAAATATCTATGTGCTATTAGGTTCTGAAATGCCCTGGAGTGCATGACCCAAGCTTCTCACCTGCATTTGTCTGAGTGGACCTGCCAACTCCTCTGACATTTTAGGATTTGACGAGCTTTTCTCATCACAAACAAACGTGCTCAACAGAGCAACGCACTGTGGAACTGTCAGGTCGTTAAACACACCGTTGAATATCAACTCAGTCATAAGCAACTCCTCCCCACTGGAATTTAAAAGTGAAAACATTAAAAATTACAAGATTAGACAATTTAAAAATTAGTTTGAGTACTTAAAGTTGATGAATACACACCAATAATAGTTTAGGTCTCATGTTTGATCTCTCATAGTAATTTAATCAGCAAATAAAGCTTTCTGAAACAAAATAATAAAATCTAAATTCATTTACCATACAAAAAAGCCCATAAAACAATTTAAATTAAATGTAAAGTATTATTAGGCTATGACTAAAAATTTCAAAATTATATAACTTTTGATTTCAAAATAATGTCCACTTTAAGTTTTCAAAATCTATAAAATTGTAAAGTTTACAAAGTATCAATATATTATGGAATTAAAAAGTTGTAAACTTTTGTAAGGCTACTTAAAAACAATACCAAGATTAGAAATAGCCTGGTGAAGTTGGGTCGATAATTTTGAGACACCCAGTATACATAGATACATCTCGTTTAGTTTATAAAATTATCCTGTTACTAGTACATTGTATTTTTTCTAAATATTAGAAAATAAATATTTTAAACATCCAAAACTTAGAAACTGTTAAAAGTGTAAAACTGAAATTTTATACATAATAGGGCTTAACCAAGAAAACTATTATGCCAGGTTTTTAAAGATTGCCATTTGGCGTTTTAAAGTACTAACCCAATTTTATTTAACACCACACACAAACACATATATACAGGGTGTCACAAAACACGTGACTGGCTACGTATATTTGTATTCTACACATGAAGTAGGGGTGTGCGAGTACTCGAAACTATCGAGTATTAAACTCGAGTATTAACTACTCGAGCTCGACTCGATGTTTTCAAAACTACTCGAAGTTTGAGCGAGTAGTTTGCCTCGTTGTTATATTAATTTTCATAAACATTGCACATGAAAATGTAAAATATCATTTGTGTTGTATTTTATTTCAACCTCAATCCATTTTAATCATTAAGTCAAATAATTTTTCCAGCCTACTTTTAACTTTTGTCATGGTGACGACGTGATGAGATGTCTGAAGTGACGAACAAAGGAATGAAGCAGGTTAGAGGTTAAGTCGGATCATAAACTAAACGGAAAATAAGTCACGACACCCAGCCACCAAGGTTATATTTACCACTCAACTGAGCAGTTGTCAAAGCGTCAATTCTGAAACCTCTCGCTTGGAGCGCTGGCAGTAAAGATACAAGTGTTTCAAGCATTGGCCAATAACAGTAACTCTAGGCGCTAGTTTTTATTCCACCCACTTAGAGCGCTAGTAGCTGCAGGGCAATTTATCATTTGTAGTTTTGTCACTTAAGATTTAATCTGATGAAGATTACGATATTGTTTGTCAACGAACTTCAGAAGGCATTGGATGCATCACAATTTGTCCGGCCACACACTCCAACAGACAAGGCGAGGCGAGGCGGGGCATTTTGACTAAAGGCACTTGAGCGACAGAGAAAGCATTGCAAGAGGCGAGGCGAGGCAAGGCGCGAAGACGCGGACAGGCGTCTTTAGTCAAGGAACATACCGCTTGTCGTCAAGTCGTCTGCATTTATTTGTTTTGTTTTGAGTTCTAATCTGATGCTGATTAGGTTATGTCTTTTTATCACTGATCGTATTTTAAACTGATTTGAACGTATTGTCTCTTAATTATATTGATGTCTAAATAAACAGACTAGAAAAAGAAAAAGTATTTTATTTTGAAGTCTTTAAAAAACTAAAAATGACTTTGCTAAATGCTTAGTATAGAAGCTGAAACTAGGTTATATTTTATGGTTGCAAATTGCAAATAAAATGATTAAGTCCTATTTTTTCGTGTGGTGCACTGGGATGTTTGCCTGGTGAGTTGTTTTGGGCTATTGCAACTCTCTTTAGTCATAGCCTAATAATAATTTAGTTCAAAATATTCATGACAGGTACAATTAGGCCCAATTAGGCTAGGCTAATATGAATGTTAACGTGGCAAATTATAAATATGCTTTGTTTTAAAGTTTAAAAATAACCTAGTTGAATTGTTGGTAGATTAATTAATTTGATATTCCTAATTTAATGAAGGCAAAGGCCTAACTAATAAAATGGCCTTAATTTTTCTAGGCCTACTACTTGCTTGTCTTTCTGTTGACTGCACAAAAATTTGATTCCAAAAATTATCTAGTCCAATCCTGTTACTCTCCATTCCAAACCAAATCTGATTTAAAAATTCACTATCTGCACACATCTAAAATTTATTATTAGCTTCTTTATAAATTTAGTAGAATGAAGTAAAACAAGTCAAAGTTAGTATGTAGCATACAGTATAAGTATCATTACCTGTAATTAGTAGTTTTATATTGATTGATTCCACTTTTTTGTAGCTTGTTAGGCCTCATTAGGTTTCTGAATTACTTACAAAAAATACTCGCTCGAAAATACTCGATACTCGAAAAAATTGCTAACTACTCGACTCGACTCGACTCGAATGAAAAAATCACTACTCGCACACCCCTAACATGAAGATAAATCGAAAATGTTCAGTAAAATTTTCTTGATTTCTGCTTTGTTTAGCTGCTATCCACCATTTTGTTTTTGCACTAAATAAATTTTATTTCCGTAGCAGATTTTTTTATTAAGTTCATATTTGGCACAAACCTTCATCATACCAATGTTTATTTTCGGGGGAAAAAATATTTTTTTCCGATGTGTATTTTCAAAATGTTGGCCATTTTTAATTCTTAAACCAAAATATCTCAAAACCAGTAAAATTGATCAAAATTTGGTAAGACACAAAAAAGGTGACGAATTCTATTATCTAACCCATGATACCAAGTTTGTAATGATCTGACAACAAAAAACAGAGTTATTGCGGAGTTATTCTATTAAAATAATCTTGATTTGCATTAATTACAATGCAAAAACTCCCTTGTTTGTTGTCAAATCCTTACAAAATTGGTATCGTTAGTTAGAGCAAATAATTTGTCGACTTTGTTGTTTCTTGTAAAATTTTGAGGACATTTAACGGTTTTGAAACATTTCAGTTAATGAACATTGGTATGATAAATGTTTGTGCCAAATATGAACCTAATACAAAAACCCAAGACGGAAATAAAAATTATTTAGTGCAAAAAACAAAATGGCGGATAGCATCTAAATATTTGCAGTCA
This sequence comes from Neoaliturus tenellus, assembly GCA_030545055.2. NCBI lineage: Eukaryota > Metazoa > Arthropoda > Insecta > Hemiptera > Cicadellidae > Neoaliturus > Neoaliturus tenellus. The sequence continues at coordinate 87,938,422 of CM061533.1, read as the reverse complement.
TGACTTGCAAACTACCGGCGCCGCACGTGGCCACATTTTTTATTTTTGGCCACTTTAATGTCTAAATGTCTGTGTGTCCGTTTATGTTCGTGTTCTGTGTTCATTTTTTAAATAGTAACGACATCCATGTGGATTAGAAGAAATCAGTTTCAACTATGACTTTTGACCTGAAGATGTGTTATTAAACACGAAACAGCTATAGTCAAGCTAACTACAACCAAGGACCATATGACGGAACAGGTATTTAAACCATTTTATTCAGATTAAGTTTTATTTACAGAGCTTATGATCTCTTATAAATTTATTTTCATAGTACATAAAATTATACTGCACTGTACAACAAACTTATGGATACAGTCCATATGTTGATGTTGTATATGGGTTTGTCTGGTTTAATCAATTTGGGGATAAAACATTTTAGTTTGAGCATAGGAAAATACTTGCTAATAATAATGTTAAGTGTCCCACGATATGATACCCAAGATAAGATGTTTGTATTCATATATGTTCCTTATCATATTTAACCAGCGAGGATGAGCGTACTGAGTGTAGGATGTAGGAGATCAGGAGTGGGGTACCGGTAATGAGCAGGGGTGCAGAAAATGTATTGACTCCTAAAATTTCCCCCAATCGTACTGTTACGGATCAAATATTTCCCCCAAGATACACGACATATATGACTCTGCCTCTGCATATATATATTGCCTTAAAACTCAACAGCTTACAGTGGGGCAGTAGAATGATAATGAATTATTTCATTTTAGTTTATTATATTAAAACACAAGTAATTAAAATCAAATCAAAACTACTTACAAGTAGGTCTACTTCTTGAAACTTATATCTATCATAACTAAAATTAAATCTAGATTAGATGCTCAATTTTAACTTCAATTATTGATGAAAAAAATTAATAATTTCCCCGATCCTAGAAATTTTTCCCGATTCTAGGTCGCCGGATCGGACATATTTTGCACCCCTGGTAATGAGTAGTTGAGGAAAGGGGTAGTTTGACAGCATGCCATTTTTATACCTTTACTGAAATGGAGGTAGTTTAAGCCAAATATGAATTAGGGGTGAGTGTTGGATGATTGTGGCGGGATCTTGTAGTCTTGTTACTGACTAAGGCCGACATTCTTCTTAGACAGGATTGTTAATTAATAGCCCAACAGCCAATGCTATCTAGGGACCTACAGTTTAATGTGGGATCCGAACCACAATTTTGACCTCATATATACGAATTGTCTAATTATGAGGATGGTCTTTATGGATGAACTAGTATTCACTAGTGCGGACGTTAATCCCCTCTAGAGAATATCGCATCCACAGTTAGGTTAGGTATCTTATTGCTCAATATATCACAAAACTTTCAAAGGTAATTAACAGACAACAAAATGTGTGCAAACAAATCAACCATGACTGCTTAGAGGTAGAAGAGTGCTCTCGTCAATGATCTGACTTGGGATTATTTAAAGCTGACTAGACAGCCGGAAGTGACTCATTGACATTGATGTAAAGAATAACTAGATCGCTAACACCATGCAGTGAGAACGAACTGTTACCCTCACCACCGTAAGGTGGTTATTCGGTTAATAAAATAATGTAAACAAACAAGAAAGCAGAAAGCACCAATAAGGATTACACCTGAATTAAAAGAAAGTAAACAAACCAGAATACAGTGGACACACCAATACAGTAATAAAGATGTCAGTTGACATACAGCACAGGGCGGCGACTGCAGTATCATCTTTAAGTGGAAGAGGAATCGTTATTCCGCCACCACAGTTAGTGATCCAGTTGTTCTTATCTACATCTCTGCTCATTGCTACTTGGGGAACCCTTTTGGATTCGTGTCAATATTTATGACAAATTGAGTTTTAAAATACCTAACGTAACTGCTGCAACACACTGTAAACTCATTGCATCCTAACCAAACAGTGGTTTAACAAACCATTACACAATCAGTTTTCAAACAAAGGAGCCAAACAATTTACTCTGCTGTTCTGAGTCTGACCTGCTGAGCTCGCACGCGACGCGGCCCTTCATCTCAATGACGTCGTCCGCCGTGCAGTAGCCCATCCGCCGCAACACCCGCTTGCGGCACTTGAGCTCGTCCATCTGTAGCAGCGACATCGCTTTTTTGAGCTCCGCCTTCGCCTGCTTCAACTCCGACGCCACCTGATGGTCAAAAGCTCAACTAAAATACAGATAAATCTTGATGAACAGAACTATCTTTCACTTCTGATAGATTGATTGAACAGAGATACTACAATAGGCCTTTTTTAGGCTGAGTTAGAGAGAGTACTGTAGTGATAGGTCGGTTTCAAAATTTATCGGTTCGGTTTCAGTTCAGTTTTTCACTGGCACCGGCTGTCGGTTTTTGGGTTTATTTTTTATTTTAGATGTTAACATGAAACAACTCAAGGTTACCATCTAAAATCAGGCTAATGCATATTTTCTGCCTTTTACACATTTATGCTTTTTAAATAAGACCAGTTAGTTATTGCAAGAAAATATATATTACATAATAAATGTTTATCTTACTATATAACTGGCCTTATATTTTATCTGAAAGTAGTCAAAAAGCAAAAAAAAAACCATTTTAGTGGTCAAATTTGCAATAAAAAAATAATTAAAAAACTAAAAGGTAAAAACATTGACTACACCGTATTGTATTTTTGTAGGAATTGATGAAATATGTGGGAGTATAGAATAAAATCCAACCATTTAAAAAAGTTTAGGGACCCCGTCAAATTATGGCTCAAGATATGTTTTGTTATTCCATGTCTATTTTAGTTTTTTTGTTTCTAGAAGTAGGCCTACTAGCTATTATGTGTGTTAATATTTTTGTTATTAACAGGTCTTATCAGCAGATGTTCCGCATTCAATCTATTGTCTCATATTACAATTGTATATGGCTTGCCAACATCTTAAAAAATAAATAAATTAACTAAGTAAATTACCACCGAGCAAGGTTCGATCGCCCAGTACTCTGATAAATTCAGCGAAACACGCTACACAGATTTTCCTAGTAAAGTTTTATTTTGAATTCATAACTATTTTAACACTAAATTTTTTTGTCAATTCAAACTTTACTATAAAGTCCTGTAAGCAATACCCTAGATCATAAAGAGAGGAAAAAATGTTTTGTTGGCATAGCACTCATAATACAAAACCAGTGTTGACGTAAATTTGTTAAAATTTCAAGTTGTCAATTTTTATTTGAGATTATTTACTCTGTCGCCAAAACTTAAATTTCACCAAACTAGAGAATAAAAATAAAATTAATACTTAGATGAAAAACAGTGTTTTGTAAAGAAAGCAAACAGCACTGAAATGTTATAAAGAAACATTGATCCTAGTAACTAAAACAATATTAATTAATTATAAATAAATAATAAACCTATTTTAAGAAATAATAGATAGGGGGACTGGGGCATACAAAGAGAATGGGTAGAAATTAAAAGGAATACAAAGAATGTAACAAATTTTGGCTACATAAGTACAGATGGCTCAGTGTATCTGTGCTCAAGGCTTTCGATAAATATACTCTAAAATTTACTTCATTCGCGTTTGTCTCAAATCGAATGCAACATTTTTTTATCTTGACGACGACCTAGATAAAACAGACCGATGTTTTCAGAAAAGTAACCCCATCCCGTCCCTTGTCCATTCTCTTTTCTCGACAGCCATGAGCATAGATTTCACTGAATATTAGTATTTTGTAAAGACAATTTATTTGATGTATAATCTTACCTTCACTTTTTCAAGGTACTGTTCATAAACATCTTCTAATTCATCCTTCTCATGCATTGGATGGCTAAAAAGTCTCTGTTCATATGTGTTTATCAAGGAAACAATATTTGTGAAAGCACTTTCTTTTATTTTCATGTCCGTTTCTGGATTTAATAACGGGACTCCATCAGGAAATCTCTTTACTATTTGCTGTAAAAAGAAACATCAATGAGGGTGATTTAAAACATTTACAGGAAGGCAGGCAGTAATATAACTTAGAGAAATTAGAGAAACCGGGTTTTAATAGCATAAATTTAAGGGCCAAAAAAGTTAATTAGATTCATTATTTCATGCCTTTTCAGGCATATTAGTTACCTTGAAGTGGTTAAAAACTTTATAAATGTCTTTACAACAAATTTAGCATACACCTTTCATGTAGAAAAATCATTGGGCAAAAGTTATACAAAACCTTAAATTCCTATATCCAGTCAAAATTTGAGGGTTTTGGGCCAAAAAGGGTAAAAAAATGCCCCTGCCACAAAATAAAACAATTAAATGATTTTCTTGAAGGGACAAACATTTTGGGATCCTTCCGGATATCCTAGCAGCTTGACTTATTCTTATCCTCAGTGCTTACCTCTATTGTCTTTAAGACAGACTTTTTCTTATCCGGGGATGTGAGGTCATCAGGAACATGAACTCTAAGAGAGCTGATTTGGCAAATATGATTGTGTTTAACAGGTACCACCTGCAGAACAATATAACAATTTGAATACAGTCAAGCCATAACAATATAACGAAACTCAAGAAACCAAACTGAAAATTCGTTATATCATCGAGCTTTTCGTTACAGTGAAGTTTTTAACACATCAAGGTTAACAGACCATTCCAGTCGAGTTTAAACACACCAAACCACTGCAAAATCGTACTTACAGTATTTAAATGCATATTTAAAATAATGTGAAAAAATTAAATTTACAGTAAATCCTGTTTAACTGGGAGCAAGAGAACACAAGAGTAAAATAAAGCTGGTAAAAGCTTTTAAAAGGCTTAAGGCACAAAATTAAAACTTAGGTCTATACAGAAAATAGTATTAGCCACACTATAATAATAAACTGTAAATTACATGAAGTTCAAAACGTCATATTTTAATCAGCATTTTGTAAAATTCATCATCTGAAGGGAGCCCTGCTTTCGTTCGATTTGCTCGTGAAAAGTCAGTAATTGTGATCTGCTTACGTCTGAAGTGTCCTTAATTGTGTATGCTTGGTGTGTTACATGTTGTGATGTTGATCAAATCAATAGAGCAATCCACTTTTGTTAGAGATTTCACCACATTGTCACTCAAACCTTTTTATTAAGGTAAGGATGTGTCTTTACCAGAGGAATTTCACTTGGCAGAATGCAGTTATCTAACTTTTTATATTAGAAAAGTTATGCCTACAACTCGGTTATAGTTAAGGCACCACAAATTTTAGAAATTGAGCACTGCAAAAGATTGGTTATCATGCCCATGTTGAATCTTTATCTAAAGTTTGGTTTAATTTTATGGGGTCCAGCATCAGCTATGAAACAGATTTTAGATACCTGCTGTAACAAAAGAGAATCAATTAAATCGTAACACACAAATACCCATAAAGTTTTTGCAGGGATCAATTTAGAAAAAGGATCCTCAGAGATTACAGGTTTGTACATTTCTGAATTATTTAGATAATATTTACATTATATCAAGATTACACCAGATATATCAACATTACATATTTACAAATTATCACTTGCCTCTTTGTGAAAACAAGTCCTTTATAAAAAAAATTTCCTTTATAAATAAAATGTTATATTCAATTGGGGAATTTTTTGTTTAGAAAGATGCTTTTATTGTTACTATTATTTTACTTCAAATTTATGTCTAGGAAAATGTGTTGAGTAATTTACGTGAAGTTAGTTGTAAGATTTATTGTCTTATTGTCTTGTGTTTAAGTTTTTGACAATGTCTTATGTTCTGTGCTAGCTCTGCTAGCATTGTAAGAACGAAATTTAAGGACAATAAAGTGATTCTTATTCTTATTCTTATTCTTATATGCTGGATTGAGGCTATGGACTGTTAGAGTTTACAATGGACTATTAGTTTAAGGTAAAGATAAAAATGGCACTTTTAGAAAAGGCCTGTTACTCTTTAGAAAAGCCTCACAATGACCCATGCAGAATTTTTTACTTTTCAGTCTTTTTTTTATTTACGAACAAGTGTACCTTGTTGTAACACTAACAATGCACCTATGCTATAAGTTGTCTGTGTGTACCTCAATATCGCCGGGGCTGCCGAGGGGAGTGGGCAGGGCTGAGTTTCCCCCATCCAACTTCACGTACAGCAGTGTGTGGACAAACAACTCCGCGCTCTCCTGTGCCGGGTTCTTGCCTCTCTCGTTGGCCCCGACCTTCTCAAAATTGACCACCACCCCCCACTCAAATTCCTCTCCCGAAGGCTCGTATTTAACCTGCAAAACAAAATTTAATATTTTTTTTTACAATCGGCTCTAAAAAAGTTAAAATACTTTATATTTTTTTCTCACATGCTCCAAACTAAAACCATACACATCTTTTTTTCAAAATAACTAACCAAACTTTAAAATAACTAACCAGACTAATTAACAAAATTTTAACTTAAAATTATGAATATCTCACTTGGAGCGTTTTTAACCATTTGAGGTTCGGTTTTCAAATTTGAATTAATTCATAATGATTAGCAATGATTTCTAATTAATACTTATGGCAAATTAAATTTGCGTTAGCTTTTATTATTATAATAGGTACTTTATCCGAACCTGCAGAAGCTTTATTCTATAGGAATTTTTTTAACTTTCTTCTTAATAGTTTGTTCCACATAGCTCTGTGAAAAACATTCAATTTTGCAAAACCTTATGGAACAGAATCAATGAGTCTGAAAAATCACATAAAATTTATGAATTCTACAAAACAGTCACTGTGGAAAGCTTAATAGTTTGAACCAAAATGTTTAAGGTACGAGAAAATTTAAACTTTTAAAAATTTGCAACTACCTTAACTAATCTTCCTGGTTGCAAAAACGGAAGTAAATACTGTGGCTTTGTCAAAAACTCCTGGAACTTTTTGCTAAGCTCGTCCAACCGTTCCCTGATGTGGTGGTAGGAAGCTACTTCGCTCTCGTTGCGAATATGAATACTATCGTACAGATCTTGCTTTTCCTGCACATCTGTAAATAAACATTAACTCTTAAAATGCAGCATGAATCAAAACACGTCTTCTAATACTATTTCTTATAAAGTAATTCTATACAGGACAGTAATCTATCTAAAAGATAATGGTGATTGATTTTAACACAGTTGAGACATGTGTTTGATCCTGTTTAGTAGCACCAACACGTGCAATGCTAATCAAGGAGGTATTTTCAAAACATGAAACTTTAATCAACTCTACAGTTTGAAATTTGAATTACTTTGTGGTACAGCAAAAAACCTATGATGCTGATGATCCATGAAGATGGCTACTGAAAAATAATACAGTAGAGGCCTGAATAACCAAAATATTGGTTAAAAATAATAATAACAAATAGTTATAATAGTAAACAGTCATAGTCTGACTAAATAACTTGTTATAAAATACCCTCCGTCGCAGCACACCTGCGTACTCAGCAAATTTCCAAGGGAATTTTTATGATTTTTACTTTTCTTATAAAAACAGCATGGAAATGAGTATGTAGGATTGATGAATGGAGGTTCGTTAGAAAATGAAGGTTGATCGCTAATTGGCGAAGGTAAACACAACATTGTATAAAATCTGGCACTTTAAAATTTTTCCCATAAATTCCATGGGGTGAGTTATATGTTTGCCACCATATGGATCTTGTAAGCAAGTATAAGCTAAACCCTATATAGAGGATGTACAAACCAAATTTGATCAAGTTATGTCAATAAATAAGCAAGTTATTTGGGTTTTGTTGATTTCCCATGAGAATAACATGGGAAACACACTTTGGACTTTCTCTGTAACCAGTTACAGTAAGTTAAAAATTCAAAATACTAAATTGGCTGGTTTTCAAGCTCTTTTAAATGGTTTCAGTTAAAATTAATAAATTTTATAAATTTAGGTCAAAAAATGCCAAAAACCCATTTTTGACCCTTTTAAAACCCCCTTACCATAATCCGATTATGCTGGTTCGCGAACTCATGAAAATAGACCTGTTCTTACACCTATGTATCAAATTTCATCAAAATTGGAGGTTCCTGTCAAAAGTTATCATCGGGACCACTGACACACACACATATATACAGGGTGGATAAAAAGTCTGGAAACTATTTAATATTTTTTAAAGTATTTAAGTAACAAAACTAAAACTTTTCAAAATGATTCTGATATACAGGGTGGATAAAAAGTCTGGAAACTATTTAATATTTTTTAAAGTATTTAAGTAACAAAACTAAAACTTTTCAAAATGATTCTGAGTGACTAAGACAAGACAGTCCACAAGGAGTCAGAAGAAAATCTTAAATGTAAGCACAGGTTAATATGTACATCAAATTAAAGGTCTCTAAGAATAAAGAACAATACCGCAAAAACGACCTCAATATAATCACCGAGTCTAAAATGGCAGGCGATCTAACTTCGTTTTAAAATCATATTGCCGAAAACAAAAAATGCAATAACTACCGATCCACTAGACCTTTTGACGTCGGGTTTGAGGCAAATTGCTCAGAATGCAAAGCCCTTTAAAATTATGTACCATATGGTGTAGGCCAATGAAGTTCTTCCCAAGACCTCCTTTAGGGACGTCCCTAGTGAAGGTCATCAGGGAAACTGCATTAGGCTAGATCATATGATACATCATTTCAAAGGGCTTTACATCCTGAGCAATTTGCTACAAACCCGACCTCAAAAGGTTTAGTGAATCGGGAGTTATTGCATTTTTGTTTTCAGCAGTATGATTTAAATGCAAAGTTTGGTCGAGTGCCATTTCAGACTCGGTGATTCTATTGCGGTCGGGTTTACGGCATTGTTCTTTATTCTTAAAGACCTTTAATTTGATGTACATATTGACCTATGCTTACATTTAAGATTTCCTCCTGACTCCTTGTGGACTGTCCCCCCTTGGAGGTCCAAGGACAATAAGTACTTTAGTGTCACTCAAAATCAATTTGCAAAGTTTTAGTGTTATTACTTAAATACTTTTAAAGATATTGTATCGTTTCCAGACTTTTCTCCACCCTGTATATACATATATATGAAATTGAACGAATGGTGTTTTTGGCTTCTGGGGACATGTAAAAATATTATGAGTACTACCACAATAGGGTAGTCCCTGTAGAGAAATTCGCTAAAAAATATGTATGTTCCATCCACTTAATAGTTGTTGTTATAAGTTAATCTGTGCAATGTCTAAGTTACTTTGTTAGACTGAACAAATCTGTCATTATCTCAACATTTTTCATCTTTGTATAAATGGTGCAAGCCGTTGGCAATAAATAAGTAGTCTATGTGGACTAAATGAGGTATACAGTTCAGAAATTGACCACTACAAAATTTTTGAGAAACAGCCACCAAAATAAGGTAATTAATTAGAATACTGGAATTATGAATTATAATTTTAATCAATCACCGTTCCATAATATGAACATTGAAACTTTGAAAGGCTGTAAGGCCCTGGAAGCCAATATAAATTATAATTCTACTCATCTAGAGGACACAACTTTTCTAATGACATTCATTCGTGGATTTCTCTTACTACTATGCTCACAAGCTGAGAAAAAAGGAAAAAAAAGGTTTTGTGCTTGCCTATTTAATATATAGATTACGGCTTAAGCAATAAGCCCTAACCACCCAAGGCCGAAAATTCAACTGTAGATTTAAAAGACTCAAACTTTATTTTTATTTTTGAAACAATTGATGTTTCTGATTTGGCTGATCTTATTGATGCAGCGAAACATTCCGATGCAGTTGCTATGCTTTCTGCAGCGGTCAATTTTTTTCAACAATATTACACAGCTTGTTTCTGCTTCGGAGACCTAAACTAGACCCAACTTATTTCAAAAATTATTTCAACTTTTACCTCATAAAAAAAAGACCAAAAATATACTTGCTTTGGTAGAGCTCAGGGATGGTCGCTTGATTCTGGAACTGGAAGAACGACCGTTCAAGCATGTACTCTGGGTTGATCTCCTCGACACGTAGGAGGTTCAGCACCATGTTGTAGGTGAGATGGAAGGCCGAGTTGATCGGGTCCGGTTTCCCCTGGATGATCTCCCGGCCCTCTTGTGGGCTCACTTTCTCATCTATCATCAGAATGACGATCCCCTTGTCGTCCAGCCCTCGCCGGCCAGCTCTTCCGGACATCTGGATGTACTCTCCGGAAGTCACCTGCAAAAGTTTTCAACTCGATAAGTTTTTTATTGTGTTTAGTTTCTTTTTTAGCCATTAAAAGTGTTGGTACTAAGCAGAATCAAATAAAAATACGACTTCCAACACTAGTTGATATATTTACACTTATTCTTACATTGTAATTGCATATAGGACACCAATCTATCTTAAAGATGTTATAACAGAAACTTGACACAGAAAATTTCTAATATATTTAAGAAATTTAGAGTATCTATAACCTCCAAGACTCAAAACACCTTGAGTGGTGGTAATGCTGTATCCGAAAATCTAACATGACAACATTTGATCGACCTTGGATTTATAAAATCAGCTGTGACAATTGTGACAATTTATATATTGGACAGAACGCATAAATTTTATGAAAAGAAACAAGAACCATTTCTCCATATGGAGAAAAACAATCTGGAAAGATTGATCATTGCAAAACATCCGTTGAAGAATGACCATATAGTAAGTAACAATGATTCAAGAAAACTTCAAGCTTCTCATGACATGTGTGGTAAGTGAAATATAATGAGGCCTGTGCCCAAATTGCTCATTTTATGATTCTGTATGAGAGAAACTCACTTAAAGTACATGTATGTTGGTTATGAAGTGACAGAGATTTATTTTTGTTTATTATCTGGCTTTAAAATTCATCTGAAGGTAAGTGCAATCAGCTGTTAAATTACAATTCACATTAAAGATTTTGTAATAAAAGTTGGTCAACATTTTAAAGCGCCCTCTAGAAATAAATCAAAGGCGAGGGGGGCGAAGCCAGAAACTATATGACCTTTTTAATTACAATTCGCCCACACGCTATATCCTAAGCTTTAAAATGATACCTCAATCTTAAAAATCGGTTTAGTAGTTCGAGAGAAAAAGGTACGTAACAGACTAAACCCTTATAGAAATAAGAAGATAGATGCTTGTGAGGGGTTCCAAGTTTTTAAAGAAGGATATAAAGATATAAAGACACATTGATCAATGAACAAGTAAACTTTGATTCTGCTGGAACCTATCACAACTTGTTTGAAACCTCCGTTGGCGAATAATATTCGAGTGTGGACAGCATTTTGATTCTCATCTCTGATTGAAAAATATGTTATTTTTCCATTGTAACACATTTTAGATAGATTTGCTGTCTATGTAATTACGGTTTTAGTGTAAATATATTTAATATTGATGGAAGACATATTTTTATTTTATCCTGCACCTAGTTTTAAGGTGAAAGTTTGTGGGACCAAACTTTGCAACCAAAATATAATAATGATGTCATGTGTTCGAACCACCGCTCTACTAAGTGGTTTTCATCAGTACCATTCATCTACCTATACAGTGGTGGCTCAAATCAATACTTTGTCTAATCCACCCACATTAGGCAAAGGCACCCACATCCACATGGACAAGGCAAAGTGTGATAACAAAACTACTTGAATGACTTGTTTGTTTGTGGGGGAGGCCTTAACGAATGGTTGAATGCACAGATAAACCAATAAATTGTAAATGACTTAGGACTATTATTTGTTCTTTGTGACTAAGCCATAAAGCATTTTGTTAGGAGGGAACTACATTACATATTTAAACGCTCTTAAAGGAAAGCGGTCCAAAACCATCAAATTGTTGATTTTCTAACAATGTCCATGAAATCTCTAAGAAGAACCTTTCTTAAATGACTAATTTATAGTCATAGAACTATATGTACCCTATTGGATTAGTGCCCAATTCAAGAGTACGAGACACCATTCAGCTGCAACTTATGCTCTAAGTTTTTATGTGATTAACAGACCTGATCTCCATTATTTCTACATATTCCTCATTGATGGAATATTATGACATCGGATTAGGTAGAATAGATCCAATTACATTACAAACTCAATTTTAGTAATATACTTACAAATCTAAAGTCTTTGCCATCAAATTTGCGGGCCCCAGTGAACAAAACTGTTCTGGCAGGCATGTTCAATCCCATAGCAAATGTTTCTGTTGCAAAAAGCGCTTTAATAAGACCTTCAGCAAATAAAATCTCTATTGTCTCCTTTAAAATTGGCAACAAACCTGAAAATAATAAAATGAGTAAAATTTAAATAGTAACAGTTTTGTCAAAAACCTAGCTTGACACAAAATAATCATAGAATCTAAACAATTAGTTTTAATGATCTTTACAAATGGATCAGCTAATGTGTGTATATGGCAGTAACAAAACTACACAAAGTATTAACACCCAATTTACACTCATCATTAATTCATATTCACTTTAAAATCTGCCTAGTTAACATTGCTCCTCGTGATTGAGCATGTTCAAATAGCAAAAGAAGTTATGAATAGGGGTGTCAATCCCGGGATTCTGTACCCTCAATCCCGGGATTATCGGGATTGAAAAAAAAACATTATTTTTACGATTTTTACTTTTTTTGAAGATATTTTTACGTTTAACCACTACTTCATTCAAATAGTAATTAATTGTTTGGTAAATTTACTGTAGTATATACAACGTGTCAATGTCAAATCATGACAAAAGGTTTAAAATCGCTCGAATCAGCCACATCCTCATTCATACAATACCTTGAATGATTCCTTGCGTTCAAACTCCAGAGTAATTTCTTATCGCAGGGAACTTCCGGTGCGCTTCCGTCCTACCTTTGTCTCTATTTTCGATGTATTTATTTTATTCTGAGACACAATACTTTCAGTTGATATAAATCTTTAATTTTGAAAAATATTATGTTAGAAGTAAAAGTTTTTTCTTGTACTATGATTTGATTTTGTAGTATTATGACAATATTTATTGGTTTGAAAAATGTATTACATTCATTTATTTAACCCTAGCAACATCAATCATGTAAATCAGTAAGCTGACAAAACGATGTTGTATATTCTTGCTTTAATGGAAAATATTTATGAACATCGCTTACAGTAATACTTGGTTGAATGGTTAAATGGTTTAGGTTTTGAAGACATTAAGAGAATGTGATATGATTACAAATGCAATGAAACTCAACGAAAACTTAATACTATGTGCATTTATTTATTTTTAGTTCACGGAAATATTTTGAAAGTAGGGGCTGTCTAACAATAGAGGTTGCTGGACGGTTCAAGGTTATACGTTGGAGTCACGTGAGCCACGGTAGAACCGAAAATTCCGACTTCAGACTAGAAGCGTAAAAACAAAACATGTACGTGTTGTAATAAACTGAACAGATAAGCTTTGAGTTTGGCAGAATGCCGAGAAACTCGAGATTATGAGCAATTAAATTGTATTTTCTGTAAATTTGAATAAAAAGTGTTTTTAATTTTATTATTTCATAGCTGAATGTTCTATACTTCTATGATATATGAATCCCGGGATCCCGGGATCGTCGTTAATCAATCCCGAAATCCCGGGATTGCAATTTCGGCCCGGGATTGACACCCCTAGTTATGAAGTATCACCAAACAAAATTTTAAATATGAAATCCTTAGGATTTTTACTTTTATGAAACTAAACTTTTGCCCAGATAATCAATGAAAGTTTAAAAAATGGAAGACTTACAAGGGCTATTGAGTCATGCGGCAACCCCATATGATGAAATTATGGTTACATGTAAAAGGCTGTTTATGAAATGATAAATGAGTTAATACTGATTGATAATTATGAAGAAATGTAGATTAAGATACATGCAATAGATACAAGAATAAAATAAACATGGCTAACTCATTTGGTTTAAACATAAATGGGTCATGGGTCTTGGTTTAAACTAAAAGTCATTCCCCCACCTCACCCCCTGCCACCACTTTGGTGTCTCACCTCCGTGATGGATGCCGATGCCTCTCCTCAGCAACGGTTTAACGTTCTCTACCTGAGGTAAGGTTCGGTCTTGTTCTGACAATACATCCATTGCATTGTTGAACACTTCGTCCACCAATTTTTTTTCTTCTACTAAAAAACAAACCAAGTTAAATCAGAGGGCTTCATAGCAAAACCAATAAGAGCTTCAATATGTTGGGCCATGTTTTAAATAAACGGTATCAGTTAACTGACACATACTTTCTCCCAACAATATAAAAAAGTTGTTAAAAGCTTCAAACATTAATGTCTTGATGACTCAGTCGGATAGCTACCGGCTGAGCAGCGCTCGTTTGACCCTACGCGCGTCTGTGACTTTTAACAACGTACTGCGTTTACCGCTAAACGAAAAATTGAATTTTCTCCGCAACCACTTAACGTAGAGCAATAATTTAAAATACTGGATTATTTAGTTTTTTGAGCTTGATTTAATGGTGATAAGTAAAATTTATTTCAAGACAACAGCTATTTTGAAAATCCAAAAAATTGATTTTTGAAACACTTTTTTCCCTATAACTTTTGAACGCGGATTTTTCCGGGGATGCGGGTGGTGTCATTTTATTCACCATTTTAAGTTTAATAAACCACAAAATTTTAATCAAAATCGTTAGAGCAGTTTTTGAGAAATTTTGATTTTTGACGATTTTTGAGGGTTTTTGGGGGTAAAATACCCTTAAAAATCAAAAATTCAAAAAAATGAAAAAAAACGCTTGGAATTATTGTGGATTTGGACCTATGTACCAAATTTAATTAAAATCGGACCATTAGGGCATTCTCTAGCTCTGTTTACATCCTGACACACAGACACACACACAGACAGACATCACTCCGAAAACCACTTTTTTGGGCTCAGGGGGAACCAAAATGGATAAATCCACCAACAACTCAAATTCGAAAATTTTGATGAAAACAATAGTTCTCCATATACTATGGTATAGAGGGAGAAAGTAAAAGATTGAGCAAAGTATTAGGCAACCATTACACACCAAAATAGCAAAGTACACACACCTTAGTGTACAGATGCAGCAAAGTATTACACACCATAAGTAATTAATAAACGTGTTTATGACAGAATGTAAAAAATTTGTTATAAATTTAAAGCAATTGTTGAGCTTTAACGAACTATGAATTTAAACAAAGAAAGTGAGGAAAACCAGGAGTGCTCGAGAATTTACTAGATTACTTAATAAATTATAGGATTTAAAGGAAAAATCACACAAAAACATTCCTTGCTTCAAAATTTTTTTAGGAAAAATATAGGACATAGCTAACTTGAAAAGTCTTGATGAGCTTGATAGAAACACACAAATGTGTGTTTTTCTTTTAATGTGTTTCTATCATGCCCATCAATACTTTTCAAGGTGAGTTAGCTGTGTCCTATCTTTTTCTTAGAAAATTATAGGAAAAATTTAACGTGCTCTATCTTTTAAACCAGTTATACTCCTTTTCAACTGAATTTTTTGTTAATTATATCCAATTTCCTGTGCTAATGGACTCTATTAGTTCCTTTTCTCCGGTTGGTTAAGTTACCTGACAATATTTTTACTTAATTTAATTTACCTGAAAATTAACCAAACCTCAAATAACTGTATATTTAATTATACTTACAAGTATTAAAATCAAGTTTTGCCATCTGCATTGCATACAGTTCACAGTCTTTTTTACTAAATGAAAATATGATAACAGGAGCAAAATTTCTCTCCATTATCATTTTGACAATCTTAAAGCAGTTGGTGTCGCTGCCGGTCTTGCTGCCTCCCCGACGGCCTCTCAGCTGTTTGTCCCCTTTGGCCAACTCCCCAGAATTGGCGAGCACGGCCATTGCCGCATTGAAGTTTTCTTCTTTAAAAGTGCCCTAAAAACAAAAGAACTGTTATTATTTTTTTTCATTACCTACAAGATTTTGTTGATATAGGTAGAATGACGTGGTAGAATGTTAAATTGAAAAGGGGCATGAATGAATATCTCAAAATTGATGCATATGTGAATTTCAAAAGTTCTGAATAATTGAAATTGTAACAGTTCTAAGCAGGATACTTAAACTTTTAAAGACCACTCTCTATCTTGTATAATCAAAAACATTGAGACAATTTTATAACATCTTATTCTCTTTCCCCTTCATTTACTTTGCTGTACTCCAGATATGTTTCATTCATAGTTTATAGTAAACTAATGCAATTACAAATACAAGCTATAATTACAATCCTACAATCAAGCTAGGAAAAAGTTTCCTATTTGTAATCTCATATAGGACGAGTCAAATCCATTTTAACGATTATAGTGGACCCTGTAATTCGGCACATCATCAATCTGGCTCTCCGGTAGTCCAATGCTTTTCCAGACATCGCTAATAGCTATTTGCAAAGTTTTTCACAGCTTAATTTTCGATAATACATTTTAAGTCACTTAGGTCATTATATTAATTTCCTTCATATTGATTCACTAAGCTCAATAAGATTCAATAAGCTTTATTGAGCTATTTAACAATACAATAGTTAGTTGCAATAGGCTAAGTCATAATTCATACAGTACACCTAATTACATAGGTATTGACATTTCACAAAACAAACTACACTGATGAAAACAACAATTGCTAATAGAGGTGTGCGGATAGTGAAATTTGACTTCGGATCGGATTCGGATCGGATAGTTTAATTTCGGATCGGATAGTAGGGGGTTCGGATCGGATTTTATTCGGATTCGGATACTCGCACGGACAGAGTGAACTGTTATATTACTCAGAATTAAAATACAAATTAATTAACAGTAAAATTTTAGCACTTTATTCAGGGGGAATGCTTGAAAAATGTTAATTTTATTTTTGTTTCATATAGAAATGTAGGCATATATTGATTTTTTTTGTTAAGTATTTGTTCAAAACTAAAATTATAATTTACATTTTGGACAAATACTTTACAATGATGAATAAAGAATTTTATTGTGTTTTTAGTGTGCATGTTTGATGTTGTCCTTGAGTTATTATCTTAAGTATGATACCATTTTATATTTGTATGATTTTGTGTATTATAGAGGCCTATTATAATATACGAGATGGCCCGTGCGCAAATTGCGCATTTTATGATTCTGTATGAGTGAAACTCACCTACAGTATGTGAATGTTGATTATGAAGTGACAGAGATCTATTTTTGTTTACTATCTGGCTTTTAAATTCATCTGATGGTAATCACCTGTTAAATTACAATTCACATTAAAGAACTTGCAATAAAAGTTGGTCAACATTTTAAAGCGCCCTCTAGAAATAAATCAAAGGCGAGGGGGGCAAAGCCCGAAACAATATGACCTTTTTAATTACGATTCGTCACTGCGGTATATTCTGAGCTTTAAAATGACACCTCAATCTTAAAAATCGGTTCATTAGGTCGAGAGAAAAAGGGACGTAACAGACGAAACCCTTATAGAAATAAGAAGATAGATTATAGCCTATATAATATAGTTTCATACAGCGGAAATTTTCCGGGGATGCGGGTGGTGTCATTTTATTCACCATTTTAAGTTTAATAAACCACAAAATTTTAATCAAAATCGTTAGAGCAGTTTTTGAGAAATTTTGATTTTTGACGATTTTTGAGGGTTTTTGGGGGTAAAATACCCTTAAAAATCAAAAATTCAAAAAAATGAAAAAAAACGCTTGGAATTATTGTGGATTTGGACCTATGTACCAAATTTAATTAAAATCGGACCATTAGGGCATTCTCTAGCTCTGTTTACATCCTGACACACAGACACACACACAGACAGACATCACTCCGAAAACCACTTTTTTGGGCTCAGGGGGAACCAAAATGGATAAATCCACCAACAACTCAAATTCGAAAATTTTGATGAAAACAATAGTTCTCCATATACTATGGTATAGAGGGAGAAAGTAAAAGATTGAGCAAAGTATTAGGCAACCATTACACACCAAAATAGCAAAGTACACACACCTTAGTGTACAGATGCAGCAAAGTATTACACACCATAAGTAATTAATAAACGTGTTTATGACAGAATGTAAAAAATTTGTTATAAATTTAAAGCAATTGTTGAGCTTTAACGAACTATGAATTTAAACAAAGAAAGTGAGGAAAACCAGGAGTGCTCGAGAATTTACTAGATTACTTAATAAATTATAGGATTTAAAGGAAAAATCACACAAAAACATTCCTTGCTTCAAAATTTTTTTAGGAAAAATATAGGACATAGCTAACTTGAAAAGTCTTGATGAGCTTGATAGAAACACACAAATGTGTGTTTTTCTTTTAATGTGTTTCTATCATGCCCATCAATACTTTTCAAGGTGAGTTAGCTGTGTCCTATCTTTTTCTTAGAATTGCGCATTTTATGATTCTGTATGAGTGAAACTCACCTACAGTATGTGAATGTTGATTATGAAGTGACAGAGATCTATTTTTGTTTACTATCTGGCTTTTAAATTCATCTGATGGTAATCACCTGTTAAATTACAATTCACATTAAAGAACTTGCAATAAAAGTTGGTCAACATTTTAAAGCGCCCTCTAGAAATAAATCAAAGGCGAGGGGGGCAAAGCCCGAAACAATATGACCTTTTTAATTACGATTCGTCACTGCGGTATATTCTGAGCTTTAAAATGACACCTCAATCTTAAAAATCGGTTCATTAGGTCGAGAGAAAAAGGGACGTAACAGACGAAACCCTTATAGAAATAAGAAGATAGATTATAGCCTATATAATATAGTTTCATATATTCTACTAACTACAGTAGGTCTCATCCAAAATAAATTCACTATAAGGCTATCAGTATCAAACCAAGTTTCAACTTAGGGTAGGCCTATTGTTTAGCTCTAAAGTCGGTCAATCAATAGGCTACATTTGTAACTATTTGTTTTTGGTGAGAAAATCTTTTTCGATATTTATTTACAAATTTGCTTACAACCTAGATAAAATTTTGTCTCTCAGAATTAAGTCATTTTCAGCTCATTTCATTCAATAGGCCTAGGCTATATGCAAGTTTTGATATCTTCGAGTCACTGTGGTGACATTACTGTTTAACAGTAGCCTAGGCCTACACCTTCGTGTAGGTTACAGTCTTGTTTGATGTTTAAAAGTATATTGCTAAGCTTACTTTGGTTCAATAATGCAGTAACATGTAATGCTTTTAACAATTTAGGTTTTAAACTTACATCCCAATTTGTTTTAGGCCTATTACAATGAGCTCAGTTAAAATAAAAACTATCCTATCTGAAAGAATTTATGAAGTGGAAGCAAGTCACAAGTCTCAATTTCAGTAATAATAAAATGACATTTTTCTACAATGAACATTTTATTATGTCTTAGTTACCCTACCCTTACCTTTAGAACCAGCTTGCACAATACCGCCTGTTCTTGGTTTTTCTCAAAAGATTTTTCCAAATCAAACTCTTTTTTTTCCTTGGCTTCATAACTAAGTAGTTAACAACTAGCAAACTAGCCTATCCGATTCTAGAAAATTAAGTTGAACATTAAAAGTTCGTAACTTCAATTCAAATTTTATCTCGAACGCTGTCGGCTGTAGCAGTATTCCCAGACTTCAAAACATCGTACCACACCATAATAAATTATTGCACGCCACAAAAATGTCGTGTCTATCAATGTAATTAGTGATTGTTGTCGGGAATTATTTGATTTTGTAATATTTTAGGCACGCAAAATCAATCATTTTCCAAAACTATCATTAATTATCTTGAAAAATTACGACAAATCTTTGGGAGGAAAATCAGTGTGACGTCGGAGAATGAGTACAATAACTAATTATTATCGTGTACTTGGAAACACTGTCGTCTACTGCGCAGGACAACAGAATCAAGTAACCACAGACTAAAATCGTGACACTCGCTCAATTCTGGTGTTCCCCATACTAGTTAATTCCAAATCGGTGGCTGTGGAGTGCTAGCGAGGCTTCACTAGCGCGCGTTGTGATTGGAATCGGAACCTAACTCTACAGCCAATCACGACCACTGTTAGCATGGGTTGTTTACTCCATCCGCTTGAGTCGCTAATTATCAGATTTGTTTTGACAACCATTGGCTTGAGTGCGCTATATCTTGGGGACACCCTAATGCCCGGAGTGTCAATACTAGTGTTGACTGACTGTCTTCAATTTTCAAGTTTTCGAGAGATAATGATAATGATAATGAATGAGATGATAATGAATCGTGTTTTAATCCAACATTGTATTCATACCTAGAACGAACGCGATCGTCAGTATGATTCCAAATGTAGTTTTTGGGGGGTTTAAAGGTTTTTATGCTCATATACACTATCTATCCGAAAAAATCGGATATTTTTCGGATCGTATCCGACGCCTGTTGTACATTCGGATCGGATCGGATATCCGAATCTGATCCGAATCCGATCCGGTTTTCCGGATATCCGCACACCTCTAATAGCTAATTAAAATCTGAAGAAGATATAATACATTTCATAAACTCTTCTGTTGAATAAAATTCTTTCTGTTTTATAAAATTCACGATTTTTCTCTTGAATGTTCTCATTGGTAGTTCCCTTACTGATATAGGCAATTTATTGTAAAAAGAATATTGCAAATACATGTGGGAGTTCAGAGATTTTTAAAGCCTAATCTAAAGAGTTACAAGGTTAGGCCTACTTTTTATTGTAAAAATGTGAGTGACAAAAATAATTTTGAAAATTGTTTTTATTGTGAACTAAATTGCATAAAATATACATGTATGGCAATGTTAAAATTTGAAGTTGTGAAAATATCCTCTACAGGATTTGTACTCCTGTAAACCCAACATAACCCTCAGGGCCTTTTTCTACCAAATAAACGCTTTCTGTGCAAAATGAGAACCGCCCCAAAGACACAAACTATATTGCAACTGTGAATGAAAATTCCCATAGGTTAGTAAAAGAACTTCAAAACTGACACAAAGACTTAATCTCCTTAAAAGATAGGTAATTCTTGCTAGTTTTGAGCACAGATGAGTGATGTCGGTTTCCCAACTTAACTTATTGTCTATATGTATGCCCAATAATTTAACTGATTGATTTACATCGATCAAAAATCTAATCCCTTTCAAGTGAGAAATAAATAAACTCTGTTTTATCATCATTTACTGTTAAATTGTTAGCTGTGTACAGAAGTCTGAGCACACTCCAGAGCATTTGAATGCAGCCACTTTTCCATTTCAATTGTCATTGATTAACTATATCACAATGTTAGAACGATATTTAAAGCCGTCAACTTTGTTTCAGTCTTAAGACGCTACTTTTCTGTGGTACGATCATCACTGAGAGCCGATATCACCCAATGAGTAACTGACATAAAATCAGCCATAGGACACTTCATTACGGCATTTTCACTAATCCAGCACCACTCGGTCTGATTGCCAATTAGATTAATGGGATTACCAAGAGTCTCATGAACTAACTCTTTCAAAACTATCAAAATACAATATAACCTTCTCGTCCACGATGAGATGGATGCCTTCGCCGCCGGCAGGGAAGATGAAGTGCTGGAGGGGCACAGGTCGGTAGTCGGTGTAGACGACGTGGCACGGCTGGTGGTGCAGGTAGCACACCCACTCGCAGAACTGACGGGCATTGGGGATAGTTGCGGAGAGGAACACGTAGTGGACGTTGTCTGGCAACAGTATCAGAGTCTCCTCCCACACAACTCCCCGCTCCTGTGAACATGTGACAGGGTGTCAATAGTTGTTAATTAATTGATAATAATTGATAATGGATATCCATTGATAATCATAACTTTAATTCTTTCAATTTTTCACCTTCAAACCTCATTAAAAAAACTTATATTGTAGCCAAAAAGAACCTACTTTCTATTTATATCAATAAACTTATATAACCGCTATAAGTTTTATCAATTAAATGTTTATCATTGCAATAGACTATCAAATAATCAGACTTATATTGCAGATGGCCTTTCCGGACCTGAGTGATTAGTCACCAATTTTATTAATTCTTAATTTAAATATGGCTTATTTTATGATTCACACCTAATGTAATCTAGAATTTACCTTATCCCTCATGTAGTGAATCTCATCAAATATTACCCATCCGACTTCTCTCATGACTTCTGACCCCCTGTAAAGCATGTTCCTCAGAATCTGAAATTAAGAGCAGATAAAAGTTTTTAAGTAAACTAAGAAAAATTAAAAAAAAAACCCTGATTGAATATAGTTTACATAAATGTTACAATAACAAAAATTATACTTTCCATCTCTATAGGGTGACCATATGTCCTGCTTTGGCCGGGACAGTCCCGGTTTAGACCGCAATTATGGGCATCCCATTGGTTTCAAAAATTACCTACAATATCCCCGTTATGTGTAAAAATAATAAATATTTTTCAAACAAAGATAATAATTTATCAATAAATTCAACGTAGTTCATAAAAGCTTGGAAAAAAACTGGATATTAGATTTTAGAAATTCATGAACATTTATCGCTTTGTGCTACTTTGTGTGTTTTTGCATACCATCAACCATACTTCACGATGAGCCTGGAGCTTTTCTTGCTGACTATACCTGTCTCACTTCCACGTCAGTGCAGTGCCAGACAGTCACCAGTCTGATCTATTCATTCAGTGAGTATGGTCGCATGTACCTTTCTATTTGTGGAAAATTCGTCATTTATTAATCGTCAAGTATGTATTGTGAAAATAATGTCTCTCTCAAAACAGCCAAAAACTGACATTTGTACTGCTGAAGAATCAAAAGTAGTATGCACAAAATGTGGTGTGTATTTTCCTGCCGCTCATGGAGGAAGAAATGATATCATCTAACGCACAACAACAAAAACATGATGATGCTGCATAATCTGACAGCGCTTATTCTACTTTACCACATTTTATCGTAAAAAAGGACGAAGATAAAATCTCTACACAAGAAGGCATGTTCCCCTGACATGTAGTTGTTCATGGACAAAGTTTTAGGTCGAAAGTCTAGTCATGAGATTCTTAGACTTTACAACTTAGAAATATATGACGGTAGATATGAAATTTTCTTATCACTGCATGTTAAATTAACTGTTAGCCTGTTATACCACTACTGTGTCCTATTTATTCTTGCTGTTTAGTAGTCAATTTATTTTATGATTGCTGTAATATTTATAATTATTTTTAGAGCAACAAGTATTTTATTAGCATTATTTATTTTAGTAGTATTAAGTCAAAGTACGGTACATTCTCTGTTTTTAAGTTCTTATCAGTAGTTATGGGTTCCCATCTTGTTAAAATTTGCTATGCATATAATTTTTGTAGTCCTATTTTCAGTAAAAAAATGTTAATGAGCTTGCAGGAATAATTTTTAGTTCCAGTACAAGGTTAAACAAGGTTGAAACATGATGTGCAATGTCTAAAATTCCCTAGGTCAGGGTCAAGTATATATTTTCATACACAACCGCCTAAAGTTTAGAAATGTAAGTGCATGATACGGTAGTAAATTCAAGTTACTTCTAATTTTATTTCTTAATGAAACAACTAACAGATCATAACTAAATGTTTTATTTCTTTTAATTCCAACAACAACACTACATATACGATAAACGATTTATACAAATTCACATCATAAAATAAAAAGGTGTTTCAATCAGCAAATAAAGCCTTCAATCTAATAGTAGGCCAATGGAACATTTTTCCTGCTGTCAATTAGGAATCTCTCCACTAGTCTGCGTTACCTCGTACCTCGGTAGTCATGATGAGACAACTAGCCGTTGGATTGATGGTGACATCACCCGTAACCAGTCCCACATCTTGAAACTCCTCGTAGAATTCTCGATACTTCTGGTTGCTAAGCGCCTTGATGGGTGTCGTGTAAATCACTCTTTGTTTGTCCCCCAGAGACCTCGCAATTGCGTACCTACATGTTCAGAAGCAAAATGTGACAATACTCATAATATATCTTTTGTTCGAGAGTAAAAAATGGTCAAGTAGGAAAAAAGTAGTACGTGCTTTAAGTTAGTTTTAACAAATGAGGTTTAAGTTTTTAGTTTTTGTACTAAGTACATTATACAATAAATACATGTTTTCATAGGAATAACATAAACTATTCATATTTTTTCTTGAGCTTACTCCTTCCCCGATAACCCGAAATTTTCACAAACCCGGACAACTGTTCAGTCCACATTAGTCCAGGTTTTCGGGACTACTGTAACTCATGTTTATCGACAACCAATAGAAACAACTGTATTTATCATACAATGACGGTTTCTTTAATATTTGATTACAAGAATGATGTTATCAACTTTTTGAAACCAGTGTAAATCCATTTGACCTAAGAAAATGGCTGCAATGAAAAAAAAATGAGTCTACAAAAGAGTAAATCAGATGAAAGATAAAACAGTGAAGAAGGCTTCTGCTGTACAATAAAATGTAAAAATACAACCTTGTAAGAAAGGAGAACTCCATGATATTCTCCCATCACTGCAATAAAAGATACAATAGTTTTTGAAGAGGTTAAAATTAGAAAATACTTAAACTACCAGGAGAGATGTGAACAATTAACAAAAGCAGGACAATACCTCTATGTTAAATTAATCATTTTTGCAGGACTAAGTAACACTTTTTACAAATTCTTGTTGTCATATAATATCTTCCTGCTCAAAACAGTTACATCATATAGAAACTATTTAAAAATTTGCTTCAAATAGTGTGAGTCACAAGTTCATTTCTGTGTTTCTAGAACTTACTCGGCGACCACTGTTTTTCCAGCGGAAGTATGGGCAGAGACTAGAACTGAACGACCATTGTCAACGCAGGCGATAGCTTCTTTTTGGAAAGGATCAAGGATGAACGGATATTCCTTCGCTGGTTTTCCGGTAATAACTCGCAGCGGTACATACTCTTCGTCTGGTGGCACTGCTACCTGATTAGGACAAAATTGTAACAGTTATTTTGAATAAATTATCTATTCTTTAAAATGCAAAACTCTTTAGAATAAAATGTAGATTTCCTGTTTTGAAGGGATTTTACTTTATGTGATGGATAAAATTGTGTGGATTGTTAAGTTAAAACTTGTTAAAGTCAAATATCCACATACCACAATAATATACCTTTCATGGATAACATTTCCAATGTCTGAAGGATCTATAACACACCTGCCAACAAACAGCTCAGATTCGAACCACCCAGGTCTCTGAAATACCCGGTGCAATGCTCAAAGAATGTCTTCTGCTGTCGTCCAATTTTGATGGAACTGACCAGCACATAACTGTGCCGCTGGGCTATTTTAGCAGACCAGCCAAATGATATACAGTCAACTCCTGAGTACCCAGGGCCCGTAAATCGGGTTGTGTACTAATCGGAGTCAAAAAATCCAATTTCAATTTGGTTTTCTCAGTTTAGACAACAATACCATTATTTATCGATCTTGGAGGTTAAAATGCCTTAAAAAGAAATCTATGCAAAAATACTTATTTTATTTATCAATGCCAATAAGCAGAGAAACATAGCAATATTTATGCATTAATTTTTTTGAAACTGAATAATTATCATCATTGATGAATAATATGATTTTGACTAATTTACATTAAAAAATGTTAATAAGGGTAATAAAAGTAAAGAAGAAAACAATATAACACTTATACAGTTAACAGTTATAACACTATGTCTTACAACATTATGAAACTCTTATAAGTAAATTTCACCTCATGTAAACACGCTTCTAATGTTTCTACTGTGTGAACTTGAATCCGATGAGACACATGTTGAACGCTGTAATAAACATAGACAGGGAATTAAAAAATTTGATAGCATTGACACTTATGAGCATTAACTTAATTCTGTTTTTAACTAGTATATTTGTTGCTCCAAATCAAGCAATTTAATTTGAACTATTACATGTCACTGTGACTACTAAAAATATTACTTTTATTTCTAAAGCAATTAATTACACCCGACCATTCTAATATTGTAATTATCAGTAATCAACCAAAACTACACTTATTTCCAGCTGTATTAATGGATGTTTTAAATGCTCAATCCAATCTCAATGTTATACTAATGAGGAAATTTCAAATTTCAATGATGGAGAGAGCTTTTATTTCTAGTCAGACTCTCATCAATTTTTGCCAGAAACAACTACAGACCAAGCCCTATCCAATAACTTGAAAAATTTATTTTAAATTACCTATATAAATAAATTTTAAAATTTAAAAACTCTTAGCGTATTAAATAAGTATAGATATGACTCTAAAAAGTCTGTTACACTTGACTTATAATCAGTTTAAAATAAATGTTAAGCCCTTCCATAATAAAAAAGAATTGATGTAGTTAAATACTAAAACTAAACATTAAACTAACAAATGAAGCAACACATTTCTTAAGGTGATAGGACATTTGTCGTGGTGAATCAATTATTTTTTAACTTTCTTCCTGGTAACACAAGGGAAAAATTTTCTTTATTTTTCAATTTTTAGTAATATTTTTTCATTTTGTGAGTGGCAGTTGCATTTTGGGTATAGACGTAACAGGTTTTTAAACACATCTAAACTCTTAGAAATATTAACAGATTTTTTTGTGATTATAATTTAACAGAGGATAGTGTGAAAAAACCTTTGGCTAAGTTTTCATATTTGTTGGTTAGTAAACAAACTTATTATTAGCTGGGAGTCCACATTCCATGGGTGTCGGACACTTGACCCAATTAAACCTTATCATACAAAACTTACAGTAAAGCCCTCAAATCCGGCCACCTTAGGACCGGGCTGCCGGCCGGATTTCAAATTGGCCGGATTAACCGACAGATTATAAACGAGTTGAACAGAGACCTGTATTACATTTGTGTGTTCCAACAATGAACCATTAGGGTATATTTAACAATGAAGGGTCTCATACTTGCCCAATCAATACTGTGTATCAGCATTGTAAAAATCATGATTTGTTCGCTCGGACGTAATACAGCCGGAAAAGAACAGACAAGCAGGCACTAGCGATGAAACTGCGTTAACTTTCTGTTAACGAAGGCACTAAAGTATAAACGGGACCGTAATAGCGACGGAATTCGTCAAGCGACCTAACTTCCGCATAACTTCCGATTGGGCCGTGAAATGCACAGGAAAAGATAACGATTGAAAATAGAACTTGAACACAATGTTTTAGAAGACATCCGAAACTGAACAGACCGGAAATTGGCGATTGATCTGATGTATTTTAGTGGTATAACATTAAACAAGTTGACTTGTGTCTATATTTTGGCCGTGGTAAATGCCTGCGGCTGAACGTTTCATTTCCGGAAGACCGGGGCCGGATTTTCCGTCGGCCAAACCATCCGAGTACTAACTACTGTATTGTACTTTAAACTAGGGGGATGCGAATAGGATTTTTGGACTCGAATCAAATAGTTATTTTAACTACTCCAAATATAGAATATTTTCAAATCGAATAGTAACACTGAAATTTGTTTTTCACAAAGTTTTTCTTTCATGTTAGATTGACTATGAAACTGAGTTAGCCTACCTGTAACTTATGTAGTATTTAATATATAAGCATTTCACAACCAAACTGTATTTCACATTATTTTGTCAAAAGTAAAGAGTTTTTGATTGTATTCATTTGGTTTTGGTACCTGTTCCTTGTTTAGAGCAACAATGCCAATTTTCAGCACAATGAAAATGAGCTTAAAATGAAAATACAGGCCTATAGAAGTACAATATTAGGTACTAGTTTGTTATACATAAGCCACAAACAAGTAGGGCCTACCTAACATGGTAACTAATAACACACAATTGTTAAAACAAAACATATAAACTATTTACCAAACATTGTGCCATTAGTTTTTTTAATATTTTTATTCCTTCATATTTTAAACATATCAGCAATGCTTTGTTTATAAACATGTTTTGAGATGTTATGATCAATAGCCTACTTATATTTTATAATAGGCTGTTCCAATCGAGAAGTTGGGATAAATACTGGTAAATAAAAAACACGTAGGTACAGGTAGCCTAAACCACGCCTAAACTTAATTCAAAGTAAAGGTGTGCATATCACGGCAACAGTGATCAAAACTATCAACATTTTTCACCCAGTGAAATCAAAGAGAGACTACCCTATTGTGTAGGCCTACTCAGATTTTATTTGGTAACCAACAATTCATCGGTAAGTATAACGATGTTCCAGAAATCCAAGCTATGTGGATAGAATTAATTAAAGCATTAATTGAGATTTGGCCAACTTATTTTTTCCTAAAATCACGACACAATCACAAAAATTTAACTACGACAAAAAAACTTTAAATATTACCACAGAAATGCCGAGAAGTTAGATAAGTCAACAACACAGCTGATCAAATAAATGTGATCGCCATTATAATTTTTAGTCCATTCTCCATCCTGACTTGGCTAACACAGAGTGTGATGAAGTTTTAATTCACGAATGGTATACTCACTGGCATATTATAAAATGTGTGACTTATCTATTTTTAGTCAATCTTAAGATATAGATCGACTATACAACTTTGTAAGGTAGCAAACGGCAGCTATGCTCCAAATCATATAAGCATATTTTTTGGTGTATACACAAAAAAAAAAAAAAAAACAATCATTTTATAATTTGAAGTATTGCACAACTGGTTGACGAGTGGCAACACTGGAAACTCAGAACTACTGTTATTCGTTCGTCTTTGTCAATGATGCTGTTAGTCGGCCTAGTTGCAGATCCATTCATTGCATTTTAAGTATGATGCTTTTCACTGTGGTACTCAAATTGTTTCATTCCAGCATTTGTTTTTAAAATAATACTAGCGGTTGGGCATCATTAGCAATTTGGGGTAACCGGCGAACTATTCTAACGGTTAGAACTGTTCAATTTGAACTTCCAATGTTTTCTGGAATTTCAAATTGAATCGAATATTGCGATATTCAATTTAAAATTATTCAAAGTTTGAATATTTGCACACCCCTACTTTATACTTTGCTTCCAACTTAACATTTAATAGCCGTAAATTGATTTCAATTCTTTTCAAACCCTTAGTATTGCACAAGTAATTTATTTTAAGGGAAACATTTTAAACAAATTTTCCCTTGAACTACCTAATAGCCTACTTATGATAACTTATGATTCAATTTGTGTAGGCCTAATTATATCTAGGCCTAAAAGGCTACCGGTATCTTTTTTATCAGCATGGAAATAACCTTTTTTCAGGAAACCATGGAAATAACCTTTTTTCAGGAAACTGAGTCCATTTGCAGCAGGATCCAGTATTGTGAGAGTTTGGTATTAAACTAGTTTCTTATATGATCACTACCAAATAAATGAACTTAATTCAGTTAGGCCTACTGAATGAAAAAAAAACATTTAAAAAGTTGCTATCATAATATGTAGTTAATAAACTTACTTAATTTCATCAAGTATAGTTGCTACTTTCTTTTTCTTAATAACAACAGATGAGTCGTCATCGGAATGATCCCTTTTAAGTCCAGAGTCACCAATTTCTGGAACTTCAGAACTGGAAAAAAATAAACCGATAAGATTATCTAGAAACTTGACAGTAATTAGGTGAGGAAACTATGGTTGTTTCATCAACCGTCGGTGTAAATGTGATACAACCAGCTATTTTTCTCTTTTTTTTAGTATATGACTAAGTAAATACTACAAAAACTGTTAGCCCCCATGCAACAGCCCAAATGACATCCACAATAGTGGGTGTACACTGGGTCATCACAATTTCTTCAATAGAACTCTGCCCCGTAATCCAATGCTGCTTGTAAAATGGTCACATTAAAATTTTAAAGAAACGGGGAATACTAATGGTAGCATTTCAATGAATTCAGGGTCACAGTTGAGTGCTTATGAGATGTTACAACCTTATCAGTAATGAGTAATGGATATTTAAAATACTTTCATAACATTGTTTATGTATTGGAGGTTAAAATAATGTATTCGTTGTGGAAACTGAATTACTAAATTTCTGCAGTCCTTGACTTATTAACACTTAAGTTTTTATTAACTTATATAACACAGTTTATTATTTCATCTAAGTTATTTTAACGGACATAGGCCTATCAGATAGATAGTTACAAGTAAATATATCATAATCCAGCAGACACAAAAAAATTTTGAAATTTGTTGTGGTTCTGGGTAAAACTGTGATTTTAGGCCTATTCCAAATATGATTTTATTTTTGTCAGTAAAATCAAAAAAACTGAGGAAATCGTGTTTTTGAGAAATATTTTCCCTCTTACTTAACCTGCAATCCCTGCAACAATCTGACACTCATTCCTACTGATCTTCCTGAGAACAGCTTGGAGCGCTAGTGACAAATCACTCATTGAGATCAGTGTCATACGGTAGTTAACTCAAGAGCCAATCACAACACTAATAGAATCCGGAGTGTTGATTCTATTCCATCCGTTTGAGTTGTTCAATGTTTTGGAAACCCACTGCTTTGAGAGTGTTAATAAACACAGGGACACACTAATGAAAGTACCTTACCTAACCAGTTTTAATATGAGTATCATGACTATATTTGACTGTGGTGTGTGTAAATGAATGAGCAAAGTAAAATATTCACTGTCATTTGAAAGATTGTTGATGTTCTCCAAACCAAGGGCGGATCCAGAGATTCGTTTGGGGGGGGGGGGGGCGGTTCCCAGAGATTACCACCCCCCCCCCCCCCACCCACAATCAGCACCCAATAGAGCAAAACAACAGTTTGGAAACGAGCAGAAGAGAATCGGTTGGCCGGCTCTTAGCCAACAAAAATACATCAATTGCACTGCATCATTAATCGGAACATTCACGGACGATCAAACACACTTGCATTTCCGTAATCAACACTGAACAAACAAGTATACACAATTGCTCCAAAAATTACATCCCCGAATAAAAATATTGCACCGGTAGTGCCTATGGTTTATGGTTATCGGATGTCACGATAACTATGCCTAAGTGAGGAAGCGGGGGGATTCCTTTCTACTAGTTACCGGAAAATATGTTTAGCCTACATTTGGAGTAAGGAACAAATTACTAAGACAAATGTCAAAGCTGATTTTTATGAATTTATTTACATTCAACTTAATCAAACTATTAAATAGATTTAACCTTAAATATTGCCGATGATCTCTAACAGATCAATTGAGCAAATATCATGAATCTCCTAACCTAAATTAAAAAACATGATTCAATAGAAAAACTTATATTTAGCCTAGTAGAAATTTATAAAGATTTTATATAACTTCCAAGATACCCTAAACGAAAACATAATAAGTCTCTTATGAACACAAAAATAAACTTTGTCCATAGTGAGTTGATTAAATCAGAATCAGTCGATAACTTGCGAAGCTATTTTATAGTTATCGCCTGTACTGCCGTCTACTGCGTTTGCGTTTACTCCCACTCCGGCGCGGCGCCTGACAAGTGGTGACCCTGGTGGTCCTAGCTGGAGATAGTCCAAACAAATACAACTGTATGAAAACAAAAACCCAAACCAGAAACCAATCGCGGAAAACCAATCCTCTTGCCACCGATGCTATCCGACGGAGGCTTTCTGAAGTCTACGGCTCGGTGATGCCACGTAATAACACTCGTTCGTCATGTACTAATGGCGGAATACGATAGGTCTGAATAACTTGCCGTTCATAAGTAAATAAATTTATTTGGGAGATAAGAGTACTGTGGCCATGGTGTATTTTCTTTACAACTTTAATTTAAATATTCTAACGTTTGATTTCTTACCTGCTTGTTATTAATATTTTGCCCTAAACCAGACACAAACAAAATTTATTTTTAGGGATTGGGTGGGGGGCGACCGCCCCTACCGCCCCCCCCCCCCTTTGATCCGCCCCTGCTCCAAACGGCATGTTTAGTTAGTCAACGCATGCTTAACACATACCCTGCAGGTGGGTCACCGGTGACGCATGGCGCGCCGTAGCGAGAGGCGCGTGCGTCACTGGGGACGCAGCGCGCCATGTTTCATTTACGGAGCCAGCGTGGTTCAGCCACTTGTCGAGAACGGTCGAGACGCACTAGCATTGCGTCTTGGATACCAGTCTGCCGTGCAGTGTGTTTCGTTCGTTCGCCCGGGGTGCTGCGTGCGTCTCCCGTGACGCACAACTTTTTTGTTCTGAATCGTGTTTCCTGCTGTATATATTAGCGTTTATATGAATTATTTTAGTGCTTAGCTATTGTTTTTATTACAATGGATCATACAAAAGCCGGTAAATGGAACTTGACTGTTCTGGAGAACGTGCCTTACGGCGGCCTTGCAGGCGGTGAACTTCGTCCGCCTGCGTCCTTGCAGGCGACTTTCGTCGCGCAATGCTGCTGCGTCACCAGTGACCCATGACTTTTGGAGGTCCAGGAACCAGGATGCTGTCGTCCAAACATGGTTTCTAAGCCATTTTATGGTCTTTCAATTACTAAAGGAAAGATTCCATGCAATAACTATTTTTAGCTTCTTAGGTAGTTATCGACATTTTTGGCAGCAGCGAATGTGTTAAAGCCTACTTATAAACTAAGTTATACTTAGGCAAAATTTATTTGTGTAGCCTAAGTTGTGCCAAACTTAACAGTTTTTAAGCTTGCAATATGTTAAAAAATCTCACCTGTCGGGCAAGTGATCATAATTATTCGAATTTTCAGAATGTTCTTTCACAGAAGTGTTATTTTCATCTTTTGCAGAAGTTTGAATTTCTTCATCAAACACATTGAACAGCTCATCATCAAAATCGGCCATGTCTTTAAATGGACAAGGGCTTCTTGTTGATACTAACAAACAAGTTAAGTAGATAACACTGTAAGTAAATTATTTAACAAAAAAAACAGCTAAAGAGTTATAATAATTTTCATAAAACATCGTACATTACTTAACCCCAAATTGAATGCATCAGATTCAGCAAGAGATGTAATCGAATCAAGTACTTCGATTCGATCGAATTCGAATACAACCCAAAAGTGTTCGAAGATTCGAACACAGTGTTTCAAAAATATATCGATTGCTTTTCAAGGTGCTTTAGATCCAAGATGACTGTGGTGCCAGGTGAGCTACATCCCGAAAGAGCAATGGTGTCAGTTTCTGCGACATCCGTGGATGTTGCCATAGAGTTTTTGTTGGTTAAAAAAGTGTTAAAAAACCAATATTTTACTCTTTTTTACCTGCAAGTGTTGCCAAATCTGCGAGAAACAACAATCGTTCTCGTTTGCGTTGGAGATTTTTTGTCTCAACTATTACTAAAATAAGGAATTTCAAAGCAAACTAGGGTAGAATTTATGGTTTTAGTTTTACCTTGAGTGATAATTGTTGATTTGGTCATTATTTAAATAGCGTGCCGCTGATTTGCTTTGGTTGGTAGTACTGAAGTACCAAATTGAACCGTTTACTGAAATGAACGAGTCAGCCAAGGGAGTCAAACGAATTGTGAATAAATTGCCTGGTGAATCGGTTTTATTAGGCGATTTGGCGATTATTGGAATGCAGCTATTCATAGGATATTAGGATTCATAGGATAGGTGTTTATTCATATGATAAACACAGAAAATAAAATTTATGGCTCAAATTAGAATTTCATAAAAGAAACTCAAAATGTCGAGATCTGTCTAGAAATAAAAAAGGTAATAAGCCTAGTTCAGTTATAGCTAACTGTTTTTACTGCTTTAAAATTAAAGTTAGAATATTTTTTTCTAAACAAGCAGCCTTTATAAGTAGGTAGGTAGGCCTTATAAATTTTAATTAAAAAATAAGCCTAATTGTCAAACAAGACCAAGGGACTAAAGGCTGTGTCACACTTGGCTACTTAATAGCAGCTACCTAGAAGCAGCTACTGAAATAACAGCTACTTAAAGTACTTAGTAGCTGCTACTGCCTATGTCACATTGGCTACTTAGTAGCTGCTACTTCGCTAGCTGCTAGTAAAGGAGCATAGTGTGACATAGCCTTAAGTTAACAAAAAGGGTTGGATTTGACAGTAAATCTATCATAACGAGGGAATAAGTTATATTAGTTTGAAATATTTAATTTTCTTTATCAGTCACAAATTCACTAGTTGGCCTAGGCCTAAATGTGATTTCAGAATGCAGAGCTCACGTTAGTTGCAGATAATGTAAAATAACAGAGAATTAAAGTGCACTTACAACTATCTTCGGAAATGGATATTTTAAATGGACCCCAACAAAATACTGTGGATTTTACACTGCAGATGTGTCAACTACAATTAATTATCAAGTAAGTTGTATTTCTGAGAAGTCCCAACAAATAAAATGCCAGGAATAAGTTCCGATTCGAAATAGTTAAACTTATAATTCTATTTCTCAAGATATTTCTAAAACAATAAACGTTAACAACTACAAATCAAACGAAATTCTGTAAAATACCTAACTAATAAAATTGGTTAAATTCAAGGAAGTTAGAAAAACAGACGTCATTATTATTCTAGAATAGATCTAGATTCCTTATTGGTCAACAGTACCGAACCTATTCATCTTTCCCAGAAGATTCTAACCATTTCGTTGATTCGAATATCTTTAAGATACCGTTCAAAGAACTACAAAACGAAAACGGTACTTCAGTGTTACAACCAAACAAAATCACCGGCACGCTTTTTCGCCATCATTATCCAATCAGTGGTACCTCCAGTATTAGAATATAACCTCTTTGATTATAACGTAACT
This sequence comes from Neoaliturus tenellus, assembly GCA_030545055.2. NCBI lineage: Eukaryota > Metazoa > Arthropoda > Insecta > Hemiptera > Cicadellidae > Neoaliturus > Neoaliturus tenellus. The sequence continues at coordinate 87,903,873 of CM061533.1, read as the reverse complement.
TGACTTCCGTTTTATTTTTGACGCTTCATATCCGGAACACAAAAAATAGCTATTCTGCTGACCTCAGGAAGAAGTTATGTTTTTTCCTCTACTCTACAGACCTTGCTTTAGATCCAGGCATTGCCTATGTGGATTAAGGTGAGATGGTTATATAATTGACTATATAAGATATTGACACAGTATCCATAGTCAAATGGTTACATAGTGTAAAATCTCAATAAACTTAGGCCACAGCCGAGAAATCGTAGAACAGCGTCACAAAAAAAATTCTTTTTGCCTTGAAAAATCTGATAATTTTCTAATAATTTTTTTAATCTTAACATCGAACGATTTTTAAACTGTCCATCAGCGCCAATTTAATTGTCAAATCATATCATACTTCTATTTTTGAAAGAAATTTCCATTTCCATTTCTGTAGTCACTGCCGCAATCGGATGATTGGGAGATCGTCAAAACTTCTTCCCTTCGGTTGGGGCTTCGCGGAGTGAGCTCTATAGTCGGGTTCTGTGTTGGAGCGAGTGATCCTCCATGTATTCTGTGATAGTATAGTATGGTCTTTCAGTAAAATATTTTTTAAGTTTTCTGATGAGTTCTGTTTTGTTTTGGATCTGTTTCAGATGGTCAGGTAATAAGTTGTAAAAAAGTGCGCCGGAGTAATGGGGAGTGTCACTGTACTTTTGTAGTCTGTGTTGAGGGAGGTCTATGTTGGTTCTATGGCGAGTATTATGGGAGTGCTGGTTCTGTCTGAGGATAGGATTTGAATTTAAGACTAGGATTATGGTTTCCAGGATATAGAGTGAAACTATGGTCAAAATTTTGGAGTTTATGAACAGCGGTTTACAGTGCTCTTGCGGGTGTTGTCGGAGTATCATCCTCACTGTTTTCTTCTGTAGTATTAATATTTTTTCAATGTTCTTAGCGGATGCTGCTCCCCAGGCAACAATGCCGTACCGGAGATGTGAAGAGAAGAGTGAATGGTACGCTGTCAGGGCTATTTCTTCGTTGGTTATATTTCTAATCCTTCTTATTACGTAGTGAGCTGTTGAAAGTTTCTTACATAAGTAGTCTATGTGATACTGCCAGTTTAAGTTTTGATCGATGTGAATTCCCAGGAATTTTGTTGATGCTACTGTAGGAATATTTAAGTTTGACCAATCTTCTTCTGTTCTATTTCTGTTGTTGGGGGTGAAGTTTATATGTATGGTTTTGGTTTTGTTAATGCTAAGTTTAAGACTATTGCAGATTTCTGTGGCCTGATCTAAAATGGAGTTAACTAAGTTGCAGTTGTTCATTTTCTGTTGAGTTGGAGTTATAATGGTAGTGTCATCCGCAAAGAGTATGCATTTATGCTGTTGATCTAATAGGTTTGGTACATTATTTATGTAAATTAAAAAGTACAAAGGTCCAACAATCGATCCTTGTGGGATTCCTTTGTGGGTGGTTCTGAATGAGGATCTAATATTTGCAATTGTATTATTGTATTTGTATTCAATTTCGACAAATTGGTATCGATCAGTGAGATAATTTTTCACCCATTCAAGTGCGTTTCCATTGATGTTTAGGCTTTTAAGTTTTTGAATTAGTATTTCCCAATCGAGAGTGTCGAACGCCTTCTGTAGATCAAGGAATAGGCCTGATGCGCTTTTTTTCTCCTCCCAGATATTGTTTATGTCACTACAGAGGTTTGTTATTGCTGTACTGGTACTATAGTTTTTCCTGAAGCCATGTTGGCGTACGGAAATTAAATTGTTTGTTTCTAAATGGGTTATGATTTGGTTGTAAATGGCTCGCTCCAAAAGCTTGGACATTATAGGTAAGTTAGATATTGGTCGGTAGTTATTCGGGTCGTTCTTTTCACCCTTCTTATGTTTCGGGTAGATTTTTGTAATCTTTAAGTTCTTTGGTATTCTTGCCTGTACTATTGAAGAATTTATAATGTGAAGTGTGGGTTTTAATATTTCTACCATACAATATTTTATCATTTTTCCAGTTATGTCATCAAAACCAGCCGAGTTTCTAGGCCTAATATTTTTAAACAGATTTTTTAGTTCACTCTCAGTCAATAAATTAAAGTCATTTAGTTGTGGTATTGCGAGGTTTTCCTGTTGTTGATCAGGTTGCTCCAGATTCCCATTGTTTATTAATTCTATGGTTGGTTGAGTAAACTGTTTGTTAAAAATATTACTGACATGATAGGGTTCGGTAATCTGTCTGCCGTTGTAGTTTAGGCCTATGTTACTTTGAGTTACATTAGATTTGCACCTCTCAGTGTTTATTGTTTTCCACAATTCCTTGTTGATGTTATCTGCCTGTCTAATCTTATCAATTGTTTGAGCTGCTCTCTTGCTTTTAACATCTTGATCATAGATTCTCTTAGTTTCGTGGTAGTGGTTCTTGTCCTCTTGCCTTCCAGTTATCATGAAACGGTTCTGTGCCTCCTGTAATGTTTTCTTGAGGGCTATTGTATCTTTGTCCCAGTAGATATTTGCTTTTTCGGCTGATATTTTTTTAGGCTCTTTTGGCATGACTTCATCTATGCTTGACCGCATTATCTGCAAAAAGTTGTTGTATTTATCTTCGATATCTCTGGACTCATATACTGCTCCCCAATCCGTCTGTTGCAGTCTCATTCTGAGGCTTTCTAAGTTATTTCTTGAGAAAGTTCTCATGTTTTTGTAAATAGTCTTTGTATTTGCAAGGTTGTGTTTTATTTTTGTTACTAAATAGTGATGATCAGAAATGGTATTTTTGTATGCCTTTGTTTCTATTTCTTCTTTTGTGACATTCGTGTAGCAGTTATCTATGCTGGTAATTGTGGTCGGTGTTTGCCTAGTCACTGGGATGTCTTGCACATAACATCCATATGCTCTCAAAGTATTCTTTAGGTCTTTTATGATTTGTTCTTCTTTTTTTAATATATCAAGATTTGTATCGCCTAATATTACGATTTTTGTATTTGGAGAGGAGTGTTGTTGTAGGAGATAGCCTAATCTTGTTAAAAATTCATTTTCTGTCCTGATATTTGGGGATCGATACGTGCCTACTATTATTAATTTTTCTTTCTTTCTTTGTATTTGTATTATTGCTGTTTCAAATATTTGTTCGGCAGTTTCACATGGTTCCTTAATATCTATTGCCTTTACAATATCGGTTAGACTTTTTTTTACATAAATTGCTATGCCGCCCCACATGTATATATTACGACAGAAGTGTGAGCTAAGCTTATATCCTTGTATATTTGTTTGCACCAATTCTTCCTCTTTTAGGCCATGTTCAGATATAATTAATATATCTGGCAAATATCTATTTATTTCTATTAATAATTTGTCTATCTTGTTTTGCAGACCTCGTTGTATATTGATGTGGAAAATATGTAGGCCTTTATTTTTTCCTTTTCTACTATTTCTATGTGTAGCTGTCGGTCCAGGGTCCGTCGGTTCCGGGTCAATTGGTGGCGTTGCTATTTCTTCCGCGATGGATTGTCTGTTTGTCAGTTTCGTACACAGGTCGGCACGAGAGAAACTGCGGTCGGCTCAATGGAGGAAGCGGAATACTCTCGTACCTGCACTATGATTTTCCCGTTTTCCTCGTTTAGCTCCCTCCCAGATACTGGATGGCATCGTGTCCGTGAAAGCGCCAATAAATGAACAAGTGTTTTAAAACCCTTAAGCCCCCTTTTACACATTACGTCTTTTGACGCGCGTCAAAAGACAAGCCTAAAATAAATACATTACACAATATAAGAGCATTTATACAACGCGCCCGACGGTCGCTCGCCTCGCATCATCCAAGGTATCTTTTATACAGTACCTAGCTATTCCACTGACGCGTGGCGGGCGCGCGCCTGACGAGCACCCAACACACGTCGTTCGACGCAAAATGTATAAAAGGGGCCTTATTCTTGGTAATTTTATTTCAACGTTTTATAACGCATTATTTAGTTTATTTTATAACACAGACTGATGGTGGCAGCGTTTTTCCTCACCATGATGTATAGGACTACACATCATGGTTCCTCACAACATAAATTGTGTTGGTATTCCAATAATCACCCCCTTGGAAGCCATTTTTCTCTCTGCCAATCTTTATTTTGGTGTGAAAATGCTTCTTGGTGTGGTCCACATCCCATCTAACTAGCCAGCTGCTATTTATAGATACTATTGAGATAGCCTCCTGATCGAAATTCGACCAAAATTTCATTTGGTCAGGAAACAATTAGATAAAAAATTATTGTATAACTGAAACATCTGCTCTTTTGCTACTTCCTGTTTTGCTACAATTTACTATTAGAACAGCTGTATAATGATTCAATCTTCCTCCATAAGATTAACATTGAAACTTTGAAGAGTATAGGGAGCGTAATCCTGTAGTCCGATGTGAATTAAGGATTCTGCTCATCTACAGGACTATACCTTTCTAAACGGTATGCGCGGATTTCTCCTACGATGCACACAAGCTGAGAAAATAAACGGTATCATTTAACTGACACATACTTTCTCCCAACAATATAAAAAAAGATGTTAAAAGCTTCAAACATTAATGTCTTGATGACTCAGTCGAATAGCTACCAGCTGAGCAGCGTGAGTTTGACCCTACGCGCGTCGGTGACTTTTAACAACGTACTGCGTTTACCGCTAAACGAAAAATTGAATTTTCTCCGCAACCACTTGACATAGAGCAAAAATTTAAAATACTGGATTATTTAGTTTTTTGAGCTTGATTTAATGGTGATAAGTAAAATTTATTTCAAAATAACAGCTATTTTGAAAATTCAAAAAATTGATTTTTGAAACACTTGTTACGCCATAACTTTTGAACGAGCATTTTCTCGGAGATGCGGGTGGTGTCATTTTATTCACCATTTTAAGTTTAATAAACCACAAAATTTTAATCAAAATCGTTAGAGCCGTTTTTGAAAAATTTGGATTTTTCACGATTTTTGAGGGTTTTTGGGGGCAAAACACCCTTAAAAATAAAAATTAAAAAAAATGAAAAAAACGCCTGGAATTATCATGGGTTTGGACCTACGTACCAAATTTCACCAAAATCGGACCATTGGGGCATTCTCTAGCTCTGTATACATCCAGACACACACACAAACACACACACACACACACACACACACACACACACACACACACACACACACACACACACACACACACACACACACACACACACACACAGATATCACTCGAAAACCACTTTTTTGGACTCAGAGGGCACCAAAACGGATTAATTTACCAACAACTCAAATTTTAAAATTTTGACGAAACCAATACTTTCTCAATATACAGGGTGGTTATAAAGTCCCTTCCCCCCTAGTATTTTTTTACAATTTATATTAAAAGTGATTTTCAATGACGGGATTCATTGTATAGGTACATACTCTAACTTTTGTAGTAATTTAATTTTGGGAGTTACCTGGGGTCTAAGATGTAGGAGTCAACTTCAAAATTCCTTATGAGAAGCTAGTCATGCGACATGTTAAATAACACTGCCTTTTCCCCCTGAAAACAGTGGTGCAATCTAAATTCAAAAGGGTTATACCGTTTTCAAGATATCTGTAGGTCTAAGATGTAGGAGTCGACTTAAAAATTTTAACTAGAAGCTAGTCATGCGACATATCAAATAACACTGCCTTTCCCCCCTGAAAACAGGGGTGCAATCTAAATTCAAAACGGTTCTACCGTTTTCAAGATATCTGTATGTCTAAGATGTAGGAGTCGACTTAAAAATTTTAACTAGAAGCTAGTCATGCGACATGTCAAATAACACTGCATTTTCCCCCTAAAAACAGTGGTGCAATCTAAATTTAAAAAGTTTGTACAGAATATCTTGTCTGTGTATTACTGGATCACTTTTAATTGTAATTCAAAATACTTATTTGAACATTAGTTGATAATTTGCCTGGAGGAAAAACAATTCCAATTAATTTATCTGTACTGTCAAGATATTATTTTTAATCAAGAATTTACTTCTTTAAAAACCTTAAGTACGGTATTTTGAATTACAATTAAAAGTGATCCAGGGATACACGAACACAATATTCCGTACAAACCTTTTAAATTTAGATTGCACCACGTTTTTAGGGAGGAAATGCAGTGTTATTTGACATGTCGCATGACTAGCTTCTAGTTAAAATTTTTAAGTCGACTCCTACATCTTAGACCTACAGATATCTTGAAAACGGTATAACCCTTTTGAATTTAGATTGCACCACTGTTTTCAGATGGGAAAGGCAGTGTTATTTGACATGTCGCATGACTAGCTTCTAGTTAAAATTTTAAAGTCGAATCCTACATCTTAAACCTACAGATATAATCTTGAAAACGGTACAACCGTTTTGAATTTAGATTGCACCCCTGTTTTCAGGGGGGAAAGGCAGTGTTATTTGATATGTCGCATGACTAGCTTCTAGTTAAAATTTTAAAGTCGAATCCTACATCTTAAACCTACAGATATAATCTTGAAAACGGTACAACCGTTTTGAATTTAGATTGCACCCCTGTTTTCAGGGGGGAAAGGCAGTGTTATTTGACATGTCGCATGACTAGCTTCTAGTTAAAATTTTAAAGTCGAATCCTACATCTTAAACTTACAGATATAATCTTGAAAACGGTACAACCGTTTTGAATTTAGATTGCACCCCTGTTTTCAGGGGGGAAAGGCAGTGTTATTTGACATGTCGCATGACTAGCTTCTAGTTAAAATTTTTAAGTCGACTCCTACATCTTAGACCTACAGATATCTTGAAAACGGTATAACCCTTTTGAATTTAGATTGCACCACTGTTTTCAGATGGGAAAGGCAGTGTTATTTGACATGTCGCATGACTAGCTTCTAGTTAAAATTTTAAAGTCGAATCCTACATCTTAAACCTACAGATATAATCTTGAAAACGGTACAACCGTTTTGAATTTAGATTGCACCCCTGTTTTCAGGGGGGAAAGGCAGTGTTATTTGATATGTCGCATGACTAGCTTCTAGTTAAAATTTTTAAGTCGACTCCTACATCTTAGACCTACAGATATCTTGAAAACGGTATAATCCTTTGGAATTTAGATTGCACCACTGTTTTCAGGGGGAAAAGGCAGTGTTATTTAACATGTCACATGACTAGCTTCTCATAAGGAATTTTGAAGTTGACTCCTACATCTTAGACCTCAGGTAACTCCCAAAATTTTAAATTACTACAAAAGTTAGAGTATGTAACTATACAATGAATCCTCTCATTGAAAATCACTTTTAATATAAATTGTAGAAAAATACTAGGGGGGAAGGGACTTTATAACCACCCTGTATACATTTATAGGGGGAAAGGGGGCTCCAAAATGGATATATACATCATCAAACTAATGCGAAGTGTTTTACGAAAACAATACTTTCTCCATATACTATGGTATAGGGGGAGAAAGTAAAAGGAGGAAACGAAACATGCTTACCTATTAATATACAGTATAGATTTAAATTTTTTTTGCTATTGAATAGAAAAATTATAGATTTATAAATAAAAAACTATAAATTTTATAGACAATGCAATAAAAAAACTGAAAAGACTTGAAAAGAGTTGTTAGATTATTAAATATACTAACAATGATCTTGGTGAAAAACTCCGGAATTGTGAATTTTTAAACTGCGAAACGGATAAAAAGACTTTATGCCAATTCTTCAAAAAATGAAAATTTTTAGTACAATGTAAATTATTGTCAGCTGAATAAAATTTATTATTATAGTTTATTTAGTTGAAGGAGATAGTAGGGCTGCATGGTTTCAAACATATTCATCTTCTCGGCGATTTCAACCTCCCCGAAGTCGACTGAGGTCCTCCGGTAATCTTCGGAAAATAAACGGTATCAGTTAACTGACACATACTTTCTCCCAACAATGTAAAAAAGATGTTAAAAGCTTCAAACATTAATGTCTTGATGACTCAGTCGGATAGCTACCGGCTGAGCAGCGCTCGTTTGACCCTACGCGCATATGTGACTTTTAACAACGTACTGTGTTTACCGCTAAACGAAAAATTGAATTTTCTCCGCAACCACTTGACGTAGAGCAATAATTTAAAATACTGGATTATTTAGTTTTTTGAGCTTGATTTAATGGTGATAAGTAAAATTTATTTCAAAACAACAGCTATTTTGAAAATCCAAAAAATTGATTTTTGAAACACTTTTTACTCTATAACTTTTGAACGCGAGTTTTCCCGGAGATGCGGGTGGTGTCATTTTATTCACCATTTTAAGCTTAATAAACCACAAAATTTTAATCAAAATCGTTACAGCAGTTTTTGAGAAATTTTGATTTTTGATGATTTTTGAGGGTTTTTGGGGGTAAAATACCCTTAAAAATCAAAAATTCAAAAAAATGAAAAAAACGCCTGGAATTATTGTGGATTTGGACCTATGTACCAAATTTAATTAAAATCGGACCATTAGGGCATTCTCTAGCTCTGTTTACATCCTGACACACACACACACACACACACACACACAGACAGACATCATTCCGAAAACCAATTTTTTGGGCTCAGGGGGAACCAAAATGGATAAATCCACCAACAACTCAAATTCGAAAATTTTGACGAAAACAATACTTTCTCCATTATTATACTATGGTATAGAGGGAGAAAGTAAAAGTGAGTCCTCACTCTGACTTTACAAGATACAACAAGTATGTTCAGCCTCACTCAGTTGAAAAGTGTTCAGAATGATAAAGGAGTCACACTTGATTGAATTTTTAGCGAATTTCCCATAGGGAAGAAGCTATTACCTTATGTCTCATGGTAAAGCCCGGAACCATGTTACTTTTTCATTTTGAGGTGCCCTGAGACAAAAATAATAGTATATATATATATATATATATATATATATATATATATATATATATATATATATATATATATATATATATATATATATATGGGGTGAGTTTCCTAAAGACGGAGTACTTCTTAAGAGGGACCTCCTTTACTTTTTTTATGTTGCTTTGAAGTATGTATTTCACTTTTCAAAATTTCCCACCATTTTTCCAATATGGCGGCCAACTTTAAAAATTTGTTATGGAAAATCCTATACTTTATGATGTTTTTGAAATGTAAATGTAATTTTAAGCCTCTTTTATTCATTGGTATTTTTATCTAAACATACGGTTAGGAAGCTAGAGACAATTAAATTTAATTTTTAGTTTCATAAGAATAACATGGGGCAAACTTTTTCCGCCCATATCTCGGAAAACCGTTCAGTAAAATAAAAAATTCTCATGAATAAAAATGTCTTAAATTGATATTTTAAAGAACATTTGTTCATAATAACATAGTTTTTTGTATTTTGTTTTTTGTTCACTACATTAGAAAGAAGTTAATTTATGCGTAAATTCTATTTCTTATTAATACATGCTAACATTGGATACGTTCATAAGCTTGCGCCCAGCATTTTCAGTGCCTGCCAACAGAGGCTGCCAGTATCGGGGATCTCGCTGGTCAAAAATTCTCGAAGTTCTCCAAAAAAATTCTCGATCAAAGTTGATCCAACTTTGATCCATTATAGCTTGATATATATTTAAAATAAAAAATAAATAAAAACTACATGAAATAGCTCAAGTCTTTATCTTTCAATAAAAACCCGTACTAGTTTTATTGAACTTAAAATAAACTTGGAAAATTAATTGTAGCAGGTGAAGCAGTATTGCATGACGTTCTGAAAGCGGCTCTTTAGCCCTATTTTAAATCTACTTACTCCTTATATTGGCCGATCTCAATCAGAAATTGACTTCTATTACTACGCTAAAAATATGTTTTAATCTTCGAGTGTAATTTGGTTTGGTTTAAATCTCTAGCTATACACTAAATACAAACATATTCAAATTCAACCAATTCCAGACTTTTCAGCACCCTATAATATAGACAATGACTTCGATTCTACAAAGAAAAACATATGTTTAAAACATATCTTTTGATTGTCTTAAAGTGCTTTGGATGAAAAAAAAAACCTTTTATTAAATTATTTCAAAGTGTTGGACGTCTAACTACAAATAAAGCACATAGGTAAAACACTGTTTTTGCAGGAACATTTCAGTGTTTTTATTTAATCATATTACAGTAGTGACTTTTTGGCCTGTTTGTGAAACTCATCAGAGATGAGTGGAGTTCAGTGGTACGACAATTATTTTAAGAGTATCCAAATTTCCCTATTTGGTGGAGGAGCGGTAGTTTTCCTTCTGGCGCCGGGTAAAGTAGCGAAGAGAACACTAAATTACTCGCAGTCGGTGTCCTGCACGATTTCATGCTGTCCACGTCTATCACTTGGGTCAAATTATCTACAATCAAAGTCGGCCAAGGAGTAAATTGTGATAAACACAATCAAAAGCCAAAGCCTTATTTGATATACCTAAAAGACATGTCGGTAGTTCTTAAGATGGAGTACTTATACAGGGCGTTTCAGAACTCCCTACCAATATTTTAGGGCATTGTTCCTGGGTTAAAAACATATTTAAATATCATATTTAAATTGTCCGGAAGACTCAAGTTACTTACACAGCCGCCATTTTGTTTTTTACACATAATAATTTTTATTTCCGTAACGGATGGTTGTATTCAAATCATATTTGGTATTAATCTTTATCATAACAATGTACATTCCCAAGAAAAAAATTAATTTTTTCCACTGTATATATTTTCAAAATGGCGGCCATTTTAAATTTTCAAACTCAAATATCTCAAAATCGGTAAATTTTATAAAAATTTTACAAGACACAAAAAAGTTGCCAAATTAAATTACCTAACCAATGGTGCCAAGTTTGTAAGAATCTGACAACAAATAACGGAGTTATTGCGATTTTTCTTCATAAAAACGCAAATAAGGCCATTTTAACAGCAAAATCAATGTTTTTATGAAGAAAAATCGCAATAACTCCGTTATTTGTTGTCATATCCTTACAAAAAGTGGCACCATTGGTTAGGTAATTTAATTTAGCAACTTTTTTGTGACTCGTAAAATTTTTATAAAATTTACCGATTTTGAGATATTTGAGTTTGAAAATTTAAAATGGCCGCCATTTTGAAAATATACAATGGAAAAAATTAATTTTTTTCTTGGGAATGTACATTGGGATGATAAAGATTAATACCAAATATGATCTGAATACAACCATCCGTTACGGAAATAAAAATTATTATGTGTAAAAAACAAAATGGCGGCTGTGTGAGTAACTTAAGACTTCCGGACAATTTAAATATGATCTTAAGATATGTTTTTAACCCAGGAACAATGCCCTAAAATATTGGTAGGGAGTTCTGAAACACCCTGTATACTTACTTAGTTCCTAAAAGGTCACCCAGGGCGCAAGTGGCGTTGGATCCGTCTATTGCTGTTCCCAGGGGACGCAGATGTTTTTGTTTTGATGGAGATTTTGTAGGTTCAGGATTTCCAAGACTAGGTTTTCATCCCTACAGGTTTTCAAAATTTCAATGTTAATCTTGTGGACGAAGGGTAATTGATTGATTCATTTTACAGCTGTTGTATGTAATTAAAAATCAGGATGAACCGATTTTCAGTTATAAAATATTGAAATACAATTCAAACTACTTAATTGGTTTCAGATCTATTGAGTTTTTTGTTGAATTTCGGTCTGTAAACGATTTCTAGTATAACACTGCATTGCATGATAAAGGCTTGTGCTACTTGATTCGCTTTTGGATATTATAAATCCATATAATAAAACAGAATAATAAAACATTGCAAAAATGAGATTATCATGCCCCTTCTAAATGTAATTAACGCCTCAATTGAACAATCAACAGTACCTAACGCAGCGAAAATGGCAATTATCTATCCAAAACACAAAAAAGGAGAAAAAACTAACATCCGTAACTATAGACCAATCTCCATACTACCTACACTCTCTAAATATATCGAGAAAACTATCCATAATCAATTAATAGAATATCTAGAGAAGAAAAATAAAATATCCAACTCTCAACATGGTTTCAGAAGCAATAGATCGACAAACTCAGCCCTTGCAGTACTCTGCGATGAAATCACAAAAACATGGGAAAACCGAGCTCAACCATCAGGAATTTTCTTGGACATTGAGAAAGCATTCGACAGTTTAAATAGAGAAATACTAATTAACAAACTACGCCAACTAAATATTACAAACAAAGCCTTAGTTTGGATAAAAAACTATCTCTCAAACCGCAAACAACTAGTCCAAATTGAATTCAACATTAACAACTATGAAACCATCTACAAATCATCTATACAAACATCGTTTCAAGGAATTCCTCAAGGATCAATATTAGGACCTCTATTATTCTTAACGTATATAAACTCTTTTCCAAACAATCTACCAGAAACAACCTCATGTATAATGTTTGCAGATGACACCACGATCTTGACCCCAACACAAAACTCAGCAGTACCCCACCTTCAAAAAATAAATATTGAAAATATCCTAACCACATCAACTCAGGCGTGCAAAGAAATAGACCTTATAATAAATAAACAGAAAACGATTGTAATAAACTTCAAGACAAAAAAAAAAAATAATGGCCCACAAACAGACACAGCTGAAGAAACTGTTAAATTCTTAGGTATAACCATCGACCAATATCTAACATGGCACAACCATATCCAGGACCTACACAAAAAACTCTCTCAAGTACTGTATGCCCTGAGAAGACTGAGGAGAATCTCAAACCAAGAAATGACAATCACGGCATATCATGCCCTTTTCTCATCCCACCTGCGTTACGGCATCACAGCATGGGGCGCTGCAAGCGAAACAGACATTCAAGACATTTTAGTACTTCAAAAAAGAGCAATCCGCATCATAAATCAAATAGAACCTAGAGAACACTGCAAACCATTTTTCATATCCAACCATATCCTCACCATTATATCCCTATATCTTTATGAGCTAATAATTCAAATCAAAATCAACCCTCCTCAATTAAGAACAAATTGCCACAACTACAATCTTAGAATTAAGACAAACTTTGATCTCAACCAACACAGATTAACCAAAACAAGTAAAACCCCAAACAATATGGGCATTAAAATGCATAACCTTTTACCAAATCAACTAAAAGAAATAAACAACATTCAATCTTTCAAAAAAAAAAAACTCAAAGAATACCTGCTCAACCGACCCTACTATAAACTCTCTGAGTTTATAGAGGAACACAAATAAACACGGCTCTACACACCACACACACTACACTAACACAACACAAAGAAGAATTGACGATTCCCCGGTCTCTAAGGACTGCGGCAGAAGACATCTATGGTAAATGGTAAATGGTAAATATAAAAGCGACGATATGACGAATTTGTGATAAAATCACGAATGGGAGGTATTTTGAAGTGTTTCTTTGGCTTTGTGTTTTTTACTGCTTGACAAGATATGCGCAAATTGCGCATTTATGGCCGACGTGAGCATTTTGATTGATATACGTGGTATATAATAAAGGCATTTTATTTACATTACGAGACCCCACGAGTTACAAATATTACTCCCTGGTTATACTCGTTTCCATTTTGGCGGGCCGGGAGCAGAAGACCAATATCTGTCCTGTCCTGTCAGAGTTAGCCCTTTGTTGTTTGTTTGGAACAGGGGTTTTTTACTTTGAATTTTATATAAGTTATCATACTTTCACAGTATTTGAAAACGTTTTGTGTTGTTATGTTATTAGCTAGTTTATATTTAAATGTTTGTTCGACTTTTAGTTAGTGTTATGTATGCTAAAATTCCCAATGAAGACGTGTAGACATTGATAAAATCAAAACATTCTCTACTTAGATTTTACGAGGTAAGATTATACATTATACGTACGGTACCATTATTTCAACCTAGCGAGTATCAGTGGCGAAGACTGTATTCAGAATGTTTGATTTTCATCTTGATGATGTTGAATCTTGGCCATAGATATTTCAAAGCTGGTTTGCAATTCAGTGGTACTGAACAACAAGTTAACTTAGGACTACAAAACATAGTTAGGCCTAATTTTTGTAAGATGCAATATTTATTGTAAGAGGCCAGCTGGATGTGCATTGGCACTAAAAAAGTACTTAAAATAAAACCAAGAGAGAATTTTTATTTCTTTAGAAACTAAAATATTTGAAAAATAACCTACTAAGTTTACCTATTTAGTTCCCTTTAGAATGTAATTTTTTTACTTTATTCTAAGATATTCTAGGCCTATTCAAATTATTTGCTATAAATAAAGGGTACAGATTCATGTAGCCCCTACACCAGGCCTAATATCAAATGAAAATATCTAAACTTATAGGTCCAGGGTTCCCAAACGTCCCGGATTTTAACTGACAGTCCCTTATTTAGTAAATTTGTCCCGGAGAGAAGTCATCCGGGACGGTAAATGCCCCGTAATAGGCCAAAATCAGAAATTTACTCATGACAAATTTAGTTACGATGCGGTAACAATCTAACCTCAAAATTACAAAATTGTTGCTTATCTTGCATACAAACTGTACCGACCGCCATGGCAAGTGTCTGCCCGTAATCATTAATAATTGTAATTTTTCGGGACCATCTTGTGGTTCAAGTCTTGGAAAACGTCTTCCGTCTGTACAGGGTGCGAACTGCGAACTCAGAGCCGCGCCAAGTCGTCTCCGCTACCGTTTTGATAGGCGAATGCCAGTTTTATCACAACAGTCTCTCGTTACTGCAACTAAAGTAACAATTAACTGTAGGTAACAGTTTTAAGAATTACAAATATAGATTAGTGTAATTGTGTTGAAATATATCGTTTCAAACTAAATCTCTATGTTTTTGTACTACCAACCTAAAATATGAAGAGTAACAAAATGTTCAAACATTATTTTTAACCACCATTTTGGACTCAGGAGTAAAGTATAGGGATGATTACAGTTGATATTGTGATCAGTATTACTAATTCTTGTACCCATGTTATATTAGTGGGCTAAAACTTATTACACAATGTTATATTAGTAGGCTAAAACTTATTACAACATCTGTTCCACATGATTTTGCTATTCATCCAACGGACACTAACATTTTATAATTATGGTAGAAATTAGTGTATCCATCAATAAATAAATAAAAAAATAAACTGATGCCTCATAATGTAGGCCTACAGGGTCAATAGTCTCAAACTAATAAA
Source organism: Neoaliturus tenellus (assembly GCA_030545055.2). NCBI lineage: Eukaryota > Metazoa > Arthropoda > Insecta > Hemiptera > Cicadellidae > Neoaliturus > Neoaliturus tenellus. The sequence continues at coordinate 87,888,728 of CM061533.1, read as the reverse complement.
ATGATGGGTTGCCGCAAATAATTATAGGCTGTGTATGCTATAGTTCTGCATCTAGCTTAAAGTACCCAACTATGTAGAAAATTTCTTTCTCTTTCAGAATATCACCATCCACTTTGGTCAATTTACTCACCATTACATATGCAAATAATTATGAGAACTTTTTTCAGGATTCACAGTGAAAAATTGTTCCCATCAGAAATACACTTAAAAATGCTTTTCAAAGTTTTATTTGTAGTCAAGTTTTGATTGCCTTTAATCGGTATTGTCATAAAGTGACTAAAGGAATATTGTAGATAATTCCATGCTCTTTAAGAACATCCACCTTGGTCGATTTCCTCACAGTTAATAAGTTATTTGCAAAAAAGCTAGGTATATGTACCCTCACATAACGGGGTGAGGTCCCTGTCCCAAAATAGTGATATAATGATAGAGATATAGCCTTTTCATTGTGAGAGTGTTTATTTTTTTAATGTTAGTGTGATTTTTACAGCATACAGTACATAAATCAATCTAAGTACGCCAGGGCTTGAACATTAGTGGTAGTGAGAGTAAGGTACTACACTATAGGGCATATGCTAATGTGTCCGTGAACAGGATTACTTTTGACTGGAACCTCTGATTTTGATGAAATTTGGTACACAGGCAGCATTTACTTGAATGAGATCTCAGATCAGTATGATCAGGCCATGGGGGTTTTATACCGTAATGTTTTAAAGGGTCAAAAAAGGGTTTTGGCTTTTTTACCCACATTTTTAAAATTCAACAACTTTAACTTACAAACCACTTAAAGTAAAAGATCAAAAAATAACTCAGTAAAACAATAAAGTAGCTACCGGTATTTTGAATTTTTAACTTCTTTACCTTTAATGGTTATGGGTGAAAACCAAGTATGTTTCCCATATTATTCTTATGAGAAATCAACAAAACCCTCTATCTGGCTTATTTCTTGATATAAATTGATAAAATTTAGTATAAAAATTCACTAGAAATAGTACAAAACCCATATGGCGGAAAACCTACATACGGTACTCTACTCCCATGGGGAAATTAAAAAAATACCAAACTTCCATTGGAAATTCGCTGATTAATGTACACAGTTGTGCTGTGATGGGAGTATATAATTTTTGCAATGGAAATTTTTTAATTTATTGTAGTATAGGCCTGAATGGTTTTGTTGCAGGTTAACTTAAATATTGGGACAAGAAATTTGATTGATATGGAGACAGATTGCACCAAGAATCTAACAATTGTTGGGCCGCTCTATCAAGGTATTTTATCATGTTATTGCTGTATTCCCCTGTAGCTAGGCTTGCCATACGTCCCAGTTTGACCGGGACAGGCCCGGTTTTTCGCTGTTGTCCTGGTATCGCGGCCAATTTTGCTTTTGTCCCGGTTTTTTGTAAAAATTGAGAAGAAAATAAATTATTAATAAAAAAATAACAATTGGTTTTGTTTGATTTCTTAAAATCAATATTCTAATAACAACTTTTACAATATTAAAGGCATTACTAAATTAGCATGATGATTTAATTTTTAGAAGGCAACCAAATTTAAAGTCAAAATGAAATTTTATGTCCGTAAGGTGTTGGATAAAGGTTGGCTGGACAAGTCTAGTGCATTGTGACGTGGAAGAAATAGACTTATTGAAAAAAGTCTGTTAATAAAATATCAATGACAAGAAAAGGTGATTTATTATTGTTGCACTATGTTTTAATTCAAGAAGGTGTTAAGGCCGTATCTTTTGAGCATATGTTTTTTAACTAACCTATAGCCTTTTTCTAAATAAGTTAAGCTAATTAAAATTATACAACTGCTATTATTTTATTTTTAGTTTTAATTAAATAATAATTCCTTTACAATCTTAAACATTTGCCTTTTTCCAGACTAAAATCAAATATAATATGTATTAGGCCTAGCTATAGTTTAAAAAATATATTTTTTTTGTAACCTTATAAATTTTACATATTTTTGAGACCACATAATCGTTCTCCATTTACACCTGTTGGGGGGGGGGGGGGGGTGAGGGGGTTGGGTTTCATACTGGGCATCCCGGTTTGGTCCTGTAAAATTATGGCAAGCCTACCTGTAGCCTAAGCTATACAACTTGACAATTGTCAATGCATTTCTGTAACGTCCTGTGACAAATAAACAATTTCAATTTTGATTCAGGTAAGAATTGTCACTTATATCTTAAAGCTTTTTTTACCAAAACCTGAACTTACTAGTTATGCATTGTTAATAGAGAATGAATTTGGGTACTGTATCCTAAAGCCGTCCGCAGTTCTTCTGAACTTTTGTTTGTTCGTTGCTAACCTTTTAGAATGTAAATCATATGGCCGGTAATTGTTTATTAGGAACGTTTGTTGATTTTTTGTGTTCGCCGGACAAGTTCGTCACAAATTTTTGCCCAGTGCGGACACGGCTTTTAAGCTTTTTTTTTCCCACATAGCAAAAAAAAGCTTGATTCAAACTTGATTCAAGCTTGATTTTGGAGGCTTGAATGTTTGATTCAAACCTTACCAATCGAGTCTGAAAACTTGATTCAAACTTGATTCAAGGCTCTTAGTCACCGTGATGTGAAATCGATTTCAACTTGAATCAAGTGTTTCATTCAATTCTTTTTCAAGTCACTTTCAAGCCTTTAAAGTCTTGCCTAATCTTTTCAAGTCTTTTTCAAGCATCTTTCGAGCTCTTTTCAAGTGTTTTTCGAGCCCCTTTCAAGCCTTTTTCAAGTCTTTTTCGAGTCTCTTTTGAGCCTTTTTCAATGGATTTTCAAGTCTTTAAATATTTTCAAGCTCTTTTTAAGTCTTTTTCAAGGGCCTTTCGAGCATTTTTCAAGTGTGTGTCGAGCCTTTTTCAAGCCTCTTTCAAGTACTTTTCAATCCTCTGTCAAGCCTTTTAAAGCCTCTCTCGAAAATGTTTCAATTGTTTTTCAAGTCTTTTGCAAGTCTTTCGATTCTTTTTCAAACCTTTATACATTTTTTAGCCTCGTTCAAATATCTTTTAAGTCTTTTTTGTTCTTCTTCAGCTGATATTACACATTAAAGTGGAATAATACATTACGTGGTTAGTGTAATTTATTTAGTTTAGTTTAAAACAGAAATTAGTTAAGTACAAATTAATTAGATTAACTACTTAAGTAGGGGGACGGGGGAGTATCTCGATTTTTAAATTATTTGTAGGATTAATTTGTGAAATTGAGTTAGGCATATATGTAAGTTTATTCCATATTCTCAGTAAAATTTGAAAGTAATTTTTTTATAAGTTCTTTGTTTAGTTAACTTTTGATTATAAACTCAGAACCCCCGTTTTAAAACCACCGTTTTAAAAGGTATGTATGTGTTTGAGTCATATATACATTTAATACCTTTTAAAACGGGGGTTTTAAAACGGGGGTTCTGAGTACATAATCAAAAATTTACTAAAAAAAACTTTAAAAAAAATTACTTTTAAATTTTACTGAGAATATGGAATACACTTAGCCTGCATATGGCCTAACTCAATTTCACAAATTATTCCTACAAATAATTTAAAAATCGAGATACTCCCCCTACTTAAGTAGTTAATCTAACTAATTTGTACTTAACTAATTTCTGTTTTAAACTAAACTAAATAAATTACACTAAAAACGTGATGTATTATTCCACTTTAATGTGTAATATCAGCTGCAGAAGAACAAAAAGACTTAAAGAGATTTGAAGAGGATAAAACATTTATATAGGCTTGAATAAATACAAGACAAAAAACTTACTGAAAATCGGAACAGTAAAATGCACATCAGATAACTTCGGAGTCTGGTAAGAAAGTAATGGCGTTGGCCCGTCTCGTTCCGAAAAATCTATACAAAATCGATGAGAAATCGATCCTCGGGAGCCGCGCACTGCATTGTGGGACAGCGCTGGACGGCTTGTGATTGGTCGGGACGTCGTGCCGTGAATCGGTATCGATTCGAGTTCGATTCGTAAACGTGAATTGGGTTTAGTTGGATAATCAAATTCAAGGCTTACATTGCAATTGAAGGGAGAGGTAAGTTCAAGCCTTCTTTAACTTTTTGGTGCTTTCGAATCGGAATCGATTAGATGATTAAATTCAAGGCTTACAATGACATTAAAGGGAGAAACAAATTCAAGCCTTGATTATCTTTGGTTATTTCGAATCGGACTCGAATAGATGCTCAAATTCAAGGCTTTCGCTGCAATTAAAAATCGAGGAAAAGGCAAGGCTTGATTTAAGCTTCCTTGCTATCTGGGGTAGTAATCAATTTTTTTGTGTCAACCTATAACAAAATTTTTTGTGATTGTAGGCCTTTAAAGGATGATGGAATAAAAAATGGCAAGCAATAAACATTGCCTTAATATCATGTTGCCAAAATAAAATAAAAAATCAATAACTGCTAATAGGACTACATTAAATATTTTGGAGCTGAGTTTGTTACACATTCAGCAGAGTTTAAAGCCCTTTAAAATGATGCATGATATGCAGATTTTTCCAATTATAATGTATTCCTTGTAATTTTCATGAATAAGTACACAGTGGATTCCTTTATAGATGACATAGTGGTATCTATCAATTTCCCCAGGTTTGACATTGCAAACTATCTCACTCTTCTGTGGAGTATGGTAACAAAGCTTTTGATGAAAATTCCAAATTGTCCACTCTTCCACGTAGTAAAGTATGAAAATCCTTAACTGATTATCTGTTTGTCACCTTTATGATAACTTACATTCATAATTCAAAGGGGTTTTAAATTCTGATCGTTTTGTCACAAAAAGATCAACTTTATCAAGAATTATAACGTAACTATTTTGCATTTCTAAATCTTGGTACAGTGGAACTGGATAATTCAAACCTCAAGAGACCAGTAAAAAACTTTGAATTATTCAAAAATTTGAATTAAGGAACTTCTTAATAAGTAGTACCAAAAATAATAAAACTTCATATTTTCCTCAAAACTCTTAATTAAAATGACAATTTTTAAATATAAATAAATCGATTAACGCCTATAAACAAGATTAAAATAACCTTAAAACAAATTTCTATTTTGATAAATTCCCCAAAGTAACATTTTAATAATAACCATAAAATGTGTTCAGCAATATTTTAACTGCTGTAGACTACAAACTTAACTCATACTCGTACCGTACCTTACACTCACACAGTACACACTCTAAACATTACTGTACGTGAAAACTACAGTACAAGTAATCACTTTCCACAACAAAATAAAAGACAACTTCAAAACTATGTTAACAATCTAGACGTCATAAAAACCGAAATACACAGTAGCCCAGATGACTGATACACTTGTGTAATAAACCTTTTCAGAGAAAACTAAGGCTTAATTTAGCAAAACTTGACTTACACAAAACATCTTTAATAAGAATAAGTAAAGAAACGAATAAAACAAATCTGACAAAATAAATACAATCAGAAATACAATACATGAAAAAAACAATCAGGTGTGATAACAAAATATGAAAATATACTACATTTTTCCCCTCTAGATGATTTCATAATCATTAACTTATCTGGTAATTTCTTTTCTATTGTGGATCTACAAGGCAGTATAAGATCAGAGTGAGTGGAACATTCACTTTAAATGTTCTCTGAATCTATTGAGAAATGATTTTATTTTCGAACGGTTGGAGAACAATGCCAGATTGGTTTGATATGCTTTGGCTCTCTTCATTGGTATCAGTTAGTGGGTAGTTTTCATCCCCTTACCGTGCCAATTGTCTGAGGGATAAGATTGATTTTCTTCTATTTTGTTTCTTATCAATGAATACCTGCAGAGCCGGCCCGGGGGTAAATTACCGCCTGTTCGAATCATGGCTGGTGCGCCCCCCTGGGTAGTTTCGAGAATTATTTGTACGTTTCATATTTATATTTATTAATTTACGGCATTTTTGGGTTTTATGTCAAAGTTTTATAATAGTAAATTTTTACAATTGTTTATTCTATGTGTATATTTTTAGCGAAGTTTCCTACAGGGAATGATACATTTTTTTTTGAGGTCCTCAGAAGCTGAAAACACCGTTCGTTTGATTTGATATATATGCATGTATGTACATATATATATATATATATATATATATATATATATATATATATATATATATATGTATGTATATATATATAAATATGTGTATATATATGTGTGTGTGTGTCCATGAACACGATAACTTTTGAACGCAACCTCCGATTTTGATGAAATTTAGTACATGGGTGTAAACCATCATTTACTTGAACGAGTTCGTGAACCAGAATGATTGTACTATATTTATAGGAACAGGGTTTTATGGGGTTTCAAAAGGGTCAAAAATGGGTTTTTGGCATTTTATGACCTTAATTTTTTTAAATCCAACAATTTTAATCTACAAACCATTTAAAAAAGCTAAAAAAATAAACAGTTTAGTATTTTAAACAACATCGATTGTTACCAATTGAACGTCTTTAGGTAAAGGTTGAGGTATTCTTTTCAGCTTTTCAATGAAGTCATCAGAGTTTTTTACATACGACATCAACTCTTTTACAAATGGTTGTAGGAATGTATCTACGTAAGCAGATATTCTTTCTGTTGGGGCGCCGATGGATGCAATCATTGCAATGATGATGGTGGTGGAAAAATATTTTTATGGACTTTTGTTAATAAATAAAAGGTTGGCGTTTGGGGTTCTTTGTTTACTAACATATCAATTAAATATTCTTTTATACCCTCTGAACTTGCTTTTGCTTTGATATAGTCACATATATTGTTGTTTATTTCAGTAGTTTTATCTTCCTTTAGGAGTTGATACGTTTTTGAATCATTGAGTTGTTTGTACCTTCTGCAATATAGCCTGATTTGTTCATTATAACTGTTACGTTACCTTTATCTGCAGGCTGTATAATTATACCATTGTTGGTTTTGAGGGATGAAATCGCTTGAAACTCTTGATTAGATAGATTCTTTCGTCTGGGCAGATCGTCGGGAAAAACTCCTTCTATCTTGATTCTTTTTTTGAAAACCAACTTTTCCTTTGTTGTGCCAAAACTGGACATCTAGCGATGAAATGAAAAACATTTTTGTTTACTTGTAAGTTACACAAGGAATAGTGAAAGTTTGTATCTGTTAGCCAGGGTTTGAAATTAAGGTTAATTCCTTTGGCTCGAGCCTTCATTCCCCATCGTTTCAAGTCAATATTAATATTATTATCTGCAAGGTAAGAGCGCTGTCCAAGTTCAAGGTTGAGAGAACTGTACAAGTGGTGATTCTGGGATTCTCGCGCCGCCTGCAGCCATGCCTGCCTGGCCTCCCCCCTCACAGCATCCACTACTATCATCAGTTGGACACGCGTTGGTTCTAAATTTTCAATATCGAAACTGATATCTATGTCGTATTTCCGCCATTGCTGTTTCCATTCCTTACACCATGACAAATTTCTTAAAATTATTTGCTTTGCGAGAATATTGGGGAGTCGGTTATCCGGAAGCGCTAAATAATTCATTAAATAGTCAACGTGAGTTACAATAGTGAAATTGTGCACCTTTTCCAATCCTGTTTCTAAATATAAAAATTAATTTGGCACATTTGTTGGAAGGCCGAAAATCCTTTTAATAAACAGTCGAAATATACCCTCAACACTTGAAAATTCATGAAAGCCCCAAATCTGACATGTGTAGCACATTATTTTTTTAAATAAATAAATAATTTATTCACCTCAGACATGTAAACATGCGTTAGGCATACTTAATCTAACTTAAATATAATACATAATAGGTTTTGTATGCTAATTTCTTCCATATGGTATCTTCTTTTTCATCAATATAAATTCTTTGGGTTCTTCTTTTTTTCATAAAAACTTTCAAGTGAATATAAAGGTTCTTCCTCAAGTAAATTTTTTAACACTTTCAATTCTTTTGATGATTTTATTTCTAATTTATAATTTGTTTTAGTAAAATTTATAATTTTCCGTGATATTTCATGGGGAGATTTTTCATATAAAGCTGTTCTATGAAATTTCGTAGGAATTAACGTTGAATTTCTGGTTTGGTAGTTATATTTACATTCTTCATATATGAATTCTTTATTCTTCAAATAAAATTTTGCCATTTCATAAATGTACAAGCCAAATACTGTTAAAATTCTGTTGTTTTTAAATAAATCGTAACAATGTTCCAAATGGTGTACATAATTTATAATTCTGATAGCTCTTTTTTGTATTCTAAAAATTTTTATTTGATTTTTTATCGAAGAATAGAAAAATACTGGTATACAATAATTTAAAGTGTTTTGAAAGAAAGCAAAATAACACATTTTTAGAATATGTCTATCCACACATTTTGAAAGGATTCTAAGACTAAAACATACTGAATTTAATTTCTTTACTATATTTTCGACGTTGGTGTTCCATGAAAATTTTTCATCAATTTTTATACCAAGGAGGGTTGAGTTTTTTACAACTGGAATCTTTTCATTTTCACAGTGTATTTCCTTTATTTCATTTAATTTATGGTTTTTATAACATATAATATTTGTTTTTTTACAATTAAGGCATAATCCATTTATTTTAAACCATTCATTTATATTTAATATTGTGTAGTTTAATTTCAATTTCAAATCTTCTTGACTTTTGGCTGATACAATCGCACAAGTGTCATCTGCATACTGTAAAATTTTTCCGTATTTTATATTTGCTGGTAAGTCAGATACATAGAGATTGAATAATAATGGACCCAATATTGATCCTTGAGGAACCCCTATATTGATTATTTGCCATTGGGAGTTTGATATTGTATGGTTTTTTGTTCTTATGCTGACTCTCTGTTTTCTATTTCTTAAATATGATGAAATAATATCACTAAAAATTCCTCTTATCCCAAAGTTTTCAAGTTTTCTTAATAGTATGTTGTGATTTATGCTATCAAATGCTTTTGTGAGATCACATTGTATTGTAGAAATATAATTTTTATTTTCTATGTTCTTGGATATTATACTTACATAATTTGTTAAAGCATCTAGAGTAGATCTATTTTTTCTAAAACCAAATTGTTCTTCATTTAAAATTTTGTTTTGTGAAATGAAGCTTACGAGTCTTTCATATATGATTTTTTCTAGAATTTGATAGAATATTGATCTAATCAGTGCTTTAAAAGCAAAAAATTTTGAACACAATGGAATCTTACTATTTCCAAAAAAAATCATGCCATAACGAATTCATTGCGAATTTTGAAGAAACAGATTTTTCCCTAAAATGACTTTCCCAAGACAGTTTTGTTGTTATTGTTACCCCTAGATACTTATACTCATTTACTACGTCTATTAGTTCCCTTTTATAAAACCATTTATCCCTATAACCATTGACTTTGTACACTGCGTGAGTAGACTTCTCATAGCATAGGCGTGTGTGAAGCATATTGACAGCGGTGTGATCTCGTGCGGCGTCCATCGAAGTACAAGTAACATATGATAGATAAATCAGTATTACCACTCTTCTAAACCAAGGATGAAACATTTTATAACTGAAAGTTATGTTTATGTTTTGGTAAAATGTTTTGGCAGCACTGTAAATTCAGCTGAATAATAACAACATCAATGGCAGCGACTCTGGTGCGGCGTCCACCGAACTTCCAAATTTTCGCCTCAAACTAAATGCATTGGATGAGAGGTCTATTCACGTTAGTGTACATAGTCAATGATATAACTTAACTTTCCACCTTTTCTAAAAACCATGATTTTAGATTTTTTTTATTCACTCGCAAACTCCACAAATCACAATACCATTCAAGATTATTAATCATCAGCTGCAAAACTGTTCCGGTCGGGGCAAGTAACACGAGGTCATCCGCATATAATAACACATTTACTTTTAAGTACATCTTTATGGCATTTTTTTACCTTAAGTTTCAAATGCTGTTGATAGTTTTTCACCAATTTCTGTCTCATTCCATAATACATAGTTATAATTATGATTCCATAATACATACGAGGTATATTCGGAAAGTAAGTTCCGTTTTTAAATAAAAAAAGAACAAGTACAGATACAGCAAAAAAATTTATTGCATTCAAATCTACAACTCTTACTTATTTTTCGACATAACTCCCGTGATTTTCCAGGCATTTGTCATAGCGTGGCACAAGTTTTTGTATACCCTCTTCGAAGAATTTTGCCGCCTGTGTAGTCAACCATGATGTAACACGTTCTTTCAGCTCTTCGTCGCTGTTTAACCGCTGACCGCCAAGGAAAGACTTCAGATGGAGTAACAAATGAAAGTCGCTAGGAGCGAGGTCGGGGCTGTACGGCGGGTGGTCAAACACGTCCCAGCCAAAGCCCTGAAGGAGTGATTTTGTCACATTGGCAGTGTGTGGTCGAGCATTATCGTGAATGAAAACCACGCCTTTTGTCAGCATTCCTCGGCGCTTGTTCTGTATTGCGCGGCACAGTTTCTTGAGCGTTTCGCAATAAACATCTTTATTGATTGAAGTCTTTCCTTGGCGGTCAGCGGTTAAACAGCGACGAAGAGCTGAAAGAACGTGTTACTACACAGGCGGCAAAATTCTACGAAGAGGGTATACAAAAACTTGTGCCACGCTATGACAAATGCCTGGAAAATCACGGGAGTTATGTCGAAAAATAATGTAAGAGTTGTAGATTTGAATCAATAAATTTTTTTGCTGTATCTGTACTTGTTCTTTTTTTATTTAAAAACGGAACTTACTTTCCGAATATACCTCGTATTTATAATTATGATTCCACCATGCTGGATGTACACAAAAAATATAAATATGCTAATATTTTTTTTGCTTAGATAGACCATAAGTGGCAAGTCCCATTTCAAATAATTATTTTTCAGATACCAATAAGAAATTGGCTGATTTTTATCTTGAAAAAGGAGACCAACTGAAGGGTATATATCATTTGACGGAGGCCCATGGTGCAACCCTAAGACAGCAGACGGTCATTAGATTTGACTACAAGGATGATCTGTAAGTTCCTTGATTTAAACTTAGTTTGAAATATTAACTCGACCGCCTACCTTTTTTTATATCAGAGTCAATTTAGAAAATAAAGTTTACAAAATAAGTTTTAAGTATAATACACATCATATAGACATAGGCGTCCCCAGTGACCAAATTAAAGTGAACTCTCCTGGGTGAACTCTCTTGCGTGAACTCTCCTGGGTGAACTCTCCTGTTTGAAAGTAAACACCATTGGATGTGATGTGTTTGTTTACCGTCATTGCGGTAGACACCAAATCTGAATTATTTTTAGTTTAGTTTTTGATATCGAGTAAAAGCATAGGCTGATGTCATGATAATCAGTAGATCCCGTGAAAGTACAAAAAAAAAATTATAATCAATTATTATATTAAATGATTTGAAGTGTGTGTTAACAAATAAAAGCTAGGGCTATTATGATTTGATATGTTTTGTTTTTGTTACCTCTGAGATAGTTTTACAGTGAGTCGGTACCTAGCAATAATCACATGTATATATGTATTGAAATTCCAAATAAAAATTTAGCATGTATAAATATTATATAATAATGAAATTGGTAGTAAAATTTTTAATTTATTCTCTTTGATATATTTATTACACTTTGCAACTAAATGCTATGGTAAGTAGACAGCTTTTGTTTTCAACAAAATCTATGAAATGCCCTGTTTTTGTGCTATAAAAAGTTAGAATACATTTTTGTATTCACTGAAAATGTTATAAATTTAGACACATCTTGAGATTTTTTGTAACATAGGTAAATCTTACGGTAAACGCTTAGTGCTATTTTTTAATTGGAAAATTTTACATGTATTAAGTTACACAGTAAGTTATAGTTCAACTGTATGAGTTATGTCTAATGCTAACTATTGATCACTTTTCAACTAGGTTTTGTAGCTTCAATCGGTAAAAATACCTAAATCAGCCATTATTTGAATAGAGTTTATTGTTTATCGTACATGCAAAAACTCTCTACTGCTCACTGGCAACACCACCTAGAACACAAAGCCGGAGTGCTGCCATTTTTGTTTGCCTTTTAGCATCAGCTGATAGCGAAAACAAAAACATTTTCCACTCAACCCTAACCCTAACAACTAACCTAGAGATGTACTACAATGGAATGTATTCATTTCCAATATTTCATTTTAAAAAAGGAACCTATAGTCCTAAATATTATGAATTATTTGCTTTCGCTTTATGAAAATGTTTAAAAAATTGCCTAACTCAAATAATTTTATATCCTATCTTAAAATATAGTTTTGGGACACAAAGTGATACTAATTTTTACAGGAATTAAAAAATTACAATAGTTGACTATCGGTAGGCCTAACTATTATTTGGCCTCTAATGAAATTGTTGGCAATACCATTTATTTAGCCCACACACGGCACTTTTCTAAACTATGAGTATGAAATGTGTACAAATATTTAACCACAACGATTCAAACATTTTATTTGAAAATAATATATTAACTGGTAGGCTATTCGTTATAATCAATGAAATATAGTAATGCAATTAAAACTTAGTGCTGCTTGGATTGAAAAATGTCTGTTGTTGTATTTGCTATACCACTTTCGTCACTTCTGAGTCAGGTTATTGGCGTATCCTCTTAATTCTTCACAGCAACATCATTGATTGTAGCTTCTTAATTAAAATTTATAAATCAGATCCTGATGCTTTCAATTAATTTTCATGAGTATACTGGAAATGAATCTTCACACGCTCAATCTCGGTAGGCCTATCCATGATAGTTTCATGAACTTTTAAAAAAAAGTTGCTAGCAGGCAACCATGGATTCGTTGATATAATTGATGCTTAACGTTTAGCCCAACCATCTAGAAGGTACTTTCTGATTATTAGGTAAATTAAATACACCTCTTTCTTCCTCATTGTTGTCAGTACAATCTTTCTAATCTTCCAAAGTAAAAATTGTTTAGCATGGTCGTAATGCAACACACAAAACTATTCAAAACACTCAGATATTTAAATTGAACCTTGAGTCAATATGAAATAACCATATTTTTATAAACGAAATTGTTATTGAATGAAAAATCAGTTTTAAAACACCATACACTATACATTACAAATTTTTAAAACAAAACACGAGAAAATTTTATTGAAGTTTACGAAAAACAGCCCATGTAAACAAAAACAAACTATTGTTTTGACAGTGCCTTTTAGGTGACGTCACAAGGCATTTGACGTCAGAGCGCTCCGGCTTTGTCTTAGTAGCAGGTGTTGTCACTGGTCAAAATTTATATACTTTAAAAAATATTTTATATCTGAAACATCTGTTCTTTCTTATGTGTTTGCATTTATTTGTTCTTACAATTGCTGTCTAATTCAATCGATTACCGTTCTTCCATAATATTAACTTTGAAAGTCTGTAGGGCAAAGAACTAGATCCGATGTGAATTATAGTCCCATTTGTCCATCTACAAGACACTACCTTTCTAACGGTATGCATAGATTTCTCCTACAATGCACACTAGCCGAGAAAAAAGGAGGAAAATAATCAATCTAGTTTTTAATAAATAGATATTGATTATAAAGTTAACATCGATTTATACAGAATTAAATTACATTTAGTTCAAAGAAGGAAGTATGTATTAACTACGAAATTTAGACGATTTTGAACAAAATTTTAACTCCTCATTGGTTTTGAATACCCTTGTAATGGTAAAAGGGTTGAAAGATGAGTTTGGTGTGTCACCTTCATAGAGCACTCCCGGTTGCTGGTTTCTGCCCCAGGATGAGCTGGTTCTTGCCTTATTAAAATCTGATTTATATTTATCTTCACATGCACTAATTCCCCAGAAAGCGAGTGTGTAATTTTCATGAATGAGCCCACATCTGATTCCTTCGTGGATGACATTGTAATACCTATCAATAGACCGCGACGAGGCGCTGCAGACTATCTCTTCTTTCTTTGTATGTAGGGACCAGTGCTAAGATCATAAACCCTGGTTATTTTTTCATGTATCTTGTAAAATAACATAATTCGTAACTGGTTATCTGTTTGACAGGAAAATCCATTTCCAACGTACAATAATCCATCCAAACTGATGATGAAGTTGTAAATGAACCCTTGTTCCTCAAATCGTATTTCGGAGAATGCGACACACGAGAGTGGATCATCACACATTCCAGATCCATGAGAGTAATTTGCGACATCTATTAAAATTTTATCAACCGGCATAAATGGTCGGCACAGTTCTCTAACATCATAACGTTCAATGTCCACAGTCTGTTCAATCATACATTCTTCGCTCCCCTGCTGCATTAATGCTAAACATACTAGAACTATAAACAAAAAAACACAATTCCCTGAAACGTAGGGATATTCACGACATTTCCGAATCATCTCGACAGCACAGTCTTTGACTTTCCGCATCGTAACATCAGTCCTCTTCGGATAAGGGAAGAACATCAAGTTGCTTTATTCATTTTGACGGGTAAATGCAACTGAGCACTCGTTCTGCAACATTCTACAACTCCGCCTGCCGAACGGAACAGACGAAACTGAAAACCGGTCACTGTTTGGCTACCACGTGGGGGAATCGGAATATAAACACAGTGACAAGTGAATAATGACCGCGTCAGCCCCATTATGCTGAATCCTCACAAGGACATCTTACACAACTGTGGGCAATGCGGTACTAGCATTTTACTTATTGCTCAAGTTGACTTAACCTATTTTTGTGCTGGCTTTTTATTAAAGAAAAAAATAATTCCTTTTTAATAATATTTGTAAATTGTGATTTCTTTTACTAATAATTTAATGACACTTGAGAAGAAATGATAAATTTATCATATGTACATATATACATATGTAATTACATATGTACCGCATATTTGTTATTTATACGTAAGAAGTATTGTAAATTAGCTGATGTGTAAACTAGTTTTATGCTGTGATCAATTTAACTAAATACTGTAATCTCAAAACCAACCATTTGGGGTAGACCTAGAGCTGTAACGACAAGAGGACTCTCCTTTTAAAACCTTTTTTTTTATATCAAATGCATGTGCCTTTGAAGTATAATTGAACATCCTATAAAAAATGAATAATAATTACTTACATAAAATTATTTTGAGAAATTTATTTAATTCACAAATTTGTTTTTGAAAGATTTACTAGATAGTTTTTTTTCTGAAAGTTAGAACACAAAATCTTTTAGTTCATACAGTAGAACCTCAATAGTTCGACTCTCGATAGTTCGACACTCCTGATAGTTCGACATGGTCCATGACAACTTAACATGTTAATAATGACCGATAGTGTCCATGTTGGAGCCTGACAAAAGTGAAAATGTAAACAAATTGGCGAATGATTTGAATTTTATTTAGGTTAAAGTTCAATTAGGTTATGGTTTCACTAAAAATTTAGTGTTTCCTAAACTCAAATTATGATTTTTATACTCCCAGAGTTAAAATTTCTCATATACTTCCTATAGTTCGACATTTCGATAGTTCGACACTCTCTAAGTCCACAAAGTGTCGAACTATCGAGGTTCTAGTGTATTAAAAAAAAGTTTGAAATACTATTGCTAAAGAAAATTTTACCAAAATTTTTTAGTGTAAGAAAATGTTTTACAAGAGTTGTGCAGCAATATACTGCGCAATATATTAATTTCATAGAATAATTATATTCATTGTTCTAATTCACACGGGTTAAACATTTCTTTTTGATACATTTTGTTTGAATTGTTTATGGTAGACATACGTTTCAATAAAAAGTTATTTTGGTAAACTGTAAGATCATACTACTCTACTTTTTTTTTTAAATTCTACACCTATGCTTAAAATTTTTATGTTTGTTTTGTTTTCAGGATTAAAAATAGTAAAAATCAGTCTAAAACTAGTATTCCCATCCAACATGGACTAGACAAAACTTTGGTGGACTTTGAGAGTGAATGGGCCAAGCAAAAGGAAAGCGGTCTGATGGCTCGCTTAAAGGAAATGCCCCAAGGTATTTTAATTTAAGATTTTTTAGTAATTGAATGGCTCCCTCCAGTAACGTTGTAAGGGAAAATCCAAATTTTACAGGAACTATAAAAAACGTATAACAAACCAACTAAATTTATTTTAATATTTTTTTGGGTTAAATATATGTGTACAACAGTATAACTTGTCATCATAAGGAATAACAAATCAATATAAATTGTAGAAACGTTGTAAAAGTTGTAAAAAAGTTGTAACAAAAAACGTGGTTTTAGAATTGCAGTGACGTTGTTAACAACAGTTGTTTTGTATATTGTATACAGGTTAAATTGTATACCTATTAATAAAAGATAGAAATAAATACATAAATCATAAAATTTAAATATATTTCAATAATTTATTGTCGGTTATAACAATAAATTATCTCAATTTTTGAAAAATATTGTTCTATAGCACTTTTGGGTTAAAATTTTATTTTTTGAAGATTTTTAGCAAATTTAAATATAGAGAATACACTGTTATGGTAGTAGTCAAGAAAAAACCTAAGCTCAGTACTATGTTACTTTTTTGTCTTAAGATCTAAAGAAGCAAAAAAAAAAAAAAAGAAAATACAAATTCATACATCTATTTATTTATTATTTATATGCCCATTTTCAAAACATGGGTTAACACAACTCAGTTCAAAATTAAGGAAACTACTACAGTAAGAACAATGCAATTTTAAGCAGCAAGAAGAATGTAAAAGTATGTAGCCCCTAATAAATTTTAACTAAAATATTAAACTTAGTAAAATATTATTGGCTTTATAACCAATCGTAAGTTCATCATCAACAAATCAATTCACACTTTAGGAAAACATATTGCATGTGTAATTTTCATAGAAATGTTTACAATTTCATGTTCTTCATTCGTGTGTTGACATATTGTTGACGGCCTGGCCTGATAATGATACAATGTGTGCCCGTGCTGAAGACCCCTTTGTTCGGAATTTTTTAAATTATTTTTACCAGGGGACACGCCATTACAAAACACAAAACGATGGTTTATACCTTGTTTTTTTTTTGACTCCAGGTATCAGGGGTTGTCAATTTAACTAAAACATATCAAGTTAGACTACAAATACACTTTAGTTGAAAGAAGAATGAAATTTAGTTCAACATTTTTAAAAGATGTAACGGCAGACACTGTAACAGCGCTCCCCAATAAATTATATTTCCTAATATTCAGGGACCGCTGTTACAAATGATTGAATAATGAATTTTCACAAAATTACGCCGTTACTGATGACAGCCATATTGGAACACTAATACTCTGTCTAACAACATAATCCAATAAAATAATATCAATTTCCTTATATCTGCAGAATTGTAATTTATAAAAGGGACAGAAGTTACATAGCAAAAACATACACAAGCATTTTTAATGAGATTTTATTATAATACAAAGAAACCGTAGTAATTTAAAATGTTTAACCGCCACACGTCAACAACTCTACCGCTCAGGTTCATGTCTGACCACTGACTTAAGCACTGTTGTCACTTTGGTAGCAATGACATGCACTAATTTGGTTGGGGACCGCCGTTACTCTAAAACCTGGGGATAGGCTAAAAAAATATGTAACAATGAAATGTGATACCTGCTTAAAAAAAGCGCATCGGTCGTACGTTTTGGACTCTTTCTTAAGTGTATTGCCCACTATAAACTTTTACTTTAACAGCCATTTTAACAAAATTTTTAGCTTCAAACATCCTGAAGTATAGTCAGGGACAAGGGACCAGGGCCGGCGACAGGGGGGGCAGAGGGGGCAAATGCATAGGGGCCCAGGCTCACAGGGGGCCCGGACCGACAGAAAAAAAAAATTTTTGTAGTTTTAAAACATCAGAAAGTGGAAAATGTACATTCCTTGTTAAAAATTATAATGACAGATTAAGTTCAAATGTTTTATGGCTGCTCTTTTTTATTTACTTGCTTAATGTAAATGAGCAGAGAATGATTAGTTTAGCTTCATTCTAAACCAATAATTTTAAACACTGAGGGTGGTGGCACTACTGGGAGATATTCACAAGAACAAGAACCGTAGTACCTGCCTGGCGCTGGTCGCCCGCACACTCATGGCACGGGCCCCACGCAGACGTGGCGACGCAGGAGCAGTGACTCACCACCTGGGGCTACAAAAACTAACATAGTTTTCATAGGCCCTGTTCCCACCCAGCCTTTCCTTACATCAGATCAGGATGCAACCTGAGCGTCAAACAACATCAACACGATACTAAGCGTATGTTTCTTTCAAGCTCGCATTTCGATGTTGTTGCTGTTTTTTTTTGTTCTCATGTGATTGGTTTTGTATACAATTCTGTGTTGTTGAAAGAAGATTAATTTAACTTTAAATTTATAAAACTTACAAGTAAGTGAGCAAATATTTTTTCGATTTTTTTTTCAGAAAATAGTTTTACAAAAAACATTTATCTGTCGACTACTAAGCCTAATAGTTTTTTTATTGGTCTGCTGACTGACAAACACATTTTTATAATTGACATTTTGACATATAAAATTCTAAGGCCTCATTAAAACGGGCTTTTTTTGTGATTCTTGATTTCCAGATAATTTTAATTATACTGGTTGGACATCCAAGTTCAACACGAATCTATAGTTCGTTTTTTTAAACCTGATCCTACTTGAGAATATTGGGCTGGAGGAGAGATTTAAACTGTAAACAAAACATTTAAACAGTACACCAACAATTTAAACTCGTGAAAAATATGTTCGAGTATCAGATTTCCTTAAATAACGTTTTAAATAAGTTATAATGTCTTTCAGTAACTCCTAGTAAACTGTTGTATTTTAAAGCCAAACCTATGTCTTGTTAAAAGTAATAATTAAAGTAAACTGATTAAAAACCAACTGCTACCAATAATATTGTAAATGATACACAATATGTTGTGATACCGTCTGGTAATGCTGGTATGCAACAGTGAAATAAAACAAAAGCGGTTTAATAACAAAATGCTAGCAAATCAGGAAGAACGGAGGTTTTAGTTATGAAGCATTTTAATACTAATTGGCTAAAGATCAACTGGATTTTTGGTAGAATTTCGACCAGTAGGCAGTCCCTAGTTCTTATTAAAACGGAGCGTTAATTTTATTTTAATAATAATAATAATAAAGTTTTATTTATTGAGGTAAAGTTAGGAGTACAGTCAACTCCAGATTATCCGGAGGCGAGTAAACTGAACTGCAGATTAACCAGGGCCACAAAAAGTCAATTTCAATTTTATTTATTTTCTCAGTTTAGACAATAATACCATCATTTATAGATCTTGTATGTTAAAATTCCTTTAGAATAAATCTCTTTACTAATAATTATTTTATTTATCAATGGGAAAAAGCAGAGAAACACAGAATTAATTTAAATTATTTGGTGGCGTGATCGTAGTCACATGGTGAGAGAAGTATGAGTCAGAGCGGTTTCGTGGCAAAGTGGGGTGGGATGGGGCGCAGTCGCGGAAAAATGACCTTGACAGCTGGAAACACCTGTTCACTCGCTGGGATGTGCTAAAAATAGAAACCAAAATTGATGACTTTGCAAGGTAGAAGGCTAGACCAAGACCTCACCACGGCTAAACAAGTTGTATTATAATGATACTAGTGGAGTGTAGGGGCAAAGGCCCCTAAAAATAAAAATGGTAATTTGTCCAAAAATAAGTTTCAATTTATCACCTCCTTGCAGTATTAGGCCTACTGTATTTTCTCAAGCTGTAATGTGAATTTACATGTTTGGGTTTTCGAATAAAATATATCCTAATCTTTACGACACTTTTTAATGGTATCACATTGGTAATTTACTAATAATTTCAACTGTATTAAAATACAATAGTCTATTTGAGGAAAAAAGAAAAATTATTGTACTATTATACTACCAAACGCGATAAAAATAGTTTTAACCTTAAACATGTTCATGATGAGTTTGTAACTCAAATAAATAAAATAGTTCAATACAACATAAGCCCATTAATACTGTACACTCCTTCACTCTGGACCCCTGCGCTCCCCATTCACCCACTCGCAGTGACCCCATGCCTCCCCATGCTCCCGTTCACTTATCCTGACCCGTGTTTCCTGTACCCCCTATGCCCCCGGGGCCCGAGTACCCCCCTGCCCCTGTAACCCCTTGCCCAATAATGCTCCTGTGCCCTTCATTCTCTCTCTTGCCCACATGAGCGCAGTTCTTCCACGTGGCTCTCGTGCCCTCTATGTTCCTCATTCCTCTTCAATGCCCCCATGCCCATCCAACTTCCGTGCCACCGACGTCTCTAGTAGGTCCCACCCTTTGTGCCCCCATTCCCATGCCCCCATACCCCCGTGCCCCATGCCCACCATTCCTCCTCATGCAACCTATATCCTCATGCCCCCCAAACCCCAGTGTCCTCATGCCCCCGCACCCAGGTACTCCCGTGCCCACGTGCCCTCATGCCCACCGTTCTTCCCCGTTGTCCCATGTCCCGTTGTATCAAGTCCCCCAATCCTCCCCCGTGCCCCATGTCCTTCTGACCCCCGTGCCACCGAGGCCCCTAGTGCCTATTGTACTTCCCACCCCCACACCGCCACGTACCTCTGGCAACCTATGTTTCCGGACCCTCATGATCGAAGTTGCTCCCCGTGACAACCGTGCCCCCCGTGCCCATCCACTCCTTTTGCCACCAACGCCCCTAGTGCTCATTGTGCCCCCACAACACCGCCGCCACGTGCCACAGTGCATCCCCCATGCCTCCCCAGAGTACCCCCGCCAACTATGCTCCCGTATCCAAGCACCCTCCATGCTTTCGTGCTCTCATACTCACCGTTCCTCCCTGTGCTATGTTGCCCATGCCTCCAGCGTGCGCCTTATGCCCCCATGTTTCCAGTGCCCCCATATCCCCAAACCCCCTGTACTCCCCATGGTTCCGTGCTGCCATCTCGGCCGTCCCTTCCCGTACCTCCGTGCCCTTCTGTGCCCCCGCCGTTTTACCTATTTCCCCCATGTCTCCCCCGTGCCCCCATGCCCCTTTACCCAGTCTATTTATGTCTGTTCGCCAATGAAGTAGAACACTGATTGATACATTGTTAGTTTTAGCACACTATCATTTACATGAAAAGCTCCCCGTCTTTATGGATTAACGGGCGTTTACTATACTGTTTCCCTACGACCTACGTAAAGAAAAAAGTAGAGAATGGATAAAACCAAAACAAAATATTCCTCATACAGAGGTTATCCAATGTTATTAGTTTACATATAGTACCAGGTTAACCGAGCCTTGCTCGTTGGTTTTTATTCACTTTTGTTATAGTGTCAAGGTAAAAAAGCAATTAAATTTCCACCAACAACCAACTATACCTCTTCACAGTTATCAGCTGTTTCAAAAAGTCTGCTTAACATTAATGTTTCTTTCTTTTTGTTTACGTTTTGTTGTTATTTCGTTACCAAAATAGCAACCAATAAGACTAATTGGTTGCTAATTGGTAAATGACTAATTGGGCATACTTGTGTTTAAAGATTTATAACAAATGCCCCAAGCGCATAAAAGAGGAACTTTCACCCAAAAAATTCAAGAAGTTGGTGGTTGATTACTTGATTGGTAACTGCTTCTACAGCCTTTCCGAGTACCTGGATCACGACATCCCAGTTTTTTAAGTTGTATTTTCTCTTTTTCATGAATACAAGCAGTTTGTTAGTATTTTATTTGGTATTTGTATTACTTTATTTAAGTGTTTGTCAGTATCTCCCAGATGGTGAATCACATATGTACATAGATTAGGAATAGAAATAAGGAAAATTGTTATTGACAAGTCTACAGCCCAGGCAAACACTGCATGTAAGGGCGTGATTAGACACTGTACATAAATAAAATAAATAAAATAAATAATGTTAAAAATTACAATTTTAAAACTCAATTTTAGACCAAATTCGATTTTTCCTGGGGTTGAGGCTGTTTCTAAACTTATTTTTGGGCCAAAACACTCTTTAATGCAAACTTTAAGCAAAATCTAACAGCTAGATTTTGAGATCGTGGAACACACATCCCTTAAGATATTCCTCGTATTATAGTATAGGAATTATTCAGTTGAAAATAAACAAACACTCAACAAAACCATTCAACTCTTCAACTCTATCTCCTAAATAGCCAATATATAAAGCAGTAACATAATAACTAAATTCAATGAGTAAAGGAATTAACCATTATATCAATTTTGCCACGTCTTAAAACTTTTAATTTTTTAATTTTTATAGTGAATATACCAATCATCCAATGTACTCATGTTTCCTTAATGTCATAGATGGGGTCACGACGATGAAATCTCCTGAGGATCTGTAATCCGTTCATGACTATTAGTGTTCTCTTTTTTTATAGTGCATTGCCAATTTTAAAATGTTATAGTTATGCGGTTATCTTAACTCAAAATATCTGCTCAATAACCACCTGAGTTTATGATAAAACACTGGAACATCTGCTTAATCACACGTGTAGGTATAAAAATCATCTTCCCATTAGATTAACATTGGAACTTTAAGGTCCATTGGGGCGAAGCCCAGGTAACTTTTGATAATTCTGGTATTTTTCCTTGCGTCCTTGGCCCTCAAGCTTTAAAATGAGCCATCATACGTTATCCTATCTTTCTTCTAACTCGAGATATTTCGTGGGGACCGATTCGCTTACGGAATTATATATATAGATGTGATGTTAGAATGAACATTACTCATTATTGATTTTTATATGATGTTCATTAAGTTTTGTTTTGTTTTATAAATCATATACTGCTTTTGTAATAAAAACTAATAGTTTATTACTATTTATTCACCTATATATAAATAAATACAAAAAATTTAAAATCATGGCTTTTTCATATTTATCTTGGCGGAAAAGTAAATGATATAATAACAACTAAGTGTTAGGTAGCAGAATAGTAAGTTTAGGTTTAAAATGTTTGCTTGCAATGTTAACATATATCCAATATGTGGTTTTGTTGTGTTGAAGGGAAGTGAATTTTCATGGTAAGTAGGTTGGTTGCCGAATCTAGGGGCCTGGCCTTCATAATTGCACAGGGGCCCGAGAATCCCGTCGCTGGGCCTGCATGGGACCTCAGTTACATTTTTAACATTTTACATCAGTAAAATTTTTTTTCACATAAACTTTAAAAATATAAATCTAACTCATGCTTAAACATTTATCATAAGCTATGTATTTAAATATTTTAACTTGATTACATCTTTTTCTATGTTTACCTTTTTTTAACATCTCAGGGACTTAAATCGCAAAGAGTTAAAATATTTTCCTATAAACACTATTTTGTATTTGCAATTTTGCTATCCATGATCAGTATTTTTGTGGAAAACGGGCTCTAGTTGTATTCTTATTATTTACTGAATCAGCATAAAATATCCTTTTTTTTAAATTTGTTTTTGGCTTTTCATAATAATAGATTTTTTCTGCATTTTTCAGCTTTTTATTAGAAACCATCTTTACTTTAAATTGAGTTCTTCTGAAAAATGTTCTAATAGGATGCTGTAATATACTTAAATGCATATTTATGGCGAAGAGAAGTCAAAATCAAATTTACAAATAAGATGTAATGGTATTTGAAAAAAAGTCATATTGAAAAGAATTTAATAAAATATAATATTTGCAATATGTCCCAATTTACAACTGTGATATAGGCTAATCTATGTAGTTTTCAATTTTTTTCCAGAGTGGACGGTTGTACAGGTTACCAGACAGTTTGTACCTCCTGAACGACCAGTTAAGACACGGCTCAAGGATGCCCCCATGGAACTTTCTAACTTAAACATTACTCGGCTACCCTGCGGTGATCTACTTAGGTATGTTGTAGCATGTTGAGGCGCTGAAGGCCAAAGTGGCTTAAGCAACAAAATTGACCAATCTAGGTTATGTTTTGTTTTTAAATCTTTGAGGCATGAGAAATCGAACCAAAGTAGGTTAAACGACAGGAAAATTACGGGGATATTATATTTTAAACCAAATTTAGTTTGGCAGCAATGTCAAACCACTTGTTGGCTCAGTGCCAAACTGATTTATGTGCATCACACCGTGTCGAAAGCCCATAAGGAGAGAGCCAAAGTAAATAAATTAAATTGTGCCACAGTGACCTATGCACCTATAACTTATGACATATGCGACATCAAACCAACGATCAAACTGAAACTGAGTGGGGCCAAAGGGAGCTAAGCGCCATTTTATTTCCAAAATATGCATTTTAAGGCTAATACCATTGAAGAAATGTAATCAATATTTGTCCCTCTGTCTATATAACATAAATCATCATGACATAAACAAGCAAAATGGGGACTGTGAAAGTATGGTTGTGCATGTTTTGCTTTGAACGCCATTTTCTCAGTTTCTACTGTCTGGAGTTTAGCGCCTCAATGTAATTCCTACGAACTTCTATTGCTATAATGTAAATTTTGCTGGATTGAGCCAAAATTCTGTCTGCACACTTATTTAATACGCTAAAGGTTTTTTTTTGTGTTGAGAACTCCTACAAATTTTAACAGATATTCAAGCTTTTGGTGTCGTTAGATAGGGCTTGGTCTGTAGTTGTTTCCACCAATAGTTGATGAAAATCGGGTATAAAATAATGTCACTGTACACAAATTAAATTTGAAATTTTTCCATTAGAAAAACATTGGGTTTGGATTGAACATTTTAAACATGTGTTAATGTTGTCTACAGCTGTAAATATGTGTAAGTTTTTGTGATTACCGATATTCACAGTATTAGATTGGTCGGATGTCTTTGATTTAGAACTATATGTTGCTTTGGTTTTGTGTCAAAATAAATTGCTCGATTTCAAGCAACAAGTAGACTAGTAATAATTAAATCATGTAAAATATCCTTTACCATCATTAAGATCCAAAAACAGTTTTCCTTCCTGTATTTTAACTAGTTATCAAGTGTCCAATAAAAACATCAGTTCATTTTTATTGTGCGCTAACCCCAAAACCTATTTTTGTCTTCCAACATAAATCTTATACCCTAATATGAGTAAGGTACATTTTAGTGATACCAAATATGAAAGTTGGTACTGCTACCAGTTCTTTTAAAGGATTGGTTCTCGTAACTGTTACCCTTTTTACTG
This sequence comes from Neoaliturus tenellus, assembly GCA_030545055.2. Lineage (NCBI taxonomy): Eukaryota > Metazoa > Arthropoda > Insecta > Hemiptera > Cicadellidae > Neoaliturus > Neoaliturus tenellus. The sequence continues at coordinate 87,863,680 of CM061533.1, read as the reverse complement.
GAACCAAGTATTCAATTATTAATGATTTTAATCTAATAGGTGATTTGAAAAAATGCACATTGAGGTGATGTTTAAAAAGTAGAGAGAGTTTAGAGATTAAATTAAACAACACATGCAAGCAAAAGAATTAGGATGTAAAGCCAGAATTAGGATGTGGAATAAGAACAGGTGTGTGCATAGTCAGCTGGTGTGACGTAGTTGGGCTCACTGCTAGTGCCGCGAGCGGCAAGCCAAGATATTAAACGTTGCCTGATTTTATTTTCGTGTTGTACTATCTTATGATGGTGAACTTATTTATGTGCTTACTAGGTAAAGTTATGCAGAATCTACAGAAGGAACTATGCACGCAATTGGAAAGTACATTCAGCAACTATTTTCTCTATTCGTTAACTCTTGAATTATTTTATAAATTAACTCTTTTAGACAAATTGCAATTCAATTTTAGGATTTCATGAATGACCAAAATTATCTAATAGGATAGTTGAATTTAAATCATGTATCCTTAAATATTCGTTTAATAAATATTTAGCATGATTATAAATGAACCATTTATTCTGTGTATGAAATAACAAGTATGGTACTGATGACACCAACTAATATGCATTGCTTTTTAGGAAAAATTATGATACAATATTTTTGTCACTTTTCGCGCCATTACCCACTCTAATGCTTAGAACGGCCTATAAGAAGTCAGAAAATCTAGCTTATTTTGATTGATTACTATTAAAAAGCAAACCTGGCATGCACTTTAATCAGACCCAGCTCCTTTCGCCGCCGTGCGGATCTCAAACGTATTACTCCTTTTTTATGCCTTTTAAAAACTTATTTAAACCTCGTAAATGTCAGGTAAATTTATGATCTGATGACCTTGATTTCCAAATTCAACCTGTAGAAGGCTTTTATGTAGCCTATATTTTGAAACGGGCTAATTTAAATAGACCCAAGTACTGACATGTACAGTAATCGTCAGTTTCTTTCAGACTTACCAATAATTGAAATTTGTCTTTAAAATGCACCAGGGTCAGTCGGTCAGTTAAAATAAAATAGAGTACTTATTTTATACACAATTTAACGAATGATGTTTGTACATCATTACCTTTTAACGAAAAATTATCACGATGCCGGGATTGATCTTACTACAGTAGAAGCCCTCTAGTCCGGCCTCGGATGGTTCGGCCGCCGGATAATACGGCCGCGGTATTCTGGAAATTAAATGTTTAGCAACAGGCGTTTCCTACATAAAAAATAGACAAGAGTCAACTTGTCCCATGTTATATCACTAAAATATATCAATTCAATTGACGATTTCCAGACGATTTGGTTTGGTTTTGTATATCTTCTAAAACTTTTTGTTAATGTTTAATTGTTCTTTAATCGTTATCTTTTATTTGGGTGTTTCGTGGCCCGATTGTCAATGTAACACGGAATTGAGGTCACTATAAACAGATTCTGTTGCTTTTGCATCCCATTCATACACTAGGGCCTTCGTTGACAGAAGACCAGTATTATTGTCTGTTAAACGCAGTTTCATTGCCAGCGGCTGCTTGTCCATTCCCGATCACCATTTCGGCCCTAAAATGTCTCAGAGGGAGCAAAACTTGATGGTTAAAAAGTTGATTCATAGCATTGATTTGCAAGTATGATACCCTGTTAGATACATCCAAATAGTTCATGGTTGGAAAACACATATAATACAGGTCTCTGTTAATTTTTTTTTTTAATCTCTACATATGATCTTACAAAAAATCTGGATAACCGAGAAATTCCAGAAAATTGGACCACAGCCATAATCAATCCACTTCACAAGAAAGGAGATAAGAGCAACCCGGATAACTATAGAGGAATTTCACTTTTGGATTGCACATATAAGATTTTTTCAAAAATATTATACAATAGGATTAAGCAACAACTTGATAATGAACTAGGAGAATACCAAGGAGGCTTCAGACCTTGGAGGAGCTGTGCAGAACAAATAATTACGCTGAAATTGATTATGGATTACTACAGAAAACGAAACAAACTTCTTTCAATAACATTTGTAGATTTTAAGAAAGCTTACGATTCCATCCACAGACCATCATTGTTAAAGATTCTCAGACATTTCGGACTCCACCCAAAATTAATAAAACTTATAGAACTTACCTTGACAAATACCTTCAATAAAATTAAATTTAGAGGAGAAATATCAGAACCTTTCCTGGTCAAAACTGGTTTAAGACAGGGAGACGGTCTTTCACCACTTCTTTTTAACTGTGCACTTGAATACATTATGAGGGAATGGCTTAAAACAAACCCAAAAAATATTACTGTTGGAACAAAAAAAGATGACATAAAGTTAAACTGTTTAGGATTTGCTGACGATCTGTCTCTTCTAGCTAATAACATCCAAGAAACCAAGCAACAAATAAAATCACTTCAGGAAATAGCCCAGAGCATAGGCCTAAAAATTTCTTTTGAGAAAACAGAAATAATGTTAACAAAACCACCATTGGCTAACAAAATCAAAATTGGAGAACATTGCATCAAAATTGTAGAAAATTTTAAGTACTTAGGTGAAGTTATAACATACAATCTTAAAGAAAATCCATCATGGCAAAATAGAATTAATAAATTAATCAGAATGCAACATATTACTAAAAACACATACAACAAAAAATGTCTATCAATAGCAACAAAATTGAAACACTACAAAGCAGTCATACTTCCACAAATAACATACGCAAGTGAAACTATATTTAAAACAACCAACACTCTAGCAATAGATAAAATACTGAAAATAGAAAGAAGAATCATCAGAACATGTATAAACAAAAAATATAAAAAAGATAGAGTTTGGAGACTTGCCTCAAATAAAACTGTATATAAGGAAATAGAGCCATTGACAAGTATAATTAAAAAGAAAAGAATTTCATTTATTGGACATCTTTTGAGGACACCGGAAAATAGGATAAGTAAGAAAATAATTGAAAAGTTGTGGAATAGCAAGAGTGACTTTAGGTGGATGACAGAGATTAAGGAGGATATGAGAAGATTGCAAATATCATTAGAAGATTTGGTAAATAAGTCGGAGGCGCTCGCAGTACTCAAAGACAAAAATATAATCCTGCCAATAGGAGCAAACAATCAGAGACAAGGAAGAGTGGTTTCGGAAGAAGAAAGAAAACAACGGTCGGAAAGAATGAAGAAGTATTGGGCGGACAAGAAGAAGAGACAGAATTTAAGAAGAACCTGACCATTATATTGACTTAAGTGGTCCAATGCTGGCCATAAAATAAAATAATAATAACAGGTCTCTGTTTAACCCGTTTCATAAACCGCCGGATAATCCGGCCATTTTGAAATCCGGCCGGTGGTCCGGTCCCGAGGTGGCCGGATTTGAGGGCTTATACTGTATGACTAATCTGCGATAGCTCCATACCAAGGGAAAACCCGTTAAAATCAAATACTGTAAGCATTTATATCTCATTTTTCAATATATCGTCATTAGAGGTTAATTAAATTATCTAACCTCCTTGTAAGCTTGGCCATTAAAGTTTCTTCTAAAATTATTTTTAGATTTTTAAGGATAAATAAATAAACTTCATAGGCCAATTTGATGAATAACTCAAACATTTTCTAAAATAAAAGTATGGAATAAACTCATTGTATTCCATTTTTATGAGGCTTTTTCTAATGCCACAGTCATGATCGCAAAGTTTTTTATTCAGTTCTTTATTCTCCATGGTTCTGTAGTTTCACTTGGAAGTCGTTGGTCCACCTGCATAGAAAACAAAAAATTTTTATAATTTAACTTTCAGTGGAGGAGAACTATTATTCAATTCTCAATTGCTGATCTCCCTCATCCCCTAAAAGCCATATGATATATCATATACTAGCTGTTGCCCGTCACGGCTTTGCCCGTGATTGAATTTATTTTACATGTAGGCTAATATAACCTCTTTAAAATGCAACAAAATCTTCTTTCTAAAGAATTATATGAAAACATTGAAGAAGTTTAAGCAGAGCATTGAATTTTGCGAAATATTTTCTTAGTAAGCACCTATGAGCAAAGAAAAGAGATCATGTCAAGTTTCAGCCCCGTATCGAATAGAGTAATTTTAAAGTCCAGTGGGGTGGAGCCTTAAAGGACTTCAAAACCTATATTTTGTAAAATTGTTTCTTAGTGAAAAGCTATGAGGAAAAAGGAACGTCCATGAAAAATTTCAACATCGTAGGTAATGCAGTTTTCCATATTCGTTGTTCCCTAGATTTGTAAAAATAATTGGCCACAAGAATAACATTAGATAGAGTTTTTGAAGTCCTGTGTGGCGGAGACCTGAAAGAATTTTGCAAACCCGTTTCTTGGTAAGCATTTTTGAAGTGGAACGTCCTTGCAAAATTCCAACCCATACCCCATGGTTATGGAGAATCTCTGTTACATGAGCGAGTGGTATTTGACAAATTTATTGTAGATTTTATATTCTTATATGCGTTCTGAATCTAATAAGTGTCTTTAAAACTTCTTTTAGGAACAGCGTTTCATCAATAACATGTTTTTCCAGCTTCCACCATGCTTTTGAGAACATTCCCCTTCCTGTTTGAATGAACGAGGCATAGCTTTCATTGGAACATTCCTCCATTTTTATACCAATGTCCCAAAACTGCTTCGTTCTGTTTGCAAACTTTGACCCATTTTTTGCAATATTCTATGTTAATAGGGAATCTGTAAAACTTAATTAATCCGTGTATCACTGTCTCTTGATTTGTTTTTGCAACCAAACATGGAACAATGGGACATTACGGTTAAGAAAATAAACAATTTACTTGGTAAAAGTTGATTTGTAAACACAAAAGTAAACAACACGAGTTTATTGTGTTTCACGGCCGCTCGCGGCGCTAGTAGTGATCCCAACTATGTCACACCAGCTGGCTATGCACACACTTGTTCTTATTTCTTTATGCGCCTTGGATAAAATCCACTTGTTACATTTTAAACAAATTATTTGTTTACTTTGGGTTGAGGATGGGTTGAGTTTTCTTAAATTGTCTCTGAGTAATGGTAGGGTAAACTCATAGAACTATAAATAAATCACTATACAAATATAAATATTTAATCAATCCAAAAAAAAAAAAAAAAAAAAAAAAAACATTAATAGAAGTAACTTCTAACCCAAATGGATATAACAAGATTTTGACGAATCTACCTGGGAGCTACTAAGCATAAAAGTTGATACATAGATACGTTGGAATAAACCTACTGAAGCTGATATGTTGAATTTGTGAAAGCATTTATATAATCCGTTTAATAAATTGCACACACACCCCGTGCGAAGAATGGGTACACAGCTAATTAATTATTATATTTCATTACATGTAAAATATTTGTTAATAATTGTATTTAGTAATTTCCACTGATTAACCCACACTATAAGACAATAATCAGCCCAGTATTATTATACGGAGCTGAAACGTGGAAACTAAATAAAAAGGAAGAAAAGAAGTTAATGACATTTGAAAATAAGATTTTAAGAAAAATCTATGGACCAATTTATGAAGATGGAGAATGGAGGAAGAGACACAACAGAGAGTTGAGAGAACTCTTCAGAGATCCAGATGTGGTTTGCGAATTTAAATGTAGAAGAATTAGATGGGCTGGACATGTTTTACGAAGAGAGGAGCATAATAATTTAAAATTAGTTTTATTAAGAAACCCCAAAGGAAGACGACCCAGAGGGAGGCCAAAACAAAAATGGTGGAGCCAAGTAAAGAAAGACATGGAGCGACTAGGAGCAACCGAGGAAGATGCAGAAGATAGAGCAAGATGGAGAGGCTTCGTTGGTGCGGCCAAATATCTTCTCAGATATGCATGGCCCTGGGAGTAAGTAAGTAAGAGTAAGTAAGTAACCCACACTATGTTGGTTTTAATTCTAAACCATTTTGATAATAATTGAAAAAAAATTTACGATTTACAGAGACAAGAGTCCAGTAACAGTGCTTATAGAAATGCCTGCGAAGACCCCCGGAATGCCAACCATATTTGAATTGGTGAAACAGGGAGTAGAATGTATCCGCACAAAGAAAACTAAGCCAAGAGAAGTCCTAAAAGAGAGGGAGAAAGGATCTCAGTACATCAAGGTTAGTGTGCATATTTTTTTTCTTTTTCCTTTAAAAGCGGGACCTGCTTAAACTATTGCATGTTCTTCCTGCTGGCTGACCTACCGGGGTGGTATCTGTAATTAGAAACAAAGGGAGATTGGGTTTAGTCCTAAACACATACATGTACCCCTAATATTGTTAGCCCTAGTGTTAAATTTTTGTTTGTGTTAATATTAGTCACCATAAAGATTTGGAAATGTCTAACAGGAGGGTAATTTGGAAGATTTAGGATGTAATTATTAAGGTGGTGTTACAAAAGGACTAGAGGTCTCCACACCAGAGGTCCATCAGGCGGCTCCTAACCCGAAAGAGAGCGAGACCTTGGAATTGAAGCACCTGGGATCAGGTTGCATTAATGTGTGTATAAATATTATGTGTGATTGTGTTTTTTAATTCTATTTTTGTGTTTTTTGTTTTTTTAGGTGTTTCTTCTTTTTTTCTATATAACCAATTTAGAAAAAAAAAACAATTTAATTCAAGTACCTAACCGTTTCTATTAATGTGCTCAAATAATTTGTCTTTAATACTTTCTTGAGTGAAAAGGGCGGTTTAAACTTCTCCGCCCTTAGTTTCTCATATATGTTGTTCGTAAAACTCTCGTTTAGACTGGACAGTCAAAGATCAAGTGTTGCAAGTTTTCAGCTGTATTCATTGTGCAACTAAGACACTTGGGGAGGTGTTGATATTTTTATTTCTATGTAATGTTTCATTAACCAGACCATGTCCAAATAGTAATATAACAATGCTTATTATGTTTGGCGTTAGAATGTCACAAGTACTGTACTAGGAGGACTTAGGGTAGTCATCTTGAATACTTTTTTACCATCTTGCTTTATCATACCTTTTTTAAAAGTAAAGACTACATCATTAAAACTAGAGACTAGCACCGGAGGCAATTGCCTCTTTGACTAGCTTATCTACTATTTCATTAACTGGGATACCCACATGTCCGGATGTCCATTGGATGATATCTAGATTGTGGTAAATTACCTTAGCAATTATTTGAGAAGAAATACCTTGTTTATAGTCTTGGGACTTAGCTGTTGTTAACATAGCAGATTTGGAAATTTTTTATTTGGTTAACATATTAAAAATTTCATGCCAGGACCTGTGTGCTGGCTGACAATTTCAACGGCCTTGTAGATAGCATAAAGTTCAGCAGTACAGCTGGTAGCTAGGCTGGGCAATTTGTTGTAAGTCTTGCTTAGGTTGATTTCTTCACATAGCACAGCAGCTCCAGTGCTGTGGCTATCCTTGGAGCCATCAGTATATACTGGGACAGTGGCGACGTCCTGTAATACAGCTACTTGGAGGTCACGAATTATGGATAGTTATTAGCGATGACTTGTGGATGCGATATTCCCTGGTGGGGATTAACGTCAGCACTAGTGAATACTAGTTCATCCATAAAGACCATCCTCACAATTAGACCAATTTGTATATAAGAGTTGAAAATTGTGGTTCGGATCCCAAGTTAAACTGTAAGTCCCTAGATACCATTGGCTGTTGGGATATGAATTAACAGTCCTGTCTAAGGAGAATGTCGGAATTAGTCAGTAACAAGACTACAAGATCTCGCCACAATCATCCTACACTCACCTCTCATTCATACTTGGCTTTAAACTACCTATTGAGTTAGGTCACCATTTCAGTTAAAGGTATTAAAGGTAGGGGTGGGCGAGTACTCGAGTTTCGAGTAGTGGCTCGGGTAATTAGTCCTACTCGAACTCAAGTCAAGTAGTTGCAAATACTCGAGAATCGAGTCGAGTAGTCGTCGCCGTCACTCCCGGCGGCACGCGCCCGCAGAAGTGACAATAGTTGTTTACGTCTGGCGGCCGGCGATCTCGCTAACGAGCACAAAAACGGGTCGCCGTCAGGTTGGCACCACGACAGATTGTCACCACGGTGTTTTAGCACCCGGCGTCAAATTGGATCCGATCCCCTGAAATAACACTCCCCGTCAGGTTGTCACCCCGACAGATTGGATCCGATCCTTTCTCGAGGTTCCAACCTGTCGGGTACTGTCACGACAGATTGTCACCCCAAGCGGCCTGCGTCAAATTGTCACCACGTCAGATTGGCACCGATCCTTTCTCGAGGTTCCAACCTGTCGGGTACTGTCACGACAGATTGTCACCCCAAGCGGCCGGCGTCAAATTGTCACCACGTCAGATTGGCACCGATCCTCAGAGCCGGCCTTAGGGCGGTGCGAGCGGTGCGAACGCACCGGGCCTCGCGCTTACAAAGGCCCCGCGCAAAAAATGAAGTAAAATAAATAGACAAGATTTAACTAGAGCAGTGGGAGACGGCCGTTTATAGTGCCACGGCCTTGAAACGGTCTTCTACGTCTAAACATTTTGTACTAGTAAAACACCGGTGAAAAACACCTGTGAAAAACACCTTGAAAGTGGTTACATTATTATGTCATATGAAAGGTAATATTATGAAATTTCTTATTATAATAAGAGATAACCGATAAGTAGTTGTGTTACAGCAACTAATAACTCACAGAATATTTCTTAATTTTTATCGACGTCAATCCAAGTAGCCACCACGTTTGAAACGTCAAAATATTACTTTTTGAACTTACCTAGCTCAGGTAGTAATTTGTATCGTATAAATTTGTATTTGCACCTCTGGTTTGTCAAAAGGGTTAATCAATCTATACGTCAAGAGTTACTAGTATCAATTTATACGTCGTGGGGTCTCATAAGTTTGAATGTACAATATACGTATTTTCGAACTCTATAACAAATGGCGAACGGCTGGCAGACGACCGCTAGCTAAAATTGTTATTTGATGTAGTGTACATCGTTATTACTAGTCAAATGAAATGTCATTTTGAAGAGGAAGAAAATGTAACTGGCAAACTACTGATTTAAGACATTTATTTGATCTAATTAATAGAAATAAGTATCTTCATACGCATTGGAAGAAAACCGTTTACTAAAAAGGTCAATGTATCCTATAAACAGTGGTAGAAATTCTAGTTTTTCTTTTAACTAAAAAGTAAGTTTTAAGTTTTGAAATCAGAGGGTCATTGGTATAATTCAATTTGTAATTTAATGTGGATTAGAATGATAGCCTATGCTTATGACTTCATTTACTTGTATTTAAAACTACATGTAAAACTGATACTAAGTTAGGCTATTGCAATGCTTCCAAATAATTGAAATTTGACCGCATCTGGTCACGTGACCAAAATTGTAAGCAGGCCCGTTAAGTTTTCGTGTGCCCCGCTCGATGACGTTTTGCTGAAAATTAGATTTTGCTTAGGGATATTTTACTCTAATCAGTAGTAAATATTGATATTTCTTTATGGGGGTAAATATTTCCATAACAGTTAAAAAAATGATTTAATAATTTAGATATAACGAAACACGAATTATTGGTTTTTTCCTTTCTATAAACAAATTAATAGTTCGATTTTATGAAAATAATAACATTATTTTATAATGTTTTTATCAGTCATTAGGTATAGGCTATAGTTACAAATTATAATGGTTAGTACTATTTAATACAATTTTGCTTTTGATTTTTTACATCAGATTAGGTCTTAGGAAATTATAAATATTATATTATAGGTAAAAGGAGGAGGACCTCAGGTGCGAGGAGGAGCATAGTGGTGCCATTCTGTCGGGTACTGTCACGACAGATTGTCACCCCAAGCGGCCGGCGTCAGGTTGTCACCACGACAGATTGGCACCGCGCCTTTCTCGAGGTTCCAACCTGTCGGGTACCGCGCCGTCAGATTGTCACCGATAGCGGTAGGCGTCAGGTTGTCCCCACGACAGATTGGCACCGGCCCTTCTCGGGGTGACAATCTGTCGGGCAGCGCAGGCGACTGATTGTCACCTCTAGGATCGGTGCCAAACTGTCGTGGTGCCAATCTGACGGGGTGACAATCTGACGCGTACCCACAAAAACACGGCCGGCCGCCGAGACGATCTATTGTTCAGCTTATCTATTGTTCAACGCCCGGCAGTAATTTATTCAAGAGGGGTGTTTTTGGCTCCTAGTACCAAATGCTACATTCTGAACCAATTGTCGTAGAAAACTAAGGGATGGCTCGTTTAATTCGTCTAATTCTTACAAATTAAACAAAACGTCAACCAAAGTTGTGTGACTTTCCAAAAGGAAAGTGGCAAAGTGTTGTTAAATAAATCAAATTGAATTACTGTTTTATAATTTTTTTTATGTTCTTATTATAATTTAATATAATTTTTAAATGAAAAACTTCAAATCCCATTAAATATATATATTTTTCACTAAACATTACAAATACATTTATTAGATTTTGAGGTTCATAACTGAAAACCTTCATTGTTTTTTATTGATTTTTTCATCATACACTCCTTTTTAAATATTTATTATAATTTCAATTTCTTGTTTTTTTTGTTTTTTTTTTTTTTTAACTGAGCAGGCCTCAGGCCTATTTATGTAATACAGTTTTGTTTTCTTTACAATTTCTTCATTTGTTTTAATCTATATTTTGATGTACTTAATTTTTATGTTAATTCTTTGTACAAAACGTTTAATATTTCATTCAACAAAACTTTTATAAAATTTTAATGGACATTTTTTGTACAAAACGTTTAATATTTCATTCAACAAAACTTTTATACAATTTTAATGGACGTTTTTATATGTATATTGTTTAGTAATTTGATTTTAATTTTTTTTGTTACAAGAAAATTTGTACTGTATCCTTATCTTATTGTATACTGCAAATATAAAAATTAGATATTTAAAATCTTTTCAACTCAAGGAGGTTCATTGTAACTTATACAAAAACAAGTGGAACAGTTTGGAAACAGAACCAGTTGATATTTAACATTCATTTTAGCGAATTTCCCATAGGGAATAAGCTATTACCGTAGGTCTCATGGTAAGACCTAAGCCCGGGACCATGTTACTTTTTCGTTTTGAGGTGCCCAGAGACCAAAAATAATAGTCATTAAAATTTATATATATATATATATATATGTATATATATATATGTGTCCCTAGACACGATAACTCTCGTAAAAATGGTCCGATCGACACCAAATTTGGTAGAGATGTGTAATCCTACGTTTGTTCGGATGAGTTCGAAAACCAGACATATCGACCTACCGGAAGGGGTAGTTTTGGGGGGTTTTGTACCCCAAAAATGGGTTTTTTGCATTTTTCATATGTAAATTTAAAAAATTTTTAATTTTTATTTTGACCATTGGATTTAGCTCAAAAAAACACACAATTTAGTATTTTGAAGCTTTGCTGTATCTCCATTGGTTACCGAGATATTACAAAGTCTAAAGACAGTACATTGTTTTTTGGGGCTCCAATGTTAATCTTATGGAGAATAAGGATATGTTAATATTTCACTTATTAACCAATATTTTTGGATGAAGCTTGGTATTTAGCTTCATTTGGTTGAGATTCATCCATTCAAGGTAAAAAATCTTGGTTTTTGTACTTATCATGGCAGCAAACCTGCATACTCTTTTCCCATGTTAATCATATGGAGAATAGTCAAACTCTTTTATTTATGGACAGATATTGATGAAACTTAACTATTTGGCTTTATATGGTCGAAATAAATTTTTTCTATGCTAAAATCCTACTTTTAGTGTCCCCCATGGCAGCATACCTGCATACTCTTTCCCTATATTTATCTTAAGGAAAATAGACATTTATTTCCCTATTTATGAGCACGTGATGAAATTTTGTTTACAAGTTTAGCTGGTCAAAATTAATATTACTAATTTGGAAATTCGCTGAGTACGCAGGTCTGCTGCGACGGGGGGTATTTCTTTATACGACACTCAGATAAAAGTCAAAACGAATATTTCCTGATAGCGTCAGGAGAGCAATCCCGTCCCGAAATTGGACGGGAAATAAAAATTCCCGTCCCGAACTAAAAATCCATTCCCGTCCATCCCTAATTTTGTTGTTGATGAAATTTTTTACTTAGGCCTAATTCTCAGAAATTGATTTGTACTACACATTGTAAGAGGAAAACTGTAAATAAATATACTTACTTTTTTATCAACTTTTATCTAAGTAGTTCTTATTGTCGTACCCTAAATTGATGTTATCTTTCAGTGTTCTCATGCATAAAGATGAATTTAATTAGTGATGTGTCGGTACCAAAATTTCAAAGTCTTTACCGGTACCGGTTCTTTTAAAGGATCGGTTCTCGGTACCGGTACCAAGTACTCATTTTTTTATGAGGTTAATATAATAGGAAATATGAAAAAAATTGTCTATTGAAGTGTTATTTCAAAAGAAGTGAGAATTTAGGGATTAAATTAAACAACACATGCAAGTAAAAGAATAAGGATTGAGTGACAATTAAGGAAGGGACAGTATTGTAGTGTGTATGAGAAATCATCAAAAGTTTATTTGACTAAAAATGATAAAAATTAATAAAATGTTTGTTTTATAATAATTTTTTAATGTACAGTAACATATCTAGGGGTCTACAGGCCAACTTTTAACACTCACACTTCGGGTTGGGCCTGGTAAAAAATCATTACCCATAGGTCTCAGACCAAAAACGAGTTGGGCTGAAAAGTATTTGAAGGGTACTTTGCACACCTTCAGTTAGAAGAGCAGTAACCAACTTCAATTTTGAAAAGTGATGCAAGGTGCGGGCTTTCATAACTGTACAGCGCTTGACTACTACAGAACAAAATACCGGAACTGTGGCCTAATTCAAATAACTTTGTACTTGAACACATTTAGGAACATATTAAATAATAAACATGAGAAATGGCAAAAAATAATGGAAATGTTGAGAATACCTGATTTCCAATTTAATTAGGCCTATCAGGGAGATGTTGGTGAGAAGCTGCAGCCGACGAGGTGTGAAGAGTGACGGGGGCATATCCAAGTTGCGTAGAGGGCCTCACAGCATGGGGGAAATTAGGGCCTCGCTGCTTGGGGGACAGAAGGCGCCTTCTGATGTTGATGGTTGCTGGAGTGGATGCGTAGAAGTGTAGATGAGTATGGTGTGCCGTTTCCTCTTGTAGAAATTAAATTTAAATAATGCTCTTCTGCATAAAAATTAATTAAAAAACACACTTTCCTCTTGCTGATTAAATAATCTTCACTTGCAATTTTAAATTAAAATAATAAACTTGGCATTCCTTATGCCTTATATTTACAGATAAAATATTATTAATTAATCAAATATTAATTTGAAAATGAAGAACTCAAAAGAACACTGCTTTAATGGCCTCTAACTCTTGTTGGATCTTGCTGAATCGTGTATAGAAAACTGTATTTGATATTATCAAGAAAACTATTAGTAATTTAAAATGCACTGAACTTTAAAAGCGTTATACTGATTAAATTTATATAGAAAATTGTATATAGAAATCGATAACTGAGATTGCGGACGTGAGTAACTAGACCACGTGTGAGTCAGTAGGAAAATGCGAAACCGCGAGACACGGGAGTTCGCCGGTAAGCCGAATGCGGAACTGAACTTTGTCGTTACAAATCTCATAGCGTCCTTTTCCCCCTCTCTAGAATTCAAATCTGACCAATCAGAGCGGGCTTATTATCGCTCAGCAGACAAAGATGACAAGAAAGATTGCACCGGACACGTAAACTACTGTCCATACCGGCCCCCGTGAATCGCACATAGATTCACCAAGTGTGAAAAAACAAAAATTATTAGGCCATTTATCTGAATTATATTTGAGCCAATGCGGACCAGACCACCATAGATTGTGATTAATAATGGCCTGTGGAAAAATGCCCCGCGACGCGCAGTCTGCGGGATTATGCTGTGAAGCGGCAACTGGGATCCATTCCTGGATTTGTGACACCCTATTAGCGACAAAGGTTTTCAGTTTGTGGGGCTGAGTGCGAATCCAGTTTAATGTTACAGTGGAGTCGGTCCAAGCATGAATAGAATCAATCGGCATATTTTTAGACAGGAAATTGCTCGTGCAAAAATTCATCAATTGTGCTAGTAAGTGTGCACCGCATAACTCTAGTCTCGGGAGAGAAATGCGCTTCAAAGGGGCGACTCTGGTTTTTGCTACAATCAAAGTTACGTGTGTATTACCGTAGGAATCAGTTGCACATAAATAAACACACGCCGAGTATGCCTGTTCACTCGAATCACAAAAACCATGCAATTGTGAGTTATTTGCATCAGATGTTTTGAAATGGCGAGGTAACAATATATTTTCCAGCAACGGAAGTTGTTCTGTAAATAAATTCCATTGATGCGATAAGTCGGAGGGAAGGGGGGAGTCCCAGTCGAGTCCTCTTGTCCACAATGTTTGAATGAATATTTTGGCCCATACTACGACTGGAGATAAGAATCCGCACGGGTCAAATATTTTTGCGATATCAGATAACACTACTCTCTTTGTATAGACTTGGGGCTGTGTTACATTTATTTTGTATGTGAAACAATCTGAGCTCGAAATCCACTGTAAACCTAATATACTAATCAATGGTTGATCTGGGGTGCGAAAAACAACAGGTTGTCCGTGAAATTCTTCCGGTATGTTCTCGAGAAGTTTACTGTGATTAGCTGTCCATTTTCTTAAATGAAACCCACCTTTTTCAAGAAGCAATTTTACATCATTTTGAAGAGATAAAGCGCTTTGTATTGTGTCCGCGCCGAGTGCCACGTCGTCCACGTAAATGTGATTTTTTAAGACTTGAGATGCGATGGGAAAATTTATTTCCTCGTCTTGAGCTAGTTGCAAAATAACCCTATTAGCCAGATAGGGACTACATGACATACCATAAGTGACCGTATTTAATTGATAAAGAGAAAGTTTCTTTTGTGGGTCGTCTCTCCAATAAATGAATTGATATTTACGGTCATCCTCATTAAGTTCGATTGAGCGAAACATCTGCTTTACGTCAGTCGTAAACACATATTTATAACGCCTGAAGTTCGTTATAATCGTGGTAATATCATTATGTAGTTTGGGGCCTACATGAAGGATATCATTTAACGATATGTCGCTTGTGGTCTTTGCGCTTGCATCGAAAACTACTCTCAATCGAGTACTTGAGCTAGAGTCCTTATAGACACCATGGTGGGGCAAAATATAATACGGCTTTTCTGGCAAGGGATCTGTGAATATCGACATATGACCTGCGCTTTCATAATCATTCATAAAATCCGTGTACAGCTGTTTGAACTCTGGCTGAGTATTTAGTTTACGCTCAAGAGATAAAAAACGTCTTTTAGCGATTATAGATGAGTCGCCAAGTTTCTCAGTATTTTCCTTAAAGGGGAGTTTGACAGAATATTTTCCTGTTACTAAATCACGCTTGTGAGTCTGAGAGAAGTGTTTTTCACATTTAATATCGTCCTCGGAAAGCTTAGAGGGCTCGGGAGGCTGTTCCAAAGCCCAGAAGTTGGAAATCAATTTATCTAAATTATTATCTTGAAGGCAGTGAAGTATGGTGTGATTTACCACTAATGTGTCGTCAAGGTCATTGATCACTGGCGATTTTCCGATAACAATAAAACCAAACTCTGTATCTAGTGCGTACGGCATGTTTTCACCTAAACTATACTTATTAGGCTTGAGTATTTGCATAAATAAATCTGCACCGATGAGCATCTGAATGGGACCCCTTAAATGGAAATTAGGGTCAGCGAGCTTGAAATTAGATAAACGCTTAATAACATTGCCGCTAATGTTAGCTGAAGGCATGTCTGAGGTGATTCGGCTTAAAACTAGCACTGGGTGTTTAACAGAGATTTCTTTATTTCCGAGCGTAGAAATATTCACATTGGTTACGCCCCTAGTATTTACTGGCGTAGCAGAAATGCCATTAACTTGACTGGTGTGTTTTGTGTGATTGAGTTTCAGTTTCAATTTATTTACCACATCAGAATTAATAAAAGTACATGTAGATGCGCTGTCAATTAACGCCCTGACAACAGTAGTATTGCCTTCTGTAGTACTTAATTTGACAAGTGATGTGCCCAAAAGTGTAGTAAACGATTCATTGTTATCGTTCACAGTGCAAACAGATTGGGAAGGTAGTAACTCATTGTTGACATCAGCTGATCGCTGCTGGGTAGAAGGGGGGACGGCGGCGCCGCCGCCATTGGAACCGGTTTTACTTGTGTTGACAATATTGTCCGCCGTCTTATCTTTGCAGATTGCTACGGTCTGTTTACCGTTTGATGGAGAGGAATTATTACTGGGCCGAGTTGAATTTAAATGTAGCATCGAGTGGTGTTTTTTATTACAATTTTTGCATGTGTTTTTGCTGCCACATTCACTAAATTTATGTGTTCCCAAACAATTTACACATAAATTATTGGCCTTAACAAAACTGAACCTCTCTGATGGAGTAAGCTTATTAAAGTCATTACATGAATAAATTACATGATTGCATTTACAAAATGAACACAAAAAATTACTTGTGTTTTGAGCTGTGAGAGTCACATTTTTGTTGCGGGAAAACCCTGCTTTGGGCTTTGTATTGAGAGAATGAGATGCAGTGGGACGCACATTTGGAGATTGAATTAAATGTGCATTTTCCATGTAAGAGCATTCATTTTCGAGAAATGCGATAAACTCAGTAGGCGTGGGAATATCTTCTGATTTATCTCGCCTAGTCTCAAAGCGGGTACGAAACTTAACGTCAAATTTTCGAAGCAACAAAGTCATGAGAACTGGATTTTCTTCTTGTATGTTAACGCCCAAACTGGTTAAAGCTGAACTGTGTTCATTAAACTGGGAGATAAAATGCCGTAGATGCTTAGCACTTGTGTCCACACAACTAGGCATATCAATGAGATGATTTATGTGATGAGACTTTAAAATGCGAGGATTGTGATAACGCTTCAGTAGCGCATCATAAGCAATGTCATAGTTGCTGTTAGTGAGAGGAAGAGCCTTAATTAAATTAAAGGGCTCATTTGAGAGGCATGAGAGAAGATACTGGAATTTTTCTATGTTTGTAAGAGACTTGTTTTTATGTACAGTCACTTCAAAAACATTATGAAAAGCTATCCATTGAGAAATGTCCCCACTAAATGTTTTTAACTGAATTTTAGGTAGTCGAACATTTGAGTGGCTATGACTCTGAGAGCTTACAGTTACATCATGTTCACTAACATTACTGTCCTCAGTGACTGAAGGAAGTAATGGCCTTAAGAGAGTTTGAATATCTAAGACAATGTCCCCTATTGAAGAGTCGATTGATGCAAGTTCGGATTCTTCATTGTCCGTGACAGAACCAGGAGTATTTAACACATTGTCCCTAATATTATTATATTCTTTCTGTTTTTCAGATGTGTCCAAATTTAAGGAGAGGGCTTGTTGCTTATGTTTATCTTGAACATCGGGGATTTCCGACAAAGTACTGGCATGCTCTAAAAGTTTTTCAAGTCTATTCTTAATTAAAGTAGCCTGCCTTTTGAAAGTAATGAACTTCATTATGAAAATATTTCAAAATATGAAACTTAAATAGAACATGTACTTAAACACTGCTCAATTGCAAGGCATAGTGAAAAATTTGCTACAAAAATTATTTTTTAATGTAGATTTATGATTCACACGAAAAAGTCACAATTTATTCTTCTTCAAAGGCCGTATTGGAAAATCAGGATTTTTCTGAGTATGATTGCTGTTCAATTCTGAATCCAAACTTTCAGAAAATAAATAAAAAATGTTTATGCTTAATATTTTATGTTTAAAATGTCTAAAAAGTCACTGAAAAAGCCAACATCCGGCTCGAAGGACCAAGATGAAGGGTACTTTGCACACCTTCAGTTAGAAGAGCAGTAACCAACTTCAATTTTGAAAAGTGATGCAAGGTGCGGGCTTTCATAACTGTACAGCGCTTGACTACTACAGAACAAAATACCGGAACTGTGGCCTAATTCAAATAACTTTGTACTTGAACACATTTAGGAACATATTAAATAATAAACATGAGAAATGGCAAAAAATAATGGAAATGTTGAGAATACCTGATTTCCAATTTAATTAGGCCTATCAGGGAGATGTTGGTGAGAAGCTGCAGCCGACGAGGTGTGAAGAGTGACGGGGGCATATCCAAGTTGCGTAGAGGGCCTCACAGCATGGGGGAAATTAGGGCCTCGCTGCTTGGGGGACAGAAGGCGCCTTCTGATGTTGATGGTTGCTGGAGTGGATGCGTAGAAGTGTAGATGAGTATGGTGTGCCGTTTCCTCTTGTAGAAATTAAATTTAAATAATGCTCTTCTGCATAAAAATTAATTAAAAAACACACTTTCCTCTTGCTGATTAAATAATCTTCACTTGCAATTTTAAATTAAAATAATAAACTTGGCATTCCTTATGCCTTATATTTACAGATAAAATATTATTAATTAATCAAATATTAATTTGAAAATGAAGAACTCAAAAGAACACTGCTTTAATGGCCTCTAACTCTTGTTGGATCTTGCTGAATCGTGTATAGAAAACTGTATTTGATATTATCAAGAAAACTATTAGTAATTTAAAATGCACTGAACTTTAAAAGCGTTATACTGATTAAATTTATATAGAAAATTGTATATAGAAATCGATAACTGAGATTGCGGGCGTGAGTAACTAGACCACGTGTGGGTCAGTAGGAAAATGCGAAACCGCGAGACACGGGAGTTCGCCGGTAAGCCGAATGCGGAACTGAACTTTGTCGTTACAAATCTCATAGCGTCCTTTTCCCCCTCTCTAGAATTCAAATCTGACCAATCAGAGCGGGCTTATTATCGCTCAGCAGACAAAGATGACAAGAAAGATTGCACCGGACACGTAAACTACTGTCCAGTATTTTTATTTTTAATTGTTAATTCTCCAACTACTATCTGTTTTAATTATAATGTATTTGTTATAACTTATTTCATTTTTGAAATTTAATTAATGGGGTTTGAAGTTAGTTAAAAAATTATATTAAATTATAACAAGATGCTTTTCACATTATAAAACAGTAATTAATTGTATCATAGAATGATTTACTTAACCCGCCCGAGGTGACTTACGGTCCAGGAGACCGACATGACATTAAATTGTCCGTTTACCTGCCTAAAACGCACTTCCGGTCGTTGTGTAGCTCAATACCTTTCCGTCTCTACTCAGTGATCTAGCTGATGCCGTGCTAGACTTTTGAATTTAGGTCATCGCTTGCTATAGTGCTTTACGGTCCCACAGACCGAAGTCACCCAAGTTGTTGTCGGTGCGTCAGACCGAAGTCACCCAAGTTGTTGCCGGTGCGTCAGACCGCTAATCTTGGAAAGTTGATTTATATTTTACTCTAGTGTGAATATGTATTGTTTATTTTCTTTAGGTACAATATATTGATGACTTTATTGATATCTTACCTGTTTTGTAATTTTTACGGTTGATATAAGATGATTTTGGGACGTAAATAACAAATAAACTAATTTAATTATATATATATATATATATATATATATAATGTAATATAAATAATGTATATATATATATATATAATGTTATATAATATATAATGTATATATAATTATATATATATATATATAATGCAAGAATCATATGTGACGACTGCTAATGGACGAATTTTACATGTAGACTATTGCTCTCTACATATATTCGTTGGTTTTTAATAATTTAGGTGAAAAGACCATGTTTTTTAGTTAATTTTATCTTTAGGACGTATGTTTTATACCATTAAATTATATAAGTATTTTTTTTTTAGATTTATGGATATACACTACAAAAATTATAAGAAAATTTCAACAAAAAAACATTGTGTGATATTAAAAAAATTGAATGAATACTCCTGTCTATGGTTTAATACTTTAGATTTATATGTTAACTTTATATTAACAGGTTTTATTTTAATTATTCACTAAGGGCTTTGTACAATAAGTTCATTTTAAGTAAATATAATTTTTTAAGTGTGTCAAAAATAAAATGATTTTAAAAACACCTACAATTGTTATATTTATTTTATATTGCATCCATAACAAATAAAAATGATCTAAGTTTTGATTTTGAGCTGCGAAAACATTTATAAAAAACGTATTGTTAATATATATATAAATAAAAAAAAAACGGTCCATTAGACCGAAGTCACCTATCTCGTGACTGAAAAAAGTCACCCCTCTAGGGTTAACAACAATGCTTTTCTAATTTTGAATGAAAAGTCACACAACTTTAGTTGACGCTTTATTTAATTTGTGAGAATTAGACGAATCAAACGAGCCATCTCTTAGCTTTCTATGGCAATTGGTTCAAAAAGTAGCAATTGGTACTAGGAGCAAAAAACACCCCTCATGAATAAATTACTGCCGGACGTCGAACAATAGATAAGCTGAACAATAGATCGTCTCCGGCGGTTCACGGAAGGGTTTTTGCGTCGCGTTTTCCTTGTTATCGAGATCGCCGGCCGCGTAAACAACTATTGTTCGGTATAAATGCATTTTGTTTAGATAATTGTTTTTAGTTTTAATTCAGAAAAATAATATTGAAACAAAATAATCAACTATTTTTTCAACCAAAAATCATTGAACCTTGATTATATTTCTATCTATTTGTAAACATTAGATGAAAAAATTATCCATAATTTGTTTTTCTTGGACAATAAATTCAGGATTTAGGCGATAAGGTAACTGTACTCTTATCTTATCAGTCAATTGTTGTGGCGGACCATCGCGCTGGCCCCGGCTGCCCCCCCCCCCTCCCCGTCATCCATGCGCCAGACGGACAGAACAATAACTTATTGATAAGATAAGACATCGGAGTTTTTATCACGTTTTTATCAGTCTACCTGGTCGTCTCAAATTACAATCGCATTGTTAATTTCCAAGAAAACTGTGGACGGGCGTTTGGTTTCAGTTAATTTTATTGTAAACAGACCGTTAATTTTATTGTAAACAGACCGAAGTACCCAGTGTTGTAGTGGCAAATTTTTCAATGTGGGAACGCTTAATATATTTGTAAAATTCCCTGAAAATTAAGATAAAATTTCCCTGAATGTGTGCGATATCAATAGCTTTGCGTATTAGGCTATGTATTTTAAGCAAACTGAATTTACTGAGGATTCAAGAAACTATTTATGATTTTGAGAAAAGCAAAATAAAACACCAGCATATTTTTATACCTAACAAACTTTATTATTTCACAAAAGAAGGTTGTTTTAGAAAAGGTTATTAATTAATTTATTAACTACTTTTATTTTTAACCCCCAAAATAGCAACATACATAACATAAATTTTAAATGACTTACCCTATACAAGTATAAAAGCAGAGAACTAAAATAAATTAAATCCATAAAACAGAGTAATTAATTACAATGAAAGGTTATTGACCGATTGACAAAATCATGTTTACAAGTAGTCGGCAAATGCATCCTCTTCTGTAGGTGTGGAAGGGTTGTGGAAGGACGGGAGAGTGATGCCCGCCACCGTATACCGTACTCTGTGCACAATACAAAGTTCAAGCGAGAGTGAGGTTGTCTTTGGAAACACATACATAGTAAAATCGTGTTTACAAAAGTATTGCATTTTATTATTGGCATAGAAATATTTTTCAATATTTTTATACTGTTTAGTTAATATTTGTATTTAGAAACAAATTAGCTGTTTTCCCGGATTTTCCCTGAACGGGGCACTGGATTTTTCCGGGTTCTTTAAAAACCAGTGTGGGAACGCCGTTCCCACGCGTTCCCGCACCACTACACCACTGGAAGTACCGGTACCGAGTAACCGAGATTTTGACATCGGTTCTCGGTACCGGTACTTTTGCCAAGAACCGGTGGTACCGAGAACCGACTTTAGGTACCGACACATCCCTAAATTTAATAATACTTTTACTTTTATTATTTAATATTATTTTTAAAAACTCATTTTAAACTTTTTCACACTACTACTCGACTCGACTCGATACCCGAGTAGTTGATGCAATACTCGACTCGACTCGACTCGAATCGTAAAACCACTACTCGCCCACCCCTAATTAAAGGTATATTTTAATAAGGTATGGATATTCTGTATTTACTAATTCCATGAAACTACTGTTTAGAAGTGTAGGGTGATTCTGCTTATTCAGGTTTCTAAACGTATCACATAAGTCATCCTTTGTTTCCGTGACTGTGAGTCATCTCTTTCAGCTGAGTTATTGGATGGTAGACTCTAAATGCCGTTTTCTGCTGATAAGTAGATAGGCTTGGCTTTTTTCAGCCAGTGTTTGTAGTGATCTGCTAATTGGCAGAGATGTCTTAAGATAACTAGGTGAATGCCAGTTTTCAATTATCTTAAAAATAAAGTTTTTAGTTTATTTTTATTTTTATTAGTTTAAAGTATCCGGATACGGATAAAGGATAAAAAGTTTTAGTTTATTTTTAGTGCTCTTTAAAGTTTATTTTTAAGATAATTGAAAACTGGCATTCACCTAGTTATCTTAAGACATCTCTGCCAATTAGCAGATCACTACAAACACTGGCTGAAAAAAGCCAAGCCTATCTACTTATCAGCAGAAAACGGCATTTAGAGTCTACCATCCAATAACTCAGCTGAAAGAGATGACTCACAGTCACGGAAACAAAGGATGACTTATGTGATACGTTTAGAAACCTGAATAAGCAGAATCACCCTACACTTCTAAACAGTAGTTTCATGGAATTAGTAAATACAGAATATCCAGACCTTATTAAAATATACCTTTAATTAGGGGTGGGCGAGTAGTGGTTTTACGATTCGAGTCGAGTCGAGTCGAGTATTGCATCAACTACTCGGGTATCGAGTCGAGTCGAGTAGTAGTGTGAAAAAGTTTAAATGAGTTTTTAAAAATAATATTAAATAATAAAAGTAAAAGTATTATTAAATTTAGGGATGTGTCGGTACCTAAAGTCGGTTCTCGGTACCACCGGTTCTTGGCAAAAGTACCGGTACCGAGAACCGATGTCAAAATCTCGGTACCTCGGTACCGGTACTTCCAGTGGTGTAGTGGTGCGGGAACGCGTGGGAACGGCGTTCCCACACTGGTTTTTAAAGAACCCGGAAAAATCCAGTGCCCCGTTCAGGGAAAATCCGGGAAAACAGCTAATTTGTTTCTAAATACAAATATTAACTAAACAGTATAAAAATATTGAAAAATATTTCTATGCCAATAATAAAATGCAATACTTTTGTAAACACGATTTTACTATGTATGTGTTTCCAAAGACAACCTCACTCTCGCTTGAACTTTGTATTGTGCACAGAGTACGGTATACGGTGGCGGGCATCACTCTCCCGTCCTTCCACAACCCTTCCACACCTACAGAAGAGGATGCATTTGCCGACTACTTGTAAACATGATTTTGTCAATCGGTCAATAACCTTTCATTGTAATTAATTACTCTGTTTTATGGATTTAATTTATTTTAGTTCTCTGCTTTTATACTTGTATAGGGTAAGTCATTTAAAATTTATGTTATGTATGTTGCTATTTTGGGGGTTAAAAATAAAAGTAGTTAATAAATTAATTAATAACCTTTTCTAAAACAACCTTCTTTTGTGAAATAATAAAGTTTGTTAGGTATAAAAATATGCTGGTGTTTTATTTTGCTTTTCTCAAAATCATAAATAGTTTCTTGAATCCTCAGTAAATTCAGTTTGCTTAAAATACATAGCCTAATACGCAAAGGTGATGGCGGCGAGTACAAGGCCGATTTGGTGGTGAGGGGGAGGGGGTTAGATCAAGGAGGGGATATACCACGACTCAATCTAGTTCAAACCAATTCAATCCATCTCAAATCAGTGAACTCTTGTTCAAAACGGTTCAGTCTGTTTACAAAAGTTGCACAGTAAAATCGCTAAAATTGGTTAATTTCTATTTTTTTCTGAGGCGTTGCGCGAACGGTAATCATTGGATTTTGAACAGAATATAATTTATTTACGCTCTTTACATGCTTAATTAAGCATAAACACATAGAGCTTCTTTATTTTTTAAGGTTTAATAACTTTTAAAAATCTCTAAAAATAACGAGATTTTGGAAATTTTCATAAACTATAAGTCCGATGCGCGAACTGAAGATGTTAACCGATTTAAATATTTTATATGCACTTTTTATCCTTATTGTAGTAGCTATCTTTTCTGCACTAGAGTGTATCGAAAATAAAATAAAATTTTTTTCGACCCACCCTAGTGTACATCCCCACACCTCTCAACCAAAGTCTATATCAGTGTAATATGATCCAAGTTAGAATATTGCTACTTTCTATTCAGTCATCTGCCTCAAAAAGTGGACATGGTACAAAACCAAGCGCTTAGGCCCGTTCCTATGTGGGCGACAGAAGCGATGAGACGAGAGCAACTGAAGCGACGCCTCCGGAACGTTTGTATCGCCATTATATTGTAGATTGTTGTGTTCTACGTGGACTAGCGTTGCGGGCAACACAAGCACACCGGCGTCTTTCAGTTATTGAAACAATCAGTTTCACTATGCTGTCCAAAGAGAAAAAAAGTAAGATGATGTTTCTAGAAACCTCGACACTCATGTATTCTTATTTAAAAAGGAAGGTATCCGGAAGATGTGAAATAAAGCTATTTAAAACTTATACTTTTAAAGCTATTTAAAAGGTATTTAATGCTATACGTGATAAGAGAAAGAATAATTTACTACGTGTGGTGTGGACAAGGATGTGGACAAAAAGAACTAATCTGAAAATATGTACAAGTTGCATAGGTAGGAATGAAAAACAAACGTCTACAACACTCAAAAATATACTTACATTTATACTGCAAATAATACAGACAGTAAATATAAGACACGGTATTATTTTCAGAATACGTGTGACGTGTGAATATATTTTTAAGTGTTGTAATAGTTTGTTTTCATTTCTGAATGCAAACAACACGTACCATATCAATCATGCCAATAAAAAAGTGTATATCTAGATCTAGGTAGTTTATTAATCCTCCAATTTAATACAGCAATCTACAATGACTAATCCCAAAAATTATGAATTACTAGTGGTAATTACATTGAATTACAATTTACTATACACACCAGTTAAAATAAGGCAGACTAAAGATTTTTCAAGTTAGTCAGTTTGATTTTATCACAAAAAATATCTATGTTTCTGCAACTAGAGCCTTTAAATCAAATATTTGAAAGAAATGTGTTTTAAGAACATATTATGTCTTCAGTTAATGGGGACTAAATAATAAAAATACAACCATACAACACACAACAATTACTATCGCTGTGAACGCCAGCGACAACAGCGACCAGATACAAAATGATTTGAAATTTCAAAATACGCTTGCAATGCTCGCAAAGTACGCTGCCAAAGCGTCGCTCTTGTCGCCCACTAAGAACGCTCAATGCTTATACATTGGTTTGAAATTTGGTCGCTCTCATAGCGTCGCATCTGCCACCCACGTAGGAAAGGGCCTTAGAGTAATAATAGGAGCTTTCAAAAATACACCAATAATAGCAATTGTCTTCCTCCACTTAAGTTGTAGGAATTTTTTATCTAGACTGTTTTGTATTAAATATTGAACTATAATATAATGTATTAATCAGCTGTCAACTGTTATTTAAAATATAAACAAAGCCATGTGCTTTTGTAAGAAAAAATATGCAAGAGAAAAACAAAATATAAAATAAAAGGAAAGTTTTGATGTTTTGACAACTATCATAGATCAATGGCGGATATAACATGGTCAATACGCATCGCGATATTTGGACCGTGATCCTGGATCACAATACAGACTGAAATATGTGTGGGTGTGTAAAGTCAAATATTGATGTATGATCCACATTGACTGTGAAGTTCAAGCACAGTAAAAAATACTGACAATATTTATCACGATCCAGATCTTGATCCGTATTGACCATGTAAAATTCGCCTTTATCCTAATTTATATAAAAATTTAAGTTTTTTATACGGACAAAGGACGGATAAAGGATACTTTATAAAGGCCGTTTATACGCCTTTATCCTAAAACTTTAAAGAGCAGTGGGGCGAGCACTGACCCTTGTGGCAGGCCATCCTTTAGTTGCCTAAACGTACTTTCTCTGCGTCCCAGATATACTTTTATCATCCTATTGGAGAGCATTGAGTTGAGGAGACGCAACAAGAAAGGGCAAGGAATAAGGTCGTAAAATTTAACTAGGAGGCCTTTTCTCCAGACAGTGTCATATGCTGCAGTCAGATCTAAAAAAGCCACAGAGGTTTTCAGTCTTCGCTCAAACCCATCCTCAATGAAAGGAATTCAGAGCTAAAACCTGGTCACAACAGTTGCGACCAGGCCTAAATCCAGCTTGTTCGACAGGGATGCTGGCATTGAGAATAGGGAGGATTCTGTTATAAATTAACCTCTCTAGCAGCTTATAACAAACACTTAAAAGAGCTATAGGCCGATAACTTTCAGGCAGTTTTGGATCCTTTCCGGGCTTCAGGATAGCTATGATCTTGGATTTTCTAAATATCCCAGGCATGTCGCCGGTTTTCAGAGTGGTGTTAAAAACTTCCAGAAGCCACTGTCTAGCCTTGTTACCCGAGTGTACAAGGTGATAAAGCATCCATTCCGTCGTTGTCTGACTGCCGAATTTTAAAGCTGATTGAAGTGTATCACAATTTTTATATTAAGATAAGGAAGTCATATAAACGTGATAAAGACAAGCCTGTATTTAAATTAGACATGTAACGGTTATCCGGTTACTATCCGGTATTATCCGGCCTATCCGGCCTTTTTTTTAATATCCGGTATCCGGCCGGATACTTGCTACTATTGGGCCAGATACCGGATACTTAAATTTGTAAATGAAATAAAAAAAAATCTTTTTGATTAAGATAATTTTTTTAACGTTATTGTATTTTAGTAGATCTACGAAGTTCGGTAATTAAAGAGCTTTATACATATAAAAATTAAATAAGAAACGTAGTCTTATTGAACTAATTTCAATTTATGATGAATAAAAACAAGTTTTTCAATGTATTTTCACCAAACGGTTGCGTTTTACTTCACATACAAGTCCTGCTTCTTAGAATAGTCAAAGTCAAAGTCAAAGTCAAATAATCTTTATTCATATAATACATACAGAATGTACATTGAATAAGCGTCATAATTACAAACTAAAACTAAAAATCTTATGCTAAAAATATATACATTTGAAGAAGAATGAAATAAAAATTTAATTGTTTTAATTGTTAGAGGAGGTGGAAAAATACTCGTCAAGAGAGTAAAAAGCTTTCTCCGTTAAAAAGCATTTTAAAATTTTTTTAAATCTACGTATATTATTTTCATCTTTTATGACTGATGGCAAATGTCTTAAAAATTTTAGTCCTATGTATGAGGGTTTTTTCTCAAAAAATGTTAATTTGTGTTTGGTTTTGGTGATGAATTTTTTGTGTCTGGTGTTATATGGGTGGCTATCAATTTCAGGAATTTCTAGAAGATTTTTGGCAATAATAACTGTATCAAAGATATATTGACTGTAAACAGTAAGAATTTTTAATTCTTTGAATTTATCTTTCGCAGATTCAAGGTAGCCTAATTTCATGATTATTCTAATAGCCTTTTTTTGTAATTTTAAAATCTGGTCCATATTTTTTGTTGTTGTTGATCCATATAGGCACAAACCATAGGCCAGATGAGAATGGATATTAGTAAAGTATATATCTTTTAAAGTTTTTTGATTACAAAAGAAAGACATTCTATAAAGTGAATAGATTCCTGAATTTAATTTGGATAACAATTTTCCTACGTGGTTATTCCAGGTCAAATTTTGATCAATGGTTAGACCCAGAAACTGTGTGGAACTTTTATTCTCAATTCTCTGTTCATTGTAGATAATGATTGGCTCAGTCATCAGTTTATTTTGACGTGTTTTGAAAATTATAAAATTAGTTTTGTTTGCATTGAGTTTTAATTTGTTTTCTTCCAAAAAACTTCCAATATTTTCTAGTTCAACAAAGCTCATGATTTCAACTTGTTGAGGTGTATCAGCCGATATTTTAAGATTTGTGTCATCGGCATATAAGACTAGATTATTTCGAGGTACATTGGTTAGAGAGTTGCCCACATCATTAATATAGCACAAAAATAACAGAGGGCCTAAAATAGACCCCTGGGGTACACCACATTTAATATATTCTATGTTTGAGGAAAATTTTATGATTTTGTTATCAGGCATTATTGGGGTAATTTCTGCAAATTGACAACGATCAAAAAGGTAAGACCGAAACCATTTTATGGAGGTTTTTGACACTCCTAAAGTGAGCAGTTTGTTTATCAATTTTGAATGATTAACACTGTCAAAAGCTTTTGACAGATCCATAAAAATTCCTGTGGTGTATTCCCCTTTATCTACTGATTCAATTATAGATTCGATGAAAGATATTGCAGCAGTGGTCACAGATTTTCCAGGTCTGAATCCATGCTGATAATCATTTAAAATATATAGCCTTTCACAGTAGACACTGCTGCAAGGAGATGAGAGGTATATCTTTACAATGTTCTGTAGGATTGGGTATTGGTTGGTACAGGTTAATCACTACTTGTAACGGTCTTCTTTTTGGTCAAAACAAACAATAAAAAAAAAAAAAACAACAACAAAAACAGAAAACTTACAGACTGACTGATAGCGAATGAAAAATTCGTGCCTTCTACTTCCCGACGGTCAGAGGGACAATTTATTACTTGTCTTTCCGTAAATCATCCTTAAACTAAAAGCTACAACATGAGTTGGATATCCGGAAGCCGGATATTCGGCGCTTCGGCCTAGAACCTTGCCGGATATCTGGTATCCAGTATCCGGCCAAAAGAACTATTTGTTACATCTCTAATTTAAATGTAGGCTAGGTGATTTAATGCCTTTAAAGACTTTTTTGTAGGGTAGACAAATAGGCTTTAAATCGCCTAGCCTACATTTAAATACAGGCTTGTCTTTATCACGTTTTTACGATTTCCTTATCTTAATATAAAAATCGTGATACACTTCAATCAGCTTTGAAAAGAGAGGTGATAAAATGTGCCCCAGGGATATATGTGGGATGAAACTATTTAATTACAATAAAAAGAACAAAAGTTGAACATTCATATTTTACTATCAACAACACAAAACCAGAATAAATTCAAATGTAAAAAAACAAAGATAAAACATCAGGTGATCAAAGTTGAGAAACATTACATAGAGAAATGTCTCTCCAACACTACCCCTTAATGTTTATCCACTTTGTTCAGTCCAATCACTTTTAATAATTCTTGATGTCGTGGGCCAGGAACTCCTTTTGTCAAAATATCCGCTGGCATCTCGGCTGTTGGTTTATACTTCAGGATTATGTCCCCTTGTTCCACAGCTTCCCTTATGAAGTGATTTCTTACATCAATATGTTTGGTTCTGCGGTTCAGCATGTGATTTACTGATAACTTTTGAGCAGACTGGCTGTCATTGTAAATCACAATTGAATTCTTTCTTCCCAACAGTTCCAACAAAACATTCTGTAAAAACTTGGCTTCCTTCGCTCCATCACTTAAGGCCATGTACTCAGCTTCCGTGCTTGACAACGCCACAGTACGCTGATTTCTGCTTTCCCAGCTCACGTGTCCGCCTGCCAGTTGAAAGATGAATCCTGTATAGGAACGTCTATCTTCCTTATCATTGGCCCAATCAGCGTCAACATATGCTGTAACTGCCAGACTTCCTGTTTTTCTATATTGAAGAGCCAAATCGATAGTTCCCTTCAGGTACCTTAAGATTCGTTTTGCTGCCTTCCAATGTGTACCATCATAGCAGCTGTTAAACTGACTAAGGTAGCTAACTGCATGAGCAATATCTGGCCTACAATTTACAGCTAGATACATCAAACTTCCTACGAGTTCCCGGTAAGGATATGACTCGTCACAAGCTGATTTGTTCTTTTCAAGAGATACTCCTACCTCGATTGGAGTGCTCACAGGTTTGCAATCAGTCATTTTAAATTTCTCCAGTAGATTTTGAATGTACACTGACTGATCCAAACTTAGAGAGTCGTTTCTTCTCTTCATTCTCATTCCAAGGATGTGTTGAGCTGGTCCTAAATCTTTCATCTTGAAAGAACTCATTAGCTGCTCAATCAACTTATGTTTTTCAGTCTCATTATTTGAAAACAAGTAGAGATCATCAACATATAGTGCAATTATACAAATGTTACTGCCATTGTTTCTACGATATACACAAGGTTCTGAGTTTAGTCTATTAAAGTTTAAAGATTTGGGTACCTGGTTGATTTTCTCGTTCCACATCCTCGATGACTGTTTCAGACCATAAATAGACCGCTTTAACAAACATACCTTGTCTTCTCTTCCTGGTACAATGAAGTTTTCAGGTTGCTGCATATAAACTGTTTCTTTCAGTTCTCCATTCAAAAAAGCAGTTGAAAAGTCCAAATGATGAATGTCCAGGTCTAATTCTGTGGCAAGAGCCATCAACATCCTGAGAGTAGAGTTTCTGACAACAGGAGAAAAAGTTTCTGTGTAGTCAATGCCATACTTCTGAGTAAAACCCTTTGCTACTAACCGTGCTTTATACTTTGTTACATCGCCGTTACTATCTCTCTTGATCTTGAACACCCATTTACATTTGACAGGTTTTGCCCCTTTTGGTAAGTCAACTAAGGTCCAAGCATCATTTTCTTTGAATGAGAGATATTCTTCTTTCATTGCTTTTTCCCACAGATCTTTTTCTTTTCCATTTAGTGCTTCAAACACACTAGTCGGCGTATAGTCAAGATCATGAACCACGTTATAAACTTGAAATGGTCCCATGTCCTTTGGTTTTCGCTCCCTTTGCGGATACCTTCTTGCCTCTTGAATTCCATCATTACTAATTTCACTCATTACTTCATCATTTTGAGTTTCAGTATCAGTTTCAACTTCAAGATGAGAAACATCTTCAGTAGAGGTATTTCCAGTTACTGTATCTTTTTCAACTTCCATACTAGAAACATCTTTAGTGGAGGTAGAGTTTGAATCAACCACACTTTCCAAGTTCTCTGCAACCTTAGTGGATTGTTCTGGCTCATCATTTGTCAGATCCAAAATCTTGTAAGATTTCTTATCTGCACTTACATCGCCCCCTTCAACTGGTTTTTCCTCTATAAAGGCAACATCCCTAGATACAATTATTTTGGAAGGATTTTTAGGATCAACAAGTCTGTAAGCTTTCGAATCTTGGGCGTAACCGACAAAAATAAGCTCTCGACTTTTATGATCTAGTTTCTTCCGCAATGTACTAGGAATATGAGCGAAAGCTCTGCAGCCGAAAACTCTCAAATGACTGAGATCGACCTTTTTGCCAGACCACATCTCTTCAGGTGTTTTTCCCAAAACTGCTTTAGTAGGGGATCGATTCTTCAAATAAATTACCGTGTTAGCCGCTTCAGCCCAATACTTTTTATCCAATCCTGAATCATGCAACAAAGCACGAGTTTTCTCAAAAATTGTGCGATTTGCCCTTTCAGCAACACCATTTTGGGACGGTGAATATGGAGCACTTGTCTGATGTTGCACTCCAGAAGCTTTAAGAAAATCTTCAAGTTCCCTGTTAACAAATTCACCCCCATTATCGGTACGAAGTTTCTTCAAGCGCTTCCCAGTTTCATTTTCAACCAGCAATTTCCACTCTTTAATTTTAGAAACAACTTCATCTTTTTGCTTCAAAAAGTAACCGAATGTCTTCCTTGAAAAATCATCAGTGAGAGTTAGCAAATATCTTGCACCTCCATGGGAACTAACACTCATCGGGCCACATAAGTCAGAGTGCACTAAACCTAGAATCTCTGTAGCGCGAGTCCCTTTCTTACATTTTGAATAAGGAGTTGTAGTTTGTTTTCCTTGTATGCAAGAAACACAGGGTGAACCTTGACCAGAGTATGATATTCCAGTCGACATTTTGTTCCGCAACAGATTCATAGATTTTCTATTCAAATGAGCTAGTCGACGGTGCCATAGCTCTTCCATATTGTCTTTACTTTGACCAGCAAGATTAGCTGACATTTGGATATCAGAATCAGTATCCAACTTGTAAAGACCATCCACATTTGTAGCATGTGCTACTGGGTGACCAGAGATAGTACAGTCCTCCTCTTTGTATACGTTACAACCGTCATTAGAGAAAACCAATTTCAAACCTTTATTTACCATCTGACTCACGGAAAGTAAATTTAAGCTTAAATTAGGTACATAAACAACATCAGTGATTTTTCTCTCAACAGAATCTATCATGACCGTCGCCTCCCCCTGACCTTCGACTTTAAGCTTTTCATTATTCGCCACAGTGACCTCCATACCATTTTTGTTATATTTTTGGTATTTAACAAGCAAATGCTTTTGACTTGTCATGTGGTTAGTACAAGCTGAGTCAAGATACCAACGGTCTGCACTAGTTTTTGCTGCTAATGCCGACAAAACACACCAATCATTATTTTTGTTAGTTTTAATTGACTTCTGATTAGCCTGTTTGTTATTAGCATTACTCTTCCCGGAATTAGCAGGGTTTTTGAAACATTCCGAAGCTTTATGACCGGTTTTGTGACACCGAAAACACTTTACAACAAAACGTTTTACATTGTGACGTGAAGCTAATGCGTTTTGACCAGAGTTGTTTTGGCTAGGACTAACGGACTTTAAATCTTCTTGAAGTAGCTTAGATTTAATAAGTTCTGCTGTCAATGAGACTCCCGAATTTTCTAAAGCCATTACCATTGGTTCATAATGACTCAGTAAGCCACTTAACATAATTACAGCAAGAAACTCATCCTCAATGGGTTTACTTATGTCTGCTATTTGTTGTGCTAGAGACATAATTTTAGTAACATAAGCATCCATAGTCTCAAACTGAGAAAGTTTAATATTGAATAAAATTCTCAATAAACTTAGCCGTCTTACTAATCCCTTATCTTCAAAAGCATTTTGAAGATTGTCCCAAGCCTCTTTGGCAGTTTTAGCATTTCTCACGTGAGGATAACAACAAGGTTTCACAAATAAACATATTTTAGCAAGTGCTTTCTGATCTTTTTTCTTTACACTTACCAAATCCTCTGGTGTTCTTACCTCACCTTCCTTAGTTTCATCTGGTTCAATGGAACTCCATATATCCTCATGAATCAGGGCCATTTTCATTGCAAACTTCCAATTATTGAAGTTGGAAACTCCTTCAAGTAGTTCTATACCTATTTTCATTTCCCTTTCTCCCATATTGTTGATTTTATAACCCAATTTTGTTAATGAAGTTCAACAAAAAATTGCAACAAATGTGAGACAAAAAATATAATGAAAACTTCCTACTTTAAGGTTTTGCAATAAATATTAATACAGTTAACGTGAAGAGGCCCATAACCTGAAAAGAGAGGTGATAAAATGTGCCCCAGGGATATATGTGGGATGAAACTATTTAATTACAATAAAAAGAACAAAAGTTGAACATTCATATTTTACTATCAACAACACAAAACCAGAATAAATTCAAATGTAAACAAACAAAGATAAAACATCAGGTGATCAAAGTTGAGAAACATTACATAGAGAAATGTCTCTCCAACAAGCTTTACAATTCGGCAGTCAGACAAAAACGGAATGGATGCTTTATCATACAAACAGTTGATTTGTTTCGCTACCGTAGAGGCTACTTTGGCGAAACTCACATTTTATTGTTTCTTACGAGGGAAAGATTGTATCTCTCTTCATTACAGCATCTAAGAACGCATTCATATGTGGGCAGTTTATTTTGCAGGAATCCTCTTGGTTCGCCAAAAATAGAACAGTAAAAGTCCTGTCAGGAGTCGGCAATCACACTCCTAGTGAGAAAAGCTTGTGATTCATTCATCATAAGCTAATGTTTTAAGACATACATCGAGGAAATAACACAAAACAATGCACAATAGGTAGTAGCTCACATCACGCGAGTCACACACGGCACCAAAGCAATTTCCAACTGTTCTAGACAGAGCGCGGCACAGCGACTGACTGAAGAGAAAAACACGTGATAGCGGATAGTACGAGGCCAGTTTAGTGTTGAGGGGGAGGGGGTTAGAGCAAAGAGGGGATATACCACGACTCAATCTAGTTCAAACCAGTTTAATCCATCTCAAACCAGTGCACTCTTGTTCAAAACAGTTCAGTCTGCTTACAAAAGTTGCACAGTAAAATCGCTAAAATTGGTTAATTTCTATGTTTTCTGAAGCGTTGCGCGAACGGTAATTAGGTATATTTTTGAACAGAATATAATTTATTTACGCTCTTTACAAGCTAAAATAAGCATAAAAATTTAGAGCTTCTTTATTTTTTAAGGTTTAATAACTTTTTAAAATCTTTAAAAAGATTTTGGAAATTTTTATAAACTATAAGTCCGATGCGCGAACGGAAGATGTTAACCGATTTAAATATTTTATATGCACTTTTTATCCTTATTGTAGTAGGTATCTTTTCTGCACTAAAGTGTTCCAAAAATAAAATAAAATTTTTTTTGACCCACCCTAGTGTACACCATACTTTGTGCAAGCAAGGGACTTCATGATTATCAAATCTTTTAAACCTTGGTTAGCAATGTAGTCTATGGGCTTTAAAATTTAGTTTTCTGGCAACTATGACAACAAGGATTTTGTGTGTATCACTCACTGGAATAGTGTTCTTACTAACATTCTTGACGTGCATTGTACACACAAAAACAAAATAAAAAAAGAAATGAGAATACTTAGTCCAGACAATGTAGATTTATTTCAAATGTATATTTCATGCGAAAGCTGGATGGACCAAGCACCAGTAGAAAATTAGTATGAGATATTTCATACCATATTTAAGCACTACTTTGATTTATGCTTTCCGAAAAAACTAAATTTTGATCAATCATGTAAAGAAAAAAGTGGGTTACAGACGAACTGAAAATATTAAAAGAGGAAATAATTGAGCTAGAAAAAGCATTTAGAGTAACAAAAAATCAAGCAATAAAAAACAAAATTATTAGTAAAAAGAAACTTCTCAACAAAAATTTAATAAGTACTGAAAAAAAATCAAATTCAAGACAAAATAAAAAAATCTT
Source organism: Neoaliturus tenellus (assembly GCA_030545055.2). Lineage (NCBI taxonomy): Eukaryota > Metazoa > Arthropoda > Insecta > Hemiptera > Cicadellidae > Neoaliturus > Neoaliturus tenellus. Next base: position 87,828,542 of record CM061533.1, on the reverse strand, counting down.
CAAATAAAGTTAAAACCACTTGGTCTATTATTAAGGCAAAAACAGGAAACAATATCAAACCAAAGGCAAATATTGATCTTAACTATGGGGGTAGAGCTATAGTTGACCCATTAGCAGTTAGTGAAACCTTCAATAATTTTTTTATAAATGCAGTTGACAACCTCATTATTCCAAATATCACCCCTTTTAAACCATTGGTTCCTATCACAGTAACAGCCTTAAATTTTGTTTTCACACCAGTAAATGAACAAGATGTACAGAAAATTATAATGTCTTTGGAGAACAAGTATTCCTCTGGGATTGATGATATCCCTATGGCTTTGATCAAACAAATAAGCACGTACATTCTTAAACCATTGGCTCACCTTGTAAATTCATCTTTTGTTTCTGGAATTTTCCCAAATCAACTAAAAATTTCAAAAGTAATTCCTATTTTCAAGAAAGGAGATGTAAAAGATGTTTCTTGTTACCGACCAATTTCTTTACTCCCCATTTTTTCTAAAATTTTTGAAAAAATTGTATATAATCAACTTTTGAAATACTTGGAATTAAACAATTTATTAGATAAGGAGCAGCATGGATTTAGGCCTGGAAGATCAACTATCACGTCGGGGGTTGAATTTGTTAAAAATATAATTGACTCGATCGATGAGAAAGAAAAAGTTATAGGCATTTTCCTTGATCTTTCCAGAGCCTTTGACAGTGTCTCCCACTCTGTCTTAATTGAAAAGCTAGAATCACTGGGTGTGAAAGGAAATGAGGCTGCTTGGTTTTCCTCCTACCTGAACAACAGGCAGCAATATGTGGAAATAGAAAATATAGAAGCAGGCAAATATTGTAATTACTTAAGGAAATATAGTTCTAAGTCTCAATTAGTTAAGTATGGAGTACCTCAGGGGTCTGTATTGGGGCCATTGTTATTTTTATGTTATATGGGGGGTATGCCTCAGTTAATAAACACAGGCTCTGTGTGTCTCTATGCGGATGACACTAATCTAATCATTAAAGGCAATTCTTGTAAAAGCATAGAAGAATATTCCAACAAAAATTTAGCAAACATAAAACTCTTTCTGGATCAAAATAATCTGTTATTAAATGCAAAAAAATCAAACATAATAGCATTCTCTACTAAGCAAAACAAAGTCAATTTCAATCCCAAAATTAAAATTCATAATGAAATTATAGTTAAAACCAATGAAGCAAAATTTTTAGGTCTAACCATTGATGAAAATCTATCCTGGCATAAACACGTTGAAAACGTAGTAAGTAAAATGTCATCAGGAATTTATGCATTATGGCAGGTGACAAAGCTGAGTAATTTAGACACCTTAAAAACTATATATCATTCTTTAATTCAATCACATGTATACTATGGAATAAGCATTTATGGGGCTACATCCAAGCAAAACCTGGATAAAATTCTCGTTAAACAAAAAAAAGCAATAAGAATCATGGCCGGTCTACAAAGTACTGATACCGTTAAGCATTTGTTTGTGCAATTCAATATTCTCACTGTCTACAGTCTGTATATTTTTGAATCCATCAAGTATGTTAAAGAACATGACAATGACTATCTATTTGAAACAAATCACCATTACAACACTCAAAATAAAGTAATGTTAGAAAAACACAATTTAGAGTTTTACATTAAAAAAACTAGTTATGCAGGGAAAAAGTGTTTTACTCAGTTACCAAATGAGATTAAACGTGAAAATAATTACAACAAATTCATATATAAGATAAAGGAATTCTTGATAAATAAAGCTTTGTACTCCCTATCAGAATTTCCCTGAGGACTCCAAATGTTTTTCACTGCAGAACCACTAAGCTTATGTATACTTTTAATACTGTTGTATATATTTTCAATGTATTAATGGTCTGATGACTTTTGTATTGACTCTATTCAATTGCATTGATTTATGTAAATACTGAATAAAGGATATTTTGATTTGATTTGATGAAGTGCAGGCGTAGCCTCTAGTTTCTTTTTCCTAGAGAATCTTAGTGACGTTAGACTGTGAGGGATTAACCCCCAGTGACCTAGCGTCTAAATAGTACTCCAGTGGTGTTGCGCTTGTTGTAGGATTTTACTTTTTTCTAGGATGTTCTAAGATGTGGTTGCATACCAATGAAATGTCATCAGCATATTGTAGCAGATTGACATGGTCAGTGATATATTTGTTCATGTCTGTCAAATAAATTGAAAATAGCAGAGGGTGTAGTACACTGCCTTGGGGCAGACCCCAACAAGTGCTTCTTACCATCGTTTCTTTGCTGGTAGTAACATAAATTAATCTATGACTGAGCCACTTATGTAGATGTAGTATAAATCTAGGTGGTATGTTCTGTAAATATAACCTCGTAATGAGCGCAGGTCACATACATGATCATAGGCAGGGCTGAGGTCTAACGATACAAGGGCTGATAAGTTGCCATCAATGAAATTAATTTGTGTTTCTGTTATTAGTTGCAACCGATAGTCTGCACAACCTTTCTTCCTTTGAAATCCAAACTGGCTGTTTGGAATGATGTCATGCTTCCTAACAAACCATTTCAGCCTATCAGAGAAATAGACCAATAATGAAGTTTCATTAAATCTATCCTTACCTGGTTTTAGGATACCGTACCACTTACTTTGATACTTCCCCAGGTGACTGATGTCATCTCCTTACCAAAAATTTTTACATACTATAAGTAAGAGAGCTTTGGTTAATCGGGGAGTGACTTAATAACTAAATAATTTATTCCATATATTCCAGGGCTGGGGACTTTTTTTGTTGACTTGATAGCTTTTTCTAGTTCTTCAAGTGTGAACTTATCAGGCCTATATGAACTGCAGTTAACAATAAATGGTAAATTAATTTAATTATTTTGAGGTACATAGGCAGGAGTTATATTCTTAAGGAAGAGCTAAGTTATCCCATGTTTGAGTCCTCCTTTAAGAATTTAACACTTGAATCATTATTATTGTATTTTAACTTATGCATTGTACTCAATATTTGTGATTTGTGATCTGTTGCTGTTGTCAATGATTTTGCAAACATTGCACCAAGCCTGAATTTTTGTATTCTTAATAATGTCCTTAGCCTTAAATAGAGCTATCTCATTCTTATTATAAGGTAAACGGAGTCATGTTATTGCAGGATTCAATGAAATTCCTCCACCTTATCGCTAGCGCTTTGGAGCATTCAGGATTCCACTATGGTTTTGGAGTGAGCTTGGGATTGTTGTTTTTGGAAGATTTAACCGTTGGTATAGATTGTATCATTACATCATTTATTACTTGATATAAATCGTCAGAAGTTAGCTGTGGGCTCGATTTTTGAGCTACTAGCTTAACTGCAGAAACACGAACCTTTGGGGTGGTGCTGCAATTTTTTCTCGCAATAACAGTCGTTTTAACATATCAATGCATTCTTCTTCAGAGAATTTTTGCCGTGAGTCCATTTTTGAGATGGCCGAATCTAGGCTACTTTTTTACGACATTTCAATTGTTTGTGCAGTTATTTATAGGCCACCAGTCGACAGTAACTTTGTAGATTTTTTTGAATGTTTTGAGAATTATTTGGATGTTACAGTTAGAGGTTTTAAATCGGTCATCATTGCCGGCGATTTCAATATTGATAAAGACAAACACCCAAATGAATTTAAAACTTTCTCCGATTTGATTAATAGCTATGGGTTGGAATTAAAAATTGATTCCCCAACTCGGATCACTGAACATTCGGCTAGTTGTCTTGATAATTTTTTTTCCAACTTTCAACAAACACATTGCACTGTTATTCAACCTTTCATTTCTGATCATCATGCTATTACCCTTGAGGTGCCAATCAATTTCACTAAGAAACCGATAAATGAAATAGACTTTAGAGATTTTTCACCACAAAGTATTGGAGAGTTAAGAACCCGTTTGAAATGGGAAAATTGGGTAGATGTTTTTTCTGCAGCTACAGTAGATGAAATATACAATAACTTTGTAAGCACAGTTTCCCACTGCCTGGACGTTTCATGTCCTAGAAAGAAAGTAAAGAAAAAAAATGACATGAAAAAATTGGCTTGGGTGACAGACGAATTGAAAAAAAATGAAAATCCAAGTAAAGAATCTGTACTTGGAGTGGATGTTGACCAGGTGTAGTAGGAAAAAAGAGGAATACAACAAACTCAAAAAGTTTTATAGAAAAAAGATTCTTGAAGCCAAATCATCTCACATTTTCAATACGATAAGTACCTCAGACAATCCTAGTAAATCTTCTTGGAATGTTATAAATAGTTATAGGCCAAATAAAGTAACTTCAAATGAGCCCAATATTAGTCTGGAAATTGATGGTAGAGTCAATAGCGATCCCGAGGTTGTTTGCAATTTTTTTAATAATCATTTTCTCAATTGCAATAATAGTAACATTAATTTACAGACCTGTACTGACTTGGAGCCTATCTCTGATGCTGAATTAAACTCTTTTGATCCAATCACAGTTAAAGAGCTTAGGAAAATAATTGCTTCAATGAAAAACAAGAATTCTGCAGGTCACGATGGAATTTCAAGTAAAATAATTAAAACTTGTTCTGATGAATTGATTGATCCTTTGCTGCATTTGGTCAACGCATCTCTGACGGAGGGAGTGTTCCCGGACGGTGGGAAGCTGGCTGTAGTTAAGCCTCTTCACAAAAAAAATAGCAAGGTCCTACCCGAGAACTATCGTCCGATCTCACTCCTTCCAACCGTCTCCAAAATACTTGAGAAAGCCGTCTGCAACAAATTAATGACTTTTCTTAATGATCACAATCTGATTTTTAGTAACCAATTTGGTTTTCAGAAAAACAAATCCACAAAGCTGGCCCTGATAGATTTTGTGAATAAGTGTGTCGATGCTTTGGAGGGGGGAGGTACTGCGGTTACCTGCTTTATTGACCTCTCCAAAGCGTTCGATTCTGTGAATCATGCAATCTTGATTAAGAAGCTTGAACAAATTGGTATTAAAAACAGAGCGTTGGGCTGGCTGACGTCTTATCTAAGCAATAGAAAGCAACAAACTTCAGTTAACTTCACTTTAGATTCTGGTTCAAAAAAAACTTTTCAATCTCAAGTTGCAGATATCGCTTTAGGAGTCCCTCAAGGCTCTATTTTAGGTCCAGTCCTCTTTTTAATATATGTAAATGACATTTCCAGTTCCATACCTCAGAATTCTTTGACAATTTTCGCAGACGATACTTCCCTATTTATTCGAAATAAAAATCTCTTTGAATTGGAAAGAGAGATGTTTGGCCAGCTCGGCGCTCTTTCCCAGTACTTCTCTGCAATCAATTTGAACATAAATTCCAAGAAAACCAATTACATGTTCATTGCCACTTCTCAGAAAAAAAGAAATCTAGCTAGGGCCGGTTCATTCTCACCTTCTGTGCTTTTGGATGAAGAGGTTCTTGAGGAATCCAACTTTGTCGACTATCTGGGAGTGAGGTTGGACGATGGTCTCAGATGGGGGGAGCATGTTGATAAATTAGCTTCAACTTTAACTTCAAATCTCTTTGTTTTAAGAAAAATAGTAGTCTTTAATAATTTACCTCTGTCTAAACTAGTATATTTTAGTCTAATTGAAAGTCATTTAAGATACTCAATAGTGCTTTGGGGCATGTCAAGCAAGGCAAATTTAAACCGCATTTTCATTTTACAAAAAAAAGCAATCAGATGTATCTCTAGACTTAGGCCTAGAGACTCCAGTAGAGACAAGTTTACGGAGCTGCAAATTTTAACTGTTCCTTCTCTTTTTATATTTGAAGCAGTTCTATATGTAAAAGCCAACAATCTGATACAGCCTCATGTTCATCATTATTTCACTAGAAACCACAATGTTAATCATGCAACCCAACATAGTTTAAGACTGTTTGAGACCAAACCTAGTTATACCGGTACCAAGTTTTTTTCGAAGCTTCCAAGACATATTCAAGAAATTGAGGATTTTAATACATTTAAGAGAGAACTGAAGGAACATCTGCTCAACATGTGCTACTATGAGCTACCTGATTTTTCCTAAAAACCATTTCCGTACCCTACTTAGCACTACCTAAACCCAAACCCAAACACCTGGTTGGACAAGGCCAAATTCGGCTGCCTACATCATGACGGGTCCCATGCCTCATCGGGTCTCTACGGGACAGACTGCGGAGGTAACAGGTAACAGAATATATACTGTCTGCAACCTCTCTAAATTTTTGCTGATTGGCTTTTTTGAAATTGAAGTTTCCAAGGCTGTTGCGAGTTGTTGGGATGTGACAGCCATTGTTGGCTAGGGGGGTATTGTCAAAATCTATGATGGTTGGGAAATGCCCAATTGTTTCTTACATCAATTTATTAATCACGGGTTTTCACTTGTAAAGTTCTTTTTTCTCACATTTTTAACCAAGTGCCATTTTTGTTAATGGGATTTCAGAATAGATAACATTAATCTTGTTTTGTTAGAAACAACATACAAGCACTTTTCGACCCATAAGTCATAGCATTGCCATAGTATAAGGTTATTATATAACCTTGATGTACATTTACTGTGTAATAAACAGTTAGTATCATAGTTTTCCAGCCACACCTTGTATGTTTTTTAGGATGTAGCAGATACACTGTCCAACAAGGTGTTGAAAGAATGGAAGTGTCTGTTCCTGGGATCGCTTTGCAACAGTCAGTACCAGGAACAAGTGCACGCTTGTATAGATGATGTCGTCAACAGTGAAAAACACAAGTCCTATACGTAAGTTTTGATACTTCTCACTTATCTCAAATGTCTGACGGTAACAGTTTTGTGTACTTTCCCTGTTTTTAATTGACGTTTATCAGTAATATTGAGTGTAATCAGAGCCAAAGGTATGATTTGAATGAAATTGGGTTTAATTTGGTATTTTGGTTTGGATGAAATTTAGTTTTAAACATAATTGTCGAATATTCCTTGTTATTACGTTCTAATAGAAAAAAATTTAAAGGTTTACCATCCCCAGAATCAATGAAAACAAAACCATCAACCCAATTTTCAAAAACATCTATAATATTTTTGATTAAAACTAACTTTGTTATGCTGTGAACAAAACAGCAGCACTTAAGGCGACACATCACAAAAATGTCAAAGTAAAAAATAAAAAATGTGAAAACCATAGTAAGGTTCACGAAAATAGGCCCATGGAAAGTTTAACAGTTGTGTCCCCCTCAACCCCTCTCGCCCTTCAATGTTGTCATATATGGTTATGATTATTATGTGTAATATCATATAAAAATAAGTTTTTGGTTAGATTTGGCAACAATGCATCAACTCTCATTGCACTATTTTGTGAACCTTCCTGTAGAGGGGTTTAAATACTATATTTGCCAAACGAGTAAAAAATAGTTCAATGCATTAATGGTGTATAAAAATGTAAAAAAAATTAAAAATTACATTTCTAAAGCTACGCTTGGATAAAGTAAATACCAGTTTAGTGGGACTAAGTTAAAATTTTTGTAATAAGAGGAGAGGTTTTCACCGGCATATCTTTTATATAAATCCTATCTTTAAATATTTTTATGACAGGATGAGCACAAATGATCGTCTTCTGCTTTACCAAGTGGCTGACGCGGCTGTACATCTCACAAACGAGGAGATACAATCGGCCGTGTGCTGTTTGGTGGATTGTGTGCAGCTGGGGAAAGATCTGATCGCAGCAATACTGGACTTCAAAGACAAACTGAGTATATTGTTAGCTGCTCGGAGACTCCCTGTCATCCTCATTGTGGATGATGTGAGTTGAGAAGTGATTATTGGTATTCCGCTAATCAGGCCACCCAGTATAACGTCAATACCACACAATGTAAAAAAAATCGTTTAGTATAAAAACAATGTGAATTACATATTTTCAATTCATTGTCACCATTGAAATCTCTTGTTTGGAATCATTTATTCAATAACACTTTTTTATTAGCTCTACCTCAGTTAAAAATTAATGTGCGGTCGATTTGTGGTTTTTAATTCATATTAATTTTAGCGACGGTAATAGCCATGGTAAATTTGCATATTTTTTACAAACTAATATTCGCAGTGGACATTTTTCACCTCTTCTGGCAGGAGGTTGAGGACTTTTGCTCCCAGATATTTCGGTTGTTTTTCATATAGTGCGAGACGATGAAGTACTAAGTTGTTGGCTCTTCTAGTGTTATAATTGTGTAAGTCAGTTCCTCTCTGCAGGTTTTGTCTTTTAGCAGGTAAGGCAGTTCCTAGAATAAAAAGGCTCTGTGTTCTATAGATGCTTCTGTATCTATACCATTTGTGGTTTAACATTGTGAACATTATGGTACAAGTGAATTTGGGTTCTAATCATTCCAGGGCTGATGATGGGTCTCTAGTGCACATAATAGCAAGACCCTTGGTTGGTGCTAAATCCAACATAACAATTTATACCCATCAGAAATTGGCATCAAATCTAAAAAATCTCTAAAGTTCAGCATTTTTAACTTACTAGGAAGACAAGGTAATTTGCTTAATTATTTTGTATAACAATTAAATCTTGGTGTCAATTAACCTACACCTTGTTGTTGATTGATCACTCAATCTTTATCACTAATTCTCCAACTTCCCTAGTTTAAAGTGTTGGAATTAGGTGCTTGTTCTTTAGGTCCAAATTAGCTAGGATTGGTCCTTAAGCCGATCTGTCATAAGGCCTCTACCTAAAAACTCCTATAGTATTAGAATAAATACAGATTAAATATGAATTTATGTTATGTTAATATTGTATATCTAGTCTATATATACTTTATCAAATCTTAGAAATTATACTTTGCATCATATATTTGAGTTAACAAAATAATATGCCATTAACTCCTTTCAACTGCTTCCTGGAAATTGACAAAAGCGCAAGTAGGGGAATTCTGTTGTTATTTTATTTTACATGTCCAAACTTCATAGTAGAATATTCTATTATGAATTTTACTGGTATTCTTATCTTTACTGTTGTTCTGTTCAACACACTTCTTACTTTCCCTCAAATATCTAAAAATTTAATAAAGAAAAGTCACATACAACTTAAACTATGGATATCCCTTGTTTCTAATAAATTTTAGTTTCATCACCTAACTGGAGTTGAATAAAGTGCTAATGTTATACTGTGTGAAAATCGTACTTTCAATTCTCTCTTGGTCTAACAAAGGTATATTTGTTCATGAAAGCGCGAAAGGGGATAAAAAAGAACCTGAAAGTTGTTGGCACTATAATAAATTTGAAGGATGAATGTATCCCAAAATTCTAAGGGATTACTCCTGCTTGACTCCAATGTAGCTCCCTAACTAAAGAAAACAAATTCTCAAAATAATATTTGTATCTTAATAAATAAAAAGCTGTTATATTAAAATAAATATTTATTGTGTTTGATCTGTGAGTATATTTATAAACAATAGTTAATTATTTTGCAGGCTCTAGATGGTTTACCTTGGGAGATGCTGCCAGTGTTCAAGAAACACCCAGTGTCCAGGGTGCCTTCCATCCACTTCTTGCACGCCCTCTACCATCAGCACAAGGATCACATTGTCAACGGCTGCAGGTAACCTTTGCGTGTCCCGCTCATCCAAACTAATTAAGACCGGTCCCGGTTCGGTTTAGCAAACTTTTGGAATAGACATAATGAAATAATAATGCAAGACATTGACTCGTTTGCTCCCATACGAACACAAGTTCTCATTCATGGGCCGTTCACTGGGATAGGGTGTATGATATTACAATCAGTGTTTACTCAATTACAATCAGAACATGGAAAACGTTCTGACCCCACAAGATCAGCCCATAGCTAATGTGACAATGAAACAATCTGAATTAGGGTAACCCATTGGCCTATTAATTATTTTGCGTGAATCCAACACTAAGCCATCATATTAAAATTGTAAAATATGTAAGGTTTAAGGAAAAAATGTATAAAATTTATTTTTATAAATAAAGGTATATTATTGTATTTTTCTGAAAGTCAAATCAAATCAAATAAAAAATTCCTTTATTACCATGAACTTGTACAAACAAGCATTGGATGCGTCATACAATTGAAATTGGAATAGCATAATACAATTAAATAAAGAATTAAGGTAAACTAAAAATAAAATAAACTAACACAAGTTATCTTACTTAGTTAAATACATAAATTGAAAACTTAACAGACTGACTTGAGAACTTGTCTAAGATGGTGCAAATTTATCACAAAACTCCTGCAGAGAGTAAAAAGCATTCGTAGTGAGGTAGGCCTTAAGTTTTACTTTAAAATTTTTGAGTTCATGTATTTCTTTAATTTCATTTGGCAAAAACTTGAATAAGTGCCTTCCTGCTGGAAGAGGTAATTTTCCATGCATTTCTAATCTATGAAAGTCTATGGTTTGTAGTCGGTGCCTAGTGTAATAAGAATGTTGGGGTGTTTGGTGTAAGGACAAATTTTGTTTTTTGTAATATTCAAGGGTTAGATAAATGTAAATACATGGGAATGTTAAAATTTTAAGTTGTTGGAAAGCCGATTTACATGTATCTTTCTGTTTCAATTTGGCTATTACTCGAATAATTTTTTTTTTAATTTTGAAGATTCTCTGTTGGTTTTTTAAAGATGAATTCCCCCATAACTGAACACCGTATGTCATATAACTATAACAGTACGCATAATATACAGAAAGAAGTACATTTTGGTCACATAACTGTGACAGTCTCCATAAAAGAAATTTTGAAGAATTTAATTTTGAAATTACAAATTCAGTGTGTGTATTCCATCTTAAGTTGAAGTCTATGTTAAGGCCTAAAAATTTTAATTCTGCTACATCATCAACCTCACTATCATCAACCATTAACTTTAACTGAATTAAATTTCTAGACTGCAATGTGTGAAAAATCAGAGCTTTGGTTTTAGAAACATTTAAGGAGAGGTTAATTTTTGCCAAATATTGAACCAGAGTATTTATTTCAAAATATATATGCTGTTCATAGTTTGCAAGATCCATGTCATCGGGCCTAACAAATGATAAGGTGATATCATCTGCATACATAGTTGAGGTTGAGAGTTTTAAAACTTTAGAAACATCATTAATATACAGAAGAAAAAGAACTGGACCTAAAATGGAGCCTTGAGGGACTCCATAGTTCAATGTCACAGTAGATGAAGTAATTGGGTATGAAATATTTTTAATGGTTGAATCTATCTCCACATATTGAACCCGCTCTAACAAATATGACTCAAACCATCGGAAAGTAGGGCCTCTAATACCATAATCATGTAGTTTATCCAAAAGAATGTTGATATCTACACTGTCAAATGCTTTACTCAAATCAAAACATACAGCTGCTACCGGATGTTTTTTCTCCTCCAAGCCAGTAACAACCGTAGAAATTACATCATTAATTGCATCTATTGTTGATTTGCCTTTTTGAAATCCGAATTGTTTGGGGTCAATTATTTTGAATTTTAAAAGAAAAGATAATAGTTGGTCTAAGACTATTTTTTCAAATACTTTTGAAAAGGACGATAGAAGAGCAACGGGTCGATAGTTTTCTACTTCCCGGGGATTATCTTTTTTATACAGAGGTTTAACTTTTGCGATTTTTAGTTTATTGGGGAAACACCCTTCACTTAAAGAACAGTTAATCAAATGAGTGAGGGGTGCTGATAGATGTGCACCACATTGCTTTAAAATAAAATCAGAAACATCATCAAAACCAGTTGAGTGTTTATTTTTAAGATTAGATATTTCAGCAAGAACCTCCTTTTCTGTAACCTCTCTAAAAAACATTGAATTTAACAACACTACATTTTCAAATAGTTTTGCACCAGATTTACCACATATTTCTTGATTTTTAAATGAAGAATTAAAGCCCACCTCACTATAATACTGGTTAAATATATTGGCAATATTAAAAGGATTTCTTTCTATACTGTCTTCAAAATTTATTTTTGTAATTAATTGTTTCCGGTTTTTGTTATTTTGCTCTTTTTTGACAATTTCCCAGGCAGTTTTGTTTTTATTGTCAGAGTTGAGAATTAAACTATTGAAATAAGAGGATTTTGCAGCTTTGAGGACTCTCCTATAAATTTGCTTATATTTTCTATAAAATTTTTTAAATTTCTCATCTGTTGAGGTCTTATACAAACAACTAAGAGATCTCAGGTTATTCTTAGAGATGAGAATGCCTTTAGTCACCCATTTATTACTCAGGTTATTTTTATTCGACCTTTGTTCCTTAACTTTCCTTTTTGGGCAAGCTAAGTTATAGTAATAGGAAAAAATATTTAAAAATAACTGAAACTTACAATCTAAAGAATTGTTAACATGTACATCTGACCAGCTTTCTTTACTTAAATACCCTTGTAACAATTTAATATTACTATCCTTATTCAATCTTTTCCAAAAATATTTTGGCCTTGAATTTTCTTTTAAAAAAATACCTTCTGAAATGACTATCTGTACACAAAAATGGTCTGAAATATTAAGATCGAGTACATGTGATGTAAACGACTCACTGTTAAAATTAGTCAGTATATTGTCAATCCCCGTTCTTGATGTCGGCGTAACTCTTGTAGGTTGCCAAGTGCAAATGTTTAGTCCCTGACTACTAGCAAAATTCTTTAATTTTTTTGATTTGAAGCCATCTACTAAAATGTCAATGTTCCAATCACCAATAATTACAATTTTGCTATTTCTAAAACGATCGTGCATTAATAACTCATCTAATTTTTCAAAAAACAGGTCCCAATTACCCTGAGGAGGTCTGTAAAGCCCAGCTATGAAGAATTTAGCATTGCCATTGTTTATCTTGACTAAACTTATTTCTATATGGCCCTTAAGGTTACAAAAGTGTACATTTATCTTACTTCCCGCAATATTTTCTTTTAAAAATATACCCACCCCGCCCCATGATTTAAATTCCCGACTACTTTCAGATACCAACCTATAACCATCTAAGTTGATTTGAGTAATTTCATTACACTTTAACCCGTGCTCCGATACAATAAATACATCTGGTCTTTCCTCCTCAAGAACAATTGAAATGTGATCTATCTTATTGGAAATCGTTTGAACATTTTGATGGATTATATTTAATTTTCTTTTTGAGTTCTTACTTCTAAAATACCCCCGTCGCAGCAAACCTGCGTACTCAGCGAATTTCCAAAGAATCTTGAGATTTAGTATTTTCCCCATAAACACCATAGAAATGAGTATGTAGGTTTGCTGCCATGGGATGTTGTTAGAAAATGTTAGTTTTGTTAGGAAATGTAATAGTTAGGTAAGGTAAATATCAAATTTTATCAATATTCGGCACTTTTTAATTTTCCCCATAAACCCCATGGGGATGAGTATGTAGGTTTGCCGCCATATGGGTGTTGTAAGCAAATATCAGTTAAACCCTACCTAGTGAATATACATGCCAAATTTTATCAAGTTATTCCAATAAAGAAGCGTGATATAGGGTTTTGTTGATTTCCCATAAGATTAACATGGGAAACCTATTTTTGACTTTTCTACGTAACCTGTTAAGCGAAGTTAAAAATTCAAAATACTAAATTGTTTGTTTTTTTAAGCTCTTTTAAATGGTTTTAGTTAAAATTGTTGAATTTTGAAAATTAAGGTCCAAAAATGCCAAAAACCCATTTTTGACCCCTTTGAAACCCCATAAAACCCCGTTCCCATAACCTGATCATGCTGGTTTGCGAACTCATGAAAATAGACCTGGTCTTACACCTTCTTACAAAATTTCATCAAAATCGGAGGTTCCTGTCAAAAGTTATCGAGACCACGGACACATATATATATATATATATATAGATATATACATATATATGAAATTGAACGAATGGTGTTTTTGGCTTCTGGGGACCTCAAAACGAAAAAGTATTATGGTCCCGGACCTAGGTTTCACCATGACTACTACCGTAATAGCGTATTCCCTATAGGGAAATTCGCTAAAAACAGAATTTTGAGAGGAATTTTTTGGTTGAGAGCTTACATTCTTACAACTACTTAGATTACTATTACAATCTTCAGGCCGATTCTCAGGGGTCTTGTGGGTCGGAGTCCTTGGGGACAGCAATGGAGGCCATTCAGTTGAAGGCAACAGATTTGTGGTTGTGGTGAAGATTTCTTTAGGTGATTCGGGTAGAATCAAGGATGCATTGTGCTGGCCAATTTGCATTGATGGAACTGGAGATGAAGTAACAGCTTGAAGACTCGCAGGTGTATTTGATGTAGCCACACACTCTGGTTTGCTTCCGTGAGTCCTTCCAAACCAGATATTAATAATTTCTTGATGCAGCTGATTTATGAATGCAGTCTGAGAAAGGCCTTTTCTCAAAACTCTATATGCTATCTGTTCTCGAGATATAATGTAAATTTAGTCATTTTGGTTTCCCGTTGTAGATAAATTAAATTTTTAACAAACTTTTCTATTGAAATTTCATCTCTAATGCAACCTAATGGTGAACATATTAACTTTTCACATTTACTGTTTTTTAGATGTTTTATTAATTCTTGGAAAGCGAAACCGTAATCCTGTTGTTCTGGTTTGTCAAAATAATTTTGTTTGGTAATAAGGCCATGAACCGAAGCACCCACATCTGCATTCTGAAGGGACAGAAACTGATTAAGACAGTTCGCTGGTGTTGGTCTACCGAACTTCTTCCGAAACACAACTGCCACTCCCGCAGTCATGTTACGCTCGTGGTGAAGATCCACAGATATGCAATGTGCAAAGGCAATAGATTTATCATGGCGGTGTACATTGTAAAGTGTATTCAATTGTCAATAAAAATCTATGTATATAGTCATTGTTAATTTTTTTAACAAATTTTAATTGTTGAAAAAAATTTTAAAATAAAATATTTTTTGAAAGTAAGGTTATTTTATCAACTAAAAATGTAATATATGTTTATTATTTGTAATAGAAAGGGAGACAATTTAATTTCCTACATAAAAAATCCTTTATAATTACTATTCTTAAAAAAAAAAATTTTACAGGTTTTTTAGTGAAACCTTACATTTTGCGATAGCATGGTTCATTGCTTATTGTACTAACATTATGACTTCATTATTGAATTACTGGTATTAGGAATAAAGAATAAAAAACTCTGAAACTGTAGATTTGTAATACAAGTGTTCTTTTGTTTTATAACTAATAATATAATTTTTTTTTTTTGTTACTTAAGGGTTTTATCCACAACGTGCATAAACAATCTTAAACTAGGCCTAATACCACTGTTTACAAAACACTGCACTAGTTTACTAACACTGATAGACGTTAGTTTACTACCGACAACACAACTTACAGCTGACAGTTACAAATACAGGAGAAAAGAAACAGTCAAAGAAGTAAAAACAAAAGTTATCAGTACCCACATCGATGGTTATTTTTAGCTTCAATCCGTACAAGGAGATCAAGGAAAACAGTTATGTAATTATTAGGGATGGACGAGATTGGATTTTTAGTTCGAGACGAGACGAGACGAGAATTTTTAATTCTCAAATAATTTGAGACGAGATCGAGACAAGATTTTCCTTCTCGTACATTACAAGAAATGTGCGTTCGGGATTTTAATCTGATTTTGTAACATTGTTAAATCCTGATTTATGTGAAGGAACAAATATTTCTATGAAACTTGTTGATTATACAGTAGAACCTCGATAGTTCGACACTTTGTGGACTTAGAGAGTGTCGAACTATCAAAATGTCGAACTATAAGGAGTATATGGGAAATTTCAACACTGATAGTATAAAAATCATGATTTGAATTTGGGAAACACTAGATTATAGTGAAACCATAAAATAATTGAACTTTAACATTACAACATTCACATCATTCGCCAATTTGTTTACATTTTCACCTTTGTCATGCTCCAACATGGACACTATCTGTCATTATAAACATGTAAGTGTTCATGACCATGTCGAACTATCAGGAGTGTCGAACTATCGAGGTTCTACTGTATTAATAAACTGAAGTTAAAAAAGTCACTTTCTTAACAAAAGGTCTAGGCGTTATAAAGGAATGTACCCAATAAAAAGATTGAGAAGATATATGTTAGGCTCACCATGAACCATACAGACCTACGTTTAATAGAACATAAAAAGAGAATCCTTTGTTACAGTTACTTACTTCACTTTTCACGTTTCACACTTTTCACTTTTAACTTACTTTAAAATGTTTCCAAGTAAGAGCTTTTCCTCACTCACAGTTTTTTTAATAGGCATAGGCCTACTAACTTCAAATCACAAGTCTAGAGGCCGGGAGGCTAACAAGAAATCACTTGTCATTGGTGGATTTAAATTTGAATTTTAAACTCTCTCTTCTTCTTTGTCTTTGTCCATAAGAAAATCTTTAGCTCTCATTTTGTTTGCTATTCATTGTCATTTCTCCAAACTATTCAAGTCCTGTATACATAATTTTCACTCCTTTGGAGTTCCATTTTCCCTGCTAGTGCGGTAAGGTTTCTATTTTGCTCCTAACTGAATAAAGGCAAGCATTAGTATAGCCATGAAGCCTGTATAGTTCTGGTATGACTATTGATTTTCTATGTATTCAACACAACCTATTTATTGCTGTTCAACAATTATTGTTAATAGGCCTATTCAATTTTTTTAGTATCCAAACCTTGAAATAAAATCAACCATCAGCCGATTTTAAGCATTTATGGCTCAAAATTGCTGAACTCTGCGAAGAGTGTGAAAGTATTTACTTTACATCTAAAGTCAATGGTGACTTTAGATGTAAAGTCAATGGTGAAAGGAATGGTTTATTACGTGGGATAGGGGTCTATTTATTTGAGGTTAGCCATTATTAAATCTGATTGGCCATCTTGTCATTATCTTGTCATATGATTGTCACTACTATTCTTACTGCTAATGTCAAAACAGCTCTTAAATTTATCAAACATTACTTGAATCAAGTTTTAAATAATTGTCTTGAAGCAATTAATGTCAAATAATGATTGTGTATTATTTATACAATTTTTCCAATGTTCTAAAGGTTTATTAAACAAATGAATTATTATATAAATCAGTAGCTATGTTGACTCACTACCACTAACAGTCCGTGCAGGCAGAGTGCAAATGCAGCCGTCGCTGGTTTCACCACATCCCAGTTAGTCATTCGGTAGTAGCCAACCGAAACTACAGAGTATCGAAGTATCATCCATATCGAATATGAATTTGAACTCGGACTCGAACACAAAAATCCAATTTCAATGCTGCAAAATGGAGGATTTGTGATCGTCACTTAGATTGTCATCACGATTGTCACCACTTTCTTTGAAGTTGTTGACTTGGTGTTGGTTTTTTTAATAGAAACTTGGTTTGCATTTTATTATGATGAGTGTGTTAAGAGAAATTTTATAAACAGGAGTATTTTGAAATGTGAACAAATCAAACATGAATTCCATCAATAAGTTCATCTGTTAAAATAAGTTCATGGGGGACAAAAGTTGTGGTACAGTAGTCAAATACAACATGAGAATTAAACTGTTTATACCCTCATAGGCTTTTTTAAGCTTTAAGTTATATGGATGTTGTAAGGACAAAGCGTCTAGATTGTGTTTTCCCAATGAAACGAATAGTGCTAACGGATAAGTGGCTACAGTTAAATGTGATACAATGGTGATACTAGCCTATTATCAGGCAAAACCAAAGCCTCTGCGTCACTAATACTAGGTTGTTCAGCAAGATAGGCAAAGGCCCTAAATACTTAGGTCTGCCTAAGTTTTCCAAAATTTGTGTTTCTTTATTTATTTAATCACCAAAGGATATAACGATTTTTACAGAGTAAGAATAAATCTGAACAATTCCCAAAATGGACAGTTCTTTAAAAAGTGAGGCAAAGTTACTTCATACCTTATTGGAATATATTAAAATGATGAGCGAAATAATTTAGCTATTAATTGCTTCTAGCAACTCTAACAGTAAACGACTAAGTTATAACAAATTTAGGCCTATCCCAAGTAAGACAAAAGTTGTGTGGAAAACCTAACAACTCAACGTAATTACATACTAAGTCTTTAGCAGCACAATTTATACAATTGCATATTTTAACGTCTTTTTAAATCACGTTTCAGACATGTCAGATGTAATGTAATTATTCTGTTAAGTTAAATTCTGATATGATTATTTATTCTGGTTAAAGAGAGCAAACAGAAAATCACAAGTGAAAGCAGTGGTCTGGTCTGGTCTGAGCAGTGAGCAGACAACGACGTAGCCGAAACGATGTCGATACGCTGACATTCAGTTCGATACTCTACACATTCAATTCAATACTCTACAACGACTACCGAATGACTAACTGGGATGTGGTGAAACCAGCACTATCCGTCTCCAGTAGGGATGAGCATCGATAGAAAAACATCGATGTTGACCATCGATGTTAACATCGAACTAAAACATCGATGTGTGGAAAACATCGACCTCTAAACATCGATGAACATCGGACCCAAACATCGATGTTTTTATGAAAATCCCAAATTTTGTAAAAAAAAGGCCATATCGGAGAAAAACATCAATCTTTTAGTTAAAATTCCGTAGTTTCGTAAAAAGGATAGGTAAACCACAATGACACACAACAAATTTAAATCAAACTTGATCAAAAATTTTTTATTTCGTCATTTTTAATAGTTACAAATTGCGATGAAATGAAATGAAATGAAAAATGACTTTATTTTGGAGGCGAAGTTAGGACTAACAAGTCCTCTCTACAACGATGAATGGATTATTGCTGCCTATACTCTCACTCTTAGCTCCATAGGACATCGTTGAGTGAAGAAATACTACTTTTGAAATAAGTCGCGTCCTTAGAGAATCTCCACTCTAGTAGTGTATAATAACATAATTAATTTTTTTTTAGAATACGTTAGGGGCTTTTTACAAACTTACAACTTATAAGTTTTATTATAGTTATTATAAGATATTTTATACAGTAGTTATATTTGGTAAAAATAAAACTAACAATTTCGTTTTTTTATTTTACGACTAGAAATATCAAACAGAAAAAAACATCGTGTATTGTAAAATTCGAAAAACATCGATGTAGGCTTAAAACATCGATGTACGATAAACATCGGTAACTCACCATCGATGGCAAAAACATCGAACATCGAATGGAAAACATCGATGTTTCGAAAACATCGGCCATCGATGCTCATCCCTAGTCTCCAGTTCAGTCCAAATCTTGGAAGTCCAACCATAGTTTAACCGTATATGATGGCAATTTAAGTTTGTAGTACAAAAATAAAACACTTCACATTTCTTCAAAATAATTTATTTTTCAGTATTAAATTGCTAGTAAAATATGGCCTAGCAATTCGTTATTACCGAATTATTTCTCGTCTCGAAAAATCTCGATCAAAGATCAAAATAAAATCTCGTCTCGGTGAACAAGATTAAAAATTTCTCAAAAATTTCTCGTAATTTCGAGACCCGTCCATCCCTAGTAATTATAGTGAATAATAATGTAATATTTTATAAAATTGGAACGTATTAGTATTATTAGAAGTGACTTTGACCTTCTAGTAATAGTTTTACATCAAAATATGGCTTTATTATCACAAATAGAATATTGGAGATAACATTGTTTATGTGTTGACATCATCACGGAAACGTTCCGTGATACAAAAATTGGGTCCACAACAGCTGTCACGGAACAGTTCCATGAAACAAGGCCAATGGGTTAATAACAGGTATACTGGTGTGACAAGCAAGTAAGCTCCAATAAAAACTGGGAAGCTCAATTGCACATGAAATAGATGATCCATCAATCCTCTGTTGGCCTGAAGATAAACACTGTTGTGGTACTGGATGATTAGTACTGATGAGTAATCAGATTTGTCTGTCCAGTAACAAAATTAAATGAGAGAACACACTAGTAGTTGAACACACATTCATTTGCCTTAATACACCCTTGTTGCGATATCATAATTTTAAGTACTAAAAGGAATAATTTTGTGGCCACAATCAATATTTGAAAATTGGTGTTCTTCATTTTTGAAAGATTTATGTGCATTTTTGATTTTATTTGGTCATAAAGCTGCGGAAAAGGCCATTTCGATACATATGCATTGCGGAACTAAAGTTGTCCTTTTTTCTCTAGGGATAAAAAAGTTGCTTTTCGAAATTCAATCATTTTTCGACCTTGATTAACACCTTGGATCATAAAACTTGACCTCATGTGAAAACAGCCACTTTAGACTCGAGTGATGAAATATACAATTCTCTCAGTAACATTTACATATTTTAGCTATGACTCTTTTATTTATTTGTACCTCTCATTGCTAATTATCTTGTGTAATAGTACAAACAACTAATGTTTCAGATTGATAAAACAACTCGACTTGGGCTTTTACGTTGTCAATCCGGATAAGGACTTGAAGGAGATGGAAGCTAGGCTGATGGGATTCCTGCGGCAGCGAATGCCGCGGTGGAAAGGAGTAACAGGCACAAACCCCACCGAAAACCAGTTCTGCTCGGCTCTCATAGATCACAATGTTTTTGTGTGAGTTTACAAATTGCAATAATCATTTAGGCCCGCCTCTTATATTATCATGTGACGATACACATATTGGGATTATGGTCTCAGTATTTGCAAAAGATGGAGTGATTTTACGAAAGATTGCTAGGGAGGAAAGACATATGATGTAGGTATAACTGACCTTGAAAGTTGGATATAAACATAAAATCAAAACAAATGTTAGAATGGGTACAGTCATATTTTATTGATTACTTTGGTCAACCTCTCTTTATATCTAGTGAAAATAAGGAATTAGGTGTGTGAGGAGTGTCATCTTTAAATAGATAGGACTCATTGGGAACCTATCTGTGAGTCATGGAGGCCGGTTGCTCTGCTTTGTGCGCTTTAACTCAAAGTAAAAAAAATGGCCACCACTTTAAGTGCCGGCTCCGCTGCTGCCGTCGACTCTGTGATTTAATTTCTTGGTAGAAAAATTAAACATTTGGATATGTATTGGTAGTTGTGAGTTCTCCAGTTAATTGTGGCCAGATAATGAGTGTAATTGCAGTTTATAAGAGCAGGTGCAGTTTATAAGAAAGGATGCACTAATGTCCGAATCAAGAAGGGGGTGCAGGCAGGGCCGCCATGCCTCACCGCAATGGTTGTCTGTGGGGACCACTGATGTTGATGTGGCCAAAATCAATGATAAAGTTTAAAGAACAAAAAAAACTTTTAAGTATTTTTTTTCTATGAGATAATCTAAGATAAACTTAAAAATATCTACATTTTCAATATTTACAGAGGCTACTCCACTCGTCTATAGCGGCGGCAGAGCTGACCCCACTTTCAACTTGTGGCAGACACTTTTATTTTGAGTTGGTGCACAGTGCAACACTACTGGCCTAGACGGCTTGCAGATAGGTTCACATCTATCCAGTGCTGACGCTCTTATTATTCTAATCCTAACTTTTCCTTCATGACCTTCACCAGATGTGAACAAAATTTACTTCCCAAAAGACCTAGTATATTTTTAGCTATACATACAAGCTCAATGAGATAAATAAATAAATAAATAAAAGAGTCATAGCTAAAATATGTGAATGATGATGGGTTTATTATTTCTCAGTGTTTCTATCTGACAAAAAGTGTGAGTTAATGGTGTCCTATTGTTTACCCCTTAGAAAATTTTTAAACCCATTGCTTTTTCCACAAAGTTAGTTCCAATTTTATTTTGCATTAAATGGATTTCCTTCAACATAAGTTTTAAATATAAAAGTTTATATCATCAGAACTTATAATACAATTTAACATTGATGATTGTAATGAATATTTATGACCTGTTAGCTTACGTAATATATGCAATCAAATTTCACTAAATCACTATTTTGAGACAGGGACCTCACATAGTGGGTATTTAGTCTGTATCAGTCTCTTTTGTATCTGTCTCTGTATAAACTCTTTTGTATCAGTCTATTTGTCAGTGTCAGTATACACTTTTGAAATATTTAGTTGGTTTTAGTCATACATCAGTCAGTTAGGATTCATTTGTCCCTTACATTTACTGTTTCTTTGTTTTTAGAGTACTATCATTGTAATACAGTAAAACCTTCCACGGAACTAGGCCAAGGTAGGAATGGCCAACTTCTTGACTTGATCGTGAGGTTCCAGTGGGCTGGAAGAGCCCACTGCGGCTGTTTTAGGGCGTTGCCCTCTTCAGCCTTGGCCAGGGTTTGAGGATGTGGTACGTCACTACGGCAAGACTTTTTTTTATTTTTTCTTTCGTTGCCTGCTTTCGTGCCGGGGTGGGGGTAGGCGTAGCGGTTGACTCCGACATTACGGTAGGACTTTTTTTGTTTTTTCTTTGGTTGCCTACTTTCATGCCGGAGGGGAGGGGGGAGGGGAGGAGTTCTGACACTACGGTAGGGCTTTTTTTATTTTTTCTTTCGGTGCCTACTTTCGTGCCAGAGGGGGAAGGGAGCCACTGCGACCAGGACTTTGAGTAGTCAGAAGACTGCCAAACGATATGCCTGACGCAGTGGGGGTAGGGTTGTGGTTTGCTACGGTCGTTATGGAGTTACTGTGTGGGGGTTCGGTTTGTGGTTATTGGTTGGTTATGGGGGCAGGTCTAGGTTAGAAAGGTGGTGGATTGTGAGGGTTTGGCGGTCAGTGAAGTGGGGATCGAAGTAAGGTGTTAGGATTTCTGAGTGGCAGGCTTTCTCGAGGTATCGGGTGTTGAGGTGCAGGAGGAAGTCGCGGAGTGGTGGGATCAAAAACATAATGGCCAAAAAGTCGGATATCGGGAGGAGCAAATGTAACGCATTTCCTAGTTAGAAAAACAGCTATACAGTATTGTAAACCTCTTGTTCATCGGAAATAATGTGGCGGACGGCCAGTTCGGATGTCGAAAATTTCCGATGAACCGGAGTCTGTAATGAGTCATAGTTTTCACCGTTTCCGCGACCAATTTATGGTTGTATTCACTCTTGTTGGTGATAACCTATCATACAAAAGATTTTCTAAAAATATGATACCAAAACTACGTGACATGATAACAATAAACTTATATAAATAAAAAACAACGCAGGAAATAAAGATCCTCACACTGTCCTCACTCTATATTCCATAACAATATTTTTTGCAGACTCGCCCATTTTTTTTGATAATCACCTAAACCTTTTTCCGATTTTTACTCATTTTTCAAAATAGTCAATTGACTTTCCACGTAATAAAGCTCCACTCACGAGATAGACAGACGGTTTAAGAAACAGATGTTTACTTCCATCCTTCTTCCTATTTCCGTGCGAACACAGCCTCGTAAATTACAAAGAGAAATGTAGATTAAGAATAGCGTCCGGTGACAAGCCATGCAAAATGTGATACGTTAATGTATTGCGGGTGTAACGAATTGGAGATTGAAGGCACTAAGAGGTAAAAATTATTTTTTTCAAGAAACAATTGTTAATAACATCCTGATCATCACTTCCGATGAAGCGGAGTTCTGATGTCACCGATTTGGATGAACAAGAGTGTACTGTATAACTTCATTGTACATAACACATTAATTCAAACATCCAGCATATGTATAACTGAAAAACGTCAATATTTATACATAGTCTCTACCAATAATGAATATTTCACGTTTCGACAGGCTCAGCAACGACGGGAGCAAGGAAATCACTGATAGACACGGTCGGATATCAGGAGGTCGGATAAGAGCGGTTCTACTATATAAAATAATGTAGGCCTAATGTAGTTTGGTCTAATCTTAAGTTTTGTAAAAAAAATTAAGAAATCGTGGGAATAAAGAAATTTAAATTAATTTTCTGGCAGGTATTGTGGCCACTTTAATGGTTCGCACTACCTACGGCCCGAGGACATCTCCAAGCTCCGCGTGGTGGCTCTGCCGCTGCTGTTCGGTTGCAGCAGTGTCGCATTGCAGGATCTGGGCGGGCGTGCACAACCAACTGGCGTCTCTGACAAATACATCATGGCTGGCAGGTTAGAGGCAAACTAGTTCTGGGAGTGGAGCTGCTTCTTCCGTTGCAGCTTTAGCTTTGGAGCTAGTTCCACAAACAGCTCCAGCTACTGCTGCTGAGTTGAAATAGATGAAAGCTATTCAAGTTTGCTCTTATCGATCTGTAATGAACTGGAGCAGTTTATGTTACCACAAGCCTAATACCATTTTTCGCTCTTTATGGAAAAGAGCCAGTCTCATCAAATTGTTTGATGAACAGGAGTTGATTATTGATTATGCTTGCAAAATATAACTAAACCCTAAAATTTAATCTAATCCTTAGAACTGACTTAATGTATACATAGTTAAATAGTTTAGCCTTTTTTTGACAAAACTTTTGTGTAGGCCTAAATCATACTAAATCAACATTAAAAAAGAAAACATTTCCGAGAGAAACCTTTGGACTTATTACCTCCTTCACCATACAGGGTTAGGCAAAAGTCTGGATACCCCCAGTTAACTTTTTAACGCGTTGCAGTAGGAAAACCAAACTCGGCACATGTTTACAAAATCAAAAACGGCACTTTTTCATCAACTACACAATTTTGCCCCTGCCCCCAAAATGGGGTATTTTGGGGGCAGCCCCAAATTTTCAAATGTAAACCCCTATCGAGTGACCCCTCATTTTAAACGGTTTATCAAGAGAAATTAAATGGCGCAAACCGGAGGTCGATATCTCACCCCTAACCAAAATGGCAGCCATTTCAAAATTTGACATGGGCAAGCAAGTATAAGTATGGACACCCCCAATTAATTTTTTAACACGTTGCAGTAGGAAAACCAAACTCGGCACATGTTTACAACATCAAAAACTGCACTTTTTCATCAACTACACAACTTTGCCCCTGAACCCAAAATGGGGTATTTTGGGGGCAGCCCCAAATTTTCAAATGTAAACCCCTATCGAGTGACCCCTCATTTTAAACGGTTTATCAAGAGAAATTGAATGGCACAAATCGGATGTCGATATCTCATCTCTAACCAAAATGGTAGCCATTTTAAAATTCGAGAAGGGTAAATTTACATTTGTTAAAATTAAATCGGAAAATAGCTTTTTGGAATTTATAATTTCTTGAATTATTTTAGAATTGAACCTAATAGCAGAAATGAACTAGTAGGTTCAATTCTAAAATAATTCCAGATATTCTCGATTCTAAAAAAGCTATTTTCTGATTTAATGTAAAGTCAATTTACCTTTCTCGAATTTTAAAATGGCTGCCATTTTGGTTAGAGATGAGATATCGACATCCGGTTTGTGCCATTCAATTTCTCTTGATAAACCGTTTAAAATGAGGGGTCACTCAATAGGGGTTTACATTTGAAAATTTGGGGCTGCCCCCAAAATACCCCATTTTGGGGGCAGGGGCAAAGTTGTGTAGTTGATGAAAAAGTGCAGTTTTTCATGTTGTTAACATGTGCCGAGTTTGGTTTTCCTACTGCAACGTGTTAAAAAATTAATTGGGGGTGTCCAGACTTATACTTGCTTGCCCATGTCAAATTTTGAAATGGCTGCCATTTTGGTTGGGGGTGAGATATCGACCTCCGGTTTGCGCCATTTAATTTCTCTTGATAAACCGTTTAAAATGAGGGGTCACTCGATAGGGGTTTACATTTGAAAATTTGGGGCTGCCCCCAAAATACCCCATTTTGGGGGCAGGGGCAAAATTGTGTAGTTGATGAAAAAGTGCCGTTTTTGATTTTGTAAACATGTGCCGAGTTTGGTTTTCCTACTGCAACGCGTTAAAAAGTTAACTGGGGGTATCCAGACTTTTGCCTAACCCTGTATAATAAAATGAATGAATAAATTAAAGTTTATTTCCAAAAAATATACAGTTTACAAAATACTACTTTGTAAAATAAATATAAATATAAACTGTTAAAATTATACTTGTACTTATGATGAGGCCCAGGAAATCAGCAGACATAGGCTAGAACCTGTGCATCTGCTGCGTTGCACGTTGCAAGAAAAATTGACCTAATTATTATTAAGAAATTAATATTAAGTTTATTGATGTAAGGAAATTAAAAAAAATGTATGAATAAATAACTAATGAATAAATACTATGTATGAATAAATACTAGCTGTATACCCGTGCTTTGCCACGAAAACATAAATACACAAAATACGTAAATGTTAAATATCGATATAATATTTATATATCGACAGATCCTATATTATACACTCCTGATCTCAAGATTTCTAAAGGAGGTGCAAAATACACACAGTTGATTGATTTTCTTTTTGTATTTCAATTATTGGGAACTGTTTAATTAACCGTGCTATTAACGGTTATTAACGGCCTTTGGTTAAACTATTATTTATTGTTGCTTCTAATAAACAACTAGTTATGGACTGCTGAGGAAAGAACCAATTATAGTTAACCATACATTTTTAAAATTTTTGTTACAAAGCTAAAGTATATTTTTGGTTGTCATGTTGGCAGCGCTTGTGTCATCGGCATGCTGTGGACAGTTACCAGTGATGATACAGATTGTATGACGGTGATGCTGCTTAATGGTTGGTTGCCTGGCAAACCAATCGATCTCAAGAACTTCCGTCCGGCTGGCGATATGCTGATACCACCTAAAGTGCGTCATCTTAAGTGTTCTATTCCGGGTGTCCCAAAAGTCCTTGACCAGTCTTTAATTCGACAAATCAAAGGAATATTTGGCTGTCCCGGGAATTTTTGGGACACCCTATATCTATATATTTTAAACAGTAAGGTAATAAACAACTTTGGACAGTTCGTCTGAGACTTCCACTCCGCCGATTTACATGGAAGTTGAACCAAAACAAATGTTTTCAGGTCTATAGGTTTAATTTATTTCAAAAATATTTATGTTAAATTTGTCAAAAATGAAAAATAAACTTTTCTTATGGAGATTTAACATGGAGTAAACTTCTTATGGAGTAAACTTTTTCAATCATATATGGACAGTTCGTCTGAGACTTTCACTGGACCGATTAACATGCAGTTTGTACCAAATAAAAGCTAAATTTTATATACTAGCAGGTTTTATTTACTTATCTTACTTCCTTATATTACAAAAATTGAAATTTAAAATCCCTTGCAATGGATTTATTTTACAACCTTTCAATCGGCTGATTGTAAACACACGAGGTATTTATTTGTCTAAATACAGTAGAAGAGACTCTCAAGAAGGATTTGGTTTATCACCACCAGTACCTAAAACCGTATAATTATAATATATTATTTGTTTCAATGGAAAGAAAAATTTTTACAGTTTTTAAACTACTGAATTTTATAGATGGTGGATTACAAACTAAATAAGTATTTTATTGTTAACTTTTTTAATGTTACTTGATTATGTAATCAGATGATTTATTTGAAGGAAATAACAATTTAAAAAAGTACATTTTATACCGTACATGTTTCACACCATCTGCCTAGAGCACCTCTCACCATGACTGCAGCTGTATCCGTCGAGTATCAACGGGCAACGTCTCATAATAATAATAACCAGGCCTAGCCTTAACCTTAACTGGCTTAACTAGGCCTAGCCTTATGGCTTATATCTATATATAAGCCATACGAAAAACAACCTTTGGACAGTACATGTGAGACTGCTGGTTCGATTTACATGCGGGTTGAACCAAAACAAATGTAGTTGGTCCTATATTATCAGTTTTATAAAAATATTTACATTAAATAAAAAATAAATAAATAAATAAAAAACTAAAAAATCAGCTCAGTGGCTGTCCCAGACACACAGTCCAACGGATTGAAAAAGTTACTTTCCCCCATGTTAAATATTCATATTTAATAATTCATATTTAATTCATATTTATTCATATATATTCATATTTAACAAGGGGGAAAGTAACTTTTTCAATCCGTTGGACTGTGTGTCTGGGACAGCCACTGAGCTGATTCACATGCAGTTTGTACCAAATTAAAGCTAAACTTTTGTATGTTAGCAGATCTTATTTACTCATTTAACTCTAATGACTAGGTAATGTTCTCCTGTTTCATCTGTTGATGTTTACCATTACCTCTCATCAATGAATGTTTCCAGGAGCCTGAGCTGCTTCGGTTGATGCGGTTCGCGCGAGACACGGCTCACGCATACAGCAATGCGGCGGCCTTGGTAGCCCGAGGGATACCCGTCCGAATGGTCGAGGACTAGCAGAGCTAGCGGCGTAAACTAGTTATTTTCTCATGAACATGTTAATGTACAAACCCTATTCTGTGTATACATTGTTTTAAAGATATTTCTTGGCCGTCTGGCCCTTCAATTCTTGAATCTTTGTGATTAGTTAATGTGGAAATATTTGTATTATGTGGCAGCAGAAATCCGCTAATTTGATTCCGACATCTCTGAGAGCTCAGTGTCAGATTATAAGAAGCACACTACTTGTAAGGAAAAATTAATAGGGTTTTTAAATGGAATATTGTATAAGGATAAGATGTAAATTATGAATGAAAGTAAAAGAAGAACACATACTTGAAAATGTTGTGAAACAAATGGCTGGGAACCAAAAAAACGTTTGAATAACCTCTAAACTTACTGAAACGAGTTTACTTTATTGTATCATGTTTGTATTTTGTCTGTCATTATTTAGTATTATCCCCAGAAATACTCAGTTGAATACACCTGATAGCTCTTAAACTTAATGAAACAAAATAAAACTTGTAAAGTCAATTTTTTGAATAATGTATTTTATTTCAACTTGAATTGTGCTTCATATAGATCAATGTTTCAGTATAGTATACGAGGCTTGTTTGTAATTTTGATGCTGAGCTAAAAGGCTGTCCATTTTGGGTCAGAATGGTGGTGTTCTTCTATGTGTAAATAATTTTAACATCTCTGGATTACATACTTGTAAAGTTATTTGTATATAATTTTATTGTATTTTTTACTAAAATAAATATATAATTTAATTTTCTAAGCGGATTTTTTAATATGTTCTTTTTATGACTTATTGCACCTTCATTGTAAATGTTTTTATTACATTTGTAGGGAGTGCGACATATTTTGTTTTATCTCATGTTGTGCAGTACAAAACGTTTAACAATTTTATCCTCAGCGAAAAAAAGAGAGAGAGAAAAAACTAATTGGAGGTATTTTGAACCATGAGCTGAATATGAAAATATTTTCAGATGAAGCCAAAATATTTTGCACAGATACCTCAGCTCATATTTAAGGTTATACAAGGTATCCCGGAACTCTCTGGAACCCGTTTGTATATTTGTTCCTTGCATTGAGACAAGAAAAAACATCATTAAGCCACTACTAGCCGCCATTTTGTTTTTTTTTCACATAATAATTTTTATTTCCGTACTGAATGGTTGTATATTTGGTATGAATTTTTATCATATCAACGTACATTTTCGGGAAAAAATTAATTTTTTCCACTTTATACTTTCAAAATGGGGGCATTTTTACATTTTAAAACTCAAATATCTCAAAGTCGGTAAATTTCATAAAAATTTTACTTATTACAAAAAAGTTTCCAAATTAAATTATCTAACCAATGGTACCAAGTTTATAAGGATCTGATAACAAATAACGGAGTTATTGAGTTTTTTTCTATCAAAATGACCTTAATTTGCATAAATTATAATGCAAAATCAATGTTTTTTAGAGAAAAATCGCAATAACTCTGTTATTTGTGGTTAGATCCTTATAAACTTGGTACCGTTGGTTAGATAATCTAATTTGACAACTTTTTGTGCCAAGTAAAGTTTTTATGAAATTTACCTATTTTGAGATATTTGAGTTTGAAAATTTAAAATGGCCGCCATTTTGAAAATATACAGTGGACAAAATTAGTTTTTTCCTGAAAATGTACGTTGATGTGATAAATATTCATACCAAATATGAACTGAGTACAACCATTCGTTACGGAAATAAAAATTACTATGTGAAAAAAAACAAAATGACAGCTAGCGGCTTAACGATGGATTTTAGACCCCTATTTGTATGATGTTTTTTTCTTGTCTCGATGCAAGGAACAAATATACAAAAGGGTTCCAGGCAGTTTCAGGACACCCTGAACACCTATGTAGCCTTTTTTGCTTGAATAAACTAAATTGGCATTTTATATAATAAAAAATAAATAAATAATGGAGTAGTGGTGATCATTTTTAGATATGAGTTTTCTATCAAAGTGATCTCAATTCCAAATACTTCAGACAGCCGAGGAATCTACTATATCACAAGTATGCATATATCTTACACATGGTGGTGATTGAAAATAATTAAGCTCAAACTAAAAAGATTTCTGAAAGCTTTTATTAGTGTACAATGTTTGGTTCTACATGAAAGTAGGTTGACAGAGATGTTTGGTTCTATCACTGGTCGGTATGAGATAGTCTGGAAAGAGACACTATAAATGGCTACAAGATAGTGTTTCTTCTTTACAACTCACGTCAAAAAAACTTACCACACTAAACATGTTAAAATAAAATAACAAAATGTCATGTTGTAATTGTTAAATCATCCTCCGGGTTGACACACGCAGGCTTCTATAAGAAAATTCTTTACATTCACACTCAAACACCCAAAAAAGAGCGGTACACTAAAAGTAAGCATCACCTTACACAAATATTGAAAATAATCTCTGTGCGCTAAAACGTTCTAGAGGAGGGGGGAGGTAGGCTAGGCATCGATGCACCACACTTTATCGAGTTAAAAATGGAAGACTTAATTGTGTTTGCTAGTAGTGCAAACACACATATCAATAAATATATATTAATGACAATGAGTACGATAAATATTATTTATGTACAAACAGTTTATCTTCACAGTTATCCGACTCTTTTCGCATCTGTCCATTGAATAAGAACACACTGAAAATAGTGTTAAAATAAACACAACCTTCACCAAACCAGCCGATACGTCGTTGGAGGCCACGGAACAAGTAGGTTGGCGGAATTGCCAAAGCATAGACACCCAGGATGACTCTGACCTGGTAAAATCATTGCCTAATTGTCTAGGTATACACATTAGTTTGTTTATTTACATAGTGTATTGATGGTAAAATGTTTCTTAACTATTTCAAATTAAATTTCTGAAAGAGGTAATGTGATTTAAATTCATTTAGAGAGTCATAAATAATGAAACAAGTTTTAACCTGAACAGAAAAACTAAACTAGGTTTTGAGTTATTTTGGATAAGTTTCAAGTAAAAAAATATTTTACTACAATGTGCGTCCATGTTTTTAACATTGTTATACATTGTTTGGATGATATGGTTGATTTATTAACTTACAATTTCAGTAAATATAACTGGACTAAGTCAAGATGATATTACCTTTTCATATTTCTTACTTAATTCATTAAACAATACGGTGATATGCTAAAAGGTATTTTAAAACGTTTTGTGTATATTATCTTTTTTTAAACTAAGCATATTGCTTTTCACATTCTGTAAACAATTTTTGTTTACAAAAATTATATACTTTTAAATTATATATACTTTAAATATCTATAAAATTTTGTTCATATTTTGTTATTATTAAATTTATTAAAGAGTCACCTGATTAAATATATTTCTTGTTTTGATCGTTATTTGATATGTTCATAAGTGATATAAGTACAAATTTAAAATCTTATTCAATTGAAATCTTAGGTTTTTTGCTCTGGCTATTCACGACTGATAATTCTAAACAGATAAATTTGTAACAGAACATCAACAAATATACTACACAACAAAACACTCTACTCTACAACAACTGTATAGATTCTCTACGTGAAAATTATAAATATATACTCCATTATATTATTTTAACAATCAATATCGGTAATAAATATTTGTAGACAGCTATATACTAATATTTGCTGCGTTCAATCACCAAATAATGTAATTTAGATCTTGGAGAAAATGTTAAAATGCTAAGTGAAATCTCGACTTCAACAACATTCCTTAAAGACGCTTAATCTTAAACATCGCCTAATAGAATCTCGGTTAAATTAATAATAAACGTTATAAAATTATTGTCACATTAAGACTAGTAGTTGTGAGATTATTATTTGTCAGTTGTAGGTTGGCTGGCCATAGTGATTCTGTAGGAAGGCCCGTAAATGAAACCGGTCACACTTTAAGCCCTTACCATACTTTGATATCTCTTACTTAATTTATATTATTGCTTTGCATTAAAAAAGGATAAATAAACTATATCACAAGGCTACTCACCATCTTTTCTGATCAACAGAAAATTTCAGATCATAATTTAATCAATGCCTAATGTTCAGGGTAATTTAATACTAAGTAATGATTTTCATTTAAAAAATAAAAAACATGGATTAAAAAAAGAATTATAATAATCTTGTAGATATAGTTTTCTGGAAGTAAAAATGTATCAGTCTGTTAAAGACTGCCATAAAAAATATATTCAATAGTTCGATTAATAATGGCCTAATAAAAACACTTCATAAAATATTTATACTTTGCATTTGCATTTTCTGCAGTATAAAAATGAATACTTCATAGCAAATTTAATTTAAGTTTTTATTACTGAGGATTTAAAATTACAAGGTTTTTTTTTTTAAACTTAAACCAACAAAATTGCAATTTTATTTGTTTTATGAAAATTGAATTGAAAAGCAAAGTCTTGAAATATAGCAAAATTTAAAGAATAAT
The DNA here is from genome assembly GCA_030545055.2 of Neoaliturus tenellus. NCBI lineage: Eukaryota > Metazoa > Arthropoda > Insecta > Hemiptera > Cicadellidae > Neoaliturus > Neoaliturus tenellus. The sequence goes on along the minus strand of CM061533.1, from coordinate 87,795,979 downwards.
CTCTTTAGAGTGTTTTTATAATCTTCGCAATTGGAAAATGTTTTTGTTAATTTTTCTTGGTAATCCTGATTTCTAGTACCATATATCCTTTTTTGAAGATAGTCAATATTTACCAACAACTTAGAAGTGAATGTAAAAAAATGAAAATGGAAATCTGAGAATAGGCTTTTGTGCGTTAACCTTCAATACCACAAAAATACATTTCTATGGTAAATTATTTAAAATAATAATTTGAAAGCATCTAAATTGGATAAGTTAATAAATAAGTTAAACAAAACTGAAGTAAAATATGCTCAGTATGCAACAAAGAATGATGAACAACAACAATAATTATAATCAGTGCACTGCATTACTAACCTAACCTACATTTTATAAATTTCATTAGTTAAAAAATATTTTAGCTCTGTGTTAATTACTTTAATTCAATTAATTCTACTAATTACATGATAAATTGTTAATGTTTCACATTAATCTACCTTACAAACAAACTTGTAGTTAATGTAAAAAGCTAAGAGTCAAGTACAATTTCTTCAATCGGTATACACATACAATAGATTTCAATATTTATAAATGTATATTAAAATATGCCTGTCGACTCCATCTGTTAAAAACGTCAAACCAAAATCAAGTCAGTAGCGAACAAGTAATTTCTATGTTATTAAAGTAACCGTATGTAAATGTGACATACTTTTTTCCAAAGTTTAGATGCTATACAAAACATTTAAATTCATACAAAAACGTGTATCTCGTCCTATTCAAAGAGTACACAGTTGATGGGCGACTTACAACAGGACAGTAATTATGCAAAAATAGGTAAATCTTAGTGTTTTTTACATGATAATAACATCAAAAGTTTTTACAACGGGTATTATCACACTTACATTTTGGGTTTTCTCAGGAGATTAAAGTTCGATAGCATGCAAGACTGAAATCGTACTTACATTTATAATTTTGATTAAATTTTGGCGTTGATCAACATTTTCACATTAGGTCGACACGTCGAAACAGTGAAAAATTTACTCTGTTTTCATTTGACTAGTAATTAAGCTCACAGTAATAATACGCAGGCCCTCCTTCACATAAACCACTGCCGTTCGTCATACCTCTGTTAAGAGTCCATTTAAAATACTTAACCTACATTTTTTCGAGTCTGCAAGTCTCATGATCTGGACCGAGAGTCTCTAATTTACTTTTTTATCTACTAGATTCTTTTACACCGAAAGAATCACAGAGTCAAAGTCAGGTTTTAAAAACCTAAATAACAGGAGTTTTTTCTGGTAACAAGAATTACGGAGTTAGAGCCGGTGTGAGGATCATGAGGTGTGTAGAAGCAGCATCCCCGATGTGACTATCAGCGTCAGCAGGGCTACCAGCTGACATGAGCCTCCGCACTGCTTGATCTCTATCTCCTGCGGACACCAGACAAGCAACGTTAAAGAGGGAGGAATGTACCATCGCTGTAGCCGATACACTTATGGTGATAGATAAGTTACTCATCGTTTCAGGCCTAGCTCAAACACAAAAAAGATCTTTCTGTTTTTAATTTTTGCTTTATGTAGTTATCACATTACCTGGTGGTTTGTGATCAATGTTAAACATTTAATATTAAACTAGTGTACTTGTTGCTCGAAATCGAGTGATTTAATTTGTTCTATATCACATGTCATTTCTTGAAATGCTTTGTTTAGATCTAAATCAATTACACCCAATCAATTCAATTTTGTGATAATCAGCAATCCCATAAAACTACACTTATTTACTCCTGTACATTAAAATATGTTTAAAATTTTCAATCCAACCCCAATTTAATTCTGAGTAAAATTTCAAATTTCAATTACAGATAGCGTCTTTAATTTACGTCCAATTCTGATTAATTTTTGGTGGAAACAACTACAAACCAAGCCCTATTAAACGACACCAAAAACTTAAAAATTGGTTGAAAACTAGGAGGAGTTTTAATTTGAAAAAAACCCTTTAGCATATTAAATAAGTATAAGCTGATTTAATATTTCATTAGACTTGGTCAGAAATCTCTAAGAAAAAACCTACCATCAGCAATTAATTAATTGATAGTTTGAAAAAAAGTTTAAGCATCACAAACATAAAACAGACTGTAGAAGATTTAATGAAAACTAGCCTACTTGTTGCTCAAAATCGAGCAATTTATTTTGATTCAATGCAAAAGTAACATTTAGCTCTAAATTAACGACATCCGACCAATCCAATATTGTGAACATCAGTAATCACAAAAAACTACACGTATTTACAGCTGTACTTTAACAGATGTTTAAAATTTTCAACACAAACTCAATTTTATTCTAATGGAAAAATTTCAAATTTAATTTGTGTATAGCGTCCTTATTTTATGTCCGATTTTCATCAATTTTTGGCGGAAACAACTACAGACCAAGCCCTATCCAACCGACACCAAAAACTTGAATATCCGTTGAGAATTGTAGGAGAAGTTCTGAACACAAAAAAATCTTAGTGTATTAAATAAGTATAGATTTGAGTTTGACGAGGGCACCCAAAACCTCTTTTTAGAGGATAAACCTGTCATGTTTTAGACTTCTCAAGCTAGTTCTATTGCATGTATTTTCCAGTACTTTAGAAATTATACAGGGTGTGTTGTTCCTCGCCTACTTTTTCTGCACAAAATATCGTAGCGGGGAATATTCGCTCTCAAAGGGCTAAGTGGGGAAGTCAACATGGAGAGGGGGCCTGCCAGGCATATTTTGATTTATTTCAATCGCACCTGGCTTGTGGCTTTTGATTGCTTGGGGCAGTTCTACCCAATCATCAGGCATTCTTTTCATTAAAAGAAGGACAATCAGAATCATTACTGGGATGACAAAATTTGAGGGCACTTCAGGGGATTGTGTACACCTTAGTTTCTTAGTATACTGCATTGCATGATGTTTTTAAGATATAACTTGAATCAAGTCCTTTGCTGTCAAGACTTTCATAGCCGTGACACTAGATTAGATATTATCTGCCTCTAGTTAGGTTAAGAAAAACCAATAAGGATCGACTGATATGACATCCAAATTGTATAATAACACCCCACAGACACTTATTGACCTTAGTAATAATCAATTCTGGATGAAAGAAAATAGAAAAGTTCCTCTTGAAAAAAGCTTTTTAATCTATGAAGAATATCTATTAAGTAAATGGGACTTAAAAGACCTTAAGGTGTAACTGTATCACTTTTGAAGTGCCAATGTAATTAGAAGTAACATTGACTACCAAATATTCTATTCTGCCAAACCCAAACAAAAAAGTTGGTTAATTTGAAGTAATTACCTTCGATAATTTTGATTGGCATGATGATTATTCTAAGTTGTATTTCCCACCAATTCTAGCTCGGTTAAAGATTTAAGGTTAGGTTTTCAATTTATGTAGCCTACATGTCAAGCTATGCTTCTTCCATTCAAGTTTTCCTTTTAACACCTAAGGCTCCTTTTATTCACCGCGGCATGTCGCAGCGGGCTGTCGCTGCGGCCGATCGCTGTGCCAAATTTTCACGCGACAAGTCGCTGCTGTCGTGTGGAAGGAGTAACAGTGCTGCCAACTACATTTGGTAGTCGCTCAGACAGAAAGGCAAGCATGTGTTGTGATGTTCGAGGCCGCTTGGGTTGGCAGCACTGCAAGAGTGAATGCGGGCTGCCGCTTTGAATAAACGGCCCAATACAAACCAATGCATATAGAAACCGCTCGTCGCCAGCGATTTCTAAGTGCACGCGACAGAATTTACAAAACGCCGCGACACATCGCTACTTCTGAGACCGCTCATTTCTGAGTAAACTTCCCTATTTAGAGCAATGCACTTACAAAATCGCTGCGGCAGCCCGCTGCGACATGCCGCGGTGAATAAAAGGAGCCTAATAGATCCCACTGGGTTATAAGGTATTGCATAGTATATTACTTAGGACTCAACATAAAAGTATAAAGTTTCAAGATTCCAAATCATTTTATTTATAAAAAGCAAGGCGAAATTACAATAAAAAAACTCATTAGTTTATTTGCTGAGGACAAGTTAACAGAATTAAAAGACAACACAAAACACTATAGGCTATATAGACCCTGAATCTGACAGATATCAGGTTAGGGCAGTGCCGTGTTAGTGAACAAAATCAAGTTTACTGTAGCTGATTGAAATCCCACCGTTTACTTGCTGAATGGTATAGGTTCTTCAGTTCTCTATGACAATTCCATAATTGTATCATAAAAAACGGTCACTAGCAATGAAAATTACTATAACGGCCTCAAATAATCAACTACAGTCGAGTCCCACTATTCCAAAAACCTAAATATTTTAAATACATTTTGTTCAAATAATTTTTTTTCTTTTTTTTTTTTGTTAAATACCAGGGAAAACTCTTGTTGTTGATATTACTTGGAATACACAGTTATAAGAGGTGATTCTGTCACTAATGTGAAATCTTTTTTATGGTTTGAATCCTTTTTAACAAACTTTATTACTATGTTCCAATGGTATTTTTTTGGTACTTTAATACGGTCCCATTGCTATCAAATTCTATTTATTGTGGTCCGATCATCCCGACTTCCGGGATCATTTGAGTGCCGAGATCATCCTCGTTTGATTAAACGGCATGAGTCAACAAGTCAATATCATGCATTTGTTATGATCTCAGCCTATTACGAAAATTCGCAAACCGAACAAGGTTTGGTCCTAATTAGTTCGGATTGACTAAACTCTACTGTATGATCAAACCAAAAATGGCCACAATTGCATTGAAACACGTTTACTTAATTAATTTTCATCAAAAACTAGGCAGTAGAAAAACCCTGCTGCTAGTGATTAGCAATGTGTGAAAAGCGACAGACAACTGGAAGACCATAATGTGCTGCATTAATGAGAGTCTACTGTAAGTGGAATAGGACGGTACCTCAGGATGGTAGCTGATGCATTTCGACGGCCGGCGGCGGTAAAGGGAGTGGGACACGGGCACACGGCACTGCTCGGGCGGCGGCAGCTCTTGAGCGGAGATGCTCAGTTGCTTGCTGCCGCACGGGCACATCGTGTCAACCACCAGCAGGATCAGGTTGCTGTGCGGGATCTTCTGCACGCTGAAAGGCCTGCAACATTATACAAGTTAATGTGAGAGACAATGAAAAATTACTGGAAAACAACCACAAACTCAACTCCCGATAATTCGACACCTCTGTTCGCACCAACAGTGCTCGATTGTGTCAAATATGTCTTGCTAATTGCTATTTCTGGCATTTGTTTACACCCTGATTGTCAATTTTCTTTAATATATTTTGACACTATGAGCGTCGTTGACAGATAATATTAATTTCGTTAAAAAATGCACTTTGAATTTAGTGATGTTGAGTTGTTTGTTTTCAACCAACATCGTCTATGACGCAGATATGTAGTAAGGATTTTGAAAAATATATCCTGCTGCTGTAATACTACATGAACCCTTTGAGTGCCGCAGCCATTCTCCCAAGTCATATGCATAAATTGCCATGCTAAAATCTACAATTTTGCAAGGGTTTGGGAAAAAATGTGTATAAAAAAAGTATTCAACAGATTTTAATATTTTTTTAAAATTTTCTTTGTAATAAAATTGAGAACATATTGCATATAAATCCTTTCTTCTAAATTTATTTATATAAAAAATTATGTGTTATAACTACAAATAAAAATACCCCCGTCGCAGCAGACCTGCGTACACAGCGAATTTCCAAATAAGTAGTGTTAATTATGACCAGATAAACCTGTAAACCAAATATCATCACAAGCTCTTAAATAGGGAAATTAAATGTCTATTCTCCTTATGATAAATGTAGGGAAAGAGTATGCAGGTATGCTGCCATGGGGAACACTAAAAGTAGGTTTTAAGCATAAAAAATTATTTCGACCATATGAAGCCATATACTAAGTTTCATCAATATCTGTCCATTGCTAAAGGAGTTTGCCTATTCTCCATATGATTAACATGGAAAAAGAGAAATGATAAGCACAAAAACCAAGATTTTTAACCATGAATGGATGAATCTCAACCAAATGAAGCTGAATACTAAGTTTCATCAAAAACATTGGTTAATAAGTGAAATATTTACACATCCTTATTCTCCATAAGATAAACATTGGAGCCTCAAAATACAACGTAATGTCTTTAGACTTTTTAATATCTCGGTAACCAATAGAGATAGAGCAAAGCTTCAAAATACTAAATTGTGTGTTTTTTTGAGCTAAATCCAATGGTCAAAATAAAAATTCAAAATTTTTAAAAATTACATATGAAAAATGCAAAAAACCCATTTTTGGGGTACAAAACCCCCCAAAACTACCCCTTCCGATAGGTCGATATGTCTGGTTTACGAATCATCCGAACAAACGTAGGATTACACATCTCTACCAAATTTGGTGTCGATCGGACCGTTTTTACGAGAGTTATTGTGCCTAGGGACACACATATATAAATATATAAATATATATATATATATATATATATATATATATATATATATATATATATATATATATATATATATATATATATATATATATATTTATATAAAATTTTTAATGACTATTATTTTTGGTGTCTGGGCACCTAAAAACAAAAAAGTAACATGGTCCCGGGCTTAGGTCTTACCATGAGACCTACGGTAATAGCTTATTCCCTATGGGAAATTCGCTAAAAATAAAATTTTATATATATTTTTTTAGTTACACCTTGTAAAAGAGCATGAAAAACTGAACAAAAATCATACATAACATCAGATGTATCTGCAGTTGTGTAGGTTTGGTTTAGGGCCTCTGATAACCCATCTTCGTCATCAGCAAGGTTTTTTTCTTCATTTTACTTTACAAATATTGAAGGTAGGCTATAAAATCTCGTAGGCCTAACCCTACTTCAACAAAGTAAAAACAACAGTTCAGTTGAACTTACGTTTTACACTCACTTTCATTTATCTTCCATTGTTCAAAGCAAAAATAATATTCATACAACATACAACCACAATAATAATAACGAAGTATTAGAAACAGTTTTTAGTGTAAAAGAACGAACGTAAACAATGCAACTAATCAAAATACACAGCTGTCTGCAAGGGGTAGCAATCAGCTGTCAAACTGTTGCATCATATTTTTATCATAATGCCAAGTGACTCCAAGTAAGCAGTAAAAGTGAAAAATCAGTACCATACGAAAGTTTGGAACCTGTAGAAAGCCGTAAACCGAATAATCAATTAAAACTAATACGTACTATATGAAGTAATAATAAAATACGGATCGACTACTGGGTAGCCGCCGGCAATTTATGCATATTTTATATCGTCTACTATGTAGACGCTGCGACACTCAAAGGGTGAAATAGAACTTGTTATTTCACAAATTTAATTTTAAAAACTGAATATGCTAAACAAACAAACACTAAAACTTTTCTTATTCATACAGTTAGTACGTGTGAATTGATAGGTGTTATTTTGAAAATAACTTAAATTTATAATTGCCGATCTTTTATTTGTTCATATCCTTAAATGCAGAATAAGCAGACTCCTAATAAAAATGTTGTAGTGGAACAACTCAGAGTGGATCTACTGAATTTATATGGTATGGTAAAGTAAATGTTGAGTATATATATATATCGTATGGCTCATTCAGCCAGCCACCATGGTTTAAGAATAATAAAATAAATTCTGCGGTGCAGAGCACCTGAGTCAGTATAAGTAAAAATCTAAACACTAAAATAAAAATAAAAATTAGATCTTTCTTTATAGAGCTAAATCCAGGGCGCTAAGCCATTGCAGCCCAGCTTCACTTGAGCTATGCAGACCGGCCAATCCTTCGGGGAAGGCACTCAGTGGGCACTCTTCGACTATGTGTTCCATAGTTTGATACTCTGCTCCGCAGTCGCATGACTGGTCTTGTGTCATTCCCCATTTGTGCTTCCAATAATTACATCTTCCCACTCCAGTGCGGAAACGATTGAGTATAGTCCACTGCTTCCGAGGAAGATTCATACCACCTACCGCTACGGTCGGGTCATCTATCAAGAAGTGGTTCCGACCTTGAAAAGCGTCCCAGGAGGAAGTCCAGTTTGTATGGATGGTGAAGTTCGTGTCCATCAACTGGGAGGCTGTTCGTAGAGGTGGTTTTCGGGACCTCAATCGGCCCGCATTCTGGGGTAGGTAATCATGGATGGGCAGCTGTGGAGCAGATAAGATCTTTGTGTATTCCCTAATGAGTGCATCCCTTCGTCTTATTTCAGGAGGAGCGAGGAGGACTTTGGCAGCTGAACTGTCACACACAGTGATCTCTCAGCTATGCCAGCTGCCAGACAATGTTGAGTGTGAATGTTGGTGTGGGAGTATCTTGATATTCCCACACTTGTTACACTTGTGATCTTGTTACACTTCGTAAATTACATGTTTAATGTGCGCTTTGAATGATACAAGTTAGCCTTATATGTAAGATGGATTGTAATTAATCCAGAACCAGACTCAAGATAGGAAACATATTTTTAAATCTTTAATCTATTTTGGTGAATTATTTTCCACGTTAATTATTAAATATTGCACTCCATAGTCACAACCCAATATAATTTAATTTTCTCAGCCAGCAGGTTAGGTTAGGTTACCTTTCACAGCCAGTGACGTGGCAGTTGGTGAGTTTGCCCTTGAGAGGGTTGAAGCTTCCGCTGTTGTTCAGTCTGCCTGGCTGCAGCATGTAAAGGTCAACCCGCTTGGTGCAGGGGCGGGCACGGGTGCGGTTGTGCGGCGGGGGCCGTCGCGGGGGCGGCACGGCGGGGGGTGGTGGCGGCCGCGGGGGAAAGTCATCATCACTTGGTAACGTCCGGATAGTGTCCCCACCTGGTGGCGAGTAGGCGAATTAAACATTAAACCAACCTCCTATCCTACACACTAGGGAAGTTACAAATAAAAATTGAGTGGAAAAAAAAGAATTAAAACTTTTTTTATGGGTTTTCAACCTAAAAATATTATATAAATCAAGTGATTAACTATTATTGTACAATTAATTATATTTACTTAAAACATATTTAAAAATATACAAAAATGAATACATCCTTTATTACGTTCACTGGAACATATATTTAAAATAATACAAAACAGAAAAATCTTATTTTTAAACTATAGGTGAAAATACAATATCTACAAAATTATAAAGAATGAAATCTGCTACTTGTCTAAACAACTTTTTTATTGTGTATTACAGATTATCACTTTGTGCCTTACAAACAAATGTTCCGTTGCATCCAAAATGGCAAACATTAAAAATAAAGATACATTTCAAGGAAGATAAGGTACTTTTTATTAATTTTTCTGCTAAACTGTTGTTAAAATAGCTATTAAAAGCGTAAAGTACCTCATTGCCACTTGAGGCTGCATGAAGCGTCAGCTTCATGCGGCCAAACAATTCAAGAGTGGCAATGACTATTTGCCCTCATAATACACACAAGATTTTTCATACCAGCATAATTGCAACAGATTAAATGTTTTACTGTATGCAAAATTTCATTTGGATTACGTTTGATTTGTTTCTGTTAGAACACACTGTTAACTATCAAACATAACCTCAAACTAAAAGAAATCAATTACTAAATGACAAAAATGACCAACAGCTGTGGCATGGTTTGTAATAACAGCTGACTTTAAATTTCTATCTGATTTAGCGTGCGGTAAAAAACATTGCCGCTCTAGAGCGCAAAAGAAATGGAAACCAGAAATGAACTGCTTTGCGTAGAGTTTACAGGTGTGGAAATGTGATTGTTTCCATACATTGGTAGGAAAATACAATTTAGATATTTTAATAAGAATCGATAAATGTATAGTTTCTCTGAACTTCCCACTCCATATTGTTAAAAGAGTTAAATGTAACCGAGTAGTCTTCATGTTATGACTAATACCGATTATTGCTGTTACAACTTGCCTCGAAGTTTTCACAAATTTTTTGGGATGGATAGTTTCCGTTTAGTTGTAGGTTTACTTGTGGAAAATTACCTGAACCACCATTACTGCTGCTGCTCCCATACTGGTCAAAACTTGTCTCATAATCGTCTGAGTAGATAGGATCTGGTAACATTTGTTGAATGTTAAAAGGAAACATTACAAAGTTACATTCATAAATTTTATTTTTTATTAATAATGATCCACCCAAACAATGTACATGATAAATAAAAAGATGTCTTTCATTATGAAAAGATACTTTGGATAAAATTTTGACCAAACAGAAGCAGCTTTTTTCATTGGTGGGTAAAAAAGGTAAAAAATATTTTTTTTACCTAGATCATCATTTGGGTGGATCCAGACGTTTAATAAGTACAACACCCCGTGCCAATATATGCATTAAGCCCTCTAAGAATACAGTGTAATGACCTTATGAGGTACTACAGTGTACCTTCCTTTATGAGATACTGAGACCATCACCTTTGAAGCACACATATAACCCTGAACTTGAGTAATCTCTAAGTGTGGTGGTTCGTGTGCAAATATAATATTGTATTTTCACTCCTTACCATCAACACAATCATATAAAATCATCTTTATTTGTCATTTTACTTGTATAAAAATCGACAGGTAAAGGTAGTTTAAACAAACCGAGAGGTAAAGATGAATTCAAAATGATGTCCTGGTATGATGGCCGTTTTGGTGGTTACTCATCAATGGGTACACATCAGTACACTAAACTTTGCCATTAGTTGAAATTTATTGTCTTTGCTTTCATTGTGTCAGTTTGCTTAAACACAAACAACATTAACGAAACATTGGAACTCTTGCACAGCTGTAGACGATAACCCACTACAGACCAGAAGAACACATTATAGCTGTTACGCGTGTCTGCGGGACAGCTTATGTCCATACTATTAACATTAAACTGGGACAGCTTATGTCCATCCTATTAACATTAAACTAGCACATCTTTGATTTTAATAATCTCATCAAATATGGATTTAGCACATGAATTGATCTGGGTGTGGATGACTGAATTAGGCTCTTTACTTGTTCTATGGTAAATGTGAAAGTTCTCAATACAATTGAATTTTCTGTTTTCATACTATAAATGGATTTCTAATTCATCAACTTTAGAATAATAGTGTCTGTGTTGTTGGACGTGTTCAGCATAATTTTAATCGGGATTTAGTTTTATGATGGCATTTATGTGCTCTCTATATCTTTGATAAAAAAACTTTCTTTGGACTTTCACTTGGTCACTGTAATAGGCGTCACTTTCACCACATTTTAACTTGTATACTCCAGGTTTCTCTGTTTTTAATGTGTTTCTTAGGGAGCACATTTGACAGTTTTCTGCTCTGGACTATACTTCCATATTTGTGTATATTCTTTGTATTATTTGTCTATTGAAAGTGTGTAAAGCAAAACACTATGTTAGAGGTCATAACTCCATTGTGGAGTGTTATTTAGGTTTCACTTTGTTACAATTATTTTTTTACTTTCTTTTTTTTTTGTAACCTGTAAATCATATCTACACTGTATCCATTATTTGTGACGATGTAGAATTAGTGTGTTAAGTCCGGTAAAATAATTTTCCTCACTTAGGAAAATAAGTTGTCACTATATTGACGACTTGGTGAATCATTGAGAGGATGATTATTCAAAGTACTTTCAATGGTTATATCTGCACTGGTAGGTTTCCTGAAAATATTGAATGTATGGCTGCTGTCAGATTTTTAAGTTTGAGATAAAAAATAGTTGTTTTTATTATTAATCTCGAAAGTGAGTTATTGAGGGGAGAGATTGCATTTACGCGTGAGACAAAGTCGAGCCCTGCAATGGCACTTTTGAGACGAGTTTTGAACATTATTTTTCATTACGATAACGAAAAACTTGTAGACAACATGAATATTTTTGTTTACTTAACTTAGTATCAAGAAAAAAAAAAACTCATAACACTGAGTTTCCGTGCTTACATCGAGGTACATACACGGGTAAGCCTAACTCAGCGTTATGCAACAGCTGATCGGTCTCCACCGCAAAATCCCATAACGGTTACTTTCCGTGCACCACAGAAAGTTAACACTATGTAATTTTGCCATACAGTACAGCGGGAATAACCTATCTTATTAGCTCATTTTACGTTTGGAAAGTTTACTTTCATGTGTAGGGTAATGAAAATTTACTAAAGCTTCTTTTTAAAATTCTATAAGAATAAGAATTCTTATTTTTAAAACTTGGTGGCTAGCTAAATTGAGCCATATGATATATATATATATATACAATTCTATAGTGAATTTTTAATTTGGATAAATCCAATTAAATTAAGGGCAAAAACGGCTGTTGTACCAGGACATTATTTTGAATTATATTGACAGTAAGCAATAAAAATATAATATTATACTAGAGCATGCGCTAACTGTGTGAGTGAATATTTAACTGTGACAAAATAAATAAGCCTAGATTGGTAAAAAAAGCTGAAATCAATTTGCAAATAATTCATCATTTGAAATAAGATTTTTTTAAAATCCTAATTTAGGCGTTTGGGACAGAAAAGGAACCATTTACAACAACACTTTTCGTGACCATTATTGCACTGTACCTGAGCATAGATGACCAACTGTTCACATTCATACGAGGCCCCTTAGCTATTAGCTTCTGATCTCAGTGTTGTCTATTATATTTCCCTGAATTTTAATACTGTCTCGGATAGATACAAATTTGTGACTCCAATGTGTCTCTAAAACTTACTTTTCGATCCGGCTCAGAAGTTCACCACATTATACCAGATAGTTTAGAATCTACTGTAACAAAATTAGTAAAAATTACTGAATTGGGTGAGTGAATGCAAGTATGCAAGCCCGGAGAACTTACTTTCCACATCTTCCTGGGCGTAAGTCCAGTGGATATCCGTGTACATTGTCTGAGCTGCGAACCACACCAGGCGACTGAAAAACCACTGGACCAGCCAACCCAGTGTTTGCCAAGGTAGCTGCAGAAAATGAATCAATAATTGTAACTAAAACGCAATCATGTATAGTGTAACTTACAAACAAGACCAAATAAAAATAAACAACTTCTTCAATTATTATTCATATTAAATTATAGTGCAGAATATAATTAAATAATACCCCCGTCGCAGCAGACCTGCGTACTCAGCGAATTTCCAAAGAATTATTATTTCAACATCAAAGAACTTTGTGGCTATCTTATATAATTAATAATCTTTACAAGGAAATATAATATATTTTATATCATTATATTTCTGAGTAAATTATTTTTATTTAATAATTTATATATTAATATTTATATTGCAATAAATGACTTTTTTTAACAGTAATAAAAGTGCACATCCAAAGCTTCCATGCAAAAGGAATTATTTGTTTACAAATAACAAAACATAAACATTTCAAATTTGACAAATATGCAGAAGACAGCTGATCAGCTGATGAGGAATAGATACTTTATTATCTCCATCTCTCTTGCTCCCATTATACACTTATTTTCCATGAGAATACCATGGGATTTAGCATGTAGGTTTGCTGCCATGTGGGTTTTTTATCAAATCTTAATTACTCACCACCTAGTGAAGGTTCATAAAATTTTTTATTAAAATATGTTGATAAATAAGCGATATATAACTTTTTAAAGATTTGCCCATAAGAATAACATGGGAAACTTGATTTGAATTTTCTCCATAACCAGTTAAGCTATTTTAATGATTAAAAATACTAAATTGTTTGTTTTTTAAGCTCTTTTGAATGGTTTTAGTTAAAATTCATGAATTTTGAAAATTGAGGTCCAAAAATGCCAAAAACCCAATTTCGACCCCTTTGAAACCCCATAAAAAACCCCGTTCCCATAACCCGACAACGCTGGTTCGCGAACTCATGGAAATAGATCTGGTCTTACACCTTCATACCAAATTTGATGAAAATCGGAGGTCCGCTTCAAAAGTTATCGGTACCACGGACATATATATATATATATATATATATATATATATATATATATATATGTATATATATATTAGAGGTGTGCGGATATCCGAAAATTCGGTTCGGTTTCGGATCGGATCGGATATCCGAATCCGATCCGAAGATTTTATTAATATCCGTATATTCGGGTCGGATATCCGACTTTCCCGGATAGAGTGTAAATCTGGTGTTAAAGACAAGATCAATGTACAAATATTGTCAAATATTGTGTTTTGCGCGATGGCCATTCTGCATAAAATGGTGACGATGCGACAGAACGTCTAAAATGGCGTCCAGTCCAAAGTACTGAAGCAGACTAATAATAAGAAGTCAGATAATAGAATAACGCGAAATAATCACGACACCCAGCGACCAAGGTTAAGTGTTTAACATTCAACTGCACAATTGACAAAGTGCCAATTCTGAACCCTCCCGCTTGGAGCGCTAGCAGTAAAGATACAAGTCTCAGCCAATCACGGCAGCTCGAGAAGCTCTAGTTTTTATTCCACCCGCCTGAATCGCTAGTGTCGTGGTATTTTGAGCGCTAGTTGTTGGGAACAATTCATCATTCGTAGTTTCGTCGTTTCGTGACTCTATATAAGATTTAATCTAATGAAGATTACGATCGCGTTTGACTATGAACTTGGGAAGGCATTGGATCGCGATCGCGATTCAACCGTACGTTCTCGTTCTGTTGTCGTCTGTAATTATTTGCTCTTTGATGTTGATAGGTTATGTCTTTATACCTCTGATCGTGTTTTAAACTGATTTGAATATTTTTATTGTCTCTTAATTATTCTTATCTACAAGGAAAAGAAAGAGTAAATAAGTGTTATATGGAAGTCTTTTGCTAAAACTGAAAATGACTGTTTACAGAATGCTTTGTATGCAAGCTGGAGCTAGGTTATGTTTCCTACCATCATTTTGTTTTCAAATAAAATGATATTTTGTTGAAAGTCCTACTTTATCATATTGTACACTGGGATGTTTGCCTGGTGAGTAGTTTTGACCTAGGCCTATGGCAACTCTCTTTAATTAGAGCTTAGGTTAGGCGCAGTTCAAAATAATGTTGACATGTTCATTTAGGTATTAGGCCTAGGGCCAATTGATGTTTACGTTGATCATAACAAATTATAAATTGACTTTGTTTTAAAGTTTAAAAAATAGTAGAATTGTTGTTAATTTGATTGATTTTGATATTCCTAAACTGTTTTATAATCAAGGCCTAGACCAAATTAAAAAATTGTGGCTTTAAATTGGTTACTTGTTTGCCTTTCTGTTTACTGCGCAAAAATCCGAATCCGAAAACTATCCGATCCGATCCTGTTACTATCCGATCCGAACCGATCCGAATCTTAACTATCCGAACCGAATCCGATCCGAAAAAAAATTTCACTATCCGCACACCTCTAATATATATATATATATAAATATATATGAAAATGAACGAACGGTGTTTTTGGCTTCTGGGGACCTCAAAATGAAAAAGTAAAGTGGTCCCGGGCTTAGGTCTTACCATGGCTACTACCGTAATAGCGTATTCCCTATAGGGAAATTCGCTAATTATATTAAAATTTCATTATGAAAATTGGAGTTTATATTTGAATGAGACTTAGTTGTAGCAAAATAGTTATTTAACTATATAAAGTAGATTTGAAATACACTCTGCCATTGGGCATGTATTATTTTTACTAACAGGCAAGCAGGTTTTTTCTCAGGTTTTTAAGCTTGTGTGCATCATAGGAGAAATCTATGCATATTGTTAGAAAGGTATTGTTCTGTAGATGAGCTGAATCTTGTTATATTTCACATCGATCCTCAAGGCTGCGCCCTACAGGTTTTCAATTTTTCAATGTTAATCTTATGGAGGAAGGATAATTGGTTGAATCATTAGACAGAGTTGGTGTTATAATAACAAATGCTTGCACAACAGTAAAAAACATGTTTCAGTTATAAATTATTTTTAAGCTAATTGGGTCCAAATAAACTGCATTTTTGGTCGAATTCCGATCAGGCTGTGATCTCTAGTAAAGATTAATCTACCAAAGAATAAGTTATTAAATTTATTTATTATACTGTAATATTTATTTTCTAAGGAAAAATATTGTTTTTTATCCTTCTTCCCAACCTTAGAAAGTGAACTATCAATGTGTGTTAAACTATATTTCTTAATCATTCTTGATTTTGAAAACTTGTTTTAAAATAATAAAAAAGAACAAACCAGCAGTTTTAGACCAGCGTTGACATTAGATTTGCTATCAACACAGGCTCCTTGGTAATCCATGACTGGTATCTGAAAATGAAGTAACATAGCATCAGTTGATATTAACCCAGGGCTAGATTTACAAATGGGCTTACAGGAATATAACGCCCAGGGTCGTTTTAGGGGGTTTGCAAAATGTGGGAGTGACAGTTAAAAAATAGGTGTATGTATTAATAAGCCTATAACATTACAGCAGTAATTTAACAAGCCTCCTTTGGCATCGTAATATGCGTCTATGAGTAATATGGATTTAATCTACCGGAGAACGTGTGTAATATACATAAAGATAAACATTACGTATAGTAATAGCACAAAGAAGAACGTGGCTGTGGATACTTTGTCTTGGCGATGAATTTTAAATGGCCGGGGCGACCGGGTCACCCACCGCCCCCCGCAACTGAGACAAGTAAAAGTACAGCCATGTCAGAAATTACAATAGGAGTTGCTTTATCTAAAAGAGGAAAACTTTTACCAAGCCGAATAAGACTGATATTCTTACAAATATACGAGTATTTATCCCGACTGTCGAGTCAACAAGGTTTTACTGCACCTAAGTTTTACTGTGTGATTAATGAACTACAGTAGCTGACCAGTGGGAGAGGGAAGGGGCTTTGTATGGTTAGCCTAGGAGCAAAAAATGTGCCAATCGGCCTCTGCATAGAGCTGGTCAAATTAAAATGAAACCATTTTTCAATTAAAATGTCTGCTATAAAAAATATAATAGCACAACTAAGCTGATTATTGGAAACTGTGTTTTATAGAAATAGAGCTTATCTTGCTCGTGCTTATTAAAAAATTAATGCAAATTATTTGAATGCAATTTAATGATAGGAAAAAAAGGCAATAATTAAATTAACTGACATTTGTACAAGTAAATTTCATGTGTTACAGCTTCAACCTGTAGTTCAACAAGTTTCAAACCCATAGTTCAACAAATTGACCCCAGAGTGCCATATAATATATAATAAAATTTTAAAAGGCAAGTGAGTGAAGCGAACAAGCTTGTCATAGCATTTCAGCGTTTGACACTAGTATTATTACTTCAAAATAATTGTATAAGTTTACCAAACAAATACCTGGCTCCCTCAGACATTAAGTTTTTAAATACAGACGCAAATGTTTTTAAACCTTTTTGTAGATTCCATCCTGCACTAGGGAGTCCATGATGGTTCCATCTGCTTGACCGAAGAACATTCCCGTGTGCTCCGACTTCTCCGACAGTATAATGAAGCCATTGTTGTCCAGCACGTAACAATCCAGCTCTTCCGATGCACATGTCTTCTTGCATCCCGTTCCACCCGTGCACTGTAAATAACCATGGTTGTTGTCAAGGGGAAAGGAAACCTTCAAGCGACGTCTCATGACTCTTGTCACATAAACAACCAGGCGGATGTTTTTTGGGTCAAATGTCAAAATTTATCAATCAAATGTCAATTAATCTGTGTGTTTACATGAGTAGTGTATCATGGCAAACTTCAAATGAATTGATGAACATGTTAACATACTAGACATGCCCAAATTTTATTGCATATAGGAGTTAAAATTACTTGTGGTGGCAACAAATTAGTATTAACAAAAATCAGGTATTAATTTACAAACACTTTTTTAATTTCTAAGTAATCTGCAGGTGAATCGTCTCAAAATGACATTTTCGATTGGCAATCGTTAGGCCTAAATGATCCTTTTGTTCATTTGAAAAAACATGGAATGCTTATTTGTGTATTATGGGAGTAAAGTGTACAACATTGCGTGTGTAAGGGCAATAATTTTCCCTCGGGGAAACAATAAGTTTTACTCCCGAAAATATACACATCAACATCATTTTCCCCCACCCCAAAAAATTTAACAAACATATAAAAAAGTTTATAATAACTCACTGTTGCAATTTATTGTATTGGTTAGCCAACCTTGAAACTCGGAGTGTCAATTGTTACCAGTTTATAATCAGCCGTTGTTGCGACAGCGTTGTCAATTTCACTGCCCTATGTTGCCAGACTGTCAGTATTATCATTGACTATGTACACTAACATGAATAGACCTCTCATCCAATGCATTTAGTTTGAGGCAAAAATTTGGAAGTTCGGTGGACGCCGCACCAGAGTCGCTGCCATCGATGTTGTTTTTATTCAGCTGAATTTACAGTGCTGCCAAAACATTTTACCAAAACATAAACATAACTTTTAGTAATAAAATGTTTCATCCTTGGTTTAGAAGAGTAGTAATACTGATTTATCTATCATATGTTACATGTACTTCGATGGACGCCGCACGAGATCGCACCACCGTCAAAGTGCTTCACACACGCCTATACTATGAGAAGTCTACTCACGTAGTGTTCAAAGTCAATGGTATTATTCTTATGGGGTTATTTGTCTCCCTTAGGAGACAGAGAAATTCCTTGTCTTTTTAGAACAAAGTCGTTCTTTTCCCCTTGACAAAGAAATACTTTGCCTCCCTAGAGAGAGACAAAGTAAAACTTTACCCCCTCTTTATAAGAAAATAAATTCACTCTACATAACAGATAAGGGGGAGGGGAGGGGGTTGTTACCGCAGAGGTGATGTTGATGAAGTGTGAGGCCAGCACCGAGTGTTGGAACTGCAGCCCTACCACGGCGGCTGGTGCCCGGTGGCCCTTGTGTTCAACAAACACCGCGTGGGTGGCCATCACCTGCGTGCCGGGGACGCCTCCTGGAACACACAAACATCAGGAACGCCTCTCAAGTGCTCGCAGTTCTCACAAAAAAAACTGTCCATAGTTTGCTAGAGGCATAGGTTGAAAAAAAAAATTCTTTGGTACTTTTATGTTACTAGTTTACTCCTGCTGCGGCGGTTAGGTTAAGTTTTCATTGCTCTATTTGCCATAAATACTTATTCAAAACAAGTTCCTTGAAAGTGATGAGTCATACAATAAAGAGTATGACAGCATTAAAAAGAAAAAAATCAGGTTGTTGGTGGGAGCACCTTTCCGCCACACTACCAATCATGATTGATTTTCCGTACTGACAAGTGATTAAGTGTGTTTGTTATCTTCACTGTGAATGACATTTTAAAGTATTTCTGACTATCGAGCAATAACATACCCAACCTAACTGCTGCGGAGCGTGGTGAACTGGCTGAGTACACGAGTAGGGGGTCAGTGTCACAACCAATCACAGAGATGCGTTCATCTAGATCCCCATGGACAAAGCTACGTTTTATAAATTAGAACTAAAAACTGTTCAAATCAGAATCGTGTAATTTTCTCCTGTTGTTATTTAAATGTGCTTCTTTCAATTTATTTATTTTTAAGGTACACCAAATAAAAATAACCTTAAAAAACTTGTGGCATCCTTATAACAATAACAAGATTTGTAATTGCTTTCAACAATTGAGTTTATGTAGTTTTAGTTAGATAGACTGTTTTATACCGTTCATGTATAGTAATGTACTGAATTAATAATGAATGTTAAAGTTATGATTTATGAAGATGACGAAAACACACAAACACTTAACACAAAAGCGTCCCAGAGTGTCCTCCAAGTTTCCCAGAAACTTGATAAACCTCAAGGGAGCTGAAGTTTTTCACACGCCTCATACACACGTGCCGACTGGCGGACCACACTGACTGGGGCCCCAGCTAAAGGCCTTATAGTACTTGTATGCATGAGGCGCGTGAAAAACTTCAGCTCCCTGAGGAACCGGAATGTTTATCAAGGCACTGCAAAACTTTTGAGGACATTCTGGGAGGATTTTATGATAAGTGTTTGTGCATGTGTGTGTTTTTGCCGTCTTCATGTTTTGACAAGTACCTTAGATGAACAAAAGGTGAAAGTAGCCCAAAAAGATTACACAATATAGATTTCAGTTGCTATTACATTTTCACTCATTAGTATACAGCAGTACATACTGTGGGAATAGTTATATAGCTCTCATAAGTTCTCTTGTGACATAAGAAGGTCTTACATTCTATAGTAAGGATAATAAATAAAAATATTCATAAACTTTTGAAATTTACATTGTCATAAAGTGAAATAATTTTACTCTGAAAGAATGTTTATGTAATTGTATGGAAATTCACACTAAAGCCGCATCCACACTGGCAGAACATGTTCGCTGAACAAAGTTCTTCCGAACTTTTGTTTGTTCGTTGCTAACGTTTTATAATGTAAATCATATGGCCGGCAATTGTTTTTTAAGAATGTTTGTTCATTTTTTGTGTTCGCCAAACAAGTTCGCCACGAATGTTTGGCCAGTGCAGCCGCAGCTTAAAAGGGAATTAAATTCCCTCACATTTACAAAAGTACCCACATGATTGACTGATCACTGATTTGTAGATTAACTTTAACAGGGTGTCTACTGATATCTCATTTTGGAATTCCAGTATATTTCCAGTATTTCCAGTACCTTTTTTCAAAAAATTCCAGTATCACTCGTGACCTATTAAAATCTAAAAATGGAGTAACAATAACGAATTTTTTTACATATAAACAAATTTAAAATGGATCTTTGTATTAAGAGATCGCCACTGGTCAAAATTCTACCAAAATATCACCTTATTTGGACTCTTAATTTATTTAATAAATTACCCCTCTTCAATAAGATTAACATTGAAACTTTAAAAGTCCGCAGGGCGTACCCCTGGAGGCTGATGTGAATTATAATGGCATTCTGTTCATCTACAGGATGAACCTTTCTAACAGTATGCGCGGATTTCTCTTACGATACACAAAAGCTGAGAAAAAATGAGGAAAATAAACATGCTTGCCAATTAATATATAGATACTTATGGTTGTGATTAATAAGTATTTTCCAATGATAACACTTTTTAATGTTAAATTTTTTATTAGGCAATTTGAACTCCCCTTATAGCCCTCCATACTGCCCACTTTACTGGGTGTTTCAAAAAGGACTTTACAAATAAAAAAATATAAATTCACTGATGGAACCTTTAGTAATAATTTTACTGTCATTTTGTAGGGAAACACTTCAGGTTTTTGTACATATAGTTCTTTAGTCCCGAATATTACATATAAAAGCACTAGTTGGTGTTGCGTTGAAATGGCTTCCTTTACTTTGGCTCAAGAGAGCTAAGTGTATGTTATGATTTGAAGATTCAAAGTTTTTCAAAATGTTTATTCCAATAATAAAATTTGGTCCCCTTAGGTGCGTATTTTGTAAGAGAAAACGCAGGGCAGTTAAAGAAGCAGTATCAGGTTTTTCTGACGAGCACGCCGTGTTTAGTACGCTAAATTCAATGAATGTATCCATTTTAACATAATTTCCGGATTTTGATCAAATTCAATTATTCCAGTATCTATTTTGAAATTCCAGTATAATTCCAGTATTTCCAGTATGAAAATAAAATTACAGTATAATTCCAGTATTTCCAGTAATTCCAGTATCAGTAGACACCCTGTTTAAGTAATAAAGAGTTTAATTGTTTTGTAGAATTATGTAATCATTCAATATAATATTGAAATTCTATAATAATAAGATAACAGATTATTTTTAAGAATATAATTTAATTTAATCAGATTTATTGTAACAATATTCATTAAGCAAATTTAACATTATAAGCATCTGCAAAAACTCAGATACTATCAACAATTACAAGTAAAAACAAAATTATATAAAAAAAAACTATAGGGGTTTTTGCAAAAATTTTGATATAAAAGGAAAGAAAATTAGGTTGGAATGTAATGAAATATTTTTATTGAATCAAACCCCCAAATTGAAAGTTTTGAGAAAAATTTTAAGATCATAAAATATTAAATATTTGATTCTCACCTGAGTCGAAAGGCACGGAGAAGACGAAGCTTTCAGGCTCAATGGTGTGCTGGTCCACTGCTCGCTTGTACCACGTCTCGTCCATCGCGTGACGGTTGTTTTCACTGAACTGACTGTAAAAACAATTGTTAATTTTAAATAAAGAAAAGTAAAATACAAATTACCGAGAAAAAATAATCAGATTCGATATTTAAAATATTTTATACAGTAGAAACTTTCAAATCCGGCCACCTCAGGTCCGGGCCACCGTCCGGACTCCAAACTGGCCGGATTAACCGGCGGTTAATTAAACGGGTTCGAAAGAGACCTGTATATTTAATGTGTGTTCTAACAATGAATTATTAGGGTGTATTTAACAATGAAGGGTCTCATACTTGCCCAATCAATACTGGGTATTGACTTTGTAAAACTCATGACAAATCGTCTGGCTCACTCAGACGTTGTAATAGCGCTGAAATAACGATCGGACAACGGACAAGCCGTCGCTAGCGGTGAAATTGCGTGTAGACAATAGACAATATCTTTATTCATATAGAAGTACAGTGTACAGCATTCGAACAGCGTCAGAATAATTACAGATTTATAGATTCATTGTTAGTATAAGAATTCATAATTACTATACCAAGTTCATACTAGAACAGAGAAAGTTGGAAAAAGTTCATCTATTGTATATAGTGCTTTGTCAGTGAGATAAGCTTTCAGCTGTTTTTTTTTTTTTTTTTTTTTTTTTTAATTTAATTTTGTTTGATTATTTTCTTTTCTAATTTGATCTGGAATAAATTTAATAAATTTTTCCCCAGCATATGAAGAGTTTTTTTTTTCATAGAATTTTCATAGAATTTTATGGACTTTTATTGTCCATGTGTAATGGACAAAATTACTGGTTTTCTGTCCACGAAGGCCACAACGTATAAATGGGACCGTCATAGCGGCGGAATCCGTCTAGTGACCTAACTTCCGTGTTACATCAGGACACGAATTACCAAAAAAAGATAAAAAATAGAATACGAACACCATGTTTTAGAAGATATACAAATAGTCCGGATATCGGCAATTGAACTGATATATTTTAGTGATATCTCATGGAAGAAGTTAATTCTTGTCTATTTTGGCCATTGGAAACGCCCGAGGCTGAACATTTCATATCCGGAAATCTGCGGCCGGATTATCCGGCGGCCGAATCATCCCAGGCCGGACTAGAGGGCTTCTACTGTATACAATTTCAGAAGCTTTTGAACTGTATGGATTTCTCTTCTTAATATCATCTCACCGTGCAATCAAAAAGAGTATTTATTGGGACTGTATAAGGGCAACATGAATGAAACACAACTAATTTTTTTAAAAGATTTAAAAATTTAAAGAGGCTAAAGATGTAGGCCTACTGATAGTTAAATTGTAGCTGCGGTTGTATGAGGCACATTCATATCCTCCACAAATTAATGCCAATTACAATAATGTTACTAATATGAAGTAACCTAACATTAGGTAAAAAAACTAACACTAACAACATAAAAACTAATTAGAAACACAAACATAACAATTAAATTTGCAATAAAAAATATTTCAAATAAAAAACGATTAAATGTAAAACGGTAATGGTCTGAAAAAGCTTTTAGGCACTTAAACAATTTTGTAGTGTTTAATTGACTGTTCAATAAGAAGAGAATGTTTTCAAAATATTGCACACTCAAACAACCAGAGTAAAATTTGGAAATGCCATAGCATGCTAAAGCAGAAGTCCTCCAGCCTGTTTTTTACCTGCGCAACTTCTCTCATTAAGCAAAGGGTTCATCCAGGAAACAAAATAATTACAAAAATTCAACATAAAATCATTTTCATTTACATACTTATAAATATACGGTTATATAAATACAGTAGAGTCCCGCAAACCCAGACTTCGATAACCCGGAATTCAGGATAACTAGCAGAGTCTACCAGAACAGTAAAGAGCACTAGGTTCCAAGGCGCTGAGCGTCATGGCATCCGCCAGAGCCTACAGAACAGTTTTGTTTTTTCTTTAAGTTTGTTTTAACAGATGAGGTTTAAGTTTTTGTACTATAAATATTATGCAATAAACAATTTTTTATAGGAAGAGCATAAAATATTGGTGCTTTTTCTTACGTTTACTTCTTTCCCAATAACCCAGAATTTTCACAAACCCATGCACCGCCCAGTTAAGATTAGTCCAGGTTTGAAGGACTCTACTGTATAGTGTTCTCTTGTTGAACCTGGAACACCATCACTTATTAAGCAGATTTTTTTCCGAATGTTGTGTGTTCCACGGCTGTAGTTCAACTGACACTGACCTTGTACTGCAAATGTTGGTGGAAGAATTATTAGCTTTCTTTTTTTTATGAATGGGGTGAGGCATACTTCGGTGGGCAATACTGCCAACCACAAAATGATAAACCACTGGACAACAAACTTAAAAAACAAAATCTGATTTCTCCTTTTAATAGGATTCCTGTGCTTCTCGAGGGTTTAATTATGTACATAATTGTATTATGTTCCTTTATTTTACTTGACCAATGAAACTTTTTATTTTTACTGGTTTTACATAGGCTTTTATTGATTAGAGGTGTGACTCACGGATCGCTCTGTCCGTTGGTCATGTGCTCCTCCCATCGCAGCAGTCCGCTCCTCGTAGCGATGAACGAGAGAGTCACTCCGAACATGGAATAGCCTTGCCTGAAACCAAGCCAAGCCTTTGTTCAATGAATGGACGCCGCTTTCTATCACTTACTGGCTGAATCCATGGCTGCGGTAGTACTACACAAACTGTAAGCAATTGTGCGTTAAGTGACAAGGCCAAGCACACTGAGTTCCTTAATTTATTACTTAATTGTAATTCATAATAACTATAATAGTTTATAGATAGTAGGTATAGCACAATTATGTAATATAGTTATGTGAAGTGACTTTTATTAGGTAGGTATTAGAATGCTGATTAACATTTGAAAGTCATAGTACAGTTGATATATAAATATAACTATAATTAAGTATGGCACAAACACATTGTCATAAGCCAAAAGTTCAATCAATATAAATAAAATAGATTAGTTTGTTAGTTGTTGTACCTGAAACAAAAAAATTAAAATATTAAAATTTAATTACAATACTTCAACTACTTTAACTCTGAAAAGCTGTTATAGAAACAATTTTTAAGTTTTAATCATGAACTGAATAAAATTGGGTAGCACACAAAACAAACTATACCTATGCCTTCGTCTAGACTTGTAAATAATAAAGTAGTTTGATTGAATTTTTTATTTTTTATTTTAACGATTGGTTACATTATTATTATTTTTCTGTTAAATGGGTTAAACCCATGTTTAAGGCTTAAGACTGATATTTTGGAATAGCAGAAAAAACCGCAAAAGAATTAAGAATAACAACCAAAACTATTTGGATATTTTAAATCCATACATCAAAATCAAGTTAAAAGTTCAAAGAATGGACACATCAATCAATTCTTATCCTAATATTGAAATTTTTAGATTTATTGATGGAGCTCAAAGTGTTATAAAATTGCACAATTGTACATGTTTGCATTTGCAAGATAGTCTTACTATCCAAGTATAGCCATGAAACACATGCCAATCAATACTGATGATTCTCATGACCATTTGCATTACAAAAATAGCTTTCAAACCACAACTATACTCGTGGCCACGAAATCAGGCAAGTGAATGATTTTGCAACGTTGCCAAATTGCTCGTGATAGTTTTTAATTTAACCACATATTTTATACTTACGTCAATGTTTTTATCTGTTTTATTAGATGATACGGACTTTGATCATTTTTATAGAATGTAGAATTAACATATGGTCTAGGCAAAGCTTGTCCTCAGTGTTGCCAGTTTGAGCACTAAAGTACGCAATTTTCGACAATCTCTCTAATTTTTTGGTCCCATTTGACAACATTGCTTTTTTAGTCACCCGCCTGATTTTGTGGCCGCTACTATAGAAATATAAAAAATATTCAAATTTAATCAATAGAGCTCTAAATAAATCATTATTAGCTGTTAATCCTTAAAAAATTAATTGATCTCATTTTAACGGTGAGTTTAATTTTATTTTTAAGTGGTGAAACTCCTGGTCAAAATATATCATATCAACAAAAATACTAATAGGTAACAAAAATATCACACATTAACATTGGTTTCATGTTAAAATACATAAATACCATTAACAAAAAAATCAATTATCATTAGTATAATTTATTGGACCAATTGCACTTTCTCCCATTTTCCATCTCATAGACAAAAGTTCTGCAAAAGAAAAGGCTTTCATCAATGGGTTACAGCACTATCCACTATAGTAAGATGCACGAAAATAGTCCGAAGGACATTTTAACAGCTGTGTCCCCCCTCAACCCCTCTCGCCCTGCAATATTGTCATTTGTGGTAATGTTTACCATGTGTAATACAGTACCTATAAAAATGTGATTCGGAATAAATTTGAAAACAATGTATCAACACTCATTGGACTATTTTCGTGAATCCTACTATATTTATGTATTTTAATCAGAAAAGAAAACAACCAAAGACAGATTTATTTGCTTGTTTGAATCTGACGATTTCCATCAATGTTTGTGTTTCCACTGCTGCATTTGAGAGAATATGCTCTAAAATCTGGAATGAAGAATGATTTTAGAAACAACCTTACACATTAACACATGAATTTTGAAACATAATATGGTAGAACGCTAAGAATATACATTTTCAAAGTTGTTTGAGAAACAATTTCTGGTTGCCTCCAAAGCAATACACTAAAAATTTAGAAATCTGTTGGAAACTGTTGGGGCTCCTCTGAAAAGTTGTCCAAGAATGTTAATAACATTAAAGAAGAGTGTAATAGCACCTTTCTTGTCCCAGTGAAACACAAGTACCCATTCATCATACCTCATTTCCACTTAATAGTGGTATGTTTATTAACACTAGTAAAGTGGCCTAGAAAAGTCATCAGATTAATAAAAAATGGACAGTATGGAAACCATTTGGAATCTTCCCTGTAAAATAAATATGCGAATCCCAGTGTTACTATATATGTGGCTCCCTTGCTGGGATTATTAGTGACAAATTTGATTTCAAACATAATAAGTAAAAATATTAGCCAACCAAACTTATTGGTAACTTATAGTTATTGGTAAACTTATTAGTAAAATAAAACTTTTAAATGTATAGATTCCAACAAAATTATTGTGTACCTATCAAGTTTATGGCAGAGTAAGATTCAATTGCCAATAATTGTGTAATTTAAAGCTAATTATTCTTCTTTCTCCTCTATATGTGTGTCTTGTTTTAACTTTAATCCCACAAAAAGCAAGCATAAACCCAACGATGTTTAGACACCTCAGAAAGGATAAAACTGTGTACAAATTTAATAATTACCTTACTTTATTTTAATTTACTAAAGCTTTTCAGAACATACTTTAATATTATGCTTGGCCCTGTCACAATCTATTTTAAGTATATACAAACAACATAATGCTAATATCTTCATATCCATTTCTCCCAGCGAAAGGGAATTCTTCTTTCCTACGGTGCTTTTAGATTGTGTATGATGACCAGGCAGGTTACAGCCAAATGTAATAGAAAATATACAACAAAACAAATATAATTTTCTAAACTACAAATTATACACTTGAAACCCAACTTGGTGATGTATTTTTCCAATGTGACTTCTATCAAGGGTGTAAAATGGTTTTTAGCATTAGAGTTGGGTTTTATAAAATTAGTTAAAGTTAGAAATATGTTGTTCTACTTCTAATACCAAACTTGAAGCCCTTCTAACTAAAAACTGGAGTTTTTTATGTTGGCCTAATATTTTTGTTGTTTTTCATTGGCCTTGTAAGATGTGAGAATCTTAAGCATTTTATATTAAGTGCAAAATGTAATACTCTCAAAGTAAAAAATTTTTAGGTAGCAAAGTGGATAACATGCTACAATGTTTGCATTTTTTATAAGGTATTGCTTACAAACTTGACACTATTTTATTTGGTTTATAAGTATACAGTTTTCTGTCATAAAATTCAATCATATTGATTCCTATATCAATATGTGTGTCAATATGTGTCATAGGGTGTTCCTATCATATTATGAAATTTTAGATATTCAGTAAATATATGTCATATGACATACAGAACTGTCAAATGCTTTATTTTAATGTGAAATTATCACTATTAAGGTCCACAACACTAAAAACGTAATTAAAGCAATCGATTTTGGCGGTCTATGCGGTCTATGTGAAATCTAAAATTACTTATTTTATTAAATTATTACTCGAATATCTCTGATGGTTTGACTTCCCTGTGGTTTATCTTATGCTAATATAAATATAGTTAATTCTTGTTGCTATAATCTCTTCAAGAGAATTTTGATTTTCTGTGATGTGTTGATCATTTGCTGATAAATATTCTTGATTTAAAGATGAGTAGTTTATTGAAATACCGGTATTACAAAATAAATATTACTGGCCATTGGTGAATTTGACTATTAAGTAATGACTAATGAATGCCAAGCTTTTTCTCACAAAAATCAAACTTAAAGAATAATTTTTAAATTTTGTTTAACTAAACAAAAAACCTATGCAGATTACAATAAAATTGACTAAAATAAGAGTAAAATCACACAATCTGCAATAATTGTCAACAGATACAAGGTTCAAAATGTATCAGGAATGGCCGATTTGGTTACTTTACCTGTGTAGCAAGGCCATCAATGTGGCGATGGGACTTCATAACAACGGAAAAAGTTAGTGCTTTTGTTAAACAGTGGTCAGTGCTCTCAAATACCCAAGCGATTTGTTACAAAAAGTTTGATATGTCAAATAATAACAATCTCATAGTTGAAGGTTATTTAATGTTTGGATAAAATAATTCTTAGTATCCAAGTTGGATCCATGAAACCCCAAGGGGCCAATATTTTGAGATGGGTGTTTCCATACACTAAAAAAATCCTAAGAGATGACTTTTCTACTACATCTGATCAAGCAATTAAATTTAAGACTTGCAAATTGAACATTTCTATAAAAATTAAGACCTATGGTTCGTTATAGAAAAACTTATAATTGATTATAAGATTTGTAACAAATAGCTTGGTGGTTTGAACCGCACGAGGCATGCATCATGCAAAGGCATCAGTAAACAGTGTGAGAACAAAAAAGGTTAACCTGAAAAACATACACATTAACAAAGATATATCTTGGAAGCAGTGAGATAAGTGAGCATGTGCAAACTAAATTAAACCAATAATTGTAGGCAGTGGCTTATAGTCAGGAGCAATAGAACAGGCGTGTCAAGGTCAAGTCTTTTAATAAGCCAGCTGATTTTTGCTCATTTAACTACATGTTAATTAGCTTGACCTTCACCCGCCCGTTCTATTGACGCCGACTATAGTTGTGTTTTGATATTGTCATACTAAACAAAATATATGGAATATTTTTAAACCAATATGAGTCTTCAGCATATCAACATTATTTTTAAAATATTTTAAAGGTCTGAAAATAAAAGAAAATATAAAATATACTTTATTAGCATTGTATGTTTTTTGGATGTTTAAAAATAGTTGTTTAAGATTCAACACGGATTGAGTTCTGCATCACTAGAGTCAAAGGTCAGCTGTTTCTCAAGGTCTTCAGTGCTACCAAACAGTTTGATTTTGAATACCATTTTTGGTTCAAGTTAAAAATATTTTAATAGCTCATATGTGATGATGAAGGAAATTAAAAACATTGGATCTCAGAAGGAATCTTGCAGCTCTGAAACCAAGCTGATTTTTTATCTCCAGAATTTGAATGCTACAGTAGGAATCGGCTTTCAAACGCCAGCTATGTTGATATAAGTGGCCAGAATTTCAGCTCACTGTTAAGTCACAGGATATTATGCCAACATAAATAAATAAATTACAAGATAACTGTAGCAGATTCAACATTTAACCCTTTCAGTGCTAAGGTATGACATATCGGATCTTGTCTTTCATATGAAAATTGTGAAGATCCGATATATCAGTCATAATGTATTGGGAATATATCGGTTGATTCGATTGTTATTTAGAAACGTCGATGATTTCATTAGATTCTTTATACAATCGAGATCCGAAAGTGCACTCTAGAACTTTTGGGTTGATTATTTATTTTTAATAATTTTTTTCATGCACTTGCCTTCACCCCCTTGGAAACGGCACTACTTTTCAAAAGTGGTATAAATGTTTTCTAACACCGAAAGGATTAAACATTTATAGAATACTATGGAAATATCATGTTCAAATGAAATGACATTATTGACATCGTCCCCCTTAGAGGTCCATGGACAATAAGTACTGTAGGAAGTAGTCTTAGTCACTCAAAATTTATTTGTAAAGTTTTAGTTTTGTTACTTAAATACTTTTAAAAATATTAAATTGTTTCCCGACTTTTTCCACTCTGTATAAGCTACAGTAAAGATACTATTTCGTAAATAAAATGATCATACTTTAAACTTAAATGAGTAAGTTACTGATTAAATGCAACTTAATTACACAAAAATAAGCTAACAATGTGAAGATAATACATTTATTTTTTACGATGTACAACAGTTCACTGGTAAACCTATTTTAAAACTACAGAATGACAATATTACCATGGTCCTCTTTTACTTATATTTTTAAATAAATGAACCGTTTGTATTCACAAGTTTCCTCATTTGAATATTTTTACAGTGTTAAAACATAAAAAAATATTTTAGGTATTCCAGTAAAATTTTTGTTACTTGTACAGTAGAACCTCTCACATTCAATTGATAATAAAAAAGCGGTTTATTAACCAACAGTTTAGAGATCCCAGAACAACTTTAAAAATGGTTTATACTAGTTGCGAAGCGAAGGTAACATCGGGCACAACAAACGTTGTCATAAAATGTGGTAAGTTAAGTCTTTTGGCTCTCCACTATGAATATTTTTTCCCTTCCCTCCTGATCCATTTTACAGCGGGGTTTGATGTCATCCGGAGGACATGGTAACCCCTGGCTGAGGAACATGAATGGACAGTCGGATGGTTGGCCAAATCAGTTGTCACAGGAGCACGGAGGTCGGTCCTGAGTAGTCAATCGGCCAACTCCTGTCCCTTTACTATCCCATCCTTCCAAGGGCTTGTGTGTGAAATGACTATTAGAGGCAGACGTGCTTAGACGTTCGGCAGGGGTCTCCTTATCCACCAGGCCATGATAGGAGAGGTTTTACTGTATTTAATTTAACCTAGCCATTGCTTTAATTTTATATTGAACTTACCATCCTTGTCATCTGCTGATAAATTTTACCCTCAAATAAAAAATATCTACATAATATGATATAAAGTTTACATAGATTCCAATATTAAAATAAAAACCAAATTTAAAAGGCCAGTTTAAATTAAAGTTGAAAATTAGAAATTTTGTCTTTTATATTGATAAAAATTATTAATAGAAATTAGAAATATATTGATTTGGTTTCTTCGTTCTTATAGTTTAATCTGAAACACTGATAAAACATATTTTTTATCTAAGAAATTTAAACTAAAATTTTCTTAATCTGAAATATGTGCATTTGTTTTAGTTGCATACTGGAATTTTAAACTCTTAACAATTACTGTCATAAAAACTTTGTATAACTATATGGCCCTTTTATATGTAGCGTCTTTCAACTTGCGTCAAAAGACGCATGTAAAATAAATCCATGGCAATAGATAGGGGCATTTAAAAAAGGCGCCCAACGAGCGCCCGATGCGCGTCACTCGACGGGATGTATAAAAGGGCCCTAATGTTTGAAATTTTTAGCAAGTGTCACATGTTGTCTCCACATTTAATAATTTGTGAGAGCCAAAAAAATTAACAACATAAAAGCTGGATATAAAAAAAACCTAATGAAGACCTTTGGCTTTCAACATTAGATAGTTAAAAATTTAATAAAGCATTATCATTAAAGGATCTGATTTTCACTTTATTTGCAAGTTTTAAAAATAAGTAGATTTTTTTATTTTATTTTTATTTTACTACCTCTAAATTAACAATGTAACTGCTTCAGAAGGATTGTGAAGGATTGCCTAAACCAATGGCGAGCTTATTTGGTACTGTTTAATTAACTCGACCACATCAATACCTATAGGCCCCCCTCGACAATTAAGTTAAGCGGTCACTCACTGACCTGAGCATCACATTATCGTTCGCACATCTGTAATAAGGTTACGTTAGGATAGGCTAACCTAACCAAACCTATCTGATTCTAATTATTGTTGCCATTTGTTCCTACTAGTCCGAGTACGTACGTGGTTTGTCTGTGGTGACAGCCAAGTGTAGTGACACACACTACTTTGTGACATCCCTTCATTCTGGGCTTCATTGCAGGAGTCCTGAATGTTATAATAATTTTTTAAAGTTATCCTGCATATAGTTAAATATATCCAGTTTCTATGAAAAGAATTTGTTTCCATAAACTTTGTTATTCATCTACCGTTAACCTTTAGTACTGAGTACAACGTCTATTGTGCAAAGCAACAATTTATCTACTTGACATTGAGTTAACATACTAGAAATTCTAATTCAATTTAAATAAGTCTTGCCCAGAGGGCACACATGTTTATCATTGCTCCACTGATTACTGCTAGGAAAAGTGTTCTGATTGACGTAATTCCGTCACTTAAGAGCAAAACAGTTACATTTTTCTTTTATCCTTTACGAGCCAGTGTAGAGTGCATTTCCTTGTGGTTCCTACATCCTACACGCAGTTCATTCCTCCACTACAATAAAGCAACTTACTGCTTGTCCTCCTTGAGTGTGGACGTGGGGGCTCGCTGGATGTCGTGAGTCACCATCGCGTCGAACACTAACGACTGCATCAACGTCTTGTCACCTGCAATCATAGCAAGAGCGTTAGTCACTAGTGAGGACAGACGAGATGATGTCATCGGAATAGGTAAGGTTAGGTTAGGTTAGGCTAGGTTAGGTCAGGTTAGGGTAGGTCAGGGCAGGTTAGGAGAGGTTAAGTAAGGATAGGCTAGGGCATATTATGCTAGGTGTTGGGTAGGTCAGGAAAAGTAAGGTTATATATATTGTTATTTGTACACTTGTTTAAAAATGTAGGGTTTTAAGTTGCAGCTATTTTTAAAGCAACTGATTTTTAAGATGAATATTTTTTTATAATCAAAGATTATATTCAACATTACGCTTCTTTTTAGAAAATTTATAAGACAGCAAACTAGCACTAAGCAAAGTTTTAACTCTCAATTATTTAGGTCTCAATTATTCAGTCATTTTTGTCATCGAATTTAACTTAATTGTAATAATATTATCTACATCTTATTTTTCTAAAAGAACTATTTTCTAGGCAAACACTGCCCCGAAGGTAACAGTGAGGTTTTTCATTCTTTATCTGTAAATCTTCTTTAGTAAATTTAATTACATTCTTCAAGTTAAACTATAAATTTCTGGCCTGCAGAGTTAATATCTATTTTCACATTTATGTACCACCAAAAGAATAATAGTTTTTATGCGTTATTATAAAATAATATTTGCGAATACTTACAATAATAAGAATCCTTCTCCATCCTTTTAGCACCTGCATGACCTGAAAACAAGTTATGTTTGAAAAAAATCAATCCATCAAAAGTATACTTATTCTTTTATTTTTATGTAACAATTTATAACTCATGAAAACAACCTTTTCATAGGGTGAATGCAGTTACCGACTAACTTGATTAAGTTATAGTATATTAAGTAAATTTATAAATATATTTGAATAATTCTTATACTTATCAGTCTTTGATTATTGTGAAAATCAGTGTTTTCAAACAGGAGGAAATTGAGTTTTACTTGATTACTATAATGTGGTAATAACAGGGAATTTTTATTTCTGGCACGACTGCCATTTGGAGGCAGACCAAGTTCCTACAAATTAATGCTTGCAAGGCAAGCAACATTTTGTACTCTTTTTCTTGTTAATTTTAAGGAATTTTAGAAAGGTTAGTGGTTATTCTGAACAGAACAAACCTAAGGATTTTATATATCATAGGTTTTTGTTTATTTTTAGCTACTTTCCCTATAGGGAATACTCTATTACGGTATTAGCCATGGTAAGACCTAAATCCGGAACCATTTTGCTTTTTCATTTTGAAATCCCCAGAAGCCAAAAACACCATTCGTTAATTTTCATATATGTGTAGCAATGTACAACACTAATTTCTTTCCAATCTTAACCTACAGCTTAGAAACATGTACATTGAATAAAAAATATCAAAGCAGAATCCAAGCTGCAGAAATGAAATTCCTAAGACCATCCATACATAAAACCAGACGTGATCGAATCAGGAATTTGAACATAATAAGGGAACAGTTTGGTTGTGACAGGACGATTCAAGAGAAGATCAGAATGGCAAGGCTTGCATGGTTTGGACATGTAAAAAGGGGTTTTTTTTAGAGGGAGGCAGAAAAATGCAATTACACACACAGGTGGCCAGCCTGTAGTGTGGGACTCCCCTAAAAAACGGGTTTACTCACTAAAAAACCTTGACAATTTGATTGTTATTGTTTCCCCAGTTATAGACAAGTACACAGAGATCAACGGTAAACTAGTAAACGTGTTGCCCGAAATCAAGCAATTTATTTTAATACAATACAAATGTTACTTTTATCTCTAAATCATTGACGTCCGACCAATCCAGTATTGTGAATATCTGCAATCACCAAAACTACACGTATATACAGCTGATTATTAACAGATGTTTAAAATGCTTTATTCAATACCAATGTTATTTAAATGGGAAATTTTGAAATTTCAATGGTGGATAACGCCTTTATTTTCCTTCAGATTCTCATCAGTTTTTGGCGGAAACAACTACAGACCAAGCCCTATCCAACGACACCAAAAACTTGAAAATCGGTTGAAAATTGTAGGAGGAGTTCTCAAGACAAAAAAACCCTTAGCGTATTAAATAAGTATAGATTTGTCAGCCAGCAATAAGTTGCATGAGGAGTGGTTATCCGGAACGAAGTATTATTGCAATTTCACTATTGGGTTTTACAGTAGTCGTGGGTATATTGTAATATCCTTTTCAAGATACTACATAGAAAACAGTTGTTTCCAACCTCAGTTTCGAGTGTGGATACATAATATGGTCTCATGAGGGTGTGACACAAAGTTTTCCCTCAAGTAATTAGTTATTACTTTTTAGTAAGTAGTTAGTTTGACTTTAGTAGCAATAATATTGAAAGTAGTGATGGCCGTGCTAAGAGTATGTTTATCACAAATCAGCTGTTTCAGTTGATTATTAAACCACCATCATAATAATATTGGCTTCATTGTATTGCTGAAACCAACCAAGTGACTGACAAATTATTTAGAGATATCTAAATTATTTTATTTATTGTTATTAATTTATTACAATTCTGTGTAAAGTATTTTTTCATACCTCTGTTTGAAAATGAAATGTTGTACCTCAATTGATATTCCTGGCTCTGCTAACGCTGTTAGAGTTAGATGCGTTAACGCTGATAATTAGCACTAATTTTTGTGTTTTTGGAGTTTGGAGTTTGCGTTAGAGTTAATGCTTGTTCCAGTATCATGATCTGTCACCTTTATTGCAGCCCAGAAAAGGCACTTCCCACCCTAGTGATGAAATATTATATTCTTCACTACCATTTGCTGAAATATTTGCTGTCGACTGACCGTCATTGTTCCTGTGAGGCGACCGCGGGCGGAGGGACATCCACTTCCAGCCCGGCCGTCGCGTTCGCGACAGAAAGTGCAGCACTTGCTCCTCTGGCGTGGTAAAGTAGAGCTCGTTGGGGTAGTTGTACTCGCAGTACACCCTGCAAAAGACCCACACATCAGAATTGAGACGGATATAAAGGATGTAGGTAAAACATCTAAAGTATTGTTATATCTGAGTCATTTGGTCTCTACTAAGCACTACAATTACAGTACAAAAATAAAAACATATCAAAAGGATTTTTATTTACAGTACAATTTAGTCCCGCTAACCCAAACTAATTGGGACAAGACCCTGATAAGTTAAGCAATTTTTTTTGAATAGGCAGAATCCATAAATAATGGAAGATATTGACCCTGTTACTTCGCTATATACTCGAGCAGAGCATGCACTGTCGGAACTAATTTACGATCGAACCACCGAAATCAATTACTAGAGATGGGACCATGATAACTAGAGTAAAATACAAATGGAACATTGTAATAAAGTTTGTTAACAACGATCATGAATAGATATTGACTCGGTTGCTCTTGCCATTTTATTGAACACAGCATACGATACCAGAACTCAATGACGATCAGACCGAGCAAAGCTTTTGCTAGCAAAAGAAACCCATTAAATAGTTAAAAATACTAATGAAACATTGTATTAAAGTTCGTCAACAACAATCAAGCCACAGAAAAGTAGTCACAATAATGACGGAATCACATCTAATAACCATTAATTCAATATAAATGGTGAGGCCAAAAACCTACTGAGGTTTGAGTGGCCATCTGGGTAAGGTAAGGTATTGATGATTAGGATTCTTACATTTTTAAGTAATGGAAAAAATTGGCAAGTTTTAGACAAAATGTGTTTGAATTAGGCGGATTATTGGAGTAGCGGGAGTCAACTGTATTTGTAACTACACATTTAGGAATTGCGTTAAGCGTGAAACTCACTAATACTATATTTAAGAAGTGTTCTTTAAATGAAAATTAAACAAACAGAGATGATGCCTCAGTTTATAAATGTTAAGGTTACTATTTTAAGGTGGTGACACACTTCCGGACTTTCCACCCGACCGAGCATCATACCGAACACTTCACCGTACGGGGATGTAAATTTACTGCAAACATTTCGCGAAACAGACATCAGACCGAGCATGGTACCGGACAAATCCACCGAGCGGGGTGAAGAAAGTATAGAGAGAGAGGGATAGCGTGAGTGAGTGAGAGCGCTAGAGGATGCGGTGGAGAGGGGAGGGGCGTTCCATTGGTTTAAATGCGAGCGTTCGGGGCGACGCTCGGTATGGCGTTCGGAGCCCTGACACACTACCATACATCGGACTGTACGCCGGACCGATCTTTTCTTTTATGTTTCGCCAGAAAAC
Source organism: Neoaliturus tenellus (assembly GCA_030545055.2). Classification (NCBI taxonomy): domain Eukaryota; kingdom Metazoa; phylum Arthropoda; class Insecta; order Hemiptera; family Cicadellidae; genus Neoaliturus; species Neoaliturus tenellus. The sequence continues at coordinate 87,758,934 of CM061533.1, read as the reverse complement.
CACCTCCAGAGCACTCGGTACGATGCTCGGTCCGATGTACAGACCCCTGACACGCTACCGGACTTGCCGTTTTTGCTTGGTACAATGCTCAGTCCGGTGAAAAGTCCAGTAATGTGTCACCGCCTTTAAACTTATTCTTGGCACATTCCATTCAACATTTGTATTTATTTTTTATACAGGGTGAACAACTTAACTGTGCCACCATTGGCATCCTAAACTATGAGATTTAGAAAAAACTTTAAATGGGGAACGTCAACTATTTTTTTAAGATGATAAAAAATATGAATTCCATTTTTTTCTAACTTTAAAATTTCTTATGGAACGCCCTACATTTTATGGTGTTTTTGGAATGTACATGTAATTTTGAGACATTTTTATTCCTTAACATTTTTCTCTAAACCTTACGGTTATTAAGCTACAAGTAATTAAAGTTCATTTTTAGTCCAATAAGAATAACATGGGTCAAACTTTATCTACTCATATCTCCAAGACCATTCAGTAAAATAAAAAATACTCAAGAATAAAAATGTCTTAAAATTATGTTTGGAAAACATTTTACAAATAAAAATTATCATTTACGCATAAATTAACTTATTTCCAATATGGCAGTAAAAAAATAACATTTGTAGCAAATTGGTGTTACTATGAAAAAATGGCATTAAAACATCAGTTTAAGACATTTTTATTCTTGAGTATTTTTTATTTTACTGAATGGTCTCGGAGATATGAGCGGATAAAGTTTGACCCATGTTGTTCTTACGGAACTAAAAATGAACTTGAATTACCAGTAGCTAAATAACCGTTAGGTTTAGAGAAAAATGTCAAGGAATAAAAATGTAATAATGAAATAAAATTACCTTATCCAATCACTGGTTATCAAAAGACAACATGTTTCGTTCCTTAGAACTTCTTCAGGTCTATAGTATGCAACTACCACATAATCCAATGTATTATTACATTGTGGTTTGTCAAATGATTCAACAAAAGGTTGTCCCAGTCACTAAAACTAAAAGTTGTCATAGTGATAAAATAGACCATAAACCTGAATGACCATGAATAGTTGTCATAGACCTGAACAGTGGTGTAGTGGTGCGGGAACGCGTGGGAACGGCATTCCCACACTGGTTTTCAAGAACCCGGGAAATTCCTAGTGCCCCGTTCACGGAAAATCCGGGTAAATAGCTAATATATTTTTAAATACAAATCAAACAGTATAAAAATAAAAAAATATATTTTATGTCAATAATAAAATGCAAAACTTAACAAACATTTGCAAACACGATTTTAATCTATTTGTTTAAAAGGATAACCTCACTTAGGCCTACCATACGTGGCGGGCATCACTCTCCCGTCCCTCCCCAACCCTCCACTGTTTGTTTATTTAGTTTTGAGTTGATTTCATTTATTAATTACCGATTTACCGTTTATTAATTAATAATCTACTAATAAACTGAAGTGTGTTCTAAATTAGTTGCCTCAGTTCAGTGTATTATGGAATCGACAAGAATAAATAATAAATAAAAAACACTCCTGTCGTTCTTCACCATAAGCAACAAAATAAAAAACAAGACCATTACGGAAGAGGATGCATTTGCCGACTACTTATGAGCCTGATTTTGTCAATCTATGTCAATGAACCTTCATTGTAATTAATTACTTTGTTTTTCCTCTATTTTATTTCAGTTCTCTGCTTTTACTTGTATAGAAATATGTTATTTTAAAATTAGGTTATGTATGTTGCTATTTTGGAGGTTAACGTACATAAAAGTAGTTAATAAATTAATTAATAACCTTTTCTGAAACAACCTTCTTTTTTTAAAACAATCTGTATATTAATAGGCAAGCATGTTTCTTTTCCTCCTTTTTTCTCAGCTTGTGATCAACATAGGAATAATGTATGCATACCCTTAGAAAGGTAGTGTCCTGTGGATGAGCAGAATCCCATTTTAATTTAGATCGCCTCTCAGGTCTCCGCCCCACAGGCTTTTAAAGTTAGTGTTAATCTTATGGGAGAAAGATAATTGATTAAATCATTAGACAGATGATAACAAAAATGCTACCAAATAAGGAAGATGTTACAGTTAGTTATGGACATTTTTAATCTAAGCTCAAGATGAACTGGGTTTCTGGTCGAATTTCGACCAGTGGATGATCACTAGTTAAGTTAGTTTGGCCTAAATATAAAAATATAAAAATGTATTTATTGTGGTTTTCGCAAAATCATCCAAGTTAGATTCTTGAATCCTCAGTAAATTCAGTTTCAGCTTAACAATACATAGGCTACCCTACAATACGCAAAGTTATTGCTATCGTACGCATTCAGGGAAATTTTATCCAAATTTTTAGGGAATTTGACCAATATAATAAGCGTTCCCATATTGGAAAATTTGCCACTACAACACTGGACCTGAAGAAGTTCTAAGGAACGAAACATGTTGTCTTTTGATAACCAGTGATTGGATAAGGTAATTTTATTTCATTATAATATATTCCAATCCAGGGTCACAATGAATACTAATAAAAATGTCTCAAAATTACATGTACATTCCAAAAACACCATAAAATGTAGGGCGTTCCATAAGACATTTTAAAGAAGAATAGAAGAATTTAGAAGAAAATGGAATTCATATTTTTTATCATCTTTAAAAAATAGGTGATGTTCCCCTTTAAAGTTTTCTCTAAATCTCATAGTTTAGGATATGCCAATGGTGGCACAGTTAAGTTGTTCACCCTGTATACTTCAAAATTGTAGTTTCATCTAACTGGAACACTTTTAGGGAACACTCCGTTCATGGAAGTTTTGAAAGAATAATAATACCAAGGTTGTACACTCACCAATCAGGGTGCACCCGCCAGTTGTTCCCTTTGAAATACTCGGTAACTAAAAAAAAGTGGAACAGTTTCAGCATATTGTTGTCTAAGGTTAAAGGTACAACCTTCTGAATACATTTGGTAATCTGTTATGCCCCGCTATTTCAAATATCAGTTTGTTATATAATGGTATGTTACAAGAAATATAAGTTTTGTTTGCAGCACTAACAATTGTATCATACAAAGGTTGAAGGCCCTTCTTGGTGTGCAGAAAATATTTTGCTCATCACAACCTAGAGACATGTAAAAACAGAGAATTTTGTGTTTTATTAGGAATAAGTACAACATAGACACTATTTGACTGGGACACTAAATGTAATGTATTTGTATGAGAAACTGGGATTCCATGCCCCATATAAAGGTTGCTCTATGAAATATTTGCCTCTTTTATTATGTACTATAGAGTTTGATTAAGATGCAACTTTGTTTATCATTAAATTTGATTTGCACATGCCCTCGTGCTGATTGTCAAACACTTGTAGCCGATATGTTCTCAGCATGGATCTATAATAAATTATAATGAGCAAATAAGTAATGAGGCTTCACAAACATTCCACAATTTTCAAATCCATATTATGTGTATATAGATGTATATAGGGTACAGTGTGGTAAAAAAAATTCTCGAAATATATTTTCAAATTTTTGTGAACCAATTTAGACTTAGTAATGAAACTTTGTACATTGATATGTCATATAAACCAATCTCTTTTTTCAAACATGTATTCAATTTTTATTACTGCCCATTGCCCAATGAAGAAAAATCTTAAATGTAAGCATGGGTCAATATTTATATCAAATTAAGTCTCTACTAATCTATAAATCTAAAATTTATGAGGGTCGGACTTAAAAATAAAGTGATGTCTTAAGTTGAAATTTGTAATTTTACCATTAAAATAACGGGTACAATTTGATAATGTACAGTTGTAAATAAATGTAGTTTTGGGTGATTACTGATTATCACAATATTGGATTAGTTGGGGGTAATGGATTTAGAACTTAACGTATTTCTTTCAGCAAAGCACATGATAGTCCAATGAAATTGCCCGATATCGAGCAACAAGTAAATTAGTGTGGAGAAATATGCTGCAAACCCGATCTCTAAAGGGATGGCAAGTTAAAAATGGCTGGCAATCAAACATTGCTTACAGTCATATTGCCAAATACAAAAAAAAAATCTTTAACTCCCTAAATAATTAAACTTTTGAGGTCGGGTTTGTAGCGAATTGCCCAGAATGCAAAGAAGCCATAACTTCGCTGGCCTATGCCATATGATGTATAATTTTAAAGGGCTTTGCATTCTGAGCAATTTCTTACAAACTCGTTCTTTAAAAGTTTGAGTGTATTACACTTTTTATTTTAGAAAATATGATTTTAGTGCTTTTTAAGTTTAATTACCAGTATTTTTGGACTTGGTAATCTTTTTAAGGTCAGGTTTGCGGCATTGTTCTCTATTGATAGAGACCTTTAATTTGATGTAGGCCTACATATTTCCATATTACTACATATAAGACTTTCTTCAAACTATACTCCCTGTGGGCCACCCCCCTGGAGGAGTAAAAATCCTTTACATCTCTAAAAATTAAAACCAGGATATGGCCTATATACATGTACAAATTTTCATTACTTAGACTAAATTGGTTCAAAAATCATTAGCCATTCCGGAATTTTTTTACCATGCTGTATACATTAATGCACGAGCACACAACTTCATTTCTTTTCAGCTTGTGTGCATTGTAGGAGAAATATGTGCATACCGTTAGAAACATAGTAGATGAGCAAAAAACAGGGTGTTTGCTGAACTTAAAAGTAAAGATTCCAGAAGAATTCCTGTACATTTAAGCACACTTTTACAAAACATTAGGACATTTATAATGGGTTCCACCTTTGGTTTCCCAAAATAATTTTAAGTGTCCTCAACAGGAAATTGAGGAAATAAGCCAGATTTGGTTATTTTGTATGAAAACAAAGTAATCTTTTCTACTTTATGACAAGCAAAACAGCCCTAATTGTAAGGTAAAAGTATAGCTCACCTTGAAAATGGTACACTTAAATATTTAATATTAGGATGCATTATTAAGTATTTTTAGAAAATATTATTTAAAAAGACAACTAAATATTCATAAATTTAAGTAAAAATAATGCTAACTAAAAAAAATCTAGAAATCTTTAATCCTGTAATTTTTAATCCTATAGAAAAATGGTCATGGTGTCAAGTAACAATTGAACTCAACTGAATATTTTTTTAGTCAAATGGAGGACAATCTTTGATAAAATAAAGATTTCATCTCCATTGAAATGAATAAAATGTGCCTCATTTTACAGAGTGTCAAAAAATCTAAATTAGCACGCTTTCAATAAAGCAGAAAATTTAAGTAGATTGGGCAGTTTCCTTAAAATATAAGGAAATGCCCAAACATTTGATGGCAACAAGAAATTTAAGGACAATTTCCGTTTTCAAGGATTTCCCTGTCAGTAGACACTCTGAAACACTCATTATAGTTTGCAGCAGCCCACAGGGCTACCTTACAGGCTTTAAAAGTTTCAATGTTAATCTTATGGAAGAACGGTAATTGTTTGAATCGTCCGTATTTTGACAGCTGTTGTAATATCAAATGCTAGAGAAACGAAAAGAACAGATACCAGTATATCAATTATAAAATATTTTAAAACTATTTTTTTTTTTCAATAATTTGCTAGAATTTGGATCAGTATCCTGTATTATATTAAACACATAATACAGTATAACACCTGAAATAATATTTCTGTAACATTCACTATTGTTCCCCTTTCTTTTGTAGAAATACACTCACCATTTATCTGGCTAAGTTTAATCTCTTGCTCTGCCAGAACCTCGTACATCCCGTAGCCGTCTGGCAGAGCGAGACCAAGGGAGAAAGGGGTGTCTTCAATTGGATGATAAAAGTATTTTTGCCTCCTTATTGTTACCCGTCTCTGAAAAAATCAGTATTGCTCAACTGTGTTGATTTGGTAATAAAAAAAAGTAGAGAAAAAACCCATTACTTTATTAGTCAACAGATGGAAAACAAACAATTCAATAGCTTTTCTCTTACAGCTTTTCTCTAGCTTTTTTTAAAAATGGGTTTCTTCTTACTTTTCATTAACTAACATAAAGCAATAGTTTATTTGTAAAAATTCAGCAAAAACATCTGATATGTTACGAATAATCTGATACTACATACATACAGCAATACAGTACATAGAGTGACCAATATTGAACTCTGTCACTGCGACACCATTGTTATCATCTGAACTGCACTATTAACAGGAATTGAGTAAGGAATCTCACCTTGTTTTTGGAGACCATCAAATATGAATAAGGTTTTTGTTACCAAGCCACCATTTTCCAATATGGCCGACAATTTGAAAATTCAAACCAACACTTTTTATGTTGTTTAAAAAATTTGACATTTTTTATTCTTTGGTTTTTACCTAAAGAACTTTAAATGAGATAGTTGGAGTTTAAGTTTAATTTTCTCCTTTCAAGGAGTGCATGAGAAAAACTTTACCATTGACTGCCTCTGAAACAGTTATAGTACTTAAAGATAATGCAGATATATTATATCAGCACTAGAATGACATTTTGCTTTCATTATATTGAAACAATTAGGAAATTGTTTTCAGTATTGACATTTTTTCAATGTGGAAAACATTTTTCCAAAATGTCATAATTTTTGGCTGTCAAACAAATTGATAGCTTTTCAACCTGAATGTTTGTTGCTAAAATGACATATTGCAGTACTTACCATGTCATCGTAGTGGACTTTTACTCTCAACTCCGACTCCCCCTCTTTTTGGTCAATCATGTCATTGCGCAGCTGAAATAATAAATGTTTGATAAACTCATTGTACTAACTTTTATTTGTGTTTCGTGTTCTTTCGTGTCTGTGACTGTCTGAAAAATTATTGATTTTTTTAACCCTGACACAAGGGTGAAAAAATCATTACAATTTGTTAACTCGGATTTTTTTTTGCCCAATGAGGCGAAACTATTTTAAGCTCAAGACTTTGAGAACCGTTTTTGGTCTGAAGATGAGGACACAGTCCTCGAAACAGCTGTAACCAGTGAAAGTTACCAGTCAACTGACAGGTAAATTAACCTATTATTTATTCAAGAAAACAATCTGGAGGGTATTAAAATGAAACTCATTTCATTTGCACAAATCAATTTCTGGTCATAAAAACAGTTTTATGACAGAAATTATAATTAAAAAATATATATTTAAAACATACAGTTGCAGCCTGGTACAATTTATAAATCAGCGTAAGTGTTTGTCGTAATGTTACGTTTGTGTCATGTGACTTGTGGCCTCCACTTATTCTGGATTTCCTGGCATACGAACTGGTTATCTGCCACTTTAGTTCAGATAATCTGCTTATCTATAAAACAGATTTTTTTATGAAAAATTAATTTTAAAATGAGTTAACGAAAGGAGGTTCACTTACAAACATCAGTTGGGTGTTGTTTTCATAGCCGACTGTCTCAGAGTCTACTAGCTCCACATTGCTTAGGTCAACGTTGTTGTAGTTTGGTTTCAGTGTCTCAACAAACTGAAACACATTCATAATGACTCAACATAAAAGTGAATATTTTTCTTTTTATTTCTCTCGGAAATTATAGTAATATCTATTAAATTCTAGTAGGTTTTTTTAGTAAAAAGAATGATTTAAAAGTGAAAGATACTTTAACTTTTGAAGGCTTTACAAGTATTCTTTTTAGTACATATTTGATCAATTACAAAGAGGTATGGTTTACAACTTTGAATAGTTGAACATTTTGAGTAAATACTTCTTTTAAATTAAATTACTTTATTGGCACAATAACATTAAATACTGCTTAAAGCATTAACTGATGTCTTGCCACATAGTACATAATAAAATATATCATCAAAAAATGAAGTTAGAAATTAAATATATTATAGCTTAAAGTTCATGGTTGCATTCAAAGAATAGTATCTGATGGGAGTTCTGGGATGAAATAGTCTGACTTAGAAATTAATTCTTTCCTGGTTATCTTTTCTGATTAAATAACATTATATTTATTTGGCAAATGGTTCTACAGCTTCAGGCCAGACCATAAAGCACATTTTAAAAACGGTTGTATTATGAATTGAGTAACAGAAAAGTTATTCATGAGTTGTATTTATTTGTTTAAAGGTTTTAAAATATTGTGATTTTAGAGAAAATTTTTTTAAACCATTAATTTTAAAAAGTTGTGATGATAATCCTTAAAAACGAGAAATAGAAACCACTATCAATAGTATTAGAAGACCAAACTATAAAAATATGATTATTATAAAAATTTACTCCTAAGTGTAGCTTACCAAATCCTTGTTCAGCTGCATTCAAATCAAACCAAATGTATTAGTATTGAGAAATATTAAAAATTATAAAAGCTGCTCTTATATATCTGTGAGTCTATCTCAGAGTTAAATGTATAAAATATGAAAAATGTTCAAGAATAAATAAACACTGCATGCTGAGATTGACCAGCCTCAAAACACGGAACTTTTACATTTACAAGTATGATCTAGTGATAAAAAGTGTAGACACAAACCTTAAAAACTATGTTTGGAATTTTATGAGCTCGGTACTTTTTCTTTTATAGCATTTATAGCACCTTATAGACGGGGAAAGTAGAGAAGGCAAGTTGGCTGCAAGTATACTGTCCATTACGTCACTTGCCGTCTGTTTTCCTAAATTTAAGAGGAAAGCACCTCTATAGACAAGGTAAGTGCAACTGGCTAGTACTTGCAGCCAGCAACTTGCCATCTCTACCTTCCCTGTCTATAAGCCCCTTGTATTTTGTTCAAGAATTATCCAACTATAAGGGAAAGTGAGTTTATTTGTTGTTTGTAAATAATCACACGTAAACCACTGAACACATTAAGTTAAAATTTTCAAAGAATGAAGAAGAAATCAGAGATTGCTTCAGAATGGTTTTTGCATTGACAATACATTGGGGCTCCACTTAATTAGACGAGCTACACAACATGTTCCCATGTTATAGGACAAACAAAAACTGATCGCTTATAACTTAATCAGATGTTATTTTTTAATTAGTATCTTGCTGTTGTTATTGGTGGATAAGAAGACCCCAGCCAAACCGCTAAGAAGGTCTGCCTCTAATGGGTATTCTGCGCAAATCCCCGGAAACATGGAATATTGAAGGAAGAGTAAGGGTGAGAGACGGGACATCAGATGGCCGCCTGACCATTGAGAGGGCCATCTCCCGTGCTCCTGTGACAACTGATTTTCAGGCTCAAACAGGCTCTGCCCTCTAAACGGCCAACCAACTGAATGTCCATTCATATCCCATTTAGGGGTGTTTCTATGCCCGCAACATGTACTTAGCCCCCCGCTGTCTAGAACATGAATGGATCATGAAGAAAGGGAAATTGTCACAGTGGACAGCCTGCTAAAAGACTTACCACATGCTATGACAACTTGGTTTGCTGTACCCAATATTAACTTCGCAACTAGTATAAACCAGTTTGAAAGTTGTCCTGGGACAATTAATATCTTATTGGACGTACAGGCGAATGAGGGCAAACGAGTCCATCATGGAGGTGAGGAAGCGAATGAGTCAACTGTCATTATGGATGGTCGGGTCCCGAAATTTCGGGAAAATTTTTGGGAGCAAAATTGTCCCAATCATTGGGTGGGATATTTTTACTCGGGAATTTATCAAGACGTGAACTGGAGAACAATAGTTGTTTACGTCCAGCGACTGGCGATTAGAAAACTACGAGGTGGCTCATTGGATTTGTTTAATTCTCACAAATTAAACAAAACGTCAACCAAAGTTATGTGACTTTCCATTCAACACAAAGTAGAAAAGTATTGTTATTAAATCATTCTTTAATACAATTACTATTTTATAATGTTAAAAACATCTTGTTATAATTTAATATGATTTTTTTATTAAAAACTTCAAACTCCATTAAAAATATTTTTTTTAAACATAACAAATACATTTATTAAATTTTGAGGTTCATAACTTTAAATTTACATTGCTTTTTATTGATTTTTCATCATACATTTATTAAATTTTTTTCTGATATAGCAAAAAATAATTAAATGAATACATAGAAATAACAATAAAAATATTTAGGTCTAATAGTACAAAGTTAAAGTTGTCTTTATATTTACAAAGTTAAATTTTTATGAAAATCTCTAAGTAAGAACCTGTCTCAGTAACATATGCAAAACATTTCTTGGAGTTACAAATGACATTGGTTTGTTGAACAACTTGATTTCTGAATGTTAATATTTATTCTAATTTAAATATGTTGTTTATATCCTTTTTTTATTTGAGCAGGCCTAAGGCCTATTTATGTAAAACAGTTTAGTTTTCTTTATAATTTTTCCAATATTTTTAACCTATATTTTTTATGTACAAAATTTTTATTTTCTTTATTTGTACCAAACATTTGATATTTTATCCAACAAAAAAATATAAATTATTTTTGTATAAAATTTGACATGGACAACATTTTTTCTTTGTATGTATATTGTTTTAGTAATTTGATTTAAATTTCTTTGGGTGACAAGAAAATTTATACCTTTCCATAATCCTATATTGTATATTGCAAATATAAAATTAGATATTTTAAATCTTTCCAACAAAGGACGTTCATTGTAACTTGTACAAAAACAAGTGGAACAATTTGGAAACAGAAATGGTTGATATTTAACATTAATTTGTCTTTATACAACACTCAGATAAAAGTCTAAACTACCAAAACCTAAACTAACCAAAAAAGCATTCCCGTCCATCCCTAACTGCCATACATCGAACAAAACCGTTGGTAAAAGTTAGTATATGAAAATGCAAAATCTGAAAGATCAATATGTTTTGGTTTGATGTGTTATGCTGTAATGTGATTCACAACTGAATCAGTGCTAAAATTACGTATATGTTTAAAAATCATCTTTAATAATTTATATGTTAATTAAAGAAAGTTAAATGCATTAATAGATAAAACATTGAACAATACTTACCAACGGTCGAAGGTCTGGATGGTACAAAACATGCCCATTGTTGTTGACAATAAATGAATACCCGTTAATTCCTAACTGAAAAATAAATATATATTAAAACATTTTTAGTTTAATACAAAACAATAACTAAGATATGGTTACCTCAGAGAAAGTACTATTATTTATGAGGTACTTACAAGCAGGGCCGCCCCTAGGTTGGGTTTACCGGGGCGGCCGCCCCAGGTGCCATGACCAAGGGGCACCGTGGCCGTGGGTAAACTGCCGTTTTATAAAGGCCCAAACACATCGCAAAAATTGTAAAAACAGAAAAACTTAAAATAATCAAAATGACGAAACAAATAAATTAGAATGACTGCTCATAGAAATATATATTATGTTTGTTATTTTGAAATTTTATTTGGCTTTTTTAAACACCTTTCTATATTCACTCTGCTATGTTAGGCCTATTGTATTGAGATCACAATATTGTTATGGTTGCACTGATGACTCCAGTTAAACATTATTCTTGAATCACAACCCTTTTAGTAAAAATCATTATGTAATATAGTACTCAATCAACAGTAACAGTTTTTGAGGTTCAGGTTGTCTTTGGTTATAGCGTGTGACAGTCTACATGACCAGACAGACCCAGACCATGGTTGTGTCAACAACGCTTAATAGTAGAAGTGAATTTTTAAAATTAGTTTATACAAACTAACAGCATTTTTTTCAGAAATCAGAAATCAGAAATTTATTTGCCATCAAAACATTTCACAATGTACAATAGACATCGTCAATTCTTATTCTACTATTTACAAAAAGATTGGGTTTGCATATATGTACAACAGAAATCTTATCTGTACAATATACATATATTTAGGCTTAGTCAAATTTAAACTTAAAAAAATCTTCTAATGAATAAAAAACATTGTCAGTTAAAAAAATATTGAGTTGTCTTCTAAAAGCATTAGCATCTAATTTGCGGAAATGTACTGGCAATTTATTAAACATTTTAATCTGTAGGTACTTATGACTGTTGGCGAATTTTTGCAACCTTGGCCGAGCAATGAGAAGATCATCGGACTGCCTGGTTCCATAACCATGAATGGTACTTCTAGAAGTGAATTTGTCTTCATTTTGTCTAACATATAAAAGGTTCTGAAAGATGAAAATGCTTTGAACAGTTAAAATGTTGAAATGCTTAAACCAGGGCTTACAGCTCTCTCTACTGGACACACCTGCCATAATCCGCAATGTTTTTTTTTTGCCATAGCAGAATCTGAAATGCACCAGGGCTATTTCCCCAAAACATATTTCCATACAACAGATGACAATGAAAAAAACTAAAATAGGCCATTACTAACATATTTTGAGAGACAGAAGTTTTTAATTTCCGAAGTAAATAACAAATGCGAGACAATTTGGAAATGATTGACCTAGTATGAAAATCCCATGACAATGTGGATTCAAAATTGATTCCCAAGAGGCGAATTGGATGCTGCTGCTCTCTAAAGGTCCTACTTAAGGTAAAATATATGATTTCTGTTTTATCTTCATTTATTTCCAAACACTTAGCCTCAAACCATGAAGCAGACTCCTTAATCGCCCTATCTAAACCTAATTCGACTGTTTTGAGATGTTTCCCTGGAACCAAAAAAGAAGTATCATCTGCATAAAGAATGGTCTTACAAATCATATTTTTAGGGAGATCATTTATGAAAATTATGAAAAGAAATGGTCCTAAAACAGAACCCTGAGGAATACCTGTGTAAACTTCCCTAGCATTTGAAATTTTATTGTCTAAAACAACAATTTGCTGCCTTCCACGAATGTAGGTCTCAAAAAATTGAAGGGCTTTATTTTTAACACCATAATAGCTAAGTTTTTCTAGAAGAATCATATGAGGGACACTGTCAAAAGCCTTCTTCAAATCTACCATAGCCAAGCCTAGATGCTCACCAGATTCAAAAGAGGTCAAAATCTCTGTCACAACACATTCAAGAGCATTGATTGTTGAGGATTGAGGGATGAAGCCAAATTGATTTTCGGTTAAAATATTATAACCATCAAAATGCTGAAAAAGCTGAGATTTCACACATAATTCTAATATTTTAGAAAAGACTGGAACGATTGAGATAGGTCGGTAATTTGAAATGCTGTTTTTATCTCCTTTTTTATGCAGTGGAATCATTTTTGACACTTTCAAACAGTTCGGGAAATAACCTTGAGTGAGTGAGAGGTTAACTACATAAGATAAGGGTTCCAAGATTGCTGAGGCTACAGACTTAATAACACTATTTGAGATGCCAAAAATATCCTCACTTTTTGAGGAGCTCAAGGTTTTGATAACTTTGAACAGACACGGGACGGAAAGGGACTTCAGCTCCAAAACATTAGAGAAACTACCCAAACTCTTCAAAAACTTTGTAAAATTTCCACTAGAATACTGCGTGGAAAATTTTGACAAGAGTTGCTCACCAAAATCTGAGTTCCAATCATTAAATTGATCGGCTGTAAAAGATGGGAGGTGGATCCTTTCCATATTTTAATAAACCAGATTCCGACTTAATTACTCGCCAAGCTGCAGAGCATTTGTTCTTTGAGTTTTCAATAAAGGTTTCATTGTATTTTATTTTTGCCTGCTTAATACTTGCCCTGTACATTTTCCTGTAGTTATTTAATATTAACCTTGCATGGACATTATTTTGATACATAGGTATTTTTAAAACATCTTTCATCAGTATGAGAATATTCCTTTTGTTATGTAGTGTTTCATTAAACCAAGGAGCACCTTTCCTTTTCAATTTACCACTAACTCTCTTTGTCTGCCTAGGGCAACACTGATTGTAAATATTTAAAAAAGTACTAAGAAGATATTCAAAAGCCTCATCGACACAAGAAATACTATAAAGTGAACCCCATTGAAAATTAGCAAGATTGTAGGACAAACTAAAAATACTATTTGCATCTAATTTCCTAGAAGATACTTCTTTGAATTTAGTGCATGGTGATTTAACAGTAAAAAATTCAAAGCACAATATTTCATGATCAGAAATTTTGTATTTCCACAGCATCTGTCTGTAATTAGTTTTGTTGATATTTGTTGCAATATTATCCAAGCAACTTTTGCCCCTAGTTGGTGTTTTATTTACACAGTATAAGTCGTAAGATTTTAAGATATTCAGAAAAAGATCAGTTAATGCATCCTGTGTTAAAATATTAACATTGAAATCACCCCCCATTACAATGGAACAGTTTGGTTTTTTACTAACAATAAAATTTAAAAGGCGGTCAAGAGCTGTACAAAACATGTAAAAGTTTGAGCTAGGAGTCCGGTAGACAGATATCAAAACAATATCAAAATTCTGCATAAATATACAAGAAGCTTTAATTTTAAAGTTTAAAAAGCATTTAAAGTTAAAGCATTTAAAGTTAGCCATGCATCTAATTTCATGCTTCCGACTGTAATTTAACATTACAGTTCACAAGATAGGCCAATTAATTCATTTAGGACGCGCAGATCAAAATCTCGCCCCAGGCACCCCCCTTGAGGCAGTCCTGTTTACAAGAAATAATCAAAATGTATTGAGAAATAATCAATTATATTCTTAGCTAGCTAGCTTCCCACAGCTTTTAATCAATCCTAAATTACACCATTTACAAATAAATTAGATAATTTTAAATCTTCCATATATTCTTAATATAACATTCAATTACAACAAGGTATGGTTTACAACTTTGAATAGTTGAAACTTTTGAGTAAATACTTCTGTTCAAATATATATTCCAGATACAAACCAAATCTGGAATACATATTACAGAACTCACCAAAAGAAAAAAGAAGAAAAGTATTCTGGTAAGCTTTATCTAATTTGGCAATAAATATTTTTCAAATCTGAATTTGGGAGGATTTAAAGGTAATTCTTAGCTACTTAAAAACAAATTCTCGATCTAGTATATTAAGATGTCTTGTTCACTAGGAAGGCTTCACGAGCAAAACGTAATAATTAAATGCTGATAATGGAAAAAAATCAGTGGAGTGCTAAAAATACAGTTGCGGCCACAGAATCGGGCGGGTGAATAATCATGCAACGTTGCCATAATGGCAATGACTATTAGAGATATTAAATTTATCAGATGTTTCATATTTATGTTACTGTTTAGTCAGTTTTATTTATTGGAACAATTTTTTATTTATATCTATAGAACGTAGGCTCAACATTATTTGAGCTTAACATTATTATGGTCTAGATAATGCTGGTCGCTCAATGTTGCACGTTACGACCTTCCCTCGGATCACTGGTCCCATATGTGGCAACATTGCATTTCCACTCATCGGCCTGATTTTTTGGTCTAGACATATGAACGTAATGACATGTAAAGAAGGGTCTAAGTTAGGGGTGTGAGAGTACTCGAAACGATCGAGTATTAAACTCGAGTATTAACTACTCGAGCTCGACTTGATGTTTTCAAAACTATTCGAAGTTCGAGCGAGTAGTAGTTGGCCTCGTTGTTATATTAATTTTCACAAACATTGCGCATGAAAATGTAAAATATCATTTGTGTTGTGTTTTATTTCAACCTCAATCCATTTTAATTATTAAGTCAAATAATTTATCCAGCCTACTTTTAACTTTTGTCATGGTGACGACACAATGAGGTGATGACTAAAGGAATGAGCGAATAAGGAATCAGTGAATTTTGTTGTCTTATTGCATGGGAATGTACATTTACCAATGCTTTAGTAATTAAGTTTTTTGTATAAGATAAGCACAGCTAACTTGACATGTTCTTTGTATTACTATTTGTAAAAAGGTGTTAACCGTAAATAAATAAATAAATGAATCCGGCTGTCCGCCGGAACCACCGCACGACTCCAGTTACGCAAGGAACAGCGGCTTAGAGTGCTAGTGTGGGCACACTTGCACTTATAGTGGTTGGCGTCTGAGTTGACGACACAATCACAGGTGATAGCAGCCATCAGTGCAACACTAACACAGCTGACAATAATGCCATTGACTATACAATGCTGATAACAATCAAAATTGTCAAATTAAATCCCAATCGAGAGATAAAGGCCAAAATATATTTCAGAATTTGTTGCCGCTCATTGGAGTAACATTTTAAAGTTCACGCCCATCCAGGCCGGGATAAAGTTCCGGTCGCGACTCCAGTCACGCCGGTTCCATCCGCTTGAAGCGCTAGTTGTCCGCGGACAACACCAAACATGCAGCGTCGATACGAGTGTTACGACTGTCTCCCAATAACCTATTATTAGACTGTGGTTCTAATCTGATGCTGATACTAGGTTAGGTCTTTTTATCGCTGATCGTATTTTAAACTGATTTGAACATTTGTATTGTCTCTTAATTATATTGATGTCGAAATAAATAGACGGGAAAAAGAAAAAGTATTTTATTTTGAAGTCTTTAAAAAAAACTGAAAATGACTTTGCTAAATGCTTATAGGTTATGTTTTATGGTTGCAAATTTCCAATAAAATGATTAAGTCCTATTTTTTCGTGTGGTGCACTGGGATGTTTGCCTGGTGAGTTGTTTAATAATAATTTAGTTCAAAATATTCATAACACGTTCAATTAGGACCAATTAGACTAGGCTAATATGAATGTTGATCATTGCAAATTATAAATATGCTTTGTTTTAAAGTTTAAAAATAATCTTGTTGAATTGTTTTTGTAGATTAATTAATTAGATAATCCTAATTTAATCAAGGCCAAGCCCTGACTAATAAAATGGCCTTAATTTTCCTAGGCCTACTACTTGCGCTTGTCTTTCAGTGGATTGCACAAAAATCCGATTCCAAAAATTATCCAGTCCAATCCTGTTACTCTCCTATCCAAACCAAATCCGATTTTAAAAAATTCACTATCTGCACACCTCTAAAATTTATTACTAACTTCTTTATAAATTTAGTAGAATGAAGTAAAACAAGTCAAAGTTAGTATGTAGCATACGGTATAAGTATCATTTTATGTAATTAGTAGTTTTATATTGATTGATTCCACTTCTTTGTAGCTTGTTAGGCCTCATTAGGTGTCTGAATTACTTACAAAAAATACTCGCTCAAAAATACTCGATACTCGAAAAAATAGCTAACTCGAATGAAAAAATCACTACTCGCACACCCCAAGTCTAAGTGAAATAATTTTATAAATTTGTAAGTATAATAAAGTTAACTTACCTTATACGCAGGCACCAACTTGGTAAGTTGTCGGATGGGAATATCTGTTCCAACCACTCCTAATAAATTGGCTGCTCTTTCCTAAATGAAAATAGATAAATTTTAAAACATCTAATCTGTAACTTCACTACTTAGTATTTAAGCCTGTAATTGAAATTTGTGTAAGAGTACAGCATCTTGAACATAATTAGAGACACAGTTGATTGTTGTCATAATAGTACATTAAGGGGTGTTTCACATGAGATTTGATGAGTAGTATTGTTAGCTTTTTCCAAAATTAGTTCAATTTGTTTAAAAATAACTTGAATTAAATGTTATTACTCCTTTTTCAATCAATACAGCATGCATCCAATTTAATTCAGTCACAAAAATATAAAAGTAAAAAGTTAAGGTTTATGACAAAACAATTTAACCACGTTTTTTACCTAGACCAAAATAATAAAATACGTAAACCTAGATCAGTGTAAACTTGATGTGGAGGCTGAAACCACTATATCACCATCAATCAGGATTCATTCAAATTTCCATCTTTGTTAAGGTTATAACATAAAATCCGTTCAGTTTACAAGCTGAGTTTATAATAAACTAATGTAATTCTTCCACAGTAAGAGGGCAGAAATGTAATGAAAACAAATATAAATATTTTTTTAAATTTTAAAAGGTTACCGAGTAGTTTCTTCTGTCGAAGATTGGTGTAGACACTGTTGTCATTAACTCTCCCTCCTTGATCAAGCTACTTAGCATTGTATTACTCTGAAAAAATGTGAAGAGTAAGCACAAACTGGTATACACACAAATAATTTGTGAATAAACTAAGATACTAGGTAAGGTGCATGAATTAAGGTGGTAAATAATTATAGAATCCAGACAGTCCCATTTAGGAAGGAGATTACCTTGTACAATATCAACTTGGAGATTCGGCAATATTATAGTCAATTAAAGAGAAAAACCTATTTAAGGATGGAATACTGGTTTTAGCGATGTTCCCCTATAGGGACTCTTTTGTTATCAGAGTAGACATGGCAAGACCTACTTTCAGTACGGTAACTTAAACCAGTAACCAGTGAATTATGTCTCAGTCAACTGAGATTAGAAACCAAAAATACAGTTCATAAAACATTCATAATACCTACATAAGAAATGTGTCTGTGGTAATTTAGGGGGGAAATAAAGTAAAATGCATTTATCGACACAAAGAGTCTCGCTTTGTCTGAGTACCGGCCGACTCATGCTCGCTTGTTAGATCCACATTTTTTGTGAAATAAAATGACACTTAGATGCTTAGATATGCAATACGCATATATATAAAAAAAACTTATTCTAAAATGTGTTTGGCTAGTCAAAGACCAGTTCTATATTGAAGAAACATTATTAACTATATGTTAAATTTAAATAGAGATATTAAAAAAATATCTTAACACTACGGATAAAAAAAGACTGATAACAATGGTCGAGTTTGTGGGATTTTACTGTGTAGGTCAATGTGTACCTTCCCTCCCGCGTAGACCGGTGTCCAGTGGATGGGGTGGTCATTCTGGTACATGATCATTGGTCTAGCTAGAACCTTGACGTAGTTCAACACTTTCTCGATCACCTCTCCCGGTGCCTTGACATGCTCGTAATAACCTGTCAAAACAAAGCAATTAATGCTTGTTGTTATGAATCTTGCAAAATTAAAAAGTCTTGGTATTGCTGAATGAGCTCTTAAAGGGATTACAAGAGTGAAAAACCAAACAAACAATACACCATAAAAATAAATAAAGTGAGATTCACACATACAAAATGATTTTGTAAGTTGAGGAAGAAACTGATTTTCTAATCAGTAAAATACACTATTAAGTGGCAAAAAGAGAATCATAAAAATGTGGTTTTGAATTAAGAAAACCCTTTACAAAGTCATACTTACGGGAAAAAATATTATTTTGCAAAATAATACTACATTCCTGAATCCCAACCCATCATGAGAATAAATATTACCTTTTACAGCTAGCTGAGAGCCCATAAAAATAACGGGTAATTTTATAGATTTATTTAAAATATGTGGTGCATTATAAGGTTTATTTGGTACATGCCCACTGAGTGCTTTCCCCAAAGTGTTGATCAATCTGTATAGTGCAACTGAAGCTGGGCTTCAATGGCTTTGCTTCTTAGATTTAGCTTTTAAAAAGAGTGATCATAAATTTGTATTTCAATGTTTTGTTTTACATACATTGGCTCAGGTGCTCTGCACTACTGAATGTCAATATTTTACAACTTGGCGCCAAAACACAGGAAATGGGTTGTAAGTACCATAGATCATTAGATTAAAACTTATTTATTTAGTAATCCTAGTGCTCCATGGGGATGGTATGCAAACTAAAATTACTTTGCCAGTCAAAAGGGTGGCTAATGAATGCCATTCGATATATATATAGTTTTATAGGTCACAGAGTTCCTTTAAAATCTTGACAGTTAGTTAGTTTACTTAATATTTACATTTATTTACCAGTGTGAAGTTACACTTATGAGATCACTAAACATCTACTGAAGCATCAAAGCCGGCATGATTATCTCAAATCTTAAACCCATCGCAGCAGACTCACAGAATAATAGAATATTCAACAGAATTTTTTCTATTTACCACATAACCACCAAGTGTTGTACGCAAATTTAAGTTGAATTATAAATTGTACAAAAAAATGAAGTTAGGTCAATAAATAAGTGAGATAGTGGGGTTCATTCATTTCTGAGGAGAATAACATGGAAAGCATAGATTATGTTGATGTGTTATCATATTTTTTATCTAAAAGTTTATTAGCTTGGTGATTAAGGTATAAAAGGATTGTAAAAACAAATTATTTTATGAATATTATGTTAAGATTAAATCATGAATAAATGAACTTTCTATAGTTACCATTATTCAGAGTCTAACCTTTGTTATTGCAAGCGATCCAATGCATTTCCTGCGAGTTGGAGGCATCCTTGCCCACCAGATAGGTGAACACTCGCACCGGCATGTGCGGCCAGTTGTACTGCTTGAACACATCTTGGAAGCTGTTGGGGGGCCCGGGAGTCACCAACATAATGGCTTGGTTACATTGGCAACCCTGGCTTGTCCGGTTGTACTGCGAAACAAAAGTAGAAAACTTGTAGAAAAGTCTAAGTAGAAAACTAAACACATTTGGTTTTCTAGATTAACGTGCAAAAGTGTGATTAAAATTATGAAATATCATGATGAGTCAGTAAAGGCGCGGACCGGCTAGCGAAACACCAAGCCAGATAAATGAGAGTGTACTGATTCATGTTATGATAAATAAATAATAAGGAATTTTAAAAGTTTTTAAAATAAAAACTAGTTTTAATCTACCTTGTGTTAATATTTACCTTATGTAGAATTTCGAAGGCAGTTACAAAAGCACCAGTGAAGTTTGCAACATTTTCAGACTTAACATTATCGAGACCAGACTTCAACTCTCTTCTGTTTGCATCTGTTGCCTGAAATTCAAATTTAATTTAAAATAGTAAAATTACATTGTTTTGTGTATTGCCTATTAATTTAATGTGATATATGAAGCCAGTTTTATACAGATTTAACCTCTTATGGTAAAACAAATTTCAAGGGAGAAAATTGATAAAAAGTGCCTATTTTTACAGGAGTTACATCATGAATATCATATGTAAGTATCTATACTTATTTAATACGCTAAGGGTTTTTTGTCTTGAGAACTCCTCCTACAATTTTCAACCGATTTTCAAGTTTTTAGTGTCGTTGGATAGAGCTTGGTCTGAAATTGTTTCCGCCAAAAACTGATGAGAATCGGACTGAAAATAAAGGATCCATCCACCATTGAAATCTCAAAATTTCCCATTTAAATAACATTGGGATTGAATAAAGCATTTTAAACATCTGTTGATAATCAGCTGTAAATACGTGTAGTTTTGGTGATTAAAGAGATTCACAATATGGGATTGGTCGGATGTCATTGATTTGGAGCTAAATGTAACATTTGTATTGTACATTAACATTGTACATTGTACATTGTATTAACATAAATCGCTCGACTTCGAGCAACACGTATACTAGTTAATAATAAAAACATGGCAAGTTTGAAGCAAAGTTTTGTTACAATAATTTTGATATGAAATAAAAATCTTAGATTAAAATATTTCTTGGATATCAGTTGTTGTGTACAATAACCTAGTTTAATTCTATAACTCCATAATTCTATATTATGCCAGTCATATAGTTTACCTCAGTTTAAAATGAATTTTGCTTATGAATTTTAGCAATGATCCATAAATTCATCAATACTATTAAAGATATTTTCAACTAAGCAAATTTTTTATTTATTTTTGAACGGTCGCAAGTTTTGTTCATTTTTTATAACGTACCTTCTGGCAACATATTAAGATATTTAGCACTTTTAGCATTAGATGGTAAATTTTGACTGATATTTGGACTATGTAGTTGAGATTGGAAATTCTAATGAAATCTAGTATTATATTCATCAATATCAGAATATCAATGTGTTAGTTAATTTAAATTTAAATCTTGCATAAATTGTTGTTTTCAAAATATAAATACAGGGCAGTGACTGATTGTTTTCTTGGTTTAAATATTATTCTTCAAGCATTTTTTTGAAGTTAGAATATTATTTTAAATTCAGTTTCTCCCAGATTATGATGCCACATGACAAAAGCTTCATTATGAGTCCAAAATATGCCATAAGGAAGATGTTTTCATTGCAAAATTTAGTTAAATATCTTAGTAAATATTTGATGTTATTTAGGAGCATAATTTATCGGCATGACTGTTCATCTGAGTCATTCCGTTATTCACTTGTAGGATTATTCCTAAGAAATTAACAATTTAAATTTCTTTAATGACATTATCTCCTATCATGACACATATATCGTGGTATCTCCTTGAATTAAAATTTACAAAATTAGTATTTCCCAAGTTTACTTTTAAATTAATTTCTGAAAAACATAATTAGTAGAATTCAAGGCTGTAAACCAAACTCACAATGGCTAAAAAATTCAAAATTGAAAGACAATCATAAATTTAATTAATTATAATGATTTTCACAAAAGTTAAAATATTAAGTAATATCCAAACATAGTCAATCTTTTGAGGTTATACACGAAGAACGGGTTTGTGGTATTTTAGACTTAATACACAGTATATTCCTACTCGGTTTAATTAGGTGGTATTAAATGTTCAAAAATGCAGTACTTGCCACCAAACATTGGTCTCTAAAGTATAATTTAAATAGAAGATTTTTAGTAACAAAGAGTTATGGGAGCTTTTAAAACTCTCACGTCTACTTTATTAAAAAGGTTAATAACAAAAACTGAATGAAGCAAGTTTTGGTGATTTCTTATAGTCTACAAGATGTTCCGGCATCACTGCTGTTAATCCATTTCTTTTTAACTTGTAATGCGTTTACCTTGATTTTTCAGTTTTTCACTTCAGCGAAATGTTGTATGGTCAAGTTTTCTAAGTGTTCGACTATTACTGATTTTGTCTGACATAGTCACCACCCATCATTTTAAATGTTGTTTAGTATGGTTTAGTAAGGTTAGGTTAGGTCAGATTAGCACAAATTTGTCAATCTTGGTTCTGTTATCTTCCTTCAAAATAATGTATCTGATATACAGATACAAAAGTCAATTAAGATCAAGCGCTCATTGTCAGTCTTGCTATGTCGCTACGTGATGTATGGTTTGTGTTATATATTATAATACCCTGTATACTATATTTTAATGTAGTTTTACTTTTAAAATGAGAAAACAAAGTTGTCGGGAACATCGTTTAGCTGACCTAACCAAACCAAACCACACTGGCAGCGCACTCTACACTCTCCTTGATGACATTGCCGCCTCCTGTAACTCTAATGTAAAAACTGTATCAATCTAAATAGCAGAAATTTGTGAAAATATGTTAACGCAGGACGAGTAATTTATGGTAATGCGTTATATGTCATTGCTTTCACCATGTAACCTTAAATAACAAGTAGTGCCTATAACTGACAAGTTTTGATATTTTTAAAATTAAATTTACGCACCTGAGCGAGCATATCCTTATAGCAAGGCAGGAGTTCCTGCGTCTGTTCCGCAAAGGTGAACACATTGACAAAGTCATTGTCCGTGAGAGTGTCAAGAATTGTGGACACAACGGCTTTCGCCAGTTGTTTGTTCAGTCCGGTCATAGAGCTCGATGCGTCCAAGAGGATGACGACATCCTTCGGACTGTCTGCAGCTCCAACAAACCAACTGCTGAGTCGGAAATCGTGCAAGTCTTGCGCCGGCGTTACCTCGTCGGTAGGCCACTTCATGGCTGCAATTACATGAAGAAGTTAGTTTACCTCTAAGTAAAATATTTGAGTAAAAGTGGTTGTAGTATAGAACCCTTTTCACAGGCACTTTATTTTACTAGCTAATCAAAAATTTTGATTGACACCTTCCAAAGGTGGACCAAAGTTGTGTTCACACACACACACACACACATACCGATATTTTGGTCGACCAATTGCAAAAACAGAAGTTAGAAACAAAGACGAGAACCTTGATGAAAATATAAAAACAATATTTAAGTATAAGCAAGTTTCTGTTCCAGGTAATATTTGCCCAACACTTTTGATATCGGCCGACCAAAATATCCGTGAACCGGTTTCAGCGCTGCAATAAGCCATGTATTTAGGTTGGAGGTTTACAATCACCAACAATTCGGTTGACAGATTGTTTTGCAAATGTTCACAAGTTAGAGTATTCACAATCACCAACCTTAGGGTTGGCCGACTGTTGTGATATTGTGATTGATGTTGAATTTGTAATCACATTAGTTGAAGCAATACCAGTTTGGACAAGAGTTGGACACAGTTTGCAGGATTTTTAAAACAGAGACCTGAAAAGAAAACCTTGGACCGAGATCTGCACAAAGATTACAAGGAATATGAAGATAAAGAAAAAAATGTGTACTGTAAGTAGAAACTAAAATTTATTAAGATTTAAGAAATAAAAGTAAATAATTATACAACCATGACTGAACAAATCAACAAACATCTTTTGCTTTATTATTGCCTTCCATCGAAAATCTTTCGGTGAGTGTCATGATTTTGTGTCAACCAATAAAGTGTCCGCCGACTTTTTGGTAGGCCAATTAAAATCACTGTGTGTGAAGGAGCCTTAGTGTGAACCTAAGGAAAAGGAAAATTTGCACAAGCAAAAGTTTATAAACAAAAAGGACCCTAATTTTTAAGAATCAAATACAGTGAATTTTTTAACAGTCAAAAATGGAGCATATAGCCTGTGACAAAAAATATTTTAGGTGTACCTAAATAGAATCAGTTATGGTGCTGATATAATACTGATTCATATCTGAACTAAAATCAATTAAAAATCAAGAAACTGGCTGGGTAGCTGAGCGGTTATAGTGCTCGCCTTTGAATCTAAAGGTTGCCGGTTCGATCCTGAGAAAAGTTAATAGCTTTTTAAAGGTTCGATTCCGGACCCAGTTGCCATTTATGATTGGGCTATCTATATATTTAAAACACAAAGGTAAAAAACCTTTGGACAGTTTGTCTGTGACTTCTACTGCACTGATTTACATGCGGGTTGTACCAAAATAAACGTTTTCGGTTCTATATTAGGAGGTTTTATTCGTATTTCAAAAATATTTACGTTAAATCGGTCAAAAATGAAAAATAAACTTTTCTTATGGAGATTTAACATGGGGAAAAAAGGAAACATTTCCAATCCTTTGGACAGTTTGTCTGAGACTTCCACTGGACCAATTTACACACAGTTTGTACCAAATAAAACGTAAACCTTTGTATATTAGCAGATTTGATTTACTTTGACATTATCTTACTTCCTTAAATTTAAAATATCGACATTTTCAAACCTTTACAATTTATTGATTTTACACGATTTCAATCAGCTGATTGTAAACACACGTGGTATTTTGTCTAAATACAGAGTGGATGAACAAAAGCTAATGAAGGATTTGGTTTTATTATGGTCAGTACCTAAAAAAGTTTACAATTATTATGATGTATTATCCTTTAAATGGAAAGAAAGTTGCTTATGTAAAATAGCTGATTGCTATGAAATCAAGAGTGAATGTAAATGTTTAAATAAATTGTTTACATTTGAATTAAATTAAACGGATGTATCGGAAATTCGTTGTGCAATCAATTTGTAGGTTGCCAGGTTGTAATGCTTTACATTTCTCTTTCTAATCAATGGAATTTGTGGCACGGTCGGTAGCGTAACTTTATACAAACCAGAAGGCCCGGGTTCCAAACCGATCTCCTCAAATATACTTTTTGTAATGTGTTTAACAACGGTGTCAATAATAAATGTTTTACTGATGGTACCGATATTTATTTTAAACAAAATAGAGACATTAAAATATTTATAGGCCTTTCCAAATTCTCAAAAAACTTAAAATAATAAATACAACTTGATAGTTTAGGCTTGCTTATTTCTTATGTTTTTATTAGACTACTAAGGTTTAGGCCTAAGTAAACAATGGATTTGTTATGTTTATAAAATACTAAAGAGTGTCTGTGTTACATAGTAAGGGTGCAGCATTATTGTTATTAAGGAATATGCCTATAGGCCTACTTTGACAGACACTCCAACTAAAATTATGTAATTTTCTGTGAAATAAATTTGTATTCTTTAAATTTGGATAGTTATTGAAACTTGCACACTACAGCATAAACATTGTGATATGAAAGTGGTTATAAATGGTTTCTCTACGTTCTATCCTACCCTAATACCAATATTTGTTAAAGCCAACCATCATAAGTTACAACACTGTAGGCCTTTCCTAATTCTTGAAAAAACTGTTAAGAACAATTTATCCAATAGGCCTACAAGTGGATATTGGTCTACTTATTTCTTATTAGGGGTGGGCGAGTACTCGAGTTTTCGAGTATCTGTCGAGTATTTTTTGATACTCGAAGCTCGAGCGAGTACTTGTGACTACTCGTTAAAGTCGAGTCGAGTAGTTATTAAATTTAGCATTTCTGAAAGTTTTTCTATTTATTTAAACCCCATTTCTTTAAATTGTAAAATGTTTTTATTGTGAAAGTGATACATTTTAAGACCAAAGAAAGTTAGATGTGAAGACGATGAAAATGCTTCTAACGGTGCTTCTCAGACAGCGACAGCACTCTACTGCTGACCGAACTCTTTGTCTTGTCAAGCGAGTGACGCGCACGGTTAGTGGTAGAGTCAACATTGCTACTGATTAATAAAATGATTCATTTGTAGACCTTCATAACATTGGGGAAAAAAATTAATAGTCAATTATAATTTGACATCTAATTGCATCAAAACAATGATTTAATAGTTAATAAAAGTTAATAAAGCTTACAAAATAAAGCTGTGTTGACATTAGCAGTAAGAATAGTACGGCAGACAGAAGAGTAGGTACAAGAGAACAATCAGGTTTACCAATGGCTAACCTCAAATTGCCAGAGTAATACCATTGACTTTAGATACTAAACCAATAGTATCAATAGTCAATGGTAATACAATTTTATAGTTGTATGTTATTTTTCTAATCCAGCATTCACAAAAATATATGTTTATTAATTGATAATAAACATATTTTTCTCTCAAATTGCTTTGATTATAAGACAGACATTGAATTTATTGTTCTTTGTGATTTTTTAAGTCCTAACAAACAGGCTTCATGGCTGTTCACTAAAGCTAGCCTTTACTCAGTTAAGAGACATTCTGCCACTAGCAGACGGCGAGGGAATTAGGTGAATTCCAAAACAGTGAAAATTATATGTACATAGCTTGAGTATTTCAGAGAAGTGAAAATAATTCCTAAACAAAATGAGTGGTGAAGATTTTCTTATCAACAAAGACAACAAAGGAAGTAGATAGAGTTGAAAATGACAATTTAAATCCACCAATTACATTTAGTGATTCTGATTCAGCTGTAGTATCCAGGTGTCTAGGCTAGGCTTCTGACTCAAAGTAGGCCTAATATGCCAAATACAAAAAACTGTGAATAGGGAAAAACTTTTATTTGGTAACATCTTAAAGTAAGTGAAACATATGAAAGTGAAAAGTTAAGTAAGTAACTGTAACTGGGGATTTTCTTTTTTCATTTAATCATGGTTAGAGGCTATTTTTCAATCTTTTATTCTGTACATTCCTTAATCCCTTTTGTTACTAAACCAAGTTTTTAGCTTAAGTATTTTTTTAATAATCAGCGATTTATAAACCAATATTTTTTCCTTCACACAGTTTTTAAGCAAATTAAACTTAGGACTAAAGTTCATTATCTTTTTTAGCCCTTGTAGGATAGGCTAGTTATTTTAGTATAGTAGGCTAGTATATTTTTATATTTGAGTATAAACTAGTTATTTTAAGGCAATTTTCAATATTTTTATGTTCACGTATTACTCGACTCGACTCGACTCGAAACTCGAGTATTCTACTTACTACTCGACTCGACTCGACTCGTTCCAAAAATGTGATACTCGCCCACCCCTATTTCTTATGTTGTTGAACCTAATAGAATGGTTTCCGTAGGCTAATTAGGTTTGCGCCTACCTAAACAATCAAATTGACATGTTTATAAAATACTAAAGAGTAGGGCCTATAAGTACAAGGATGCAACATTATTGGTTTTAAGGAATAGGCCTACTTTTCCGATGCTCCAACTAAAATCGTAGTATTTTCTGTAAAATATAGACTATTATTGTTCTTGGTATGGCAGTTCAAAGAAGTACATTTTATAGACTACCTCACATGTTTGCACTATTATAGCGTTTCATTTACCACTAATGGAGCTATATCCGTCGAGTATCAACGGGCAACAACTAGTTGATTAATTAAGCTTTCTAACAACTGGGGCCCATTTCATAATAATCTAATAGTTACAAGTTGTAGCTTGTAATTTCCATAAGATTTGCATTTGGCGAACAGCTGATTTACTAATAATATTAGTTTGTAGTTTATTATGAAACGGGCCCCGGGTCGATGTTAGATAGGAACAAGACTGGGGTTTGGACCGTTCCCCGTCAAAACGTTAAAAAAATGCCACTGGCGTAGATAGACACAAAATAAAAATATAAAAAGAAACAAAAGCAAGTGTAAATTCAATTAGATACATTGGTAGAAATGGAATTAGGAAGAATCCAAGAGAGCGGAAGATGTTGCATTTGTAAAAAACAGGAAGCAATGATAAAAACTAAAATCCTGATTGATATAGGTGAAAAATTATTAATATTGTTGACAAAACATGAACATTGGTATTTACAACTGACAAAACTAGTAATATGATTCTCGATTATTATTAACCTAAGCTGGAATATAATCTTTCATGAAAAAATTAGTTGTGTACTATTTTTACCGTACCTGGAAATCTTCTTAGGAATCCTGTGGTGCTTCCATAGAACTGCCAAGATAATGTTGGATCTACCTCGTAATTATTTACAAAAACAGGATCTAAGTGTTCCGACCATCTCAGTGCATTGGCAACTAGGGCATCTGTAAACAATACAAAGAAAAAGTGAGAAAGAGAAATACTAAAATGCAACTATTAATTATTTTGTGCAGCTTTTCCAAAACAAGATTTGATTTGATTTACTCTCTCACTTTCACAATTAAAATAGGTCTGTGAATGAAAATAAAATAAAAAATTGTTTAAGCGTTAAAATTTAATTTATTTTACTAGGTCTATCATTTTTATAACAAACATTACTTTACTTACTATAGTTATTTTATTCAATCTATATACCAACAACTTTTGGTCAACTCTGGAGCGAACACACCTTTAATCTGCATTTTGAAATTAATCAATAATACTTCTCGTATTGCTTGTTTGTGAAAATTTGGTAATCATTGTAGTCTGCTTACGTGTTCGATCAGGAGGAAGATTTTATGTCGAGACACGAAGATTTTATATCGAGACACGAATGTTTTTTGTACTTTTTTTTGTTATGTCATGTTATGCTTGTGGGAATATTGTTATGTAGAGGTTAAATTCACTTTGTACAGGTTCTACATACAAAAAACTTGCTAAACCAAAGGTGATTTTTTTGCTGATGTCACTAAAAATTTGTTATGTTGAGATTGTGAGTACAGTTTTATTATCAAGTAGACGTGAAATTTGCATTGCCCAATTTTTGAGTGTCCAAGAGAGTTAAAAGAAACTCGTTTGGTCAAGGATTTTGCTATGCCGAGGTTTGTTATATCAAAGTTTGATTGTAATACATATTTCCATAGTATACTTCCTTTGTGAAAGGTAAAACACTCATTTGAAGCTGAAGAAAAATAAACAAAACCATTTGTTGATACAGTGAAACCCCACAAACTCGACTGAATGTCGACTTATAGGCACTGTCGAGTTCGGTGAAAGGCCAAGTTTTCCAAAGCTGATATCTCTCCTTGACCTTTTACTTGATCAGACGTGTAACATCGGTTCTCAATGACATTCAGAGAGCCGATAAGTTATTTTTAATGGCTGGAAATACTAATTTAAGAAAGTAACACCTTCTGCCAACAACAGTCACATCGGAGAAAAGCAACCGCAGTAGCAACGGAATCACATATAATGATGCTACTTCTGTGTAAACTTACTTTATTAAAATATATAACTAAAAATCATTGAAAATACAGAAGCAGTTAATTTGCATTATAAAAATGATAGTTAATAACCGATAATTTTGGGTAGAAAAATAGGCCTAAATACTTTCAATGGGGGTCTGATAGACCAGTATTTCCACTTGTGATAAGGTCCCATAACCCTATACTACCCTTAGGTATTGCATATTTCCAATTAACAGTTAACAGTGTACCATTCTCTTCTATATGCTTAGAAACTAGTGACTACAGACCTGCGTCGGACAGAGCTTGCGGCATCAGCACACTGCTGAAGCTCGTGTTGACCGGTTGTTGATCGAAGTGTCGGTTGGTAACCAGCACCACATCGTTGCCAAGCCGCCGGCTGTTGAGGTATTTGGGTGTCCCCCCCTCCATCTTCTGCGACAGAGCCGCCTGCTCCGCAGAGTCCATTATCCTCTGGAATAATGTTACAGCCATCATAGCCAATTAATCATAAAGATCAATTCAGTAGTTAATGAGAAACACAGCATTTCAAAGTTTAACGTACAGTAGAGGATAAATTAGTTCGGCCTACTTCCTTTGACTTATGAATTGGTTGTTAATAAAATAAAGAGTATCAGTTAACTTACACATACTTTCTCCCAACAAAAGAGAAAAAGTGTTATACGCCTCCAATCAACAATGCCAAAATTGTTCAGTCGATAGTGTCTGATGGCTACCAGCTCGGTGACTTTACAACGTACTGCGGTGACACTTAATCAAAAAATTGAATTTCATCCGCAACTACTTGGTGTAGAGCAATAATTTAAAATACTGGATTATTTAGGTTTTTTTACTCGTTTTGATGGTGATATAAAAAATTTATTTCAAGTTGACAGTTTTCTTAAAAATTCAAAATATTGTTTTTTTTTTAAACGTTTAGCTTTAAATAACTTTTGAACCAAAATTTTCTTGAAAGTGCAGGTGGTGTCATTTTATTTGTAACCATTTTAATATTAATAAACCACAAAGTTTTAATCAAAATCGTTTAAAAAGTTTTTGAGAAGTTTGAATTTTAATGTGTTTTTTAGGGTTTTTGGGGGTGAACTTAAAATGAACGTTAGAGCTTAGAATGAAAGTTTTTGGGGATGAACTTTTGGGGGTCATTATATTAAAAATTCCAAGAAATGAAAAAACAACTAAAAATTACTGTGAACTGGACCTTCATCAAAAACAGACCATTGGAGCATTCTCTAGCTCTGTTTACATAATGACACACACACAGACAGACATACTCTAAGACCACTTTTTTTGGACTTTTTTGGCACCAAAACAGATGAATCCACCAACTCAAATCAAAAATTTTTTGAAAATAATATTTCCCCCATATTATGGTGTAGGGAAAGAAAGTAAAAAAAACGGATAGCACATATTACTTCTGAACTAACTTTGTCATAACCCCTCCATAACACGTCCTTCAAAATTAAAATTGCCTTAAATATATCCTGATCAAATTTGTAACAATCCTAAAGTAGGCCTTGCTCTTAAATAAATTATTAGCTTTTAAATAAAGGGTACTTCACATTTAATTCAAATATAAGGCAGAATAGAATAGCCTATTACATTGTTGTATTGCCATATTTAATAGGTACCTACTATCATTGTCATGAAAAATTATTAACAAAATTATTAAAGACTCAACAAATGGAGGAGAAACCAATGGTGGCAGAGGCAATAAAGTATTGGCTACTTGGTACGCAGCTCTGAACCAAAGTAATTG
The DNA here is from genome assembly GCA_030545055.2 of Neoaliturus tenellus. Taxonomy (NCBI): domain Eukaryota; kingdom Metazoa; phylum Arthropoda; class Insecta; order Hemiptera; family Cicadellidae; genus Neoaliturus; species Neoaliturus tenellus. The sequence goes on along the minus strand of CM061533.1, from coordinate 87,727,523 downwards.
GTTAAGGCAGCCCCAGAGACTATTTGTCAGAATATTTCATCATCTACCTCCTAATACTGCCATTTGGATCTACTTCTCTAACAGAAATTGAATATCAGTAAAAACTTTACAGATACAAACAATAGACTCTTGATCATCTATACTGGGTGAAACACCTTATTTATATATTTTAAAATCCAAATAAAATTAAGGGGAACCTCGTTTCCACTAGGTAAGGTACATGACAATAGGCCTATTTGTTTTAATTTATACCTATGTCACAATCAAGTTCTTTTGAAAAATAATGAAGGCCTACTGAAAAAGTTAATAAACAATTCTTAAGAATATACGCTAGATATGTAGAGACTAATATTGATGACACCACCCAGAATTTAGCAATGAGTAGCCTTTTTGTTTTTCTGACACAGCCAATTTCCTTCTTCAGGGTCAAAGACGAAGCCGTAGGAAAGGGTATGTATGTACCGTACTCTTACTGAATTGCATTTGTAAATGTGTTATTTTTTAGGTTAGCCTTCTTAGACAGTTAAATAACCAACAAGGGGTGTCAGACACAAAAACTATTGGAAATCACACCAGTAGACAGTGTGTTGTGAAGTTTAAGGGTTAAAATGGTGGGATTAGGTGTTTATTTTATTTTTATAATATAATTGATTGCCTGAAACAAAAACAAGTACACATTTTAACTAATGTAGTCTCACAAATGTTACCAAATACATATCAGAAAGGATTTTTTTTCTATTGTATTGAGGGAATATGCATTTTAAATGTTTCCAAACACCATTGATTTTGATGTTATAAACATCGCTGTCAATTAAAGTGACGAAGGTTTACAGTTACATTGTTAGGTTAGATTATTATGATACATATCTTTTCTCAGTATCGTTGTTGATTCGATTGTTTTCATCGCTCAATTTGAATCGCAATATTGAAATTTCCACATCGATAATAACGGTGGAGACGGATAACGAAGTTTCGCCGATTTGATTTTTTTCATCACACAATTTTAATCGCAAAGTCAAAATTTTAATATCGATCATAACGGTGGAGGTGGATTACGAAGTTTCGCCGTTTACTGTAACATTTTAACCTAAACTAATCCTTTAATATGAAGTACCACTTTACGCCCAGGAAAGTTTAAAAGTGAGAGTAGACCACATTTAAGTGTTACCACTTAGGTAATTGTTTTTCTTAGACATTTTGTTAAAATTAAAGTTGTCCTTATGATTGGTATTGTTTTGGTTTTTGTTAAATTATGTTAGGTTATAACTTACTTGTTTTTTAATCTGAATGTGGGAATAAAAAGCTAACAACAATAGGGGTAAACAATTAGGCCTAGTTTAACGCTGGTTACACATTGGTCGGTTTCTGCCGCGGCGGCAATTTCACCGTCGCCGCCGTTCGAGCAGTTGTCTGAAGATATAAATGGAAGCTTACACACTGGGCGGCAGAAATGCCGCGCGGTCGTTTTGCCGTTGGCGGTCGCTGTGCAGCCGCCCAGTGCCACTCCGGCGGGCTGTTTTTCTGCCGCCTTCAGGCTCGCAGTGGCGTACGTGACCAAATGCGAGTCTACACATTTGGCGGTGTTGTTGCCATCGCCGCCAGTTCCCAGTCCACCTTTGAGCTGGTTCCTCAGACGTCTTGTGTTTAAGTTGGTACGTGTTTTCTAGTGAAAATGAGTGACAGAGAAAAGGGTGATGACAATGACCCATTAATTACTCAAACATTTAATGTAATTTAAATAATTTTATTTTAATTTAACATTTAGTTTAATACTCTGTCCATTTTATTACTCAAACACTAAATAATTTGTATACAACTGACCTGTTGAATTATCCTCACAACACTCAATATACACACACAACACACACACTTACTTTTTACACATAGGGCCTATGTACACATATAATGAAAAGTCAACTACAACCCAAAGAGCCCGCGGTCGACTGATTGACCGTGTTTTGACAGCCCAGTGTGTCAAGCAGATTTTCTCGGGCGGCGATGCGAAATTGCCACCGTGGCAGAGACCGCCCAATGTGTAATCAGCGTTCGTGATTGTCTAAGTTATATAGATATTTATTGCCTAAATTGAATCTATAGTTGTTATGAATGATAGCTTGATCAGATCTATCAATATTTTCATTCGATAGTAGTGTAGACGCTATATTAAACAGTTTCCTGCAAAATTTTCAATTTCGTATTCATGGTTAATCGTTTTTTCACAACCAAATGATAATTTGGTGTATTACACTCTGTTGAACTGCTACTAAACCTTGGAAACTAAATTAAATTTTACTAACCTACAAACTGTATGTATATTGTCTCCATCATTTATTGAATTTATGTTGATAATAATGTCCACTGACGGTCATATAATAGAAAAATTTGGTTCTAAGATGTCGAAAAATAAATTATAGAAGCTAGTAGACCAAACTAGACTAGACCATGATCTTCTACTTCGGCCAGCAATAAAAGATAATGGTAAATACTCTGGTAAGAAGGCTAACTAAGATTTTTCTGAAAACATGTATAGCTGATATTCATAGGTTTGGTGTGAAATGGCTAAAATCTATAATAATAATAAGAAATAAATTTACAATCACGAATTGTCGTTTGGTATACTACGGCACTTTTTAAAACCATAAACATCATATCGTCTGCTGTTCGTTTGACAGCTGACGAATGCGACGACTTCATTCGTGACAGGCAGACTGTCTAAAGTGTTGATTCGGATTCATACTATAACCATGTAAGACATATCAAACTCCTTGGACCTTGGACTCTATTAGTCCGATGATACTGAAAAAGAACTGTAAATCACTTTCCCCATTTACCTCAAATTGTTTCATATTTTACGAAACAAATATGAAATACAGTAACGAGTTTTATAGTAAATAAGGTTTGATAATCAATAAAAATACATGTATGCTTATAAGTAAAGTTAATTCAAAATCAAACATCCTTGAGAAAGTTGAAACTCAACAACTTTTATATACAGAAAAAGATATATTCAACCTTTTCTTTAATTTTAATCATGACTAAATAACATAACGTTTTGTACATTTAATACAGTATAATATTTTTAAACACATACAGATCACTATCACAAAATTTAATCGGATGGTTGTGGCTAGGGCGATTAGCTTATTTTTTTGTGGGGTAGTAAAATAGAAGGGGTGAGTAGGGGGACCAGCCGGTCCGCGACCTTGGCGATCGATGTCCCCCTCCCCTCACTCACCACCATATTCGCCCCCTTTTGCCACCCGCGGGCCAGCCACCGTATCGTCACGCCATGCCCGTATTTAAGTAATTTTATGTCACCATACTACTATTATGACTCACTTCCATCAATTTGATTGCCGCAACAGTGATTTTTTTGTGTTTAAAATCACATACTGGGTTATTTGTCTTTTCGTGTTGTGTCATGCGTGTTTTATGGAGTGAAACAACAAAGAGTACCTTCATTACAATTTTATTACTCTGTCATATTCTACTGTTGAATTGGGGTATAACATATATAGGAAATGAAAAAAAAACTTTTTGCCTAACAATTAAGCCGTTTGCGACCTAGGTAATAATGATTGTAGACTACCTTGTCTTGTCCAACGATGAATGATGCAATCTTTTATCTTAGTATTAGGCTATATGAATCACAAAGAGCTTTTTTGGCCTTTCTAAAAGAAGAGTTTCGCATTATAATGTAAAAACTCAGCGATCAATGTATTCTTACGATACACAAATCCCTCTGTTTATGCCTTATTTGAAGTCCATATGTAAAACTAATTTAAGTTTTAAGTTTATTAAGTTTACAAGGTGGCCCATGCGCAAATTGCTCATTTTACGATTCTGTATGAGTGACCTACAGTACGTGAATGTTGATTATGAAGTGACAGAGATCTATTTTTGTTTACTATCTGGCTTTTTAAATTCATCTGAAGGTAATCAATCATCTGTTAAATTACAATTCACATTAAAGAACTTGCAATAAAAGTTGGTCAACATTTTAAAGCGCCCTCTAGAAATAAATCAAAGGCGAGGGGGGCAAGGCCCGAAACAATATGACCTTTCTAATTGCGATTCGTCACTGCGGCATATCCTAAGCTTTAAAATGACACCTCAATCTTAAAAATCGGTTCAGTAGGTCGAGAGAAAAAGGGACGTAACGGACGGAACCCTTATAGAAATAAGAAGATAGATTTAAGTTTATCAACGTTAAAAACGACATTTAACGTATTTTGCCATCTCTATAGAATGAGATACCTTATTCTTATAAGAAACACGATATTGGGAGAAGAAAAATCGAACAACTCCTCTACTTGATCTTTTAGTCGGTGGATAAATGAATTGTTTTCATATTATAATTGAGACATTCTCTTATTTTACTTAATGAAGATGAAGAATAATTTATTTTTTATCTTGACGATACTATTTATAGTTGTAATATAGGTGTCATTTAAAATATGGACACTATATCTAGGAACTATGGAATGTATACATTTTCACCCGTGTTTGGGAGTGTGTCTAAATAAACTTGTTTGCAACTTAGAACTAACGAAGCGATCTGTTACATATATGCAAAGACTAACACAATGTTTTACTGTTTTACTAAACATGTTTTTAGGACGAATTCCCTCAGGTATATTAATTTAAGGCAATTTATTAAGTACGACAAGTTTTGCGAAATATTTCAGAAACAAATTAAATCAAATTTATTTTTAAAGGCCTATTTATGAAAATTTGGGCATGGATGTATGCGAGTTCCATGTGGGGCGAGAGAGTTGGTGAGGCCAAGAGGCACTTGCGTTTTGTTTGACATCATGTGTGTGGGGGTAATCTTGTGGAATGCTGTTCTGATAGGTGAACACTTTAATCATCACATTAAATGCATCACAGTAATACTTGAACGATATACTTCAACTTCTTCAACCTTCCCGCGATACGAATCCAATTTTTTAAAGAACAAAAACTTCTATACAAAAAGGAAGGACGCACACAATAACTGGAAACCGATTGAAACTTGGGCGACACCCGGTCCGTTCCTAAACTTGGGAGCAAAAACAGCAACTTGGTCTGGAATATCTATCAACTTTGGCTGCTAACTAAAAACTAACGTTGACCATCTAGTTTCAATCCGCCGTTGTCGTAGTGTCTCAATATTTTTAAACAGTTTTCAAAATAATTTCTCAACGCATAACAAATCTACTACTAAATTATATTTTTAACAAAACTGTGGACATATTGATGAACTTACTTTATTTACCTATACATTCCAAGAACGCTAGAAACTTTGCATCAAACATACCAAATTATTTTCATAACTCAGAGGTTGTATGAGGAACAGGTAGTTTTGAAAAATATATCACACTGTAAACTTGAACAAAGTTAGGCAAATATAAAAGGCAGCATACGAATAATTAAAATAATTTTTCTATCAAAAATACTAAAGCACGAAAATCATCAATAATTATCCCTGTGGCTCACAATTAATCTTGGTCAATTTAACAACCGTTTAGGATGATTAAGGTCTCATGGTCCTCAAAAACAGCTTTCAACATACAAATACAAATGCAATGTTGGTATAGTTATAGTACATACAAAATATTGGGGAGCCAAAATTTCAATAATTTACTTCCAATAAAAATAATAAGCTACCATTATCCTTATTTTTAGAATTTGTTTGGGAAAAGTGAAAACATTTCTTTAATCTTCACACGGTGGCTGACTCAAAAGTGCGGGTAGATAAATTTAAAGATATGCTTGCATAATCGTCAAAACGAGGGGTTATAAGGTAAAAACGAGTGAGAAGGGAGGATAAAGTGGCCTACCAGTTGTGTGTGAGGGCGTGATGGGTGGGGGGAGGGGAGGAAGCACTGGATCCATACGCCCTCCCTGCAACCCCTCAAACACAATATTCTTAATGGAAATTACTTTATTGGAGTCGGTTTTTGTGTTGGGCCTCCGACCGTTGTGGCCGCTCAGGATCCTCCGCACTGTCTCCAAAAGGGTTTGTTGGTTTATTTTTCAGCAACAAAGAGTTTAATGTTAAAATCTGAAACTTTTAATTGTGAAGAAGATAATTTACATACGGTGCGAGCTGTTATGGAAAGTCCACACCGGAAACATTTTGAGATTTCAAATTTTAATTTTAATAAGCTATTTAAAAATAATTAGAGATAGGGAACTTGGGCCTGCCCTCTAATTACGAAATATTACAATATCAAGTGTTTGTAACTATAAATTCTCAGAACTATTTAAAATTTTGGATATTCATTTTCTGTACGGCACGTCACTTCTGAAGACAAACATACTGGTCCTAATGTCAAAATGGCATTCAAAATGTTTGACAATTGATTAAAGTTACCGTACGATAATATTGTTTTGCACACAGTTAGTTTAACGATCACTTCAATAAAATTTACGTTAACATTTCATACGGATATTGTATCTAAATAATTGTGTTTTCCAAGGTTTTATGGGATTGTTTGAAAATAAAATGAGACTTGGGAGTCATCTTCCCCACCTTTGGGCCAGTAGCCCATTGTTGCGCAGTTAGCAATGTTAACCATACGACTTTTGATGCAAAACATGGTGTATTTCATTCCCCTGTTTCGGACACCGTTTTTCAACCGATTTTCTTTAAACTTGGTAAGTGTTTGGTTTAATAGTTATACTAGGCCTCTCATACCTCGAAATTTTGATAATTTAACAAATGGTATTACTCTCCGTGACGTAGCAAAGTAACTCGATTTTCGTTAGTAATATTGGTTAAATTTTCAAAATTTCGAGGTATGAGGGGCCTAATATAACTATTCAACTAAACACTAAGAAGTTTAAAGAAAATCGGTTGAAAAACGGCCCAGAAATAGGAGAATAAAATCCCATGTTTTGCATTAAAAGCCGTATGGTTAACATTGCCAACTGCGCAACAATGGGCTACTGGTCGAAAGGTGAAGATGACTCTTAAACACAAGTCCTAATTTCTCAATAGAACGAGACAAATTTCTTATTTATTTTTAAGGTTTTGTTTTAGAATTTAGCTTACAGTAAGAATTTTGGAATATGTTAGGAGTTTAAACTTATTAAGTGCAATCGTGTCAGTTTTCATTAGGCATCTAGAAATGTGGGTTATAGAACTATGAACATAATTAACAAATATTAGTTGTTGGATTTACAATTTGTAGGCATATTTAATTAATAATCAGTCCAGCTTGTTTTGTGTAAAAGACGAGAAAAAAAACTATTCCCAATAATGACATTGATTTCATAATGAACGAAAATAGCTTTTTTAATTTTTCATAGTTATTAATTAAATTAAGAAACTTAAAAACAATACGATGGTGGAAGATTATTACACTAATTCTGGTTATATGCTTGGCGATTTGATTAATGTTTTAAGATAAAATTTAATCAATACACTCTTTAAAAATATCGGTAGTTGGGTCATTCTTGGTTTTTAATTTTTCACAAAAGATTTATAAGGGAGATGTTTGAAGGTTGTGGTACTTAGTGGTGATTTTAAAAGGAACTTTGTTGTGTAGGTTATTACTTTTTACGGTGAGGCTTAAATATTACAACAAAATGGTGTGCACTATGTGCGTATTAGCTGACTCCCTTTCAGGGGCAAAGGAAATTATATTGACATCGTCACTTGTTTTATAAAGGAATTCCCAGGAAGGAATGAGGTTGGCTTAGGAATGCCGGGCTTAGGTTCCGCCTACAGCGTCATCATAGCAAAGTCTCTCGCAATCTGATCACAAGCACCTCAGAAAATTACATACGGCTAGAATATGTCAAAGTAAAATCCAATAAATTTAAACAAGTATTTTGACAATACTTTTTACTTTTACCCAAGTCAATAAGAAATTATATTGTAAAATGGACTTTTCTCCAAGTATATTTGATTAATTTCTATTCTTTTAACAATAATTAACTTTGGTCTATTGGTTTCGTTGTATCAATCTAAAAAACACATTTAAACAGTTCGTCTGAGACTTTTCCTTGGCCAATTTACATGTGAGTTGAACCAAAACAAACTTTCTCGGTTTAACATTTCAGGTTTTTTTTTGTATTTCGAAAATATTTATGTCAAATTAGTCAAAAACTAAAAATAAACTTTTCTTACGGAGATTTAAAATGGTGAAAATGTAATTTTTTCAATTCAGTTTTTCTGAAACATTTACTGGACCGATTTACATGCAGTTTGTACCAAATAAAAGCAGATCATTTTAAAAGTAGGTCTCTAAAAGAACAATTTCATTTCATTCCAGTAATCTTGAATTGAAAAAATTAAAATTTTAACATTTGTTAATTGGAGTTGAAAAACGAAACAAAAACGAAAAATTTCAGTATAAACACGTAGTTTTGCATGGTAGCCAGCAAGACAATTAGAATTTCTAATTGCCTTGGTAACCAGTTACTGATTTATTGAATGATACAATAATAAAAAATAATTTACCAGATTTTAAACGTCCTTTAGGGCCTATACTGGTAGTTCACGTGCTCAGCGAATTTCCAATTTATGACTCGTCTGCAGATGTCCGATACCGTTAGAAGCTTCTAATTAACGTGGTAAAACCCAATTGTTACCAAAGGTTACAGTTTAAATATGTGGTTCAGAAAAATACTACAGTTTAGCAAATTCTCTCAAAGGTGTATATTAAAATGCCCTAAAAGGCGAGTGAGTGGAGCGAACGAGCTTTTTGTAAAGAAACACATTGTTTTGGACTCGGCCAGGATTTTGGCTTATTATAGGTGGCAAAGATTACTGCAAAAATGTGAGTAAATTTACCGAGCCAATGCTAGAACCCCAGCTACTGTTAATCACATGGGCAAATAACGAACTTAAGGGCTTATAGAGCCATTCTTTTTCCATGGATAGTTACCAATTTACTTTTAAACGACTTCAAACCAATATCATACATCCAAAGACAACAAATAATTCAAATCTGTTGGAAACAGTTCGATTGAGATTTGTTTGTTAAAAATTCTGCCAATTACGCATACACTTAAATAATTACTAAGAGATCTTCCGGTTCTTAAGATGTATCAACATTATGCGACAAAAACTAAAGTTATAAATACAAAAAATTATTTTAAAACTGAAATGTTGACAAACGCGATCGACACACACGCGACAAAACTCATTATAATCAACCAGCGCGTGCGGGATCTATAAAAAGGCAGCAAGTGAATAATTATAAACAAGTTAAAATGGGAACTGTATTTTACGGTGGGAATATTGTAATTCATGCAGTACTACAACAGAGAGCGGTCACGCAAGGGGAGCTTTAACCTCCTGCGAAGTTGTCCTCAAGTGGCTGAGAATAAGTTCCACCGGCCATGAAAATATACCAATTAAGTTTTCACTCAGCTATGGCAACAGAATTTTAATTTAAGAAAATTAACAATGTTCTAAATTATTGGACAACAAATATTTTATAAAAGTATTTAATAAAATTAAATTGTTTTTTTTTTCAAATATAAACTGTTTTAAGTACAATTACTAAACCTCCGACACACTGAATTATGTATTCAGCCTTATATTTAAGTAAACTTGTAACATTTTAAAGTAATTGGCTTTTACTCGTTAATTCCATTACAAAAGAAAACGCCTGACGATAGAGAAGACTTGAAAGGGATTAATAACATGGAAATATGCATATTCTTAAAAATATATATATACAGACGGACATTTTCAGCCATAAAAGGCATGATTTTATTTACAAAATAAATGTCAGTAAATACAGATTGAACAATAATGCATAAACTATGAAAACAATTAAACTGTGTGAATTTTTACCAAACGAAAGATGTTGAGTAGCTTAAAATTATAATATGGTTATTTTCTACTGAAAAAATTAACTTTCCCGTAAAAACTATCACAAATTCTTTTTGTAGTGTTTAACTTGTTCAGAAAATATTCTTAGCATGGCATGAAACTCTTAAACGTTGTTAGTAGCTTGAGGGAAACAGCGTTCTTATAATTTTACTCAGTCTAACGGCAGTCTATACAGTCAGGTGGCTACCAATTGATCGACAAAACACATCGTCATGCAATATATGGTATTTTTTATTCATACTTGGCTTTAAACTACCTATTTAGTTAGGTCTCCATTTCAATAAAGGTATTAAATATATATTTAATTGTAGATAAAATTATCTAGTGTTAAACTTATTTAACAAATATTACTCAATTTAGAAATGTCGCTCAAATGGTTTTCGATCAAGTGTCTTGTCGATCAAACGGTGGCCGTCTTACATTTTACACAGTCGACAGCCAGCATCGCTGCCGGCCCGCGGCGACGAGCGTTGTCGGGCTGAACGTTCCGCTAGGGTCCCAATTCACCCCGACTGAACCGTCTACAGAATTTCTTCTAGTGATAAGAATGGAGAGAATCGATTAGGGCGCGGCAAACCCCCTCCCCTCCTTAATTAACTCCTCTACCCCTCCCTCTCCCACACTCCTTAACGTTGTTACTTCTAAGGCGGACCCGTCTCGCTCATTGACAACAGTCAAGTTTTACATCCTGAATACAAACCTATCAGAATCGACTACATTACAATACTTTTTTTAGGTAAAAATTTGTTTTTAAATTTATATAATATAAAATTACATATTAAAAAAATATTCCATTTGTTTATATTAATTTAAATAACTCTAACAGCATTGAACTGTTTAGACAATTGGTTTTTGAATAAAATAGTATATATACAGTTTTAAACAAGCCTTGTTTTGTTTGTAATAGAAAATTTGTGGGACAGTTTATTGGTCAAGTAGATTAGTTTACACTCGACAATTTTTACATTTATAAGCTGAGATAAAATAAAAAAATTCGATGCACGCACACATTAATGATATATATGTGGACGGGACACAGCAAAGCAAAACGAGGCCTGCCAACCTTAACAATTCTAAATTCTCATAATTGTTATTATGTAACTTTTGTAACTGATGTAACTTGCGCCTTCTAAATATCAGCCAAGAGCCGGCCAAGACCAAGAGGAAAGCAATAAATGTGTTTTAAATTTTTGGAGGGAAATGGAGTTGTATAAGTAGGTTTATCAACTCAAATATTAAGTTAAAATGTTTAACTGAGAAAAATCAAATAAAGAAAATTGATCTGATTGAAATTGCTTGATTTTTAAATTCTGAACTATCATCTTGTACCTTCTCCAATTATAATTAGCTTCGTATAAGTTTCAATGAGGAGGTTTTGTAGGGATCGAAGGGAGGCGTTTGCAAAGGCATTAATGCCGAAGCATTGTTTATCTCTTGGAGAGGCCGTAAGGGTCTTAAAGACCGAAATTGGTCGGGAGGGTTCTAAAGGACGAGATTCTACCTTTTCTTATAATTTATTTGGCATTAATTAAACATGAATTTTCCTCGTATTTTCGTTTTTCATCATTAAGTGAAGCCATGATGTGGGGAACGATATGTCCACACTCCTGAGCTGAAGCAGTTTTGTTATCAGGAAAATAAATATTGCTACGATACTTTTTTTTCATCGATTGGACTTTAACCAATTCAAAATAAATTCCCCCCTCGATAACAATATAAGCTCAATAATCCCCCCCCCCGTTTACCCCTTAAATGTTCAAACATATTTGGGTATCTTTTAAAAGTACGTAAGAACTTAATCTTTGTTTTTATGTGTTTTAAAAGTCATTTTTGTAAGAGTACTAAAACGCTTTTAGAAAAAGCAGTCCCTATGAAAATAACGTAATGAAATCATTTTCTATAGCCTGTTTTTTAAACCGGATCTTTCATCTAGGGAGATATGGTGGTGGGGGTTTGTTTATCCTTGCTAATAGGTCATTGGCTGGAGCCCTTTGGTTCTTGTTCTTGTTGTTTCTTTTTGTTTTTATTTTATTTCACTGTTGCATACCAGCTGGTAATTTTACAACACAACATATTTTGTATCAGTTTTACGATCTTATTGGTAACAGTTGTTTTATAATCAGTTTACTTTAAAACTGTTACTTTTTAACAAGGCATAAGTTAGGCTTAAAAATATAACAGCTGACTAGGGGTTACTGAAAGACATTATAATTATTTATTTAAAACGTTATTTAAGGAAATCTGATACTCGAACATGTTCGTCACGAGTTTAATTTGTTTTTTGTTTAGAGTTTAAAATTTTTGTTTACAGTTTTTAAATCTCCCTTAAAGGTTTAAAAAAACAACCTAGCAGGCTTAAGAGTCTGCACTGCCTACGCCATCTTGGTAGTTTGTCCTATAAGAGCAATGTTAAATTTGAAACATTACTGTGAGTTTGTTTTTCGTCGGAAAATTTCAAACTTGATGTCATTAAAATGTTACCATATTATCTAGTGCTTGATGTGATGGAAAAAATAATTTTAAAAAATATCCACTCGAATAACGAATTAAATATAAATGTATTTAACACCATTTTTAAACCACTTTTAAACAATTTTTAGTAGGTTTATTGAAAATCTATCCACGTCATGCACTCCGCCATTCCCTTTTGGTGGACATATTCAAGTTTCATGCAAATGCGATGCAAGATTTTCGAGATATAATGTTTCAAAGTCAACGGTAATGTTCTGAATTTAACATTGTTTTTATGGGACTAAAAATCTAAGATGGCGCAGGTAGTGCAAGTAGTGGAGAAACGCGGGAGCTGGCTCAGTTCAAGGTCACCTGAGCGATGACGTCATCGAGGTCAATGACCTCACCGATGACGTCATCGATGACGTCATCGATGACGCAATCGATGACGTCATCACCAATTACGTCATTCTGTGACGTCACACCCATGACGTTGCAGAAATGACGTGGCGATGACGTCATCACCCCTTACGTCACGATTATGACGTCATCGATGTCACAAAGGTCAAGGTCACGCTGAAACCTAAAATTTTTAGGCACTTTTGCTGTTTCTCGCACTACGCTCCGAGTTTTAGTCAGGTTTCAATGACCTTGACGACTTGGAGCGAAATTAGACGAGAAACAGCAAAAGTGCCAAGGAAACTCAAAGTTTGCAACGTGACTCTGCCTAAACCGTCATGTGACACCGCTCGAGTGACCTTGAACCGATACAACTCCCGCGTTTCATCATTACTGTAACCGCGATGCGCACCCTACGACAGACACCGAGCGACTGACTGTCCAGCCCCGCGCACTCTAGGTATATTGGCTCGAGAGACTAAGACTCTAAACCGTCAGGAATGGGAGTAACTAACTGAACTTTGCAAGGAAAAGTCATTTCTTCCAATATTCTAAACAAATCTTCATCAGTAAAACTTACATTAGTCTGTTTGGTATAAAACTTAGGGTGTCTGCGCAACAGCTTACGCCATTTAGCTAAAGTCGAAACCCGCTTGACCTTGAGCGGTGGACACTGAGCAGCCAATAAAGACTTAACACGGCCAAGTTTCTTACCCAAAGTGTCTCGCGACATGGCTTCCCCTCACAAAAGTCCGCACAATACTGAGAGACTGTTGGTAGCGCATGAGCCAGGGCAAAAGTGGAGGGGGTAATAGCAGGAGTGGGGGAAGGTCACAGTGGTGGGGGAAGGTGAGGTTGTACACTGGAGTATCGCATCACTTCACCATGAGCTGTCCTACAGTCAACACACTGTACTCTCAGCCCGAGTTGGCACTAGAAGAAACCTTACTGTACAGCTTAGGTTGTGAGGGGCGAGGAAGTAAAGTCAAAGTGGAAGAACTCCAAGATAAAGAGTTGTGTAAAATAAACTAATTGTATCCCTGCAATCTCCAATAACCTAAAAGAAATCTCCAATAACTCTAAAGAAATACCGATATATAAAAAGAAATCTCATCCTTTGGCAAAATGAATTGGAAAAGATCACAGTAAAATTAATCTAACTTAAAATCTGGACTGAACACTCATGGCGATACTACGTGGTGTGAAAACGCCACCCTAAACATTACAAGTTAGGTTAGTGAGCACCTCTGGTACGATAACCGGCGTGCTAGAGTTAAAGTGTGATGACCTTGAGTCAAAACACTGAAATACTACAAGTCGATATTGTCCCAGAGTTAAAGTGTAGTGACCTATATTCAAGACTTGTAAAAATACTTACATATAGAGAGTTAGAAAACAGCGAGGTGCACCGCATGGAAGCTGGAGACATACTGGCGGAGCGGTGTTGTGCAGCCTAGGGACTCGGTTGTGGAGGGGGTATAGCTAACACTTAGAGTAGAAGTGTAGTGGGTGACCTTGACCCACTTGACCCCCCCCCCGACAAAAAGTTTAGCGAGCCCCCCCCCCCGAGAACTTTTTTTTCGGAAAAATTTTTGACCTTGACCAAAAAGTTTTTTGCTCCGGACGAGAAGTGCCCCCCCCCTCCACCCCCACCCCCACCCCCACCCCCCACCCCCACCCCCACCCCCACCCCCACCTCCACCCCCACCCCCTCCCCCTCCCCCACCCCCCGAGAACTTTTTTTTTCGGAAAAATTTTTGACCTTGACCAAAAAGTTTTTTGCTCCGGACGAGAAGTGCCCCCCCCCGACAAAAGTAAGTAAGTGCTCCCCCCTGATATCCTGGGCGTGGCAGCCCCGGTGGGGATATAAGGGGGTCCGGCCAGAGCCGGCTCGCAGTCCGCTCCCGCGCGTTGAACGTGAACGATCGGGACGGACCGCCATAGGCATCACTAAACATTGAATGGCGCCTTCAGTGTTTAGCGAAGTCTACTCTAACTTTAAGACTTGTATTAGTTGTAAGATATTGCGCTTGCGTTTGGGTATTGCGAATTGTTTTATATGAGAGTGTTTTACTTGTACCCTATGTCTCCTGTGTCTTTTATCCTTTGTGTCTTGTTTGTTATATGTGTTTAATGTGTATGTGCTTGTTCCAGCATTGACTACGTTGAGCTCAATTGTGTGTTGTAAGTGTGTTATATGTTTCTAAAGTGTATACGCTTGTTTTAGCAATCCCCCCTTGAGCTTTTTCAATGCTCAAAGTAAATTGTAAAGTCAGGGAACGGGAGTAGGCCCCCGTGTAAAGCCACTTTTAATAATTGGTAGGCTCCTTGCCAGGCATGCAAAAGGTTGCGGATGGCATTTGGGGAGCATGCCCGTTTGTAAGCTGGCAAGCAAAAGGTTGTGGCGGCCTCTGCACTCGGACCGAGGACGTAAGCCATTAGGGTGTCCTCAGTATGTTTCCCTTCTGGAAACTCAAAATTATGTAAATGAATCTTTGTTAGATATTTGTGTTTTTAGTCCCCAAGGCCCCCGAACATTCGTGGTTCGCCATGGATGTACGGGGGCCGAAATTTTTTAATGTCCGTGTGGCCTTGACCCACAAAGACTTGTAAAAATTCAATGCATTGTAAATTAAAAAATATTAAAGATAGGTTACGGGAGTAGGCCCCCGTGTAAAGCCTATTTTAATTATCGGTAGGCTCCTGCCAGGCATGCAAAAGGTTGCGGATGGCATTTGGGAGCATGTCCGTTTGTACGCTGGCATGCAAAAGGTTGCGGCGGCCTCTGCACTCGGACGAGGACGTAAGCCACTAGGGTGTCCTCAGTTTGTTTCCTTCTGGAAACACAAAATTATGTAAATGAATCTTTGTTAGCTACTGAAAAGACAATGCAGTAAATGTTTACAAGTCTTGCGTGGCGAAGGGTACACGACATTGGATGTTGCCTTGTTGTCATAGTTGGGTCTCTTCGGAGGCTACAGCGATGACAACCCAAGTGCCCCAGGTGGGGCTTAATTTTTTTTTAAAGTTTTTTCGTGACCTTGACCTAAATACAGTAATGACCCCCCCCCCCCGAACTTTTTTTTGAGAAAAAAATTTTGACCTTGACCAAAGAGTTTTTTGCTCCGGACGAGAAGTGCCCAAACAAAAAATTTGTACAAAGTAGTGGATTTAGAGCAAAGATCATTGATTTATCAAACCTGTTGAAGAATAAATTGAAAATGGGTGTTTAAAAGCCAAATCTACTACATGATTGATAAACTGGATGTATATGACGTCACCTTCCCCCACCCTTCAACCTCGGGTATAAAGCGACCCGGTTGAGCGCGCTGCTCATTATTGCGTGGACATTCACCGAGTGCACACTCAAAGCCAAACTGTAAAAAAATGGCTCTTTGCGATATTTGTGGTGAGTTTTTCCAAGATGAAGATATCTTTGTTTTACACCGAGAATTGCATCATGAAGAGAACAGAAAAGAAGAGATTGTTGTAAGTGAAGAAGACTTGGATGCGTTTGATCGGTTATTGGAAAACTACCAGAAGCAGATGGACGACTGTGATAGCTATCTACAGTTACACCGAGAATTGCATCGTGAAGAGGACAGAAAAGAAGAGATTGTAGTAAGTGAAGAAGACTTGGATGCGATTGATCGGTTTTTGGAAAAACCCCAGAAGCAGAAGGAGGACTGGGCTAGCTATTTACAGTTAATGCAAAGAAGAAGACCAAGTGTTATTCAATTTGCCGGAGCTGGACCATCTACAGCTGGAGGATTTATTCAAGAGGAAATGAAAGAAAAAGTGGAAGATTTAAAACAACTGCGTACCCAAGAAGTGGATATGGAAGAAGAGGATACAGAAAAAGTGGAAGATGTAAAACAACTGCGTACCCAAGAAGAGGATATGGAAGAAGAGGATACAGAAGAAGTGGAAGATATAAGACAACTGCGCACCACAGCCTTGCCAGGACCAGTTGTAACTCATTTCAAAATTAATAACTTGCAATTAGAATTGGAAAATTTTCTAACTCAAGCTAAAAAACTAGTTGTAAAAACATTGACGGAAGAATTGACAAGATTGAACTTTATTAAATTTGGATTGGTGTTGGAGGCTATGTTTACTAATAGCGATGGTGAAAACTCACCGAGAGCATTCATTGCTAAAAACCGAACCCTTACAACCACATCTGATATCAGCGAAATTTTAGAAGAATGTTTGAATGAACTGTTAATGAAACTCCAAGAACATGAAGGAAGAGGATCTGGCTGGACGTTATCATCGATTGAAGGTATGGATGTGAGGATTCACAAGCATGGATATGGTATAAGAGGTAGCAGCTTTATCCCTCTACCAAAGGTTATCCGAGATACTAAATCATGTATCAATGTGAAAAATGAGGACAATGAATGTTTCCGGTATGCAATGTTAGCAAAATACGTGGGACATAATGCTATTAGACCTAGCATAGCATACGAAGCTGTTCAACACCGCTATAACTTTCGAGGAATGTCGTATCCTGTGAGTCTTGATCAAATTACTAAATTTGAGAAACAAAATCCAGGTGTTTCTGTTAACGTGTTCGGTTTAGATGATTCAAACAATGTGTATCCACTACGAGTAGGAAAAGTAGAGCAAAGTAACCATACTGATTTATTATTGATAACCAAAGGTGAGATTTCACATTATGTTTATATTAAAAACTTTGAATCTTTGGTTGTACGACAAGTGTCAAAACAAAATCGTAAGATAACAATATGCAAGAGATGCTTTTGTTTTACATGCAAGGAATTCAGACGTGGAGGATCGGAGTGGTTGATGGAGCACCAAAGACTTTGTAATGACAACTATGAAGTGAAGATTAGTCTGCCACCGCCATCTCGAGCGTTCATCCAATTCAACAAAACAGTTCACCAATATCGGATTCCAGTAGCCGTCTACGCAGATTTCGAATCCACGTTAGTACCACAGGAGCTTCCGAATGGTGAGGTGACTAGAAGAACCAAATATCAATTGCATCAACCTAACAGTTTTTGCTTATTGGTGAAATCCACTTTGCCTGAAGAACAGTTACAACACTATGGGTTAACATCCACTCCAATACTCTACCGTGGGGAAAAAGCCGCTAAGTATTTTGTAGACCAGTTGTATGATATTGCTGAAAAGGTGCAACGCTTATTCGGTAATGTTTTACCCATGGAACCTTTGAACCAAAATCAACAAGAAGAATACAATTCAGCATCAAGATGTTATTTATGCAAAAAGAGTTTCAGTGAAGAAAATCCAAAAGTAAGAGATCACGATCACCTGACAGGGTTATACAGAGGAGCTGCTTGTAATTCATGCAATATAAATTACAAACTACCAAACTTTATCCCTGTCGTGTTACACAATCTTAGCGGCTATGACTCCCACTTCATTATCCCAGAGTTAGGACGGGATGATGGAAAAATTGAAGTATTAGCTGAAACATTGGAGAAGTACATCAGTTTCTCAAAAACAGTAGGTAAAATTAAACTTCGCTTCGTAGACTCTTATAGATTTATGTCATCTAGTTTGAGCAAATTGTCTGAAAACCTAAGAAGAGAAGACTTAAAAGAAACCAGCAAAATTGTACCTGAAGATAAATTGGACTTAGTAATGCGTAAAGGAGTGTTCCCCTATGATTACATAACTTCTGCAGAAAAATTTGAAGAAACCAGTCTGCCACCGATTGAAGCCTTCAATAGCAAGTTAAATGAAAGTGCAATCACTGTTGAAGACTACAATCATGCTTGTAATGTTTGGAACCAACTAAACATTCAAACCTTAGGGGAATATTCTGACTTTTACATAAAATTGGACGTAACTCTGCTGTGCGATGTGATGGAAGAATTTCGAAACACCTGCTTCTCCGCCTATGGACTGGACCCTCTGCACTCGTACACATCTCCAGGATTAGCATGGCAAGCTATGCTAAAGTCAACCAACTGTCGATTGGAACTTCTAACAGATATCGATATGGTCCTCATGATCGAATCAGGTGTACGAGGTGGTTTGACTCAAGCTGTGACAAGACATGTTAAGGCCAACAACAAGTATATCCCCAACTTCGACGAGCAACAACCATCACTCTACCTTGGATATTTTGATGCGAACAACCTCTATGGTTGGGCGATGTCAAATCCACTTCCCTACGCAGACTTCAAGTGGATTGACCCGACCACCATCGGTGACATATCACGGATTCCAAAAGATGGCCAAACAGGCTATATTTTGGACTGTGATTTTGAATATCCAGAACACCTTCACGACCATCATTACGACCTGCCTCTCCTAGCCAAGACTGAAGTTTCACCGACAGGAAGATGGCCCAAGCTGATGATGACCTTGGAGAATAAGAGTCGATATGTGGCACACTACTGGGTAGTTCAACAAGCACTTGAATTGGGCCTACGTATAGTGAAAATTCACAGAGCAATTGAATTCACCCAGTCTTGTTGGTTGAAACCATATATCGATTCCAACACTACAAGAAGAGCTGCAGCGACAACAGCATTTGAAAAGGACTTCTACAAATTAATGAACAACGCCATCTTTGGGAAGACATTGGAGAACAAGAGAAAACACAAAATTGTAAAATTAGTAAGTGATCCTAGGAAATTGGAAAAATTAGTGCAAAAACCAAATTTCGGAACATCAATGATTATAAACGAAAATCTAGTTGCTGTCAGTATGAATAAAACAACAATAGTGATGGATCGTCCGTTATACATTGGAATGTCGATTTTGGATATAAGTAAAACTCTGATGTATGATTTCCATTACAACAAAATGGTTAAACACTACGGAAGAGACAACATTGGAGTTGCATACATGGATACCGACGCGTTCATCTACTGGATAAAGACTTTGGACATGTATGAAGATCTAAGGAGTTTCCCATACAAAGACGACTTTGACTTCTCTGACTATCCAAAGAACCATCCAAATTATAATGAAAAGAATAAAAAAGTAATTGGAAAATTTAAAGATGAAGCAAATGGAATGCCTTTGGAGGAAATAGTTGCGCTGATGTCCAAATTATATTCCTTCAAGATGTATATGGAAAATGACATACCGACAGTGAAGAAAGCTAAAGGAGTCAAAACATCATACTTGAAGAAACATGTGACATTTGACCACTACAAGACCTGCTTGTTTGAAGATTCTACAATGTCTGCAACGTTCAACACTATTAGAAGCTTTAAACATGAGGTCTACAGTGTCACTGAAGTTAAAAGGGCACTATCAGCTCAAGATGATAAAAGGCATATTATGCCGGATAAAATCCATACTCTTCCTTTCGGCCACTACTCTCTAAATCCTATCAACTAGTAACCTATTCTTCGTCCTTATACAACTTCGACCTTATTCCTTTCTCCTTCCGTAAAAAAATGGGGAACACGGCAAGTCCAACGCCGTGTTCCCCATTTTTTTACACAAGTTTGGATGACCTTGACCTATATAAATCATGTGAATATTTAAGACAACATTCATTGTGATTATACATGTGATACATGAAACATTCAAACCTGCAATATGAAGAACTTGAAGCAAGAAATTGTCAACGAGCTTCATAAACCTGCAAGAAGAAAGTTTCCGCGAAGAAATACAGTGATAAAAGGAATAAATGATTTATATCAAGCGGATTTAATCGAAATGATTCCTTACAGTAAACAAAATAGAGGATTTAAATACATATTGACTATTATTAATTGTTTTTCAAAAATGGCAGATGCTTTACCACTAAAAGATAAAAGTGGCAAAAGTGTTACAAAAGCAATGGAAACAGCTATACAAAGAGACAAACATACTATAAAACATTTACAAACTGATGATGGAAAAGAATATTTTAATAAGGAATTTGCAAATTTAATGAAAAAACATAACATTAACCATTACTCAACTAATTCAGAGGTAAAAGCATCAATAATTGAAAGATTTAACAGAACTTTAAAAGGTGCCATGTATAAGATGTTTTCCAACAGAGGATCACACGTATGGATTGATATGTTACCAAAACTTATAAGCGATTACAATAACAAGTTTCATAGAACTATCGGTATGAAACCAAGCCAAGTGACTAATAAAAATGAAAAACTTGTATTAAAACGTATAAAAATGAATACTAAACCAAAAGTTGAAAAGCTAAAGCCTAAAAGGTTTAATGTTGGCGATAAAGTGCGAATAAGCAAATACAAAGGTGTATTCAGTAAAAGATATCTTCCGAACTGGACAAATGAGGTATTTACCGTATTTAAGGTGCAACCTACAGTACCAGAAACTTACATTTTAAAAGATAATAAAGGACAATTGCTTGAAGGAGGGTTTTATGGACATGAAATGTTAAAATCAACAGTAGGTGATGTATATTTAGTTGAAAAGGTGTTGCAACGAAAAAAGGATAAGGTTAAAGTACGATGGTTAGGATTTAATAAAACGGAAGATTCTTGGATACCTAAAAAGGATCTAATATAATGATAGAGCATCATTTTGGGTTGAACCATTACAAAGGATGGAGATAATACCGCAAAAAGACAATTTTACTATTAATAATATAGATGAACTCACAGTGGATGGTTCTCAATTCAATACTGGGAAACACGGTGTTTTGTTACCAAACACAGTGCGTTGTCTGGTTACCGGTCCTTCCAATTGTGGAAAAACAAATGTAGTATTCAATTTGATTACAAACCCTAAAGGATTACGTTTTAATAATTTATATGTATTTTCAAAGTCACTACAACAACCAAAATATCAGTTATTGGAACAAATACTCAATAATGTGCCTGAAGTTAAATATTTTAAATTCAACGCGAGCGAGAGTGTCATGCAACCGCAAGAGGCTAAACCATTCTCAGTATTCATATTTGACGACGTATCCTGTGAAAATCAAAATACAATAAGAAATTACTTCGCCATGGGTCGACATAACAACATAGATAGCATTTATATTGGTCAAACTTACAGCAAAATACCGAAACAGCTCATTAGAGACAATGCAAACATGTTAATTGTATTTAAACAGGATGAAACCAACCTAAAACACATATATTATGACCATGTAAGTGCGGATATGCCATTTGAACGATTTAAAGAGTTGTGTGGAAAGGCTTGGGCTGAAAAATATGGGTTTTTAACAATTATGAAGGAACAACCGCTAAACAATGGTCGATACAGGATAGGATTTGATAAATTTATACTAATACACTGATCATGATGTAAAACATTCATTGTTGTACAACACGTCTTGCTACAAACATGGTTAACCAAGAAAAGTTAATAAAGGAAATAAAATCACTTAGTGATTCTATTCGAGATAAAAACAGAGCATTAAAATTAGGTATTAGCGAAAGGGAGAAATTTCTTGAATCTACTTTTAAACCTATTACTGAACCCTTGAAACAATTAAACAAAAAATTTGCTAAACCCGTTTTGGAAGGAGATGCAATTGCACCTATTACAAAGTTTGAAAGAGAAAATGTAAAATCAGAAGATTTTAGTGACGAAGACCCGGAATCCTCTACATATAGTGGTTTTACCGGCGGAGAACCCGAAAGAGAGCTAGAATCACCAGACTATAGTGGTATAAGAGAATTATATGAAGTAAAAGCTAAAAGAGGACATGAAGATGTATCAACTGCTAGTGAAGAGGAAAAAGAAGAAGAAGCAAGGGAAGGTCCGTCAAACATAAGCTTGTTGGGTGAAAACATTCATAACAAAGGACCTTTAGGAAGGAAATACATGGTAAAAATGTTACTCGGAACAATTCCTAATAAGAATTACCATAGTTATGGAGCGAGATTAACAAAAGATGGTTTAATGATAGGTAATAGCCCGTTAAACGTTGACGAACATGATAATATTGTCATTGGTGATCAAAGGTATAAGGGCACAAAAGGATTATTTGAATTATTATTTGAAAATAAGCCTTCAGTATCGTTAGTGAAAGAAAAAGACATGGAAGCATATAAAAATATTTTGGAACAGACAAATGCATATAGGAGAAAGTATTTACCTGACCAGCCTCCTTTTAGATCTAAGTCTTTAAAATATAAAGAATTTGTATCCAAGTTAATACCAACTAGAAGACAAACAATGCCGTTAACACAAAGAAAACCTGTAAAACGAAGATTTATGGCATCCACTTTGGATGTAAGTGCTCAGGAACGAAGAAAAAGAAGTAAGTCCGTTACGGGTACAGGTTTAATGAAGAAACTATATAACACAAATGTGATTTATTACAATAATATCAATAAATTGGTGGATAGAATGAAACTAATACATGAAGCTAAAGAAGCGGGTCATACTGGATTGGAAAACGAATGGGTGGCTTTAGTGGATGAACTCCGAAACCGTGGGGTAATCTCATAAAAATGCGTTACTCCCTAGATTACTATTCAGTTGCATCATGAGTGTCGACAAGTTCGGACGTTACTCCTCGGATGGGTTATATTACGCAAATAATTTAAAAAGAGGTGCTGGTTTACCACAAACACCTGATGGAGATTATGATATAACTAATAAAAGGTTAAAAAACATAAAAGATCCCACAGATGAAAACGATGCAATAAATTTAAAAGTATTAAAAGAAAATATATCACCAACATTAAGACTACAGAAAAACACATATGACGCAGGTAATCATAGAATTGTCAATGTTGGTAAGCCAAATCAAAACGCTGATGCAATAAACAAAGGTTATTTATCATCAGAATTAAAAAATACGTTAAAATTCAATGGAAAAACGTATACTGCTGAAAATAAACGTATATCCAACGTAGATGATCCTAAAGATGCAAAAGACAGCGTAAATAGACGCTATTTACATTCATTAATACCTGAAAAGACAAAAGATGGTTTTTCTTTTTATAAATTTGTTATTAACGATATAGGTTATCCGAAAAATGAAAATGATGCTGTAAATTTAAAATATATAAAAGATCATTGTATTACACGTGATGTAGGAGTTGTTGATTGTCTAGGTAATTGTTTAGCGAATGTTAAAGATGGTTCGGCACCATCAGATGGTGCAACAGTGGGTCAAATGATGGAAACCTTAAAACAAGAAACAACCTCTTTTGTAAAACAAGATCAAGTAGTATCAAAGCAAGGGGATGAATTTGTTCAAGGTAATGAAAAATTTAATTTATTAACATACAAAAATAATGCTTGGGATTGCATGGGTAAAGGGTTATCAAATATGAGATTGGGTTATACTGCTCAAGATGCAGCTGCTTTATCACAAACCGTACATCTAGATCCAGATCATTCTTTTAGATTTTTTACATGTAAAAATAAAGTAATAAAAGACTTGCATAATGGAAGAGATCCAAATGATGCTGCAACTGTAGGACAAACATTACAATATGACAGTGCAAATAAAGAGTTTATTTATAATAAGCAAAGATTTAAATTAATGGATGTAAATGATTATCAAAATATATTAATTGCAGATCCAAATTCATTTAGCGGATTTAGAAAATTGTCTGGTGAACAATTTATTCATAAAAATCATGTGTTTCGAAATGAATCAGACGGAGCATTAGTTAGTGGAAATTTTAAATATTTTAAATGTCCCGGGAGCGATGAAAATGTAACTGATAAAGACTAAGAATTTGTATAAAAAACTGATACGGGTTAGAAATCGAGACTAATATTATAAAAATGGGTTACACTCTAGAATGTTATTCAGTTGCACCATGAGTGTTGACAAGTTCGGACGATATTCCTCGGATGGATTATATTACTTTAATACTTTAAAAAGAGGTGCTGGCTTACCACAAACACCTGATGGAGATTATGATATTAGTAATAAACGGTTAAAAAACATTAATGATCCCACAGATGAAAATGATGCAATAAATTTAAAAGTATTAAAAAAAGAGATATTACCAACACTGAAACTAGACAAAAACACATATAACGCGGGTAATCATAGAATTTCCAACGTTGGTAAGCCAAATCAAAACGCTGATGCAATAAACAGAGGTTATTTATTATCGGAATTGAAAAATACGTTAAAATTCGATGGAAAAACATATAATGCTGAAAATCGACATATATCTAACGTAGCAGACCCTGTAGATGAAAAAGACAGCATAAATAGACGCTATTTACATTCTATAATACCTGAAAAGACAAAAGATGGGTTTTCTTTTTTATAAATTTGTTATTAACGATATAGGTTATCCAAAGAATGAAAATGATGCTGTAAATTTAAAATACATCAAAGATCATTGTATTACACGTGATGTAGGAATTATTGATTGCTTTGGTAATTGTTTAGCGAATGTAAAAGATGGTTCTGCACCATCAGATGGTGCAACGGTGGGGCAAATAAAGGAAACTATAAAACAAGAAACATCTGGTTTTGTGAAACAAGACCAAGTAGTAACACGACAAGGAGATGTATTTGTACAGGGAAATAAAAAGTTTACTTTACTTGAAGAAAACAATAGTGTTTGGGATGGTAAAGGAAAGTCATTGACAAATTTAGGTATTGGTGAAAAGCCTGGTGATGCTGTTACTTATGAACAGATAATACAATTAGAGCCAACTGGAAAACAATGGTGGAATTGTGATAACAAACGATTAACAAATGTTGCAGACCCTGATTATGCTGATAACGCTGTAACTGTTAATTTTCTTGTTAAAGTAATAGGTAATTTATTATTTGATATGCATAATTATATTGCAGCCGGACAACATAAACCTATTGATGAAAAAATGAGAAGTGCATGGATTAAACAAGAAATTCTTTATAAATACTTTTTTAATCATAATACACAAAAGTTTAGATCAACAGATTGGGGTACTTTTGATATTTAATTAAATAACACCATAAATTACATCATTTATGTGCAACCTGTCATAGAGGTAACACATAGGTTACGCTTTTCGAATATAAAAGACAATCATGGCGTTTCATTACACCAGTCCATATCGAGACACTATACGGAAAGGAGGCGGTATCACGTCCACAGCGGTTTCTCTGTTAAGTAAAGCTTTAAATCGTATTCCAGTAGGATCTGTCGTAAATAGAGCAATAGACGCTTTACCATACGAATTTCACATACCGGGAGGTTATCAGTATTGCGGACCAGGAACTAAATTGAAAAAACGACTGGAAAGAGGCGATCCAGGCATAAATAAGTTAGATCAGGCTTGTAAAGAACACGATATCGCATATTCCACGTTTACCGATTCAAAGAATAGGTCAATAGCTGATAAAAAGCTAGCGAATATAGCTTGGCAACGAGTAAAGTCTAGTGACGCTAGTATTGCAGAAAAAGCAGCAGCTTTAGCGGTAACAGCAGGTATGAAGGCTAAAACAGCGGTAGGAGGTGGAAAAAGGAGGGGTAGGAATAAAAAAGGATCAACCATGAAGAAACATGGTGGTAATATTAGACTAAAAAGACGTTCTCCGAGGAAAAATAACAAAAAACCGATAATATGGTCAATGGTAAAAAACGGGGCTGGTCTATACCTAAGACCGTATCGTGCATATTAAATAAAAGAAATCAATTGGTTATACCACATAAAGCGTTGACTAATGTTGAATTATTTAAATATATTTCCTGTTTAAAAATACCATTTTTCCGCGGAGTATTTATGAAAGACAATTTACCAAAGAAAATATGGAAAAATGAGACTGGAATCGTAAATTTGGATAATACTGAAGGGTCCGGCACCCATTGGGTGTGTTATAAGAAACTAAATAGTAGTGTATATTATTTTGATAGTTTTGGAAATTTGCCACCACCTAAAGAACTTGAACATTACTTTAAATCTGCTAAAAACATATATTACAACTATAAAAGAGAACAACCTGATAATACTTCAATATGCGGCCATTTATGTTTGGAATTCCTAGCTAAAAGTATCAGTCACTATTGAGATGTCTTCCTATACGGTATCATTAACAGGAAAATCGTCCACTTTACGAAGTATCCTTTTTCCAGCGTTACGCTTGCAAAAAGGAAGATTTTGGGAGGCAGCACTGTTGGATTTTACAACTTACAACTCTATTCCCAATGTTACGGAAGGTAAAAATAACTTATTGCATTATTATAAAGGAAAAGATGCCAGTGGGAAGTTTACAGACTTGGAAGTTTGCACTCTACCCACAGGTTCTTATGAAATTGATCATATTAATGAATTTTTGCAAAATAAAATGGGAAAAGACAATATAACGCTAAAAGGTAATAACAATACAATGAAAGCTGAGCTTACTTCAAAATATTATATAGATTTCAGTAAGTCAGACTCAATTGGTGATTTATTAGGATTTCCCAAAGATGGAGCAATTTTAGAACCAAATAAAACACATTCTGGTAAACAAACTGTAACAATATTAAAAGTCAATAGTATAGACATAACTTGTAACATTATACAAGGAGCTTACAGAGATGGAGCAAATACTCATATAATACATACTTTTTACCCCAGTGTGCCACCTGGATTTAAAATTGTTGAAAAGCCACAAAACCTGGTATATCTACCGTTGAACACCACTTTCATTTCAGACATCGTGTTGAACGTATTGGATCAAGACGGTAACTTGATAGATTTCCGAGAAGAGCCTATTACGGTTAGATTACATTTAAAATCGACACTTTAATACAAAATCATGGGTTTAATATTTAAAAGCGAACAACCTACGGGAAACCGCATTAGTAGCTCTTCAGCTGTGGAGGAGTTAACACGCGAGAACATTCGTTTCTTAAAGAGAATTGGATTACAATTAACCGATTATGGATATACTGGATATAGCGCAGGGTCCAACATTCGACGAAACCCTATGGGAAAAAGAATATCACACCCACAACCCTTACACTTCATCAAAATTAAACAATAACGATGAAATTCGTATTCCCATACAAAATCAAGACATTTACACACTACCATGTGAAAGTTACTTGTATATTGAAGGAAAAGTTACTAAAAAGGACGGTACTACTACTGGTACAACAGTTCCATTTATAAATAATCCCATGGCTTTCCTGTTTGATGAAATTAGATATGAAATATCAGGTGTAACAGTTGATTCTACTAAAAAAGTAGGTATTGCAACAACTTTAAAGGGATTAACATCTATATCACCTAATGAAACCAATTTAATACAACCTGCAGGATGGGTTTTACCTGCAAAAGACACAATCACTCCAGATACAAATGGAAATTTTGATTTTCATATTCCGTTACGTTTGTTGCTTGGTTTTGCTGAAGATTATAGGAAAATAATATTAAACGTTAAACAAGAATTAGTTTTGTTGAGATCTTCAAACGATAAAGATATTATTAAAGCTCCAGACGGTACAACAGATGCAACTTTAGAATGGAAATTAACATTAGACAAAATTGTATGGAGAGTTCCACATGTAAAATTAGCTGACGAGCATAGAATGCTACTATTAAGAAAGTTAAAGGCTGATCGTGATATTGTAATTCCTTTTAGAAGTTGGTAATTTCATGAACATCTCAGCTTGCCAACTACGGATCGACACACTTGGACAGTTAAAACATCTAATTATGTGGAACGAGCCAGGTATATTATATTTGGTTTACAAACAGGCAGAAGAGACACCATCACCAAACATGCAGGCCAA
Organism: Neoaliturus tenellus; assembly: GCA_030545055.2. NCBI lineage: Eukaryota > Metazoa > Arthropoda > Insecta > Hemiptera > Cicadellidae > Neoaliturus > Neoaliturus tenellus. Next base: position 87,699,212 of record CM061533.1, on the reverse strand, counting down.
TTTGATCATTGCAACTTGAAAAATATTAAAGTTTATTTAAATTCACAATTTTTTCCATACGATAATTTAAATGTGTCATTCGCTAATAAAAAGTACAGCATATTGTACGATATGTATGCAAGATTCCAAAGTTCATATTATGGTAAAACGAATGCACCTTTACTATCACCAGAAAAATACTTAGATGGTTACCCTATAGTTGTAATCGATTGTTCTAAACAAAATGAATCGGTAAAATCATCAAGTGTAGATATAAAAATAGAAATGGAATTCAACGCGCCTATATCAGCTAATACAACTGCATACTGTTTAATTCTACATGATAAAATCGTAACATACACACCTTTAACTGGAATTGTTAAAAATGTATTGTAAAAGACCGGTTTTCCTACATTCCAATGCATTCCGCGAGTATAAAAGCAGAGCGTTCAGCTCGCTCCTCATCAGTTTGTTGCCTGTTGTTGTATGGGTAGCATCTTATTCAATATGGCTTCTCCTAGTGGTACACAAGAAAATGTAGTAGATATTGAGAAGGAGATATCCGACTTTTTAGATCTTCAAGGTCAACCGGAGGGAGATGAACACAACGCTTGCGGACAACTCCACGCCAGTAATAATATTGAGGAAAAAGGTAAAAGAAGAAAGAACGCACACAAGAGGAAAAGGGATATTGAAGATAATATTTCTCCTAACATATTAAGTGAGGTATTCTTGCGAATATTTTACCCAATCTCTTCCAGTTTGGACAAAAGTGTTTTAATCGGTGTTATGAAATCTACAGATTATTCCCCTACTGAAATTTTAACTCATGGACCCAAAATGATTTTGTTTACGGACACTGCTTGGGAATCGTTTATGAAACACTTGCATCTGCTAGAATGCTATTTAAGTAGTAACATGTTTGGAAGAAAGACAAGAGTAGGCCTTTTGGATTCAAATGTGGAAATCGATATTGTTAAACATCGTGGTGATCATCAGTTGCGGTTTAGAGACACAACAAGACATGATAACAAGATTCAACTTAATCGAGAAGAGTTTTTTATTCTAACTTGTGCAACTGAACCAATAACGAGGTACTTGAGACAACTGGTGTTTTCAAGTTCAATTATTAAAGATTATCTGGAAGACACTTTGGACAAACAACCGGACGCACCTATATTGTACGGACCTGTAGATACTTCTATATTCAATAGGGTTCCTCATGAAGTACAAATGTGGAGACAATTGGAAAAGTACGCTCAACTACATAAGAAATCAGTAAAACGTGAAAAAGAGGAAGAAGAAGGAGGAGAAGAATCAAGTGTTAGTGATGAAAATGAAAACAAGGAAAATGTAAAGATTTAAACCTAAATGACAATTAACTACACAGCAATGGTTAATTTTTAAAACAATGTCAAACACTTTGTGGGGTTAGGCCTACCGGGGACGGTGCCCACGTTAAATATACACCAACGCGCCAACAACTGTACGGCCGGGTATAAAAGTCGTACCTACCGTGGTGTGGAAATCAGTTGACCTTTGGACTTCGTCATGAGTAGACGAGTGATCTTCGCAATGGACAAGGAAGAAGAACAAGTAAAGTCCAAACCTGGTATAATTGAGTTCCAAGCGTTTCGGGGTAATGATGATAGATTTATCATAAAAGAACTTGTGTTTTTCGACATCAATACAAGTGTTCCTTATTCGTTTTTATTTAAACCACCATGTTCTTATTCATCTTTAACCAGTAAAGCCGCTACTACCAACAGATGGATTTCAAAACACTTCCATCATATCGATTGGTATGATGGTTTTACAAGTTACACGGACTTGTATCACATTATGCATCACTTTTCAGACAAGTTTACCAATATTTACACAAAGGGGCTGGAAAAGAAAAGATGGATCGAAGGATTTACTCATGTTCCGGTTAATGATGTGGATTTGGATAAAAACTACAAGTATACGATGGAAAATGTTTGTATTTGTACTAAAAGTCCAGAACATGAAAAAGATAGACATTGCGCTTTAAAAAACGCCTATAAACTCGCATCTTACCTTCAAAGTGGGGAAATGGGGAGTGGTGGGGGTAACGGGGGTTATATAAGTGAGGAGCAGACCGGGACCTGGCATGAGTATTACTCGAGATTCCGAGACGACAACATCTCCCAGCAAGAAGACGAAGAAGACGATCTATAACTTGACCATGGCATCTCACCAGTTCCTGCAAACTTTGGTTGAGCAGTTCAATGCTCACTCCAAATCTACCATACTACCCGTCAAGAAGTGTTCCGAACTTAAAGACGAGAAGCACTACATTATCCACGTCATGAAGAAGATGGAGACTACAGTTGGAGAGGCCATCTGCTGCAGTCTTAGCGAGGCACCATTCACTCCGGGGGATGAGCCCAAGTTCCAAGTCTACCTGCCGAAACGGTTCGTCCATCTCCTCCAGAACGAGGATCTGCGCTCCATCCAACCCGGCTGTCTCTACCTGGTTTCCCACGGTTGCACGGGTAGCAATTCCACCGAGTTGACCATCCACATCGCCGACAAGCAGCAGTGTTAGATTTAAGTTTTACTGTTGTACATATGTTATTGTAATGTTTTATAAATAAATAAACCATAAAAGACAAAAAAGAATACAAAAAGACGAAAAATGCAACATATCAATATGTGAAGTTTGTCACATATTGATATGTTGCATTTTTTTTTAAACTTCGCGGGTGACCTTGACCTTTGACCTTTGCATTTCACAGTTACCCCCACCACCACGCTACAAGTCAAACCTGCTTGAATGCAAAACACCCCCACCACTTTTTCATATACCTCCAAGTGCTGTGCCTCGTCTTCATTTCAACTCCAGCAGCCAACCAAACAACATCAGTATGTCTCTGAACGTAAGCTGTGCCAGCTATGAGGAGGTGACGATCAAAACGCAACAGGAGCTGAACGACTTGTACAAGGAGTTGCAGCTGATGGTGGCAAGAGGCTACCGTATAAACGTGCAAGTCTACGCTTGCAATATACGGAATCTTCGGCAGCCGAAGGAAGAGCCTGGACATTCCTCTTCAACGACAGCTTCCTCACCGGCGTCGATGAAGACCGAACCAGACAACTTGGATTACTTCAGCTGACTAGCGGTTGTCTTCCTTGTCCTTACAATTGTAGAATATGTTTATTTCTTTATTATATTAAAGAAGTAAAAAGAGCAAAGCCACCTATCTTGTTACTGACATATATGCTCAGTAACAAGATAGGGTTTTTTTTTAAAACACAATTTGAATGACCTTGAAACTTCCCCCTCCACTGATTCGCTACCCCCACCACTTCACTGTTGATATACATGAGACAACATAATTAGATACCTCATTCCTTCTTCAACGGCCAAACCTACAACATCAACAATGGCTAACCTACCAACAGATGAAAGATGTCCTCACGCATGCTGTGACTTCGTACACGAGTTAGAGAAGAGGATGCAAGAGAGGGCGATAAGAAGAAAGCAGATCCACTCAGAAAATATCATGATAGTAAACGGCTATCTTTTGTTGTTCGGCCTTATCATGGTTGTACTGTTCATACTGTACGGCATAGTTACATGCGTCGGCAAGGTTGCAGAAGAAAACGCTCGCCACCATCAGTTGGAAGATTTCAATGTTACTTTCTAGGTTTTCCTTTTTTAAAACTCCATTTGGATGACCTTGAACTTTCCCCCTCCACTCCTTCCTTTTTTTAAAACCCAATTTAAATGATCTTGAAATTTCCCCCTCTACTTTTCAATAATGTTACAACTGACTGCAGCTCACCTCATTCCTTGCTTGGCTGCCATGGCGGAAGGAACTCTTTCTCAAGTTGACTCCACTACGGACGAAGCATTTCCCTTGCGGTGGACTGTTCATTTACAGGATGCGACAGAAGTGGAAGTCTTGTATCAAAAATTACTCAATGTATTCAACGGGAACCCTGGACCTCTTGAATGTAGAATGGATTTGAATTTTGATGCAACCAGGGTCGGCACAGAACCTTCAACTTCAAGCCAGCCTCAGCAACGAGATTTTACACATTTATACACTCCAATATCACCGGAAGGTGTAACTGTCTGCGAGGCTGACTCAACTACACGTTATGTTCAGCCGAAGCCTTGGGTGTTGATTATTAACAATGTGTACAAAGTGGAATTAGTATGTAATAGATTAAAGGAGTTGATGGTACAAGATCCAGGCCTGCGCTTTCAAATAGATATACATTTCATCTGGAGAGCACCTGCACGGGGGCTCTTCGTCTGACAGCTCTCCAAGTACGACGGACGAGGAGGACGACTAGTCATCTTTTTTAAAACTCCGTTTGAATGACCTTGACCTTTCCCCCTCCACTGAGTTTATTTAAGGTGCACTCTCACTGACTACAGCATCATTTCATCGCGCACCTTCACCGCAGCAACATGGAGAGTCAACTCAACTACTGTTGCGAACAGAAATGTTTGTCATGGCCGAATGGCATTGATGTGGTGGATGGCCTGGTTTGTAGAACATGTGAAGCTTTTAGTCAGTGCATGTGTAAGTGCAAGTCTTGGAAAAAGCCGAAACCGAAGTTGAAGACATTCCATGTGTACCAAATGAGAGGGCATAAGTACACTTGTTGCCCTGAACGTTGCATTGAATTCAAACTAAAACAGCTAACTGGCTGCAAATTGTGCAACAATCATTTTGCAGGTTTTTGCAAACATTATTTAGGAGCGTGTCAATACAGATCAACTTGGCATACAGAAGCACTCACTATCAATGAAATCGCTATAGACTCACAAGAGTAGTCTTTCTACTCTTTGACTTTATTAAAACTCCGTTTGAATGACCTTGAAATTTCCCCCACCACTTCCCCATATATCTAGAGTACGCAGGGTCCGGAGGTCAGTCGCTCGGCGGCTGTCGTAGTGTGCACATCCGTGTTGTGCAGTCTGCTGTGCAGTTTTGATTTTAACCAGTTCAAGGTCACCACACTTAAACTCTGGCAAAAACGTCAAGCTGTTAAAGACAATCCTAAGTCCCAGGTTCACAGTCAACCTCAAGGTCATCACACTTTAACATGTAGGTAGCACCAAAACGGTGCTACCTAGCTTGACATTTTCAAGTTTCCCGAGGTCATCACAGTTCCCCCACCACTTCCCATATACCTAGAGTGCGCGGGGCTGGACAGTCAGTCGCTCGGTGGCTGTCGTGGGGTGCGCATCGCGGTTGCAGTAATGGTGAAACGCGGGAGTTGTATCGGTTCAAGGTCACTCGATCGGTGTCACATGACGGTTTAGGCAGAGTCACGTTGCAAACTTTGAGTTCCCTCGGCACTTTTGCTGTTTCTCGTCTAATTTCGCTCCAAGTTGTCAAGGTCATTGAAACCTGACTGAAACTCGGAGCGTAGTGCGAGAAACAGCAAAAGTGCCTAAAAATTTTAGGTTTCAGCGTGACCTTGACCTTTGTGACATCGATGACGTCATAATGGTGACGTAAGGGGTGATGACGTCATCGCCACGTCATTTCTGCAACGTCATGGGTGTGACGTCACAGAATGACGTAATTGGTGATGACGTCATCGATTGCGTCATCGATGACGTCATCGATGACGTCATCGGTGGGGTCATTGACCTCGATGACGTCATCGCTCAGGTGACCTTGAACTGAGCCAGCTCCCGCGTTTCTCCACTACTAGTGCAGACTCTGAAGAGTCATCTTAACTTTTGGCCCGGTAGCGCATTGTTGCGCAGTTGGCACCATAAGGCTTTGTACGCCGTTTTTGAACAGATTTTCTTTAAACTTGGTAAGTGTTTAGTTGAATAGTTATATTAGGCACCTCATACCTCAAAATTTTGAAAATTTAACAAATATTACTCTCTATAAAGTCACAAAGTAAGTCGATTTCCCCTAGTAATATATGTTAAATTTTCAAAATGTTGACGCATTGAGGGGCCTAATATAACTATTCAACTAAACACTTACCAAGTTTTAAAAAAATCGGTTGAAGAACTGCGTCCGAAACAGGGGATTTCAATACAATATTTTGCGTTAAAAGCCGTATGGTTAACATTGCAGACTGCGCAACAATGGGCTACTGCAAGGTCTGTATAGGAAGAAGCATAACTTATTCCCAGGTCAGCCGAATAGCTTTTTTTTGTGTTCCGGATATGAAGCGTCTAAGAAGTCAAGTTACGTTAAAATATTTACCATTACACAGCTGATGAAAAAGAGAATGAAGCAGTCTTGCCACGGGACGATATATCGTAACGACACCATATTACTCTATTTTATATTCGGATTATTAGTTAATAACAAACCATTAGTGAATGACCAAATTAACATTTTATCAATCAAGGCAAATCTAAAACCATAAATTGTGCCCTGGTTTGCTTTGAAATTCCTTATTTTAGTAATAGTTGAGACAAAAAATCTCCAACGCAAACGAGAACGATTGTTGTTTCCTGCAGCGTTGGCAACACTTGCAGGGTAACAAAAAGTAAAATGTTGGTTCTTTTAACTATTTTTTTAACCAACAAAAACTCTGTGGCGACATCCATGGATGTCGCAGAAAGTGACACCATTGCTCTTGTGGATGTGGCTCACCTGGCCCTGGCCTACAGTCACCTTGGGGCTACTGGCCCAAAGGTGGAAGATGACTCTTAACTGTTATTGAGTTTATTTGATTATGTAGCGTATACGTGAATGAATTTTGTTTGTTCAAATGACACTTAGAAGCAGATAAAAAATATTAAAAATGTATCCATTCTCTACAAAGAATAATATTAAACTGTATAAAGCCGTAATAAATAAAAACAATAACTTTTATTAGATTTATATTTGGCAAAATATATAAGTAGGCTATACTAAAAAAACTATAACTTTACGTTTTTGCCTTTTGTTCAGACCTTGGCTCTTGAGGCTCCCAATTTCACGCACTTAACTTGTGTACTAAATTAAATGCTTTTTTCACTTTGTTAAAGTCAGAACATATTTCAAATTCCCCCTCCGTGTCCTTCAGTGTAGGCTAATACCACCATTAATCCATTACTAAGGCAATCGAAAGTGTTTTAAAATAAAGATGTTTAAATGATGAAATTTTTAAAGTGGTATACAATCGTCGAGCATTTTCAATACATACTACTGATACTAGTACAGTACAAAACACAGTGATAGGAATATTGAAATAGTCAAACTCACCATGACCGCGTTCATTTTGATGTCCATCATGTCTTCACCTCCGCCGCCAGTTCGCGAATGAGGATCAGGCCGTCTTTCCTCGCTACCTCAGCGTCTTTATCATGGTATTTCTGGAATAAATATATACTTGTATGAAAAATAATAGTTGAACAAATTTTTTTCATAAGCCCCTATAACTTGAGTGATTTGAACCACCAGCCGATCCAATCTGGTGTTAAAAGAGTTAATGTAAAATTGCTTATTTAGTAATACGGTTGTGATTTTTGGTGGATTTATGCATTTTGATATAGGGATATTTTTGTAATTAGTCAGTTATTAGTGAAATTAAACGGTACCAGTGGTGAACACAAATAAAATAGATCCAGTTTACATCATACATAATTTTGATTTAACATAGGATAACTTTTCTTAAAGCAATTAACAAATTAGGTGTGAAGAATTTCATATTGGTAATATATTTCAGTGATCTATGTCACCATCTTCAGACCGACTGGTTAGAATCAAGATGGCTGGCTGTGTAGTGTTACATATTACCAATTACCAATATACCATTACATATTACCAAAACGTAAATTTATCAATAAAGTGTTGTATGACGTAAATTGTTTTTCTTATTTAGTGCTTATAACAACACGTATGCGATGATAATCAAAAAGAATTTCAATAATAGAATCCCGTTTAACTTTTTTATTGGACTTTTTTAATATTCAGGCAAATAAGAATTTCATATTAAACATTTTGTACTGCAATCAAAGTATAAAACAAATTTAGTATTTTTTTTTTTTAATTTTGTTTAAAAACTTAAACTATATTATCCGATATTGGAATGCATTTTATTGTGATGGTTACCGTGATAAAATAAAGCAAATGGTATACAAACAAACCTTCGATTCAATAATGAAAACGTTGGGATTTAAATTCAAAAAAAAGAAACGAAGTCAGGTCGGCTGTTGGGATGTGGTGGGGGGTGGGGTATTGGGGTGGGGGGAGATGTTGGGCTTAAGGGGGAGATGGCGCGGCGCCGGAGAGGGAGGGGGAGGGGTAATCTCCTAGGTGATGAAACAAGTACACCCAGTGCAAATCTTGAAGAAACAAGATGTTCTCTCTGGCCAGGGTGGTTCGTCGCGGTCCTGCTGCGTCGTTGGATTTGAAATATATCAGCTTCGGCTCATCTTCGTACTGTGCCTGGAATGTGTCGGCATAAATATTGATTCATAAAATATCAACCAAGACGCTTGAGAGGATCTCTTGTAAAAAAAGTTGGATTGCCTTTCATGTAAATTGATTTTCTCCCTATTAAAATATGTAATGATATATTAAAGTTGGACATTGTTATATCTTGGGCACTTATAAGAAATGTATTTTTTTTTCTGTATAGGAGGTATCTTTTTTTACTCTGAGGAACCTAAGATAAACGTCACTTGCGAATATGGGTAAGGAGAATTAACTGATAACATGATAATTGCTGTAGGAGAATTAACTGATAACATGATAATTGCTGTCGTCAACATAAAATCTTAATTACACATTTTTTCTGGAAAATCAGGTAAAATCATCAGGCTCTAAGTGAAGAGGATTTCATGCAAGTCAATATTTTGTATCTATTAAAATATAAAAATAATAAAAACATTTTTTTTTCGAAATATATAAAAATAATGTGTGTTGCATTGAAACTTTATGTTAGTTGTTCGTGCGAATGCAGGGCAATATATTGTATAGTAGCGTAGATTTAGTGATAAAAATGTTGTGGAAAGCAGGATTATGATAATCTTTAATGTAGGCTAATATAAAAATAATATATACTAAATATCTCAGGTTAATCCTATTTTTGCTGGAGAAACCTGTTCCTCAATTCTGTATACAGCACAGAATCATACATAACTTAACACTCCATGAAAATATCCTAAAGCATTTACCACTTACCGTACTTATAATTTTATTGTTGGTCGATTGTTGGAATTTTTAAAAGTTTTTTATCAATTTTCGATAATTATTGGCACTTATAATAATTTAGTTTGGAAGTGTTGATACCCTAATGAAGATAAATTTTTCTGATTCTTAAAATTTCATACCGCATAACTATTTCACATTACGTGATATTGTCCTTCTTTTAAGCGTTACGTTATCTTTAGAGAACGAGTCTAATAACTTATGTCAACGACTGCTTTGCAATTAAATTGCATGAAGTGCACTCTTTGTGCGTAAATGGGAAAACGCATTTAACAAATTTAAACAGTTACCATTGAAATATTACTAATTTGAAGTGTAAATAACAATAAACAAATAATCTCAGCTCGTGCGCATTGTAGGATAAATCCACGCATACCGTTAGAAAGGTATAGTCCTGTAGATGAGCAGAATCACATTCTAATTCACATCGTACTCCAGGGCTACGCCCCACAGGCTTTCAAAGTTCCAATAATAATCTTATGGAGAAAGGAGAATTGAATGAATCATTAGACAGCTGTTGTAAAAACAACTGCTACAAAATTAGGAAGAACAGATGTTTTAGTTCTAAAATGTTTTTAAACTTCTTGGGTCCAAATAAATTGAAATTTTGATCGAATTTCGATCAGGAGGCGATCTCTAGTTCAATTAAATATAAGTGACTGATTGTGTTTTTATAATAATTTGAGTTAAAAAAATGGTTTTAAATTAAAAATCAATGTTTTCTTTATTTTAACTTTGATTTAAGGTAAAATTGAAATAAAAATGTTAGACAGCTCTGCACTGGTATGTTTTGGAAGGTCAGACCGGGTCTGAAACTGCGGGTTGGGAGTGGAAACAATCATTTTCCTGTAAATTAAACGATTGTAACATTACTCAAGCCGGGTGGAGGCAGTAGGGGTGGAGGGGGGAGGGGCTGGCCTCTTTCTGAACGTTTAATAACGAAACCTCTCCCTAACAAGTCTTCCTGTCGCGACGAAATATTTTTGTGTTATATTAGATATTCCGTGGTTTTAAGGTTGTCCATAATGTCTCAAAAATTTATTCTCGACTAAAAGTTATGGGCAGTGTTTTCTTCCTAGAAATTTTGCGGTTTTTAATAAATTTTGGGAATTAAAAAACGCAGATTGATAAAAAAAAATGATTCCACTAGCCTATATATAAACCGTTTCGTGTACATTTTAATAGATGGAAATTGAAATTATTTTGCATGAGTTATAAAAGAGGGGCTATTGCCATTAAACACATAATACTTAACTAATTCACTTTTCATTTTTCAAAATTTTTATCATTTTGTATTCCAAAGAGTAGTTTGAAAACTAAACATAATAATAATAATAATACTTTATTGCACAACAATAAATTGCATTGCAAATATACATAATTTATAATTATTAACTTATAATAAGTAATCTATTTTATTTAATCTTCATCATACTTTTTTCTTTTTCTATCTTTAAATCAATTTAATTTGTTTCTTGAAAATCCTTATATCTTTTTGATTTTTCAAGTTTTCTGGTAATTTATTATAAAATTTAATTCCTTGGTATTGTAAATGACTTTGGAATAATTTTGTATTGTGTTGAGGAATTTCTAGATGAGATTAGTAGTGGGGAATGGGGGCTTCTGGGCCAGTTCAAGGTCACCCGAGCGATGACGTCATCGATGACGTCATCGAGGTCAATGACCTCATCGATGACGTCATCGATTGCATCATTGATGACGTCATCACCAATGACGTCACATCCATGACGTCACACCCATGACGTCACAGAAATGACGTGCTGATGACGTCATCACCCCTTACGTCACCAAGATGACGTCATCGATGTCACAAAAGGTCAAGGTCACGCTGAAACCTAAAAGTTTTCGGCACTTTTGCTGTTTCTCGCACTACGCTCCGAGTTTCAGTCACAGTTACCATGACCTTGACGACTTGGAGCGAATTTGCGATGAGAAACAGCAAAAGTGCCGAGGAAATTTGAAGTTTGCAACGTTACTCTGCCTAAACCGTCATGTGACACCGCTCGTGTGACCTCGAACTGGCCCAGAAGCCCCCATTCGACCATTACTGCAACCGCGATGCGCACCCTACGACAGACACCGAGCGACTGACTGTCCGGCCCCGCGCACTCTAGGTATATGGGAAGTGGTGGGGGAAATTGTGATGACCTTGGGAAACTTGAAAATGTCAAGCCGGGTAGCACCGTTTCGGTGCTACCTTAAAGTTACATGCTAAAGTGTGATGACCTTGAGTAAAAACATAGAAATACTACAAGTTGATACCGTCCCAGAGTTAAAGTGTGGTGACATTGAGTCAAAACACTGAAATACTATAAGTTGAAATCATCCCAGAGTTAAAGTGTGATGACCTTGAGTGAAAACACAGAAATACTACAAGTCAATCCCGCCCCAGAGTTAAAGTGTGACGACCTTGAGTTAAAACACTGAAATTCTATAAGTCGAAATCATCCCAGAGTTAAAGTGTGATGACCTTGAGTCAAAACACAGAAATAGTACAAGTTGATACCGTCCCAGAGTTAAAGTGTGGTGACATTGAGTCAAAACACTGAAATACTATAAGTTGAAATCATCCCAGAGTTAAAGTGTGGTGACCTTGAGTCAAAACACAGAAATACTACAAGTCAATCCCGCCCCAGAGTTAAAGTGTGACGACCTTGAGTTAAAACACTGAAATGCTATAAGTCGAAATCATCCCAGAGTTAAAGTGTGATGACCTTGAGTCAAAACACAGAAATAGTACAAGTCCATATCGTCCCAGAGTTAAAGTGTATTGACCTAGATTCAAAACTTGTAAAAATACTTACATATAGAGAGTTAGAGAACAGCGAAACGCACCGCATGGAAGCTGGAGACATACTGGCGGAGCGGTGTTGTGCAGCCTAGGGACTCAGTTGTGGTGGGGGTATAGCCAACACTTAGAGTAGAAGTGTTGTGGGTGACCTTGACCCACTTACCCCCCCCCACCACCTCCCCCCCCACCCCCTCCCCCCCACCCCCTCCCCCACCCCCTCCCCCACCCCCTCCCCCACCCCCTCCCCCACCCCCTCCCCCACCCCCTCCCCCACCCTTTCCCCCCCCCGAACTTTTTTTCGGAAAAATTTTTGACCTTGACCAAAAAGTTTTTTGCTCCGGACGAGAAGTGACCCCCCCCACCCCCTCCCCCACCCCCTTCCCCCCCCCGAACTTTTTTTCGGAAAAATTTTTGACCTTGACCAAAAAGTTTTTGCTCCGGACGAGAAGTGACCCCCCCCCTTCCCCCCCCCTCCCCCCCTCCCCCCCTCCCCCCCTCCCCCCCCTCCACCCCCCCCCCCGAACTTTTTTTTCAGAAAAATTTTTGACCTTGACCAAAAAGTTTTTTGCTCCGGACGAGAAGTGACCCCCCCCCACCCCCTCCCCCACCCCCTCCCCCCCCTCCCCCCCACCCCCTCTCCCACCCCTGATATCCTGGGCGTGGCAGCCCCGGTGGGGATATAAGGCGGCCCGGCCACAGCCGGCTTGCAGTCCGCTCCCGCGCGTTGAACGTGAACGATCGGGGCGGACCGCCATAGGCCTCACTAAACACTGAATGGCGCCTTCAGTGTTTAGCGAAGTCTACTCTAACTTTAAGACTTGTATTAGTTCTAAGATATTGCGCTTGCGTTTGGGTATTAGGAATTGTTTTATATGAGAGTGTTTTACTTGTACCCTATGTCTCCTGTGTGTCTTTTATTCTTTGTGTCTTGTTTGTCATATGTGTTAAATGTGTATGTGCTTGTTCCAGCATTGACTACGTTGAGCTCAATTGTGTGTTGTAAGTGTGTTATATTTTCCTAAAGTGAATACGCTTGTTTTAGCAATCCCCCTTGAGCTTTTGCAATGCTCAAAGTAAATTGTAAAGACAGGGAACGGGAGTAGGCCCCCGTGTAAAGTTACTTTTGTATAATTGTTAGGCTCCTCTCATGCATGCTTCAATGCGGCTGAGAAATAGGAGTTGGTCCGTTTGTACGCCTATATGGGGGTAATGAGCCGATGGCCTCTGCACTCGGACCGAGGACGTAAGCCACTAGGGTGTCCTCAGTTAGTTTCCCTTCTGGAAACTCAAAATTATGTAAATGAAACTTTGTTAGCTATTTGTGTTTTTTGTCCCCAAGGCCCCCGAACATTCGTGGTTCGCCATGGATGTACGGGGGCCGAAATTTTTTAATGTTCGTATGGCCTTGACCTAGTAAGAACTTATATACATTTACTGCATTGCTGAACTTAAATATTAAAGATAGGGAACGGGAGTAGGCCCCCGTGTAAAGCCATTTTTTATAATTGTTAGGCTCCTCTCATGCATGCTTCAATGCGGCTGAGAAATTGGAGTTGGTCCGTTTGTACGCTTATACGGGGGTAATGAGCCGATGGCCTCTGCACTCGGACCGGGGGCATAAGCCACTAGGGCTGTCCTCAACCTCTTTCAAAATTACGTAAATGACTTTTTGTTAGCTATTGGAAAAGTTATTTGTTAGCAATGCAGTAAATGCTTAAGTCTTGCGTGGTGAAGGTTAGACAACATTGGATGTTGCCTGTTGTCATAGTTGGGTCTCTTTGGAGGCTACAGCGATGACAACCCAAGTGCCCCACACCCCCATAGGGGGGGTGTGGGGCTTATTTTTTTAAAAGTTTCGCGTGACCTTGAACCAAATATTAAAGTTTTTCTTTGGATTTTAACTGGTAGGTATTACTAACACACAAGTCTGGAGTACCCCATAGTTGTATCTTTTCGGAGACTATAGCGATGGCAACATAAGAACGTCCATAATGTGTTTATTTTTTTAAATAACCCCCCCCCCTCCCCCACCCCCTATCTTTACGTGACCTTGACCCACATAAACTTGCTCAAAAAGACATCTTTGAAAAAACTTGTACAAAGTAGTAGAATTAGACCAAACATTATTGGTTTATCAAGCCTGTTGAGAAATATATTGAAAATGGGTGTTTAAAAGCTAAATGTACTAAATAATTGATAAACCGGATGTATATGGCGTCACCTTCCCCCACCCCTCAACCTCGGGTATAAAGGGACCCGGTTGAGCGCGCTGCTCATTATTGCTTGGACATTCACCGAGTGCACACTCAAAGCCAAACTGTAAAAAATGGCTCTTTGCGATATTTGTGGTGAGTTTTTCCAAGATGAAGATATCTTTGTTTTACACCGAGAATTGCATCATGAAGAGGACAGAAAAGAAGAGATTGTTGTAAGTGAAGAAGACTTGGATGCGTTTGATCGGTTATTGGAAAACTACCAGAAGCAGATGGACGACTGTGATAGCTATCTACAGTTACACCGAGAATTGCATCGTGAAGAGGACAGAAAAGAAGAGATTGTAGTAAGTGAAGAAGACTTGGATGCGATTGATCGGTTTTTGGAAAAACCCCAGAAGCAGAAGGAGGACTGGGCTAGCTATCTACAGCTAATGCAGAGAAGAAGACCAAGTGTTATTCAATTTGCCGGAGCTGGACCATCTACAGCTGGAGGATTTATTCAAGAAGAGGAAATGGAAGATGTAAAACAACCGCGTACCCAAGAAGAGGATATGGAAGAAGAGGATACAGAAGAAGTGGAAGATATAAGACAACTGCGCACCACAGCCTTGCCAGGACCAGTTGTAACTCATTTCAAAATTAATAATGTGCAATTGGAATTGGAAAACTTTATAACCCAAGCTAAAAATCTAGTTGTAAAAACATTGATGGAAGAATTGGCAAGATTGAACTTTATTAAATTTGGATTGGTGTTGGAGGCTATGTTTACTAATACCGATGGTGAAAACTCACCGAGAGCATTCATTGTTAAAAACCGAACCCTTACGACCACATCTGATATCAACGAAATTCTAGAAGAATGTTTGAATGAACTGCTAATGAAACTCCAAGAACACGAAGGAAGAGGATCTGGCTGGACGCTATCATCGATTGAAGGTATGGATGTGAGGGTTCACAAGCATGGATATGGTATGAGAGGTAGCAGCTTTATCCCTCTACCAAAGGTGATCCAAGATACTAAATCATGTATCAATGTGAAAAATGAGGATAATGAATGTTTCCGGTATGCAATGTTAGCAAAATATGTGGAAGACCATCCCTGTAGACCTAGCGTAGCATACGAAACTGTTCAACACCGCTATAACTTCCAAGGTATGTCGTATCCTGTTAGTCTTAATGATGTTGCTAAATTCGAAAGAAAAAACCCAGGAGTTTCAGTTAATGTGTTTGGTTTAGACGAATCAAATAATGTATACCCGTTACGAGTTACAAAGACTGAACGTCAAAATCATACAGATTTGCTGCTATTGACCAAAGGTGAAATATCACATTATGTTTACATCAAGAACTTTGAAACTTTGGTTGGACGACAAGTGACTAAAAAGAAAATTAGAGTAACAGTGTGTAAGAGATGCTTTTGTTTCACAAATAAAGACTTGAGACGTGGAGGATCGGAGTGGTTGATGGAACATCAAAGACTTTGTAATGACAACTATGAAGTGAAGATTAGTCTGCCACCGCCATCTCGAGCTTTCATCCAATTCAACAAAACAGTTCACCAATATCGGATTCCAGTAGCCGTCTACGCAGATTTCGAATCCACGTTAGTACCACAGGAGCTTCCGAATGGTGAGGTGACTAGAAGAACCAAATATCAATTGCATCAACCTAACAATTTTTGCTTATTGGTGAAATCCACTTTGCCTGAAGAACAGTTGCAAGACTATGGGTTAACATCCACTCCAATACTCTACCGTGGGGAAAAAGCCGCTAAGTATTTTGTAGACCAGTTGTATGATATTGCTGAAAAGGTGCAACGCTTATTCGGTAATGTTTTACCTATGGAACCTTTGAACCAAAATCAACAAGAAGAATACAATTCAGCAACAAGATGTTATTTATGCAAGAAGAGTTTCAGTGAAGAAAATCAAAAAGTAAGAGATCACGATCACCTGACAGGGTTATACAGAGGAGCTGCTTGTAATTCATGCAATATAAATTACAAACTACCAAACTTTATCCCTGTCGTGTTACACAATCTTAGCGGCTATGACTCCCACTTCATTATCCCAGAGTTAGGACGGGATGATGGAAAAATTGAAGTATTAGCTGAAACATTAGAGAAGTACATCAGTTTCTCAAAAACAGTAGGTAAAATTAAACTTCGCTTCGTAGACTCTTATAGATTTATGTCATCTAGTTTGAGCAAATTGTCTGAGAACCTAAGAAGAGAAGACTTAAAAGAAACCAGCAAAATTGTACCTGAAGATAAATTGGACTTAGTAATGCGTAAAGGAGTGTTCCCCTATGATTACATAACTTCTGCAGAAAAATTTGAAGAAACCAGTCTGCCACCGATTGAAGCCTTCAATAGCAAGTTAAATGAAAGTGCAATCACCGTTGAAGACTACAATCATGCGTGTAATGTTTGGAACCAACTTAACATTCAAACCTTAGGGGAATATTCTGACTTTTACATAAAATTGGACGTAACTCTGCTGTGCGATGTGATGGAAGAATTTCGAAACACCTGCTTCTCCGCCTATGGACTGGACCCTCTGCACTCGTACACATCTCCAGGATTAGCATGGCAAGCTATGCTGAAGTCAACCAACTGTCGATTGGAACTTCTAACAGATATTGATATGGTGCTCATGATAGAATCTGGTGTACGAGGTGGTTTGACACAAGCTGTAACACGTCATGTCAAAGCTAACAACAAGTACATCCCAGGATTCGACGAGGGACAACCATCACTCTACCTTGGCTACTTTGATGCAAACAACCTTTATGGTTGGGCAATGTCAAATCCGCTTCCTTACGCTGACTTCAAATGGATCGACCCGGCCACCATCGGCAACATCTCACAGATCCCAAAAAATGGTCAAAAAGGTTATATTTTGGACTGTGATTTTGAATATCCAGAGCACCTTCATGATCATCACTACGACTTGCCTCTCTTAGCCAAGACTGAAGTTTCACCAACAGGAAGATGGCCAAAATTGATGATGACCTTGGAGAATAAAGATCGGTATGTGGCTCACTACTGGGTAGTTCAACAAGCTCTTGAATTGGGTCTACGTTTAGTAAGAATTCATAGAGCAATTGAATTCACCCAGTCTTGTTGGTTGAAACCATATATTGATTCCAACACTACAAGAAGAGCAGCAGCAACATCAGCATTTGAAAAGGACTTTTACAAATTGATGAACAACGCCATCTTTGGGAAGACCTTAGAAAACAAAAGAAAACACAAGATTGTAAAATTAGTAAGTGATCCTAGGAAATTGGAAAAATTAGTGCAAAAACCAAATTTTGGAACATCCATGATTATAAACGAAGATCTAGTCGCCGTTAGTATGAAGAAAACAACAATAGTGATGGATCGTCCGTTATACATTGGAATGTCGATTTTGGATATAAGTAAAACTCTGATGTATGATTTCCATTACAACAAAATGGTTAAACACTACGGAAGAGACAACATTGGAGTTGCATACATGGATACCGACGCATTCATCTACTGGATAAAGACTTTGGACATGTATGAAGATCTAAGGAGTTTCCCATACAAAGACGACTTTGACTTCTCTGACTATCCAAAGAACCATCCAAATTATAATGAAAAGAATAAAAAAGTAATTGGAAAATTTAAAGATGAAGCAAATGGAATGCCTTTGGAGGAAATAGTTGCGCTGATGTCCAAATTATATTCCTTCAAGATGTATATGGAAAATGACATACCGACAGTGAAGAAAGCTAAAGGAGTCAAAACATCATACTTAAAGAAACATGTGACATTTGACCATTACAAGACCTGCTTGTTTGAAGATTCTACAATGTCTGCAACGTTCAACACTATCAGAAGCTTTAAACATGAGGTCTACAGTGTCACTGAAGTTAAAAGAGCACTATCAGCTCAAGATGATAAAAGGCATATTATGCCGGATAAAATCCATACTCTTCCTTTCGGCCACTACTCTCTAAACCCTATCAACTAGTAACCTATTCTTCGTCCTTATACAACTTCGACCTTATTCCTTTCTCCTTCCGTAAAAAAATGGGGAACACGGCAAGTCCAACGCCGTGTTCCCCATTTTTTTACACAAGTTTGGATGACCTTGACCTATATAAATCATGTGAATATTTAAGACAACATTCATTGTGATTATACATGTGATACATGAAACATTCAAACCTGCAATATGAAGAACTTGAAGCAAGAAATTGTCAACGAGCTTCATAAACCTGCAAGAAGAAAGTTTCCGCGAAGAAATACAGTGATAAAAGGAATAAATGATTTATATCAAGCGGATTTAATCGAAATGATTCCTTACAGTAAACAAAATAGAGGATTTAAATACATATTGACTATTATTAATTGTTTTTCAAAAATGGCAGATGCTTTACCACTAAAAGATAAAAGTGGCAAAAGTGTTACAAAAGCAATGGAAACAGCTATACAAAGAGACAAACATACTATAAAACATTTACAAACTGATGATGGAAAAGAATATTTTAATAAGGAATTTGCAAATTTAATGAAAAAACATAACATTAACCATTACTCAACTAATTCAGAGGTAAAAGCATCAATAATTGAAAGATTTAACAGAACTTTAAAAGGTGCCATGTATAAGATGTTTTCCAACAGAGGATCACACGTATGGATTGATATGTTACCAAAACTTATAAGCGATTACAATAACAAGTTTCATAGAACTATCGGTATGAAACCAAGCCAAGTGACTAATAAAAATGAAAAACTTGTATTAAAACGTATAAAAATGAATACTAAACCAAAAATTGAAAAACTGAAGCCTAAAAGGTTTAATGTTGGTGATAAAGTGCGAATAAGCAAATACAAAGGTGTATTTAGTAAAAGATATCTTCCAAACTGGACAAATGAGGTATTTACCGTATTTAAGGTGCAACCTACAATACCAGAAACTTACATTTTAAAAGATAATAAAGGACAATTGCTTGAAGGAGGGTTTTATGGACATGAAATGTTAAAATCAACAGTAGGTGATGTATATTTAGTTGAAAAGGTGTTGCAACGAAAAAAGGATAAGGTTAAAGTACGATGGTCAGAATTCAATAGTGGGAAACATGGCAATTTGTTACCAAACACGGTTCGTTGTCTAGTTACCGGTCCTTCCAATTGTGGAAAAACAAATGTAGTATTCAATTTGATTACAAACCCTAAAGGCTTACGTTTTAATAATTTATATGTATTTTCAAAGTCACTACAACAACCAAAATATCAGTTATTGGAACAAATACTCAATAATGTGCCTGAAGTTAAATATTTTAGATTTAACGCAAGCGAGAGTGTCATGCAACCGCAAGAGGCTACACCATTCTCAGTATTCATATTTGACGATGTATCTTGTGAAAATCAAAATACAATAAGGAATTACTTCGCCATGGGTCGACATAACAACATAGATAGCATTTATATTGGTCAAACTTACAGCAAAATACCGAAACAGCTCATTAGAGACAATGCAAACATGTTAATTGTATTTAAACAGGATGAAACCAACCTAAAACACATATATTATGACCATGTAAGTGCGGATATGCCATTTGAAATCACATCTCATAAAAATGCGGTACTCCCTAGAATACTATTCAGTTGCACCATGAGTGTCGACAAGTTCGGACGTTACTCCTCGGATGGATTATATTATGCGAATAGTTTAAAAAGAAGTGCTGGTTTACCACAAACACGTGATGGAGATTATGATATGAGTAATAAAAGGTTAAAAAACATAAAAGATCCTACGGATGAAAACGATGCAATAAATTTAAAAATATTAAAGGAAAGGATATCACCAACATTAAGACTACAAAATAACACATATGACGCAGAAGATCATAGAATTATCAACGTTGGTAAACCAAACCAAAACGGTGATGCAATAAACAAAGGTTATTTGTCATCTGAATTAAAAAATACGTTAAAGTTCAATGGGAAAACGTATAGTGCTAACAATAAACGTATATCCAACGTAGATGACCCAAAAGATGCAAAAGACAGCGTAAATAGACGCTATTTACATTCCTTGATACCTGAAAAGACAAAAGATGGATTTTCTTTTTATAAATTTGTTATTAACGATATAGGTTATCCAAAAAATGAAAATGATGCCGTAAATCTCAAATATATAAAAGATCATTGTGTCATACATGATGTGGGAGTTATCGATTGTCTTGGCAATTGTTTGGCGAATGTAAAAGATGGTTCAGCACCATCTGATGGTGCAACAGTGGGTCAAATGAAAGAGACTTTAAAACAAGAAACAACTGGATTTGCAAAACGAGATGAAGTATTATCAAAGCAAGGGGATGACTTTATTCAAGGTAATGAAAAATTTCATTTATTGACATACAAAAACGCTTATTGGGATTGCATGTATGGAAGGTTATCAAATGTGTCATGGGGTCATGCAGATAGAGACGCGGCTGCCTTAGGACAAACAGTACATCTAGATCCAAATAATTACCATGCGTTTTTTATATGTAGTAATAAAAAACTAACAAACATGGCGCAAGGAAGAGAAGCAAATGATGCTGCAACTGTAGGACAGGCTATCACATTATCACAAATGGATAGCAAAGTGTATACTTGTAATAATAAACGTATAACAGACCTTAAAGACCCTGAACATGTGGATAATGCCGTCACTGTTAATTTTCTTATTAAAGTTTTAGGAAATGCATTATTTGATATATACAATCTTATTGGAACCCGTACACATGGTAATTGGGTGTCTGAATCCGAGAGAGGTAATTGGATTAAACGGGAAATATTTAATAAATATTTTATTAACCCTAATACGCAAAAGTTTAGATCATCAGATTGGGGTGATATTGATATTTAATTAAATAACCCAATAAATGACTTCATTTATGTGCAACCCGTCATAGAGGTAACACATAGGTTACGCTTTTCGAATATAAAAGACAATCATGACATTTCATTACACCAGTCCATATCGAGACACTATACGGAAAGGAGGCAGTATCACGTCCACAGCGGTTTCTCTGTTAAGTAAAGCTTTAAATCGTATTCCAGTAGGATCTATCGTAAATAGAGCAATAGACGCTTTACCATACGAATTTCACATACCGGGAGGTTATCAATATTGCGGACCAGGAACTAAATTGCAAAAACGACTGGAAAGAGGTGATCCAGGCATAAATAAGTTAGATCAGGCTTGTAAAGAACACGATATCGCATATTCCACATTTACCGATTCAAAAAATAGGTCAATCGCTGATAAAAAGCTAGCAAATATAGCTTGGCAACGAGTTAAGTCTAGTGACGCCAGTATTACGGAAAAAGCAGCAGCTTTAGCGGTAACAGCAGGTATGAAGGCTAAAACAGCGGTAGGAGGTGGAAAAAGGAGGGGTAGGAATAAAAAAGGATCAACCATGAAGAAACATGGTGGTAATATTAGACTAAAAAGACGTTCTACGAAGAAAAATAATAAAAAACCGACTATATGGTCAATGGTAAAAAACGGGGCAGGTCTATACCTAAGACCGTATCGTGCATATTAAATAAAAGAAATCAATTAGTTATACCACATAAAGCGTTGACCAATGTTGAATTATTTAGATATATTTCCTGTTTGAAAATACCATTTTTTCGCGGAGTATTCATGAAGGACAGTTTACCAAAGAAAATATGGAAAAATGAGACTGGAATCGTAAATTTGGATAATACTGAAGGGCCCGGCACCCATTGGGTGTGTTATAAGAAACTGAACAGCAATGTATATTATTTTGACAGTTTCGGTAACCTGCCACCACCAAAAGAACTTCAAAATTACTTTAAATCTGCTAAAAACATATATTATAACTATAAAAGAGAACAACCTGATAATACTTCAATATGCGGCCATTTATGTTTGGAATTTCTAGCTAAAAGTATCAGTCACTATTGAGATGTCTTCCTATACGGTATCATTAACAGGAAAATCGTCAACTTTACGAAGTATCCTTTTTCCAGCGTTACGCTTGCAAAAAGGAAGATTTTGGGAGGCGGCACTATTAGATTTTACTACTTACAACTCTATTCCCAATGTTACGGAAGGTAAAAATAACGTATTGCATTATTATAAGGGAAAAGATGCCAGTGGGAAGTTTACAGACTTACAAGAGTGCAGGTTACCCACAGGTTATTATGAAATTGATCATATAAATGAATTTTTGCAAACTAAAATGGGAAAAGACAATATAACATTAAAAGGTAATAATAATACGATGAAAGCTGAAATTACTTCCAAATATTATATAGATTTTACTCAACCAAACTCAATTGGTGATTTATTGGGATTTTCCAAAGATGAGCCAATTTTAGGACCAGATGTAACACATTCCGGTAAAAAAACAGTAACAATATTAAAAGTCAATAGTATAGACATAACTTGTAACATTATACAAGGAGCTTACAGGGATGGGGCTAACACCCATATCATACATACTTTTTACCCAAGTGTACCACCTGGATTTAAAATTGTTGAAAAGCCACAAAACCTGGTATATCTACCGTTGAACACCACTTTCATTTCAGACATCGTGTTGAGCGTATTGGATCAAGACGGTAACTTGGTAGACTTCAGAGAAGAGCCTATTACGGTTAGATTACATTTAAAATCGACACTTTAATACAAAATCATGGGTTTAACATTTAAAAGCGAACAACCTACGGGAAACCGCATTAGTAGCTCTTCAGCTGTGGAGGAGTTAACACGCGAGAACATTCGTTTCTTAGAGAGAATTGGATTAAAATTAACCGATTATGGATATACTGGATATAGCGCAGGGTCCAACATTCGACGAAACCCTATGGGAAAAAGAATATCACACCCACAACCCTTACACTTCATCGAAATTAAACAATAACGATGAAATTCGTATCCCCATACAAAATCAAGACATTTACACACTACCATGTGAAAGTTACTTGTATATTGAAGGACAAGTTACTAAAAAGGACGGTACTACTACTGGTACAACAGTTCCATTTATAAATAATCCTATGGCTTTCCTGTTTGATGAAATTAGATATGAAATATCAGGTGTAACAGTTGATTCTACTAAAAAAGTAGGTATTTCAACGACTTTAAAAGGACTAACATCTATAACACCCAATGAAACCAATTTACTTAAACCTGCCGGATGGGTATTACCTACAATTGACACGATCACTCCAAATTCAAATGGATATTTTGATTTTCATATTCCATTACGTTTGTTGCTTGGTTTTGCTGAAGTTATAGGAAAATAATATTAAACGTTAAACAAGAATTAGTTTTGTTGAGGTCTTCTAACGATAAAGACATTATTAAAGCTGCAGATAATACGACTGATGCAAACCTAGAATGGAAATTAAAATTAGACAAAATTGTATGGAGAGTTCCACATGTTAAATTAGCTGACGAGCATAGAATGCTACTTTTAAGAAAATTAAAAGCCGATCGTGATATTGTTATTCCATTTAGGAGTTGGGAATTCCATGAGCATCCCAGTTTACCTACTACGGATCGACACACTTGGACTGTTAAAACATCAAATTATGTAGAACGAGCCAGGTATATTATATTTGGTTTACAAACAGGTAGAAGAGACGACATCACTAAACATGCAGGACAATTTGATCATTGTGACTTGAAAAATATTAAAGTTTATTTAAATTCACAATTCTTTCCATACGACAATTTAAATGTGTCATTCACTAAGAAGAAATACAGTATATTGTACGATATGTACGCGAGATTCCAAAGTTCATATTACGGTAAAACAAATACACCTTTATTATCACCTGACAAATATTTCGATGCCTACCCAATAGTTGTAATCGATTGTTCTAAACAAAATGAATCAGTAAAGTCATCAAGTGTGGATATAAAAATAGAAATGGAATTCAACGATGCTATACCGGCTAATACAACTGCATACTGTTTAATTCTACATGATAAAATCGTAACATACACACTTTTAACTGGAATTGTTAAAAATGTATTGTAAGAACCGGTTTTGTTTCATTCCGCGAGTATAAAAGCAGAGCGTACAGACCGCTCCTCATCAGTTTGTTGCCTACTGTTGTATGGGTAGCATCGTATTCAATATGGCTTCTCCTAGTGGTACACCTGAAAATGTGGTAGATATTGAGAAGGAGATATCTGAGTTTTTAGATCCTCAAGGTCACCAGGAAGGAGGTGAACAAAACGTTTGCGGAAAACTTCACGCCAGTAATAATGTTGAAGAAAAAGGTAAAAGAAGAAAGACTATACAAAAGAGAAAAAGGGATATTGAAGATAATATTTCTCCAAACATATTGAGTGAGGTATTCTTGCGAATATTTTATCCAATTTCATCCAGTTTGGACAAAAGTGTTTTAATTGGTGTTATGAAATCGACGGATTATTCACCTACTGTAATTTTAACTCA
The DNA here is from genome assembly GCA_030545055.2 of Neoaliturus tenellus. Taxonomy (NCBI): domain Eukaryota; kingdom Metazoa; phylum Arthropoda; class Insecta; order Hemiptera; family Cicadellidae; genus Neoaliturus; species Neoaliturus tenellus. Next base: position 87,674,583 of record CM061533.1, on the reverse strand, counting down.
TGGGCCCAAAATGATTTTGTTTACGGACACTGCTTGGGAATCGTTTATGAAACACTTGCATCTGCTAGAATGCTATTTAAGTAGTAACATGTTTGGAAGAAAGACAAGAGTAGGCCTTTTGGATTCAAATGTGGAAATCGATATTGTTAAACATCGTGGTGATCATCAGTTGCGGTTTAGAGACACAACAAGACATGATAACAAGATTCAACTTAATCGAGAAGAGTTTTTTATTCTAACTTGTGCAACTGAACCAATAACAAGATACTTGAGACAACTGGTGTTTTCAAGTTCGATTATTAAAGATTATCTGGAAGACACTTTGGACAAACAACCGGACACACCTATATTGTATGGGCCTGTGGATACTTCTATATTCAATAGGGTTCCTCATGAAGTACAAATGTGGAGACAATTGGAAAAGTACGCTCAACTACATAAGAAATCAGTAAAACGTGAAGAAGAGGAAGAAGAAGGAGGAGAAGAATCAAGTGTTAGTGATGAAAATGAAAACAAGGAAAATGTAAAGATGGAAACCTAAATGACAATCAACTACACAGCAATGGTTAATTTTTAAAACAATATCAAACACTTTGTGGGGTTAGGCCTACCGGGGACGGTGCCCACGTTAAATATACACCAACGCGCCAACAACTGTACGGCCAGGTATAAAAGTCGTACCTACCGTGGTGTGGAAATCAGTTGACCTTTGGACTTCGTCATGAGCAGACGAGTGATCTTCGCAATGGACAAGGAAGAAGAAAAGTAAAGTCCAAACCTGGTATAATTGAGTTCCAAGCGTTTCGGGGTAATGATGATAGGTTTATCATAAAAGAACTTGTGTTTTTCGACATCAATACAAGTGTTCCATATACATTTTTGTTCAAACCACCATGTTCTTATTCATCATTAACTAGCAAAGCCGCTACTACCAACAGGTGGATTTCAAAATATTTCCATCATATCGATTAGTATGATGGTTTTGCAAGTTACACGGACTTGTATCACATCATGCATCAGTTTTCAAACAGGTTTACCGATATTTACACAAAAGGACTGGAAAAGAAGAGATGGATCGAAGAATTTACTCATGTTCCGGTTAATGATGTGGAATTGGATAAAAATTACAAGTATACGATGGAAAATGTTTGTATTTGTACTAAAAGTCCAGAACATGAAAAAGATAGACATTGCGCTTTAAAAAACGCCTATAAACTCGCATCTTACCTTCAAAGTGGGGAAATGGGGAGTAGTGGGGGTAACAGGGGTTATATAAGTGAGGAGCAGACCGGGACCTGGCATGAGTATTACTCGAGATTCCGAGACGACAACATCTCCCAGCAAGAAGACGAAGAAGACGATCTATAACTCGACCATGGCATCTCACCAGTTCCTGCAAACTTTGGTTGAGCAGTTCAATGCTCACTCCAAATCTACCATACTACCCGTCAAGAAGTGTTCCGAACTTAAAGACGAGAAGCACTACATTATCCACGCCATGAAGAAGATGGAGACTACAGTTGGAGAGGCCATCTGCTGCAGTCTTAGCGAGGCACCATTCACTCCGGGGGATGAGCCCAAGTTCCAAGTCTACCTGCCGAAACGGTTCGTCCATCTCCTCCAGAACGAGGATCTGCGCTCCATCCAACCCGGCTGTCTCTACCTGGTTTCCCACGGTTGCACGGGTAGCAATTCCACCGAGTTAACCATCCACATCGCCGACAAGCAGCAGTGTTAGGTTTAAGTTTTACTGTTGTACATATGTTATTGTAATGTTTTTATAAATAAATAAACCATAAAAGACAAAAAAATACAAAAGACAAAAAATGCAACATATCAATATGTGATGTTTGTCACATATTGATATGTTGCATTTTTTTTAAACTTCGCGGGTGACCTTGACCTTTGACCTTTGCATTTCACAGTTACCCCCACCACCACGCTACAAGTCAAACCTGCTTGAATGCAAACACCCCCACCACTTTTTCATATACCTCCAAGCGCTGTGCCTCATCTTCATTTCAACTCCAGCAACCAACCGAACAACATCATTATGTCTCTGAACGTAAGCTGTGCCAGCTATGAGGAGGTGGCGATCAAAACGCAACAGGAGCTGAACGACTTGTACAAGGAGTTGCAGCTGATGGTGGCACGAGGCTACCGTATAAACGTGCAAGTCTACGCTTGCAATATACGGAATCTTCGGCAGCCGAAGGAAGAGCCTGGACATTCCTCTTCAACGACTGCTTCCTCACCGGCGTCGATGAAGACCGAGCCAGACAACTTGGATTACTTCAGCTGACTAGCAGTTGTCTTCCTTGTCCTTACAATTGTAGAATATGTTTATTTCTTCATTATATTAAAGAAGTAAAAGAGCAAAACCACCTATCTTGTTACTGACATATATGCTCAGTAACAAGATAGGATTTTTTAAAACACAATTTGAATGACCTTGAAACTTCCCCCTCCACTGATTCGCTACCCCCACCACTTCACTGTTGATATACATGAGACAACACAATTAGATACCTCATTCCTTCTTCAACAGCCAAACCTACAACATCGACAATGGCTAACCTACCAACAGATGAAAGATGTCCTCACGCATGCTGTGACTTCGTACACAAGTTAGAGAAGAGGATGCAAGAGAGGGCGATAAGAAGAAAGCAGATCCACTCAGAAAATATCATGATAGTAAACGGCTATCTTTTGTTGCTCGGCCTTATTATGGTTGTACTGTTCATACTATACGGCATAGTTACATGTGTCGGCAAGGTTGCAGAAGAAAACGTCCGCCACCATCAGTTGGAAAATTTCAATGTTACTTTCTAGGTTTTCTTTTTTTTTAAAACTCCGTTTGGATGACCTTGAAACTTCCCCCACTACTTCACCACGCCCCCACTACTTCACCATGTTCCTGCATGGGTCTCACATCAAGCGTCATTCCTTGTTCGGCAGGCAACCATGGCTGACAACACCATCACCCAGGCTGACTCCACTATTGATGTTGGAACAAGTACGGGTTGGACACTGTCGATCGACAGTGTGCACTATTTAGAAACAGTTTGTCAAAGAATGAAAGAAATACTCCGGGACAACCCTGGGATCATAATACAAATGAATTTCAACTATGATTGGTCGCAAGTTACATTGCGGCAGGAGGACAACAACGGTCAGCACTCACCGCAATACTCACCAATGTCACCGATTTACCCATACAGTGAATCTGATGCGGATGAAGATGTAGGAGACAACGACGAGGTTGATGGGGAGTGACCTTCATTCCTTTTTTAAAACTCAATTTGGGTGACCTTGAACTTTCCCCCTCCACTCCTTCCTTTTTTAAAACCCAATTTGAATGACCTTGAAATTTCCCCCTCTACTTTTCGATAATGTTACAATTGACTGCAGCTCACCTCATTCCTTGCTTAGCTACCATGGCGGACAGGACTCTTTCTCAAGTTGACTCCACTACGGACGAAGCATTTCCCTTGCAATGGACAGTTCATTTACAAGATGAAACAGAAGTGGAAGTCTTGTATCAAAAGTTACTCTATGTATTCAACGGGAACCCTGGACCTCTTGAATGTAGAATGGATTTGAATTTTGATGCAACCAGGGTCGGCACAGAACCTTCAACTTCAAGCCAGCCTCAGCAACGAGATTTTACACATTTATACACTCCAATATCACCGGAAGATGTAACTGTCTGCGAGGCTGACTCAACTACACGTTATGTTCAGCCAAAGCCTTGGGTGTTGATTATTAACAATGTGTACGAAGTGCAATTGGTATGTAATAGATTAAAGGAGTTGATGGTACAAGATCCCGGCCTGCGCTTTCAAATAGACATACATTTCATCTGGGGAGCACCTGCGCGGGGCTCTTCTTCTGACAGCTCTCCAAGTACAACGGACGACGAGGAGGAGGACGACTAGTCATCTTTTTTTAAAACTCCGTCTGAATGACCTTGACCTTTCCCCTCCAATGAGTTTATTTAAGGTACACTCTCACTGACTACAGCATCATTTCATTGCGCACCTTCACCGCAGCAACATGGAAAGTCAACTCAACTACTGTTGCGAACAGAAATGTTTTTCATGGTCGAATGACATTGATGTGGTGGATGGCTTGGCTTGTAGAACATGTGAAGCTTTTGGTCAGTGCATGTGTAAGTGCAAGTCTTGGAAGAAGCCGAAACCGAAGTTGAAGACATTCCATGTGTACAAATGAGAGGGCATAAGTACACTTGTTGCCCTGAAAGTTGCATTGAATTTAAACTAAAACAGCTAACTGGCTGCAAATTGTGCAACAATCATTTTGCAGGTTTTTGCAAACATTATTTAGGAGCGTGTCAATACAGATCAACTTGGCATACCGAAGCACTCACTATCAATGAAATCGCTATAGACTCACAAGAGTAGTCTTTCTACTCTTTGACTTTTTTAAAACTCCGTTTGAATGACCTTGAACTTTCCCCCACCACTTCCCCATATATCTAGAGTACGCAGGGCCTGGAGGTCAGTCGCTCGGCGGCTGTCGTAGGGTGCACATCCGTGTTGTGCAGTCTGCTGTGCAGTTTTGATTTTAACCAGTTCAAGGTCACCACACTTGAACTCTGGCGAAAACGTCAAGCTGTTAAACACAATCCTAAGCCCCAGGTTCACAGTCAACCTCAAGGTCATCACACTTTAACATGTAAATTTAAGGTAGCACCGAAACGGTGCTACCTGGCTTGACATTTTCAAGTTTCCCGAGGTCTTCGCAGTTCCCCCCACCACTTCCCATATACCTAGAGTGCGCGGGGCCGGACAGTCAGTCGCTCGGTGTCTGTCGTAGGGTGCGCATCGCGGTTGCATTAATGGTCGAATGGGGGCTTCTGGGCCAGTTCGAGGTCACACGAGCGGTGTCACATGACGGTTTAGGCAGAGTAACGTTGCAAACTTCAAATTTCCTCGGCACTTTTGCTGTTTCTCATCGCAAATTCGCTCCAAGTCGTCAAGGTCATGGTAACTGTGACTGAAACTCGGAGCGTAGTGCGAGAAACAGCAAAAGTGCCGAAAAATTTTAGGTTTCAGCGTGACCTTGACCTTTTGTGACATCGATGACGTCATCTTGGTGACGTAAGGGGTGATGACGTCATCAGCACGTCATTTCTGTGACGTCATGGGTGTGACGTCATGGATGTGACGTCATTGGTGATGACGTCATCAATGATGCAATCGATGACGTCATCGATGAGGTCATTGACCTCGATGACGTCATCGATGACGTCATCGCTCGGGTGACCTTGAACTGGCCCAGAAGCCCCCATTCCCCACTACAGAGATTTATTACGTAATTTTGTATTTTTACTTACTTCAAAATATTTCAAATTATTTTTCACAAACAGTAATGATTCATATATGTATAATGAGGGAAAAGTCATAATTTTATTTATCTTGAATAGATCTTTGCATGGATAGTATTTTGACTTTTTAAAGATGGTCCTAATTGCTAATTTTTGTAAAATAAATACTTGGTTACTTCTTGATGTTGCATATCCCCATATATTTATTCCATATTTCATTTGTGAGTAAAAAAGTCCATAATACGCAGACAACATTAATTGGGTATCACAAAATTTAGATAATCGTCTTAGAAGAAAAATTGATGTGCTTAGCTTTTTGCAGAGGTTGTTAATATGTATATTAAAATTAAGATTTGCGTCAATTGTTAAACCTAAAAATTTGACGTGTTTTTCACCTTCAATTATGTTTCCATACATTTCTAATGTAATACTGTGACCTTTTCGATTTCTTATATGTTTAAAATCTATAAATTGTGTTTTTTTTTTTAATTTATCTTCAACCCATTCATATTGCACCATTGTATAAGAGAGTTAGCTTCAATGAATGCATCAACTTCTAAATTTTCTTTTTTTAAATTGGACATAAATAAAGTAGTGTCGTCAGCGAAGAGAACAATATCTGAATTTCTTGGACATTCGTTAATGTTATTTATACAGTAAAAAAGAATTGGGCCTAAAACCGATCCTTGTGGCACTCCTGTCATACATTCTAACTCCTCCGAGCTTTCATATCGCAAACATTTGTTGTTATCAATATATGGAATCTGTACAGCTTGAGTTCGTTTTTCTAAATAAGATTTAAACCATTTATGACTAATACCGCGTATCCCAATAGCTTGCAATTTATCTAATAACAATTGATGTGATACCATATCAAATGCTTTTTGTAAATCTATAAATATGGCTAAAGCATTTTCATTTTTATCAATGGCTTTTATTGCAGACGATACTAATTTATAGATTGCATTAATTGTATTTATGTTTTTTCGAAATCCAAATTGATTATCAGATAGTAAATTGTATTTTTCCAGGAAAGAATTTAAACGATCTAAAATGATTTTTTCAAACATTTTGCTGAAGGTTGAAAGGATAGATATTGGGCGGTAATTATTACATTCAAGTGGACTTTCTTTTTTATATATAGGTTTTACAAGAGATTTTTTCAGGTTAGAAGGGAATTCACCAGTTTGCATGGATTCATTTATAATACAAGTAAGTGGTGTGCATATCTCCTCAATGCATTCCTTGACAATGATTGAAGAAACTCCATCTATTCCAGCAGAATTCGATGATTTTAATGATCTTATTATTTCTTTAATTTCTTCAGTTGTAGACGGGTATAAGTAAATTGAATTATTACAACTTTGTTTACAATTATTATTCAATTTGTTACACGTATTAGTTTGATCACTATATGTATTTCCCACATTTACGAAATAATTGTTAAATAAATTTGCTACTTTGGTTTTGTTACTAATAATATTTCCAAGATTATCTTGCAGAGAGAATTCAGGTATGAGTTTCGTATTTTTTGTCAATTTATTTTCGTTGATAATTTTCCAGCAAGCTTTTGATTTATTCTTTGAATTTTCTATTCTTTTTCTTATATTTAAAGCTTTCGATTTATCCTTGTATAACCAAAGTTGGTCCTTTTTATCTATCAGATGTCGACTATTTTTTATATTTTATTTATATATTATAACACATTTGATATTTTACTACTAGTACAAGCAATATAAATGAATTGTATACAATAGAAAATATAAGAAACCTTGTGATGGGAGGTCGCTGTTCTCCCCGTTACAGTTGCAGCACCTGCGTGACGCACTTCGCTATCTGCCTTGCAGGAATCTATCCTCTGCGGTAACTGATCATCTCAACTCATCTAACCTACTCTAACAACACGAATACTAGGTATAATGGTTAAGGATCCGCCGTACCTGAGCCCGAACGACGTTACCGAATGTCACCTCGCGGCCCCGGCCGTAGCGCTAGGCGAGTTTTATCGCTGCAGAGGTTTACGGGAATCGTGTTTTAAAGCAAACCAATTAAGATAGAGATTGGATCTTAACTTGATCTAAAAGTAAAAAGACGAATCTCGTCTTCTCTGGTTTTAGAATTTTTAAATAACATTTCTAATTTCAGCTATAACTGTCTGAAATCAGCTGTTTTTCTCGATTTTAACCTTAAGTTTTTTTTATTAGTTTTGATGAAATAATTACCAAAGTGTAACAAAAGAAATTTTTCATCATACCATTGCGATAAACGTTGTTTTCGGAACGCTCAGCTGTGATCGAAACTAGTTGATTCCCGGTGGGTTGGATAAACTTGTTGGTAAACAAAGTTTTCGGGACTAGTCCTCGAAACAGTGGTTTTCGGGACTAGGCCGGAAAAAAACTTCCAATGTTTGACACCACTAGCGCTGCTATTCTGCTTACAGTAACTTAAACCTCGTTGACTCCAATATATAAATGTCAAACAGCTGATTGTTTAGTTGTAAATAGTTCAAATACAAGATAAACAAATAACAACGTAAGAGGGGGTATATAGGTTAAAATTTATATAATATATTTCGTCACTAGTCCGGAAAGTGGTCGTTATCGGTGCAAGATCGAGTTTCAAGTACGAGGCGAAGCGGAGTACTTGAATTCGATCGATCACCGATATACCACTTTCGGACGAGTTACGAACAGTACTTTTCATCATACCACCTTTGATAAATATACAGTTTGGATAAAAATTAATAAATTTTAACCTAGATACCCCCTCTTACGTTGTTATTTGTTTATCTTGTATTTGAACTATCTACAACTAAACAATCAGCTGTTTGACATTTATAAATTGGAGTCAACGAGGTTTAAGTTACTGTAAGCAGAATAGCAGCGCTAGTGGTGTCAAACATTGGAAGTTTTTTTCCGGCCTAGTCCCGAAAACCACTGTTTCGAGGACTAGTCCCGAAAACTTTGTTTACCAACACGTTTATCCAACCCACCGGGAATCAACTAGTTTCGATCACAGCTGACCGTTCCGAAAACAACGTTTATCGCAATGGTATGATGAAAAATTTTTATCCAAACTGTATATTTATCAAAGGTGGTATGATGAAAAGTACTGTTCGTAACTCGTCCGAAAGTGGTATATCGGTGCTCGATCGAATTCAAGTACTCGGCTTCGCCTCGTACTTGAAACTTGATCTTGCACCGATAACGACCACTTTCCGGACTAGTGACGAAATATACTATAGCACCGTTATTCTTATTTAATATCACACCTAAGTTATAGCTCTAGGCTGCATTTAGCAGAAGATAACACTAGCTGAAACTAGAAATTTTATTAAAAAATTATAAAACCAGACAAGACAAGATCCGTCTTTTTACTTTTAGAAAAAGTTAAAAACCAATCTCTACATTAATTGGTTAATTTTGAAACACAATTTCCGTAAACCTCTGCAGCCATAAAACCCGCCTAAATGCTTACAGCCGCGGCCGCTAGGCGGGATTCGGGTTCAGGGAGACCGGAGCCTTAAACGCTACCATGGAGGAAGCTACCTACCAGAAGGTCTCCCAAATATCATTTAAAACAAAATTTATTTTTATTCAAGTAAATGGCCGGGTATATAAAGATAGTTTATAACTCGTTTCTAAAGTAATTCACACAAGAGTTTTGACTCTAACTATGTTTCATATATCAAAACTAAATTGCTAGCTGGTGCGTTTATTACGAACTGAGGTGATTATGCAGGGGGGTGGTGTTATTCAGGTCGCCCCAGCACTTCATCTTGGAGACGTATTGTACAGAGAAGTTAAAAATGCAACGACGCGACGTTTGCTCCAGGGTAATAGAATTCTAGATAAGTGAACCACGTCCCAGGCTCTTTCTCGGGCACAATGAGGGTGGTTCATGGTTAACGATGGCACTCAATCATGTATAGGTAGTGTACACGGTGCTCTCCAGGAGGCTCCTAAATTGTTATGTTTATTTAGTTTTAAATAATTTTTCAGGATATTGACATTTAAATTGAGTTGATATTAACTTATCTGGTCTCGTTATTTGAGGAGGCCTTGTGTAATTGAGGCGGGTTTGAAGGGTTGCGATAAAATAAAATAATTTTTTAGTGGATAGCTGAAAACTCTTGAACTGATGTCTATCATGCGACTGGGGAAAAACTGTTCTAATGTAAGAGATAAGGACTGTTTCATTAGCCTATGAAAGTAAGTAAAAAATACTCAATATGTCACTAGGCTAATAATAATAATAATAAATAACAGCTGGTGCATGTTTTCTTATGGACATAAGATGAATTACTTCACCGACCGAAATAAAAAGCGGCATTTTGAAACATCAATGGACTGATGGACATCAGATGGATTACGTCACCGCCCTGTATAAAATGCGGCATTTTGAAACGTTAATAGCTATTTGTGTATTAAGAGCGCAAATAACGTCATTGCCGCTCGAGAATGTAGATGGCCGCACGAAGCGTCAGCTGAGTGCAGCCAAACATTTCGAGAGCGGCAATGACTATTTGTGCTCGTAATACACACAATATTTTTCCTACCACCATAATTACAACCGATTAAATGTTTTATTGTATATAAAATGTATTTCGGTTGTGTTTGATATTTCTGTTGTGATGAATGTAAACATAACCTAGATCGTCAATATTTGACAGGGAAACTATAGGTGTGTAACCGGAAGTTAGTGTTATCGAAATACTGATCGTGAAATCAGCTGATTCAGAGCAAAGCAACTACAATTAATTTGTAATAATTATCGTGATTGTCATGTGATTCTTGACCAATAGTAACTAGTCTGTGTTGTGACGTCACCTTCTTTACCGTTCTAACCTATTGTATATTTAAAATAACCTTGATTTAGCGTGCGCCAATGTTCCATTACCGCTCTAGAGCGGAAAAGGACCGGAAAACGGAAATGAACTGTTTTGCGTACGATTACAGCTGTGGCAATGTGATTGTTTCTATGCAGTGGTAGGAAAAAGAATGAATAGTCCTTTTTTGTTTGTATTTTCTCTGTGATCCTGGTTCTCTACACTGCTTTAGACATCGAACAAAGTTTAAAACAGACGAAAAATATAGCATAACACTTTTTTCTCTGAATTTCATACTTAAGAGGTTAGACATCGTTCTTTATTTACAGTTAAAATATTACATACATTTTGGAAACAAATAAAATTCCCTGTTAATTAATTAATTCCTATTATATTAAATTAGGTTAATTAAGACTATATGGATTTAAAACCTGTAACGGGGAAGATTAACTACTGTATGATGCACTTATGTAAAAATTATAACAATAATATATTTTACAATTTACAAAACATTTATTTCAAATTTTCACATTTTCATATTCGGAAAGCACTATGAGTGAAACAGGTTCCATTAAAATTCCAGTCTTTTGGTTCAGATTAGTATAATTTGGAATAGCAAATTATATTTCGAGTGTTTGAGATCATTAACTTGATGAGAAAATAGTTGTGTACTGTATCCATCAAAGGTGTTATATAGAAAAGGAAATTACAAGGTAAAATACACCGGCAGTGCAAGTTATATGGAATGGTTGCCCGACGCTTGAATACTGAGGTCCAACGCCGAGCGCCACCAAGACACGTACCGCCATAATCCCCTGACCATCTCAAAATCACTTGGAGGCCCGAACGCTGAAAGGCTACATGGAATAATAACACGAAAGTATCAGCACACCTGTTAACACCCCTCGTACTTTCGATGCTTTCCTCTACGGGTTACGTCTTGTGCATATCTCCTGCTTATTTGGAATTTATTTTTCTCTGACTTTGGAGTAAAAACTCCACAGTTACTTACTGGTAAAAAACTTCTCTATAATTGTTTTAGAAAATATTTTGGTTGAAAACCTTTACGTATATAAAATTCCTTAAATTTTTAAAATAACCCCTAGACCACTAATCAAATTCGGTGTTTCGATCAAATGATTTCTTCGATCTTCTATTAACTCAGTGCTGTTGCGGAAGATTAAATTTACAGTGCTGTAAAACGTCTTTAAAACTGTATGCAATCATTTATAACAAATGTGTGGGTGAGTCGATGGCGTAAAACTTAAGCGCCGTTCTTCGGAACCTTTACAGAGATGTTGTGGGTTATGCCAGGAAACCTTATCGCCTGTGTACTGTAGCGGCTCACCCACTTCTTTTTCTAATGCTAAACCACGCACAGTTCAATAGTGCAAAGAGCAGTCAGGCAAAAGGAGGACTCCCAACCTCTTAAAAATATTTTTTTATGACATTTTTAGTATTTAAAAGCACTGTAATTATGTATAAAATAAGGCATAAGCAACCAGACACTTCTTATTTATTTAATAAATATGTGCAGTAACTGTAACTTAATCCAGTCACCTCGTGGGTGTTTTACGGATTAAAATAATTTATTAGATTTAGGCTCTATGAAAAATATTAATTTTTAGAGGGGGAAAGCATATTTTCCTCCCAACAAAGTCCAAAGAAAGACTTATCAGGGTATAGATTTTTGAAAGTATTTAATGTGTGTACTTTGTAGTAAAAAAAACTTAATTACATACTAATTTTAACTGGGTCACAAAATAGACAGCTACCCACTTCTTAAGATTATTTTAGTACATGCATGCGTATTCTAGATAGACATAAAAACGTTCAAATCATCATAATATTTTTAGTAAAACCATTTACATTCAGAGGGAATAGGGAAGCTGGAAAAGGTACTCCTGTAACTTGTTGCCGGCACATATTTCAATAACTAACTTCCAAGTTTGCTCCTTCCAAGTCTCCGAGCGGAACTCTAGCAATAAAAACTTAGAATGCAATAAAAGTCCGCCATTTCCACCTTTCAGACAGCTTATGACAGGTACAACGCCCCTGCCTTCGCCTTTGTGTCGATTATCGTAATTTCAATGCGATTAGGAGGGTTTTTCAAATGTTCAAAAGAGTTTTTAGCTATTTTCAAAATTTTTAATCAGAATAAACTAAGTTCCTATGTACAAACCAAAGACGAACTAAATTGTAGTTAGTTCTTTCAAAGCAAATACACCTTTATATGTAGATTAAACGAAAAAATATCTTGGTGAAATAAAAATAAAACAATACTGTTTTGTGTGAGATCATCAAAACGTTGTGAATACAGATTAAATTAATAGAGAGTTTTACGTCTACATCTTTATCAACATTGTTTGATGTTTTTAGCATTAGGTCAACAAGATCTAGCACAAATGTGTAAAATGAATAATTTATAATAATTTAAGTTTTAAAATTTATATTTATTACATTATACAAATTAATTAATTTAATGATGCTAATTGGTATTGATGTAAAAAAAAACATTTATTTTATTTTACTTTTTGAGCAGTAAATAGTTAAATACTTGATTTTTAGTAAATTATCAAACATTTACAAATCTAGTCAAATAAATTTTTAAGACAAATTTACATAGTTTTGTTGTAGTACAGTTTTCGGTGCCTTATGTAGAACGAAGTACAGTATTTCTAATCGTAGTTCTAATTATGGAATTATAGTATTAAATTCTTCTAAATCATTCAACATTCCACTAATCACTAGTCAAGGGAGAGAAAAACTCAAACGGTACAGTATGGTATACTATGTAAATAAATCACATATCTTATTTAATTAAAGGGTCGCTATTTAGTTTTTTTTTTTTTTTTTTTTAAATACGTGTAGCTCAAAATAAATTTTAGCCTCAAATACATTTGATATACTCTTTCTATCATCGGATATAGTAGTAATGTCAAGAGTCGTAATGTCGAAACGTGTTCTATACGTACAAGGGTTAGACAATGTTGTATAAAGGTTTATGAAACAAAACTCCTTCTGGCTCTAATGTTTTATTTATATTATGCGAATGATTTATGTATTACGACGTTGATTGCTCTGGTTCTCGTATTCTCTTTACATACTGCTGTTTTTGGTCAAACATTTTTGCAGAGGAAAGCAGTGATGACATCATAATATGTATTTACAGTAAAATTAATATTTTAGTGTCTAGTAAATTATTGTGGACATTTTCCATCGCAAATTAGTTAAATAAATTCACACGTTCTGGGATCTGGAATCTGATCCTCTCTTCCGGTGGAAGAAATGATACGTGGTTCGACGTTTGTAAAAACACACAGTTTCCTAATTAGCGATGGAAAATGTCCGCAATAATTTACCAAAACCCAAAATCACCAACAATGAACTTTAAGCAAAGAAAAAAATGACATTGTTATAGATTTATTCCGTAATTCAATCAAATTTATCATACGGCATTCAAACAAAATTCCGATATTCATCAATTTAACAGTAAAGAAAACTGAAATAAACAGAGTGTCATATATAACACGCCTAATTTCTTGAGATTGACCATAACAGTTTTCTTAAGTTCTTTAAGGTTTGTCTTAAGAAACACGTTTAAATACTTCTCTACATTGTCTTAAAAATTAATGCCTACTTACCCTTTGTATTTCGTTCATTTTCGTAAACTGTCTCCCAAACTCCCAAAGGTCGACGCCGAATTTGAGAGCCCAGTTTTTCACTCTGAAAACAAACAGAATTTGACTAAACCTATGCCCATTACATACAAATATACAAAATTACTAAATAATATTTAATCTTCACAACTACGAAATGCTGGAGTCAAAAATATCTCTTTTAACCATGTGGTAAACTAATAAATAAAACAGATATGCACATGAGTGCCAGTTAATATAAATACGTCATGCACACAATTCTCTCGGAATGATTTGATTTGAATATCACCCCCTTCCCCTCCCCCTCCCCCCTTCTGCGTGGTGTTCTCCAAGTAATTAAAGCATTGATTGTCCTAGGCACTACACACCGCCACCGACGACGTCAGCTTCGGCTGGATGGCTGAATCCTCTCTCGCCCCTGTCCAACCCTGTTGTTGAGATTCACTATGAGTATTGTGTGTTTTTTTTTAATTTCTTGTATACAGGGTGTATGATAACGTTTATGGACTTCAGTATATAAATTAGTTGAAATTGAAGGAACGAGTTCAAGTAAACGTGCGCCCAACAATGATTTGTATTCAGTACAATTCTAGAACAATCCACTTACAAGACGGATTACAAATGTTTTCTAAAAAACAACAACTTGTATCACAGATGTGGTGATATACATTCAAGTGAGTAGAGTTCGCGTGTTCAAAGCAAATTCTTCTCTGATCTAAACAAATCAAATCTTCAACCTCGTCATCAAATATCGGGTATTATATTCAGTCCGTGTCGTGAGTTTTGTTGTGTGTTTTGCAGGAGAGAGCGGAGACAGAGGAATTTTCGCGATGATAACATCGAGTAAAACTATGCATATTGCAGTATTTTTTGTGAACATGTTTTCAAAATGTTTTTATTAAGAACAATGGGATGCGATGTACTCTAATTGCAAGGTCTACTGGTGATTATTCCACGTAAAAGCATGGGTTAGTAGACAATAATATTGATTAAGCAACAAAAGAACAAATATAGCAAACACTACTTACACCACAAATGCTAAGTATGAATATGGATCTAGCTGTAAAGTTTCTGTTGTATGGCATACTTTCCTTTTATTGCGCACCTTTAAAGCGTGTTTCTTGTCATAAAACATATATTTATTACACCTCTTAGCTCTTATATGCAAAGTGAAGAAAGTGTTTTACATACTATTCAAAGAAACATGTTATCTGACTTTAACAACATCAGTCTATAACATGGAGAAGGGTTGGTAGTTTGTAACAATTTCAACATGTTTCGCACAATCCTTAAATTACTTGACCTACAATTTTACTAACCTCACCAACTCAGCCTCTCACTAAGTAAAAATAAACGATGCAAGCAAGTTTAATGCAGACGAAAAGAAGTTGTAATTAAAATCATCTTATTAATATTTATTTTATATTGATGTCTATAGCCTACTAGGAGTTAGAAAGTGATGTAAATGAATTCCACCAATTTAATGTTATGTTCAAATGGTTTGTCCTCTAGCCTAGCCTAGTATTTAATTCAAGTATTGTATAAAACACAGTATCGTTTTGAATAATGCCTGCGAGTTAATTAATTATATCAGAACTACTTGGTCCTGATGCTTAAAATTGCCTTCCCATCCTTGGGAAAAGGGCCCATTTTGTGATAATTATTATCATCCAATTGATTCTTACACAACACACGTAATAAATTTTATTTTTGAGCATTCAATTCATAAGTTAAAATTTAAAGTGAAACTCCCAATAAAAACATTATATTCGTCATCTATAAATTTTGTTTTACGCAATAAAAAATTGATTTGAAACCAAATAAGACATGTTCAATGTATTCCAAAGCTTAATGGTTTCTAAGTTCAACAATTATTATTATTGAGATGTTTAATGGTTAATAGTTATTTCTTAATAAAGTTAAAAACACACCCAAATCAACGTTTTACCTTAAAATAATTAAATCAATCGAACAAACACTTTAATTTTTCAATAAATAAATCCACACATTATGAACTCTTTTCTGAAGTATCAAAAGTCTTAAATTTCATCTTACCAAATAAACATTCAATTGCACAATCACAGGAGTGATGGAGATGCCAGGGGAGGTATTGACAGAGCGTTATCAACATTATTGATAATGCCACCTTTGAGGGTCCCGTGACCACCAATCATCAGTCAAGATAACTCCGCCGGGGTGGTGGGGGGGGGGGGAGGTGGGGGGAGGGGGTTATGATAGAGGTTCGTCGGTCTAATGCGTCCGAGCCAAGTCCACAGTGACAACGGCTTTTCAAGTTTTTGAGGTCTCATTGGGTTATGGATTAAGTAAAAATAAATGTATATTGAACCAAATTTGTGTTTTGGTGCATTATTTATTACTCTGAATAAATTCAACATTAATAATCACCCCCAAAACAGAATAAATGACCACCTTAGTGAATTTTTTATCATGTTTATTTTGTGTTAATCTAAACTAGTGGAATTTTTCAACGTTTTTACGGGGAATGGTCAAAACCCCAGTCTTGTTACTATACAGGGTGTCCCGAAACTCTCTGGAACCCTTTTGTATATTTGTTCCTCGCATCGAGACAAGAAAAAACATCATACAAATAGGGGTCTAAAATCCATCGTTTAGCCGCTAGCCACCATTTTGTTTTCTTCACGTAATAATTTTTATTTCCGTAACGGATGGTTGTATTCAGTTCATATTTGGTATAAATCTTTATCGTACTAATGTACGTTTTCAGCAAAAAAATTAATATTTTCCACTGTGTATTTTCAAAATGGCGGCCATTTTAAATTTTCAAACTAAAATATCTCAAATTCGGTAAATTTCAAAAAAATTTTATTTTGTACAAAAAAGTTGACAAATTAAATTATCTAACCAACGGTACCAAGTTTGTAAGGATCTGATAACAAATAACAGAGTTATTGCGTTTTTTCTGCGAAAATGGCCATAATTTGCATTAATTATAATGCAAAATCAATGTTTTTTTGGAGAAAAATCACAATAACTTAGTTATTTGTTATCAATTCCTTACAAACTTGGTACCGTTGGTTAGATAATTCAATTTGGCAACTTTTTTGTACAAAGTAATTTTTTTTTAATTTACCGAATTTGAGATATTTTAGTTTGAAAATTAAAAATGGCCGCCATTTTGAAAATACACAGTGGAAAAAACTTAATTTTTTTGCTGAAAATGTACATTAATATGATAAAGATTTATACAAAATATGAACTGAATACAACCATCCGTTACGGAAATAAAAATTACTAGTATATGTGTTGCTCGAAATCGAGCAATTTATTTTAATAAAATACAAATGTAACTTTCAGCTCTAAATCAATGACATACGACCAATCCAATATTGTGAATATATTAAATCACCAAAACTACACGTATACAGCTGACTATTAACAGATGTTTAAAATGCTTTATTCAATCCCAATGTTATTTAAATGGGAAATTTTGAGATTTCAATGGTGTATAGCGCCATTTTCAGTCCGACTCTCATCAGTTTTTGGCGGAAACAACTACAGACCAAGCCCTATCCAACGACACCAAAAACTTAAAAATCGGTTGAAAATTGTAGGAGGAGTTCTCAAGACAAAGAAAAACCTTAGCGTATTAAATAAGTATAGATTACGTGAAAAAACAAAACAAAATGGTGGCTAGCGGCTAAACGATGGATTTTAGACGCCTATTTGTTTGATGTTTTTTTCTTGTCTCGATGCAAGGAATAAATATACAAAAGGATTCCAGAGAGTTCCGGGACACCCGTATAACATCGACCAGTGGTTACAAAGCGTCATCAATTGCCCAATGGCAAATGACAACTGGGTCCGGAATCGAACATTATAAAAGCTACTAACTTTCGCAGGTTGTTGTTGTTATTGGTGGATAAGGGGGACCACGGCGGAACCGTTGAGCACGTCTGCCTCTATTGGGCATTTTGCGCAAGTCCCCGGAAGGATGGGATATTGAAGGAAGAGAAAGGATGAGACACGGGACTGTCCACTCAAGTTCCAGTTAGGGGTTTCTATACCCGTCGCATTCCTCACCCCCTGCTGTCTTGAACATATGTTCCAGCTAGGTGTTCCCATGCCCATAGCATTCCTCCTCACCCCCTGCTGTCTACATATGTTCCAGCTAGGGGTTTACATGCAGTTCGCATTAACCCCCCGCTGTCTTGAACATGAATGGATTATGAAGGAAGGGAAATTGTCATAGTGGACAGCCAAAAGACTTACCACAATGATATGACAACTTCGTTTGCTGTACCCAATGCCAACTTCGCAACTAGTATAAACCAGCAGTTTTAAAGTTGTCCTGTGACAACTTTCGCAGGTTCGTACCGGCAATGTTGATGATTATTTTCCCATAAATATTGAGTTTGTAGATTGCTGACACATGGGTGTTAAAACCATATTAATTTGATCGCTACCTAGTGAAGCGCATACATTACTAAGTAACATTATGTTGATAAATAAATAAGTGGAGGTACTTAGAGAGCGCTAGAATTTGATCGGTAACCTTGTACAAATCTTTTTTAGTAATAACCTCAGTCACACACGGTGGAATGCCGAGCCCAAAAAGGTTTGTTTATTTTCAAAACTAGCTCATTCTCCTCTCACTCAGTTTTAAGGCATTTTTAATTCAGGGTGCTGTGCCGTATTTTAACTTTGTTTAACCGATTGTTGAAACAATAAGACTCAAAGTTTAATTCTTTTAAGTATCAGTTAATTTGGCGATTCTTTTATTTCTACTATCAATTAATTGCAATTGTACAAATTGCATAATTATTTTGTTATTTTATTGTTTATTTTAATAAAAAATAGTAATTATTGTAATCAAATAGACTAGATTAACCAAAAGTATGGCTTTTATTCATTCAAAAGTACAACCATGTTTTGTGTAGAATAAACATAATGCAAACAAATCTAACATGTGTAACAAATCATCAGGTGATAATCTTTACATCACCACATTCTCCCCCACTATTTTTTATGGTAGGTGTAGCAAATGTAGTCGTTCAGATAAGTTGGGGGTCTGACATTTCTTTTGGGACGAGTTTCCTCCTCAGTCGTCTCTCGAACTGGGACTTGAGATTCTGATTGAAGCGTTTCATTTTGATCTTCAACAAGGTCCAAGTTTGAGTACGTTTTATGACCTTTGTCTCTCTCAGAAGTCTTGTCTTCGGGAGGCAGATCACTCGGCTGACCAGCGGGTGCAAGATGTCTCAATGATACGTGAGCTCCGATCCGTCTTTCCTCCTGATGAGAGCATACTGTGGATTTGATTCTAGTAGTTCAACTGGTTCCACTAGGTCATCATATTTACTTGATCTGACAAACTTTCTTAGAAGGACAAGACCGGGAGCAGACAGCCAAGAAGGTAAGGATTCCCCATTAACAGTTCTTCTACTGTGTATAAAGAATCTTTCAAGTGGCGTACAATTTGTCGCAGTGCATAAAAGAGACCTGACCGAGTGAAGAGCTTTCTGTAACACCTCTTCCCACGCGGCAACTGGCAGGTTATGAGTTTTCTACGCAAGTAAAATGTTACGCCATATTGTACCATTATAGCGCTCAATCTGAGAGTTCCCTTTAGAATTATAGGGCATTGTACGACTTGTAGCCACTCTATAACTGTGAAGAAAATCTGTCAACTCACGGGACATAAAAGACGAGCCTCTATCTGAATGTACAAGTGCAGGAGCTCCAAACATTGTAAACAGGTCTGTAAAACAGCTAATAACAGATGCAGAACTAACTTCTTTGCAGGGATAGGCAAACACAAAACGAGAATACTCATCCACCATAGTTAAAAGATACCGGTTTCTAGTCTTTGATGGTAGGGGGCCTTTAAAATCAACGTTTAACCGTTCAAAAGGAGTCGTGGCCTTTATCAGTTTTCCTTTGAATTGATGGAACCTTGGTTTTACTTCGGCACATGTTTGACAAGTAGCCGTCATTCGTTTCACATCATCTAGTGTGTAGTTGAGATTTTTAGCTCTGATCCAGTGAAACATTCGAGTGATCCCGGGGTGGCAGAGGGATTCATGTAGTTCAAACAACTTAGCATTATCCCAGCGTACTGAACAAGTACGAGATAGTGTATCGGCCTTTTCATTCTCTTTCCCAGGTCGGTACACACTATTTCATATTAATAAGGTGCAAGTTCTAGTCGCCATCTCATAACCTTGTCGTTTTTTATTTTGCTAGTATGTTTCTTGTCAAAAACAAATGGCAAGGCTTGCTGATCTGTGTATAGTATAAACTCTTTTCCAAGTAGAAATGGTGTCCATTTTTTTTAAAGCCTAAAAAATTGCAGCGGCTTCTTTTTTAACAGCTGAATATAACTTTTCCGATTTGTTCAGAGTCCTAGAAAAGAAGGCTACCGGTCTATCATTTTGACTTAAAGTTGCTGCCAACGCTATGTCTGAGGCATCAGTCTCCACTACTAGTGGTTCTTGCCCATACCGAGGAGTGATTAGTGAATTGGAAATGTCAAGTTTGAGGGACTCAAAATCTCCAATCGCTTCATGTGACAAAAGGAATGATTCAACTTGTGTCAAATTCTTTATTCTATCCGAGAATCTATAGATCCATTTCGAATAATGGGCAAAAAACCCCAGGGCTCGCTTAAGTGAACAATTGTCTTTAGAAACAGGAAGGGACAGTGGTGATTTTAGACGTTCTGGATCAGGTCGAATAGAGTTATAAGAAACTAAATGTCCCAACCAGTTAATTGAAGTCTGGTTAAACTTGCTCTTTTCTTTATTCAGAACTAGCCCATATTTGCTACAGCATCTAAGAATCTTTTCATATTTTCATCGTGATCTCTTTGGTCCTTTCCACAGACAGTCAAATCATCCAAATAAGAGTACACTCAATTTAGATTTTTTTCCAATGATCTGGTCCATTGTCTTTTGAAAACAAGCCACCCCTTTAGTAACATCAAATGGGATCCGTGTAAATTGAAAAAGTCGTCCAGCGGCCTCGAAGGCAGTGTATTTCTTTTCTTCATTAGAAATGGGTATTTGATGGTATGCCTGTTTCAGATCAATTAATTGTACTAAACACCTTGTTTGTGGCTACTGTAGATACTAGGTCATCTGTGTTTGGTAAGGGGTATGCATCGAGGAGAGTAAATTTGTTTATTGTTTGTGAGTAGTCTACACACATGCGCTTCTTACCTCTTTCATTTGTAACCACCAACACTTGTGCCCGCCAAGGAGACGAACTTGATTCTATGATCCCATCAGATAGAAGTCTGTCTATTTCTTGTTTAATGAACTGAAAGTCCTCTTCTGAGTAACGCCGAGATTTTGTGGCTATCGGCTTACAATCAGGAGTTAAGTTACTAAATAGTTTAGGTGGTTCAACTTTAGCACAGGAGCCTACTAACAGAGGAGGTTTGCGACCTCCAAACCAAACCTGTAAGTTAGAGTGAAGTTTCATTATATCATGTCCAATAAGCACATCACTGCAAAGATCTTCAAGAACAGTCAACTTGAAATCATTATAATTATGACCCAGTAGGCTTAAATTGATCTTTACAAAACCATAGACATTGGATTTCAATTTAGAAGCAGCTAGTGATACTTGCCCGCTTTCTTCATACACTTTTATTTTGTGCAATTTTGAACAAAACTCAAATTTATAAAGCTCGATGTACTCCCTGTATCTATTAAGCAATTTGCTGCGTGGCCATTCACTTTAGCTTCAACTGAAGAGTTCTTTAAGGAAGCATTGTGTGCAGTTGCTAGCAGTGCTCCTGATGTACCATAGCTCTTTAGTTTGTTCTTAAAACATTTAGCACCAATACTTTTGCAGACTTTTGCATAATGTCCCAGCTTGTTACATTTACCACAAGTGGCTTCTTAGGCTGGGCATTGATCCCTCGAGTGTCTATCATTTCCACAAAAATAACACTTAGGAGTTCCTCTCTTTATAGAGGAGACTGACTCTTCCACACTTTTCTGCAAATCTGATTCGCTATGACTATCCTCCTTCGCCAATTTATTTACTGCACAAGTTTGCGTGCCATAATCAGGTTTTGGGTAACTCTCAACTTGAGCTTGAGCCATTTCAAGCGCTCTAGACTGTTTGACCGCTTCAGCCAAGTCTAAAGTTTTATTTTCGAACAGTCTCTGGCGTATGTATGACGAAGCTAAACCATTTATAAATGCATCACGGATATACTGGTCCCTATATTGGAGGCCATTTACAGCTTCAAACACACAATCCTGGCTTAGGAGTTGTAGTTCAGTCACATAATTGTTAATAGTTTCTCCTGGGTGCTGCTTTCTGGTCATCAGTAAATATCTTGAAAATATTTCATTCTTTTGTTTTATGTAAATTGAGTTAAGAACTTCCAATGCACCTTCATAAGTTTCAGCCTCTTTGATAAATCGGTATGTCTTGTAAGATAGTAGATTGATTAGAAGTTTCAGTTTGTCTTTTCCATCAACGAATTCTGTCATGGTAAGAAAATCTTCAAATGTTTGTAACCAGTGCGTCCATTCCTCTGAGGCAGTTGGAGATTCTGGATCAATTTCCAATTTGTCTGGTCTCAGGAATTTCTCCATTATTATGTAACACTAATTCGGTTTTTGAATGAATAAAATTGTAATCAAATAGACTAGATTAACCAAAAGTATGGCTTTTATTCATTCAAAAGTACAACCATGTTTTGTGTAGAATAAACATAATGTAAACAAATCTAACATGTGTAACAAATCATCAGGTGATAATCTTTACATCACCACAATTATCATTATTAGAGATCGCCTCCTGATCGAAATTCGATCAAAATTTCAGTTGATCTGGACCCAAGAAGCTTAAAAACATTAGAACTAAAACATCTGTTCTTCCTAATTTTCTAGCAGTTGTTTTTACAACAGCTGTCTAATGATTCATTCAATTCTCCTTTCTCCATATTGGAACTTTGAAAGCCTGTGGGTAGTGATGTGCGATACGGCCGTGTATCGCGATACGGCGATACGATACGTATCGGAGCCATATATCGTATCGGCCGTATCGTATCGGTCCTGTGTATCGCGATACGCGTATCGTATCGGCCAAAATATCGCTTAAACGATATGTATCGTATCATTTTCAACAAAGCCGTTAAAAATAGGTTTAGCCATTGGTTTTATATGGTAATTTTCTATTATTGTAATGAAACAGAATCAAAAGTTTTAGGTAAAAATCATTAATGTTTAAAATAAGTACTCAAAATAAATAAAATTGTTGTTTATTGTCATGCTCATTCATATACTGGCCGTATCGTATCTGTCAAATCTTACTTGATAAACTTGTTTTATCTCCTCCAAGAGATTGTGCAGTTTAAGTTAGAAGATATGGTGAAAAAACAATATCGCGGGAAAAAAGTATCGTTTTAGCGAATTTCCCATAGGGAATAAGCTATTACCGTAGGTCTCATGGTAAGACCTAAGCCCGGGACCATGTTACTTTTTCGTTTTTAGGTGCCCAGAGACCAAAAATAATAGTCATTAAAATTTATATATATATATATATGTATATATGTAGCCTATATATATATGTATGTATGTGTCCCTAGACACGATAACTCTCGTAAAAAAAGGTCCGATCGACACCAAATTTGGTAGAGATGTGTAATCCTACGTTTATTCGGATGAGTTCGTAAACCAGACATATCGACCTACCGGAAGGGGTTGTTTTTGGGGGTTTTGTACCCCAAAAATAGGTTTTTTGAATTTTTCATATGTAATTTTTGAAAATTTTAAATTTTTATTTTGACCATTGGATTTAGCTTAAAAAACACACAATTTAGTATTTTGAAGCTTTGCTCTATCTCCAATGGTTACCGAGATATTACAAAGTCTAAAGACAGTACATTGTATTTTGGGGCTCCTATGTTAATCTTATGGAGAATAAGGATGTGCTAATATTTCAATTATTAACCAATATTTTTGGTTTAAACTTGGTATTCAGCTTCATTTGGTTGAGATTAATCCATTTATTGTAAAAAAATCTTCGTTTTTGTGCTTATCATAGCAGCAAACCTGCATACCCCTTTCCCATGTTAATCATATGGAGAATAGGCAAACTCCTTTAGCAATGGACAGATATTAAAGAAACTTAGTATATGGCTTCAAATGGTCGAGATAATTATGTTTTTAAGCTAAAAACCTACTTTTAGAGTTCGCCATGGCAGCATACCTGCATACTCTTTCCCTATTTATCATAAGGAGAATAGACATTTATTTCCCTATTTATGGGCATGTGAAGATACTTTGTTTACAGGTTTATCTGATTAAAATTAATATTACTAATTTGGAAATTCGCTGAGTACGCAGGTCTGCTGCGACAGGGGGTATTTCTATGTGCCGATATAAAATCAAATATCGTTTTTGGCGATACGATACGTATCGTTTTCAAAATATCGTATCGAAATATCGTATCGCCCCTCCCCGTATCGCGATATTCCGATACGATACGATACGTATAGCACAACACTACCTGTGGGGCGTAGCCCTGGAGTCCGATTTGAATTAGAATGTGATTCTGCTCATCTACAGGACTGTACCTTTCTAACGGTATGCTCGGATTTCTCCTACGATGTACACGAGTTGAGAAAAAAGGAGGAAATAAAACATGCTTGCGTATTAATAAATAGATCAAGAGTAATGAAAATAACTTATATATTACTTTGACTAATTTATGACTTAGTAACTGGCAACAATGAAAACCACGTGTTTATATATTTGGATTCGTAGATGGTTCTTTGACAGTTCGGCTTTGCTGTTTTCAGCACAATTCCTTCTTCAGTTTTGGTTTGTAAGATCATAGGGCCAATGTTACCGGTTTAAAAAAAATTAAAATCTGGATATTTACAGAGCTTTTAACGAAATTTACCTAGCATAGAGACCTGAATAAATATTATTTTAATTCAGATCTAAATTATTGAAAATTGTATAGAAAATCGCATCTAATCAGACTTTTTAGATCAACCCCTTCAGCCACACATAGGCCTACATACATGTCCAGTTTTTTCATACAAGTGTATTGTATCAAATTTCGTTTATTTTATGTAATAATTTGGAAAAATTACCTTTTGACTTTCGCAGGTTATGACTACAAACCTGATTGAAATAGTATTTTAATTCATATTTTAAAATGTAGGATAATAAATTCAAGCTATCAAACTAAAAGTTGAAAAAAATATACATTGACAACGGGTATGAAAACCATTAAAATACAGACAGGCTATCAAAACTCAAAACGTATTTCTAAACATTAGGCAATTGTTTAACTTATAATTAGATATAAGAAATATTGCTTTAAGTCATAAATAAATAGATATAGCTGAATAAATTATAGAAAACTTTGTTAGGCTATTAAGATTTTTCACGGATGAATAAACACTCGGTAATGATTAGCATTTAATTAAGGATATCCTTACAGAATCACTTCCGCTGAGGTGGGTGCATGTAATCAGTGTCAAGAATTTTCCTTAATTACAAAACCCCACCACTGGGAACTGGCGGAGAGGGGGGGGGGGGGAAGCTAGCTCAGGTGAGTGTTGATTATGATATGGTTAGTAACGCATCCACCCCACTTGATTATACGTGTGTTTTTATAGTAATTTGGCATGAACCTTTATGACAGCAATGTCTATATTCAGGAAAAAAAATTATTTTTATCCGATGTGTATTTTTTAAATGGCAGCCATTTAAAATTTTTAAACCAAAATTTCTCAAAACCGGTAATTTTATAAAAACTAGGGATCCCGTGCAGCGCTATGCGCTGCATTTATTAGAGTAGGTACCGGGTGATCAAACCTTGCTCCAGCAAGGTAATAAACCGAGTTACTTTGGAAATACAAATTAAATTATAGTGAAAATCAGATAACACCATATTGGTGTTTCATGAATCGATCTTCATCACTACTTAATTCTCCAACTTCCCATTGTGGTAGTGTTGAGATGCCGGTAGTGTTGAGATGGTTGTTCTGATGCCGGTATCTCTTTAGGCCTCTAAACACTCTTATAAAATTTAGAATAAATTCACAGATTCTAGATCTAGATAGTTCAGCATACATAAATCATAAATGACATAAGAATAAAAATCAACATTTCATTACAGCTCATCCCCGTTAAAATATGCAGCACTCACTGCGGCTGTTTTTGTAGTACCGTTTGAGTTAGTCATCGACATAGTGAATGAGTCCACATCACTATTTATAAAGAACTAAATACTCTTTAACGTAATTTTCTATGACATTAAAAAGTTTAAATAAATAAATCACAAAATTAAGACAATCTACATCTTTGTGGGTGTGATCCATTTTGTTTTTATGATTCATTATTTATATTTTGGTTAAAAATTTTCTTTACACAAACCATTTTTGTAATAAGATTGTTATTTATAATAGAGGTAAAAATTTTTAAATTTTTTCTCTTTTTAAAAATGGTGTTCAATATGCATTAATATTTGTTATAGTATAATAGTTAACAAATAGGTTACTACACCGATAACCTATCCCTTTTCCTATTGTTCATAACAGTTTGAAAACCAATGCACAAAGATTTAGTGTTTTATTTTAATATTTGTTGAGTTTCGTGGTTGTTTCAATACCAAACGAATAACCTAAATAATACCCATGTCAAAAATCTCAACTTACAAACTTGCTTTCGTACAGAGAAATTAATTCGTCTAGGGTTAAGTTACTTAACCTATTTTTGTGCCCAAATACACGTAAATAAAAAGTTCAACTAAAATCTACCCGCTACATTTTCAGAAAAAGTTCAAACATCACAAAAGACACTCCTCATATTAAAGTATGAAATTTATTGTGTTGATATTACAGTACAATTTGTATATAATTGATAGTTCCACAGTATCTAGAATATATCTTGGATAGTTCCATTTCTTATATTTAGCTATAAACATGTGTTTTCTGTTTTACTATCAACAGCTGTTTTATTTTCCAATTCAATATAAATTGTTTCCCATGTTAATCTTATGGACAAAAAATGAACTTTGAAGGCTTCCCGTGGGCTTCAGAATTAAAATATAAAAAATCTGAAACCTTTTTGCAAAACTACGAACTGAGACCATTCTTTTGACACCTCAAACTTTAAAATTGGTCCAGAAATAAGGGAGGAGTAGTGTTAACAAAATAAAAGGTATCAGTTAACTGACACATACTTTCTCCCAACAATATAAAAAAGGTGTTAAAAGCCTCAAAACATTAATGTCTTGATGGCTCAATCAGATAGCTAACAGCTGAGCAGCACGAGATTGACCCTACGCGCTTCTGTGACTTTTAACAACGTACTGCGTTTACCGCTAAACGAAAAATTGAATTTTCTCCGCAACCACTTGACATAGAGCAATAATTTAAAGTACTGGATTATTAAATTTTTTTGAGCTTGATTTAATGGTCATGAGTAAAATTTATTTCAAAATAACAGCTTTTCTGAAAATCCAAAAACTTGATTTTTGAAACACCTTTTACTCTATAACTTTTGAACGCGCATTTTATCGGAAATGCGGGTGGTGTCATTTTATTCAGCATTTTATTCTTAATAAACCACAAAAGTTTAATCAAAATCGTTAGATCCATTTTTGAAAAATTTGGATTTTCACGTTTTTTGAGGGTTTTTTGGGGTAAACTACCCTTAAAAATCAAAAATTCAAAAAAATGAAAAAAACGCCTGGAATTATCGTGGTTTTGGACCTACGTACCAAATTTCACCAAAATCGGACCATTGGGGCATTCTCTAGCTCTGTATACATCCAGACACACACACACACACACACACACACACACACACACACACACACACACACACACACACACACACACACACACACACACACACACACACACACACACAGACATCACTCCGAAAACTACTTTTTTGGACTCAGGGGGAACCAAAATGGATAAATCCACCAACAACTCAAATTCGAAAATTTTGACGAAAACAATACTTTCTCCATATACTATGGTTTAGGGGGAGAAAGTAAAAGGGCATCATGTATTATATATATATAGAATAGATTTTACAAGACAAAACTGTTGACAGATAAAATAACCTAACTACTGTAATGAAACCAAGATTGTAAGGATCGAAAAAATAACGGAGTTGTAGTTTTTCTACCAAAATAACCTAATAACCCAAATAAATAAATTTGTATGGATAATCAAGGAAAATCAATGTTTTTCTGCTGAAAAATCTAAAAAAAACTCCGTTATTTGTTGTTTGATCCTTACAATTTTGGCATCTTTAGTTAGGTAATTTTATTTGTAAACCTTTTTGACTCTTATAAAATGTTGATAAAATTTGCCAGTTTTGAGATATATGAGTTTAAAAATTTTTAATGGCCGCCATTTAGAAAAAACACATCGGACAAAAATAATTTTTTTCTGAAAATGGACATTGCTATCATAAAGGTTCATGCCAAATATGAACTGAATACCCTCAGGGGCAGTGGGCTTTCCACTGTACGGGTGTTTCTTGGCGACCCCGAGGTACCTGAGCCAAGCTGTGAGACCCTCCTCACAGTTCTTCCCGAGCTAAGGCCTTTCTTCTCATCTTTCAGGTCTTAGCTCACCGTCTTTATTCTTTCCTGAGCTAACCTTGCTCACCTTCTTGTTTTCGACCCCGAATCAAGGGTGTCTTTCCACCTTCTTTCGACCGGCGCATGCTGGGGGGTCCTGGGAGTGTCCCTGTTGTGTTGCAGGGACTGATGTGTGCCTCGCACTGCCGATGGTCTCCTCCAGTGTGTCGTCAGAAGCCAGCCGCTTCGGACCTTAGTCAGGGAGTGCGGCATGGATGCAGGGATCGGACTCTGCATTGCCACGGTGCGACCCCCAGCACGTCCGGCACATTTTGTGTATCGGTGCTGGGCAAACGGAGGTTCGGGCCCCGGAGTCCCGGGGTAGGGGTGTCTTATCTCCTACGGGGGGTAGACCTCCGAGGGTGTACCCGCTCCCGGCCGATGAAGGGCCGCCTCTTGCCGCACGATGCGCTGGTTACAAAACAGTATGGATTGTCAACTGCAAAACACGAATCTTGGAAAGGAGAACGAACAGGCTGCTTTTAGGCGCAGCTCACTTGTGCAGAGAGTTAATTCCGACCTCAAAGACTGGGACGCCGACGGTTGGAATTAAAACCTCCCCTCCGCCGGCCCCGTTCAAGGCTGCTGGTGTCGCTGGATCATCGGCCGTAACCGGAAAGGAGAAAGATGAGGTTGATCTGGGTATGGGTGTGACCGAGCCGGTAACACCTCTAGCCAGGATGCAAGGAATCCCTCCCAGGAAGAGCCCTCTTCGTGCGGCATTCGAGCTGCAAATGCTTCGGCAGCAGCAGGACGACGCCCACGAGGAGGAAGACTCATGTCTGAAGAAGATGAAAGTTCTTTTGAAGGAGATGGCCAAGGTCCTCCTAATTCAAAAGAACATAAACAAGGCGATAAAAGAGGGGATCCCGAAACTCGAAGATGCTCTAGAAGAAATCGAGGAATGCCGGAAAATCAGGCTAAAGGCAGTGAAGCAGGAGCGCGATGTCACGAAACGAGTCATCTCTGCTTCACCTCAAGCTCATCTGGCTGAGTCCCAGACTCAAGCCAGAAAGCGAAAGAAGAGGCAGAGCGGTTCTTCGCCGGGAAGCCCTGAGCTTATTGAGGTGGACTCAGTGCCGAGACCGGTTTTTGTCACTGCGGCATCGCAGACATCTCCTGTCCAGGCTACTGAATCCGCCCCGGGCGCTGCCGTGATTCCAGCGGCTACTCCTGCAGAGGTTCCTGCTCCGGCGGCTAATCCTGCCTTGGCAGCAAACTCTGCCTCAACACCTTTGGGGGGCTGGAAGACGCGCCTGTCTAAGAAAGAAAGGAGGAGGCAGAAGCAAGCGGAGGCAGCTTCGAAAAGTGCGTTGAGGGTGGAGCGGACGCAAGTCTCAAACCCGGTTGGGGAGGCCTCTGGCAAGTCTGTCAGAAAGCCTAAACAACCCAGGCCTAAGAAGCCCAGGACGGAGGCAATCTTGATCAAGCCCTTAGGGGGGCGATCTTTTGCCGATGTTCTGGGTCAGATTAGATCGCAGGCCAAACCGGAAGAGACCGACACCGTTATCAGGTCTATTCGGCGAACCCAGAACGGGGATGTCCTCCTCGAACTGGGGAAGTCGAGTGACAAGATCGGTTTTGCCGCTTCCCTCAAGACTGCACTTGGGGACAAAGGCTCCATCAAGGCCCTAGAACCGAAGTGTTCGGTCGAGATTCGGGACCTTGATGTCCTCTCCACCGAAGATGAGGTGACCCGTGCGATCCAGGTGGCACTCCCGGAGATACCGGCCGATGGAGTGAGGGTATGGCTGACAAAGCCTAACCGAAGTCAACTCCGGATGGCTGTTGCTGAGATGAGCGAAAAGCACGCCAATAAGCTGCTTAGCCTTCAGCACCTCAGAGTTGGTTGGGTTAGTTGCAGGCTCAAACGGAGGGTGGTAGTTTCGAGATGCTTCCGCTGTCTCGGTTTCGGCCACTCCTCCCGAAACTGTAAAGGGCTCGACAGGAGTGCCAACTGCTTCCAGTGTGGAAGCCAAGGCCACAAACGTAAGGAATGTTCCTCGAGCCCCTCCTGCTTCCTCTGCAAGGATTCAGGCTCCAGTGCCCTCGGTCACTTACCCGGGTCTGGTCAGTGCGGTGCCTTCAGAGCCGCACTTGAACAGGCAAAAGGCAGCGGCCGGTAATTCGCATCCTCCAGGCCAACCTTCATAGATCCTGGGGAGCTGATAACCTTCTAGATCAGCTCGCCCGAGAACTTGGTGCTGACGCGCTCCTTATCAGTGAACAGTATCGGGACAGAGACCCAAACATTTGGATCTCGGACAGCCTCGGTACTGCTGCATTTTGGGCACGTAATACACGAGATGTTTTGGTGCGGAGTCACGGGCGCGGCCGAGGATTCGTCTGGGTTCGGTGTAGGGACGTGACTATCTTCAGTTGCTACCTCACACCCAACGAGGCCGTCCAGGACTTCCGCGACAAGATAGATAGCCTAGAGGAGTGCGTACTTGGCACCACCGGGCATGTCGTCGTTGGTGGCGATTTCAACGCCAGGGCCGTCGAGTGGGGAATGCCCTCTACCAGCTCCCGGGGGAAATACATCCTGGATTTCATCGCCAGGGCCGGTCTTGTCGTCCTCAACCAGGGCGACACACCTACTTTTCGGCGCCCCGGGCAGAGAGGCACGATCCCCGACGTCACCTTTGCGTCTGAGTCGCTCCTTCCGAGGATCTCAGGCTGGAGGGTTGTGGAGGACTACACGGGTAGCGATCACCAATACATCGTTTTTGACCTGCATGATCAGGCAAATCGTCGAGTTTCCGCATCTCGGGAAGGGCCACGCCGGTGGAACACCAACAAACCGGACTTGGTCAAGTTCACCGAAGTCATCTCTCGGGGAGCGCAGGGGAATCCTGGTGAGGCTGGGGCCGAGGCACTAGTAACATCCACGATGAAACTGATCGTCTCGGCCTGCGACCAGTCTATGCCGCGAAGGAAACCCCGACGCGACAAACAACCCGTTTACTGGTGGACTGAAGAGATTGCGGAACTCAGAAGAACATGTTTAAGAACTAGACGAGCCGCCACAAGAGCGAGAATTCCCGCAGACAGAGTTCGTAAGTCGGAGGCCTATAAAGCTGCGAGAAAATCTCTCCGCCAGGCGATAAACAGGAGCAAGGCGAATAGCTGGAGGAGACTTCGTGACGACGTTGACTCCGACCCGTGGGGCCTGGGTTACAAACTTGTAACACAGAAACTCGGCGCCCGCTCTCCACCTTCCATCATGGAGGGCGCCACCATGGGGAGGATCGTCGCTGCGTTGTTTCCTGAACATCCACAGCGACCGCTGGTTGACTTCGGACGGGTAGAGGACGTTCCACTCTTCACTTTCGAGGAGCTGGAAACCTCCGTTCTCTCCCTGAAGAGCAACAAGGCTCCTGGCCCGGACGGGATTCCCAGTGAGGCTTTAAAGAAAGTATTTTCAATTAACGCTGACTTGTTGTTGAGAATGTACAATGCCTGTTTGGTAAAAGGGGTGTTTCCGGCTCCCTGGAAAACAGCCAGGCTTGTACTGATCAGCAAGGGCAAAGGTGATCCCGAGCTGCCGTCGTCCCACAGGCCTCTCTGCATGTTGGACACGGCTGGGAAGCTGTTCGAGAAGCTGATCCGTTCCCGCCTGACTTCTGCCGTGGAAGCTGCCGGGGACTTATGCCCCCGTCAGTACGGCTTCAGAAAGGGACGGTCAACGATCGACGCTGTCACCGAAGTTCAGAGAGCTGTGGAGAGAGCCGAGAGCCACAACCATTTCTCCCGCCGAGTAGTGCTTCTTGTTACGCTTGATGTCAAGAATGCCTTCAACTCGGCGAGGTGGGTCGATATGTTGGATGCGCTTCGCAACACCTTTCGTATTCCTGCATATCTGTTGCGGCTCATCGAGGATTATCTACGCTCTCGAAGCCTGATCTATGACACAAGGGACGGAACGCGGACGATGGAAGTCACTTCTGGTGCCGCACAAGGTTCAATACTCGGCCCGGATCTCTGGAACGTTGCCTATGACAGCCTCCTGAGGTCCGAGATGCCTGAGGAAACCACTTTGGTTGGGTACGCCGATGACGTCGCAGCTCTCATTGCTGCACGCAACGTTGAGCTGGCCCAACTAAAGTTGAACCGAGTTATGCGGGTTGTCAACAACTGGATGTCCGATCACGGTCTCTCGCTTGCTCTTAGTAAGACGGAGATCGTGATTCTCACGAAGAAGAGGATCGACACCGTCGTCCCGTTTAGAGTGGGAAGGGAGGTGGTCACATCAACTCGTGCCGCCAAATACCTTGGGGTTATGGTGGACACCAAGTTAAGCTGGAGGGATCAGATCTTCCGTACGGCGGACAAGGCCGCTAAGGTAGTTACTCACCTTAGTAGGCTGATGGCCAATGTCGGGGGTCCCCGATCCAGCAGAAGACGTCTGTTGATGTCCGCGGTCCAGTCCGTGCTCCTTTACGGGGCAGAGGTGTGGGCAGGCGCTCTAGATAAGGAGTGCTACAGGCTGCGACTCGCCCGGGTTCAGCGTCAAGCCGCGCTCAGGGTGTGTTCCGCCTACCGGACAGTGTCCGAGCCTGCCGTCCTGGTGGTCGCCGGAGTCATCCCTGTCAAGCTCTTGGCAGGGGAGAGGAAAGCGATTTATCAGAGACAAGGCGAGATCGGCAAGGACACGGCAAGAACAGAAGAGCGCTCCCGAACCTTCCAGCAGTGGCAACACAGCTGGGAGCACGACACCCGAGGACGATGGACTGCGCGACTTATCAAGCAGGTCCAACCATGGGTGGAACGGCGGCATGGGGAGGTGGACTACTACCTGACCCAATTTTTGACAGGTCACGGCTATTTTCGGTCGTACCTGAACCGGATGGGAAAGACCGGTTCACCGGACTGCATTTATTGCCCGGGTGTTCCCGACGATGCGGAACACACATTCTTCCGATGTCCCCGTTGGGAAGGGCCCCGCCTGGAGGCCACACAAATATTTGGTGCATTTTCGGTGGACTCGGTCTGCCAAAAGATTTTGGAGGATGAGGGCAACTGGGATTGTTTGTCACAGTTCGTCCGGGGCATCCTCCTGGAAAAGAAAACCGATCTGGACCGCGAAGTGGCCCAGATCCCTTGATAGAGCGGCTGGATAAGGAGCGAGCCCGACGGGCGTAAGCCAAATTTAGGCCTAGCCTGACGTAATGTGATAAACAATTCCAGGTTAGATTCCTAAAGAGTAGAGGAGGTTTTTTAGTGGGTAAACCCGTTTTTTAGGGGAGCCCCACACTACAGGCTGGCCACCTGTGTGCGTAATGCATTTTTCCGCCTCTCCCTCAAAAAAAAAAAAAAAAAAAAAAAAAAAAAAATATGAACTAAATAAAAAAAGCCACGGAAATAAAAATTATTATGTGTAAAAAACAAAATGGCGGATTACGGCTAAACCAAGTAATGACACATTAAAAGTGCAACATAATTTCTTGGTACCTGAATCAGTGCAAGTTACGAAAGGAGCCAATACCATAGTAATTAAGAATTTATAATATTTTTTCTGCATTCATAAATTTTAGCTTCACACGACCAGTATATTTTCCCGTGATTGCGTAACAAAAAAATTACTTTCCTTTTTATAATATGAGTAGGATACACATTAAAAATTATATTTTAACAATCTCATTAAATAAAGATATTATTTAACTAGATTTGACAAAAATAAAAACTTAAATAAATTCAAGAATCAACAGAAAAAGGAAAGAAAGTAAGAGGTAAAATCAGTTAGCGCTCGCTAACAGAATCAGTTTTAAGCTGAAGTCAAGTGTTGGTAGTTGAAAAGAGTGAAGTGGTTGAACCAATTTATTAAGGGGTGAACAGGATTGTCTGGAGTTGCGGGGAGTGGGGATGGCGAGGGGAGGGGGCTCTCAGGATGAGAGGATTAGGATAGAAGGACCTTGCCCGCATTAAATATTACAGGACCCTGCCCCTCCACAGCGCCCCGCGTGCCGGCCTCCAAAACATAAATCAAAATGATTTGGTCTATACATTTTGACAAGATTCGGTGCTTGTTTTGCCAACGTATTTCATGTCTCCGTTTCCATCTCATATTTGTATTCTTAAAAACAGTAAGTAGAAATGGAATTTCTATAAGTAATGTACTATGTTGTTGGATAAGATGATAAATATTTAAAAAATATAATAAAATAGCATAGATTTCGACTAAAATATAGATTCGTCTCCAATAGCGCAATAGAAAAAGGCTAAGCATTTTAAATCTAATACCATTGATAGTCAATGCTAATACTTTAAATAGGACTAGTAAACATGTTGCTCGAAATCGATCAATTTGATCTGTACTATACCATGTAATTGCTGAAATTGTTCCTTAAATAAGTAAAACCATTGACTATGTACACTAATGGTAAAACCATACAAATCCATTATTGTTATTATCAGTACCCAATCGCAAAAAATACACTTATTTACAGGTGTTAATCTATATATTAATACGCAAGCATGTTTCGTTTCCTCCTTTTTTCTCAGCTCGTATGCATAGTAGAAATCCTCGCATACCGATAGAAAGGTATAGTCCTGTAGATGAGCAGAATTCTAATTCACATCGGACTCCAGGGCTACGCCCCACAGGCTTTCAAAGTTCTAATGTTAATCTTATGGACGACGGAGAATGGAATAAATCATTAGACAGCTGTTGCAAAAAAAAACTGCTTGAAAAAAAGGCTTGGATCCAAATAAACTGAAATTTTGATCGAATTTCGATCAGGAGGCGATCTATAGTTTATCTTATCTTATACTCTAAAACAAGCTCCGTTTGTCCGGGCAAAGTTTTTTTTCGCTCCAAGGATTTTTGATTTTTTGATTGAATACGGGGGTTTTGGCCACCAGAAATCGATTGGAGCTGGTCCCATAGCTGGGAAAAATCCGGTTTTCGCGCTAGAGCCCTTCAAAGATCCCATGTTATCCTTATGGAGATTTTTAAATTGAACAAAAATCAGCTGATAACTGTAGATAAAATAAACTAATGTGTTACATCTTTAACCTGTGGTTTTAGGAAAATCATACCAATGTGCAGCAAACCTTCCGCCTGGCGAGTGAGCGGAGCGAACGAGCTTTGTGTGAGAAACGAAAGTAATAATTTTACCGAGCTTAAGCTCGGTCCCCCTGGTTCTACTCTTAAAACAAGCTCCGTTTTTACGGGCAAAGTTTTTTTTTTTTTTTTATAAAAGGATTTTAGTTTTTTGATTGAATATGGGGGTTTTGGCCACAAGAAATCGATTGGCGTTGGTCCCATAGCTGGGAAAAATCCGGTTGTCGCGCTAGAGCCCTCCAAAGTTCCCATGCTATTCTTATGGAGATTTTATTAATTGAACAAAAATCAGCTGATAACTGTTGATATCAATTAATGTGTTACATATTTAACCTGCAGTTTAAGAAAATTATACCAAAGTGCAGCACCCTTCGGCTTGGGGAGGGAGCGCAGCAAACGAGCTTTGTGTGAGAACGAAAGTAATAATTTTACCGAGCTTAAGCTCGGTCCCACTAGTACTGTTTATAAAACTAAACCTAAGCCCAATGTTAATCTTATGAAAAAGTATAAAAATTTAATTTGTGAATATTGCCTTTAATTTAAGTCCGATTCTCAACAATTTTTGGCGGAAACAACTACAGACCAAACCCTATCCAACGACACAAACAAACTTGAAAATCGGTTGAGAATTGTAGGAGGAGTTCTCTTAACAAAAAGCCCTTAGCGTATTAAAAAAGTATAGATAATTGAATGCCCATCTTGGGCTTTATGGGCTTTGTGGTACTTGCTAACAAGTCCCTTGTCACCAAATATATTAATCGAACCTTATACTCTAAGACAAGCACTGTATATGCAAGGTTTTTCCGTCCTTGAATTAATTGTTGATAACTTTGTGGTTTCAACGTTTCAACTAACGAGGAATCAACGGAATTGATCACAAGACAGATCCTTCCGTTCTAAATTACTTCAAAGTGCCCTTATTATTCCTACGGATAATTTGTAGATATATAATTAAAAATCAAAATTACCTAATAACTGTAGATATAAACAAACATGTTGCAATATTGTTACATTAGAATCCTGTGGTTCAACAAATTTATACCAGAGTGCAGCAACCTTTGGTCTGGTGAGTGAGTGGTGCGAAAGAGCTCGTCTTGAAAAGGAAATAGCTGACTGACTGCAGAGAAGTAATCTGTGATGTTTTATAATTTTACAAGTTTACCGAGTAAATGCACTCCCCCTCTTCCGTACGCAGATGTGAAACTATACGTATTGTGTTGATTAATTAAATTATAGGTCTATATGTAAAACCGTAGGGGGTTATTATTTAATTTATTCAGGTGAATTCAATAAAACAAGCATAGGCCTAACTGCGTAGAAATCATAGGTCTACCACATTTTAACAGATCATTCATCGTTTTAGAAAAAATGCATGAAATTTTTCCTGGTTAATGACGTTTTTAAAGATAACTTTAATAAGTGAGGAATTGAAACTGTATAAAAATTGAAGTTTGCAGTTAAATTTAGCAGTTGAACACCTCGATCACGTCGCTAATCAGATTTCACAGCACTTGAAGTGATCCGAGCACCCTGTACACAAACATAAAGGCCTCATTCTACACCGGGGCGGCTGAGCGTGCACGGGAACTCATCGCCTCGCGGCCGCGCGCTTTGAGGGCGTTACCACCGCGTTTGGTAATCTCATGCTCAATTACCTCACAAAGGATGGGTAAGATTGTATTTTTTCCCACCACTGCATGGAAATAAACCCTACGTAAACCCTACGTAAAACAGTTCATTTCCGGTTTCCGTTCCTTTTTCGCACTAGAGCGGCAATGTTCTTTGCCGCACAGACGGTTGTCATCAAGGCAACGAAATAACAACGAAAGGTAAAGAAAAATAAAAGGATGCTCCGTTTGCCAACTATACACCAGGACGGAATGCTTGGAAAGGAGACTTCACACTAGTAGTGTTCCAGCTGATCTGAAAAGACGCAATTTCAATGTAATTATCTAGTAACCCAGTAACCCCCTAAACATTTTTTCCCATCCCCGGCAAAATTCCCCGAGTGTCAAGCAAATTACCCGCTATTGGCAACACCGATCAGCTGGAACACTACTAGTGTGACGTCATGTTTCCAAGCCTTCCCAATACCTGCGCATTTAAGCATTGGTTTTGAAACATCTGTCACACAGGAAAAGGTATAGTTGGAGTTAAATTCAAAGCCTGATTACTATGATACTATAACAAAAGTAAATTAAAACCAATCAGGCTTATTTAGCCTGGTAACATAATTTTAATTAGCAATCGCGGAATAATGATTTAATTCGTTTATGTTTTCTCAAATGTTGGATTCGATTTTGATATACCCATTTTGCTCATCGATAAAAACTGAAAAACAAAGACCGGAATGTTTGAAAGAAAATAATTTTATACGCTGTTTTAGAACATTTTATTGACAAAATTCGAATTTTTTAAAGACGATCTTAGTGGTAATATTATAAGAGGTATATTTTCACTTAGCTGTATCAATACTACAAATAAATAAATAAAAATCTAATAATATTTTGATTTATATCTTATTACAACCGAGGACTGGAACATGAAGCGTCATCGTAAACTGCGTGCATCACTGTAGTATTATTTTATTAAAACTTTAACTTCAATGGCAATCTTTTAAACTTAAAAAACTTCGCTAAAAGGCTTTGTAAAAGAACAAAGATAGTTT
Source organism: Neoaliturus tenellus (assembly GCA_030545055.2). Lineage (NCBI taxonomy): Eukaryota > Metazoa > Arthropoda > Insecta > Hemiptera > Cicadellidae > Neoaliturus > Neoaliturus tenellus. The sequence goes on along the minus strand of CM061533.1, from coordinate 87,636,390 downwards.
GGTTGCGTCTAGAGCACATTAGCGTTGTCTGTGAGGGAGTGCTGGGTGCAAATCGGCCATAAAAGTGACTGAGAAAACGGCATTCAATATTTAAAGAGAAGCGACGACGCCGCCTAAGCGGGGTACTGAATATTACATGCAGCACGCGACGGAAATCGACGCCAAAGAGACTGAAGCCGATTAAATATTGCTGCAGGGACGCCCACGGGAATCGCTGTGATTTGGAACTGATCCCGTTCGGGCATGGACTTGGCTGTTCCTGAATGCTACTTATGTTTGGAGAATTTATTAAATGATTATAATCTCTCATAAGCTATTGATTGTTAGAAGAGTTTTTAAGAAAACACTTGTTACTTTTTACTTTACCCACACAGACTTACATATTGAGATTTTTCCAAGTCCTCCAAGGTCATTTAGAAGACACACAAACACTTGTAACTTTTCACTTTACCCCCACCACAACGTCGAGTACCTCGGATGCACGGCGTCGCTGGGTAAGTCGCGGCTCCACTCACGTTTTTGTGGACATCGCTATGCTGCGCTGCTTTCACTCGGGTTTAGTTCGATTTTCAGTTTCTTACACAAAAACTGAAATGACAAAATAAGTGGGGCTGCCGGGTACGTTCAATGACCTCCTTAGGCGAAGGCACAGCGAAATGGAAGTATTGTTTAGCACTTTTGCGATTTTCTCATATAGTTTTGTGCTAAGTCCCCAAGTATACTGGGACTAGTACAAAAAACTCAGAGCCAAATGTGAGGAACCACAAAAGTGCAATAAATTGTCTTTTCTGTGTGATCTTGACTTACAGCGAACAGCACGATAGTTACGTAATTGGCGAAAAATTAGCTTGTGGCGTTATTGTTGTGACGTCACTGGTTGACGAAATTGCTCACGTTTTATTCGACGACTTCATTTGGATTACATTATTTCCATTGACCTACTTAGAGGTCATTGAACTGAGTCAGCTCTCGTTTCCCCACTATTGTTAACCACACTTTAATAACAGCATAGTTTATAAAATGTTTTGAGTATATTTTGGAAACACCCATCTGGCTGTCCAACCTGTAGTAACGATTAAAAGTTGTTGAGTGTGAAAGCATGGAGCTTAATGTTTGTCTTTTGTAGAGTTACAGTTTACCTTTAACGCAAACAACATCCAGTTCTCAGTTCCGCTCAGTGCTTCTCTTATAGTAAAATGATGCGTCTAGATATTCTACTGTACTCGAAGTCACTTTACTGTAATAGTTTTAGGAACGAACAGTTGCACTTTCTAAAACCTCAATTTTTCTAACTATCAGGCCAATTTCCTATAGAAATTTTTCAAAACCTAGGACCTCAACAGGGATATACCAAAAAAAAATTTGCAACAGAGGACTTAAATTTTCTGTGATACTACTTAAATAGGAATACGATTGTGTCTATATCATAATTTTCTGATTTAATCAAAGAGTTAAAATATCAAACAAAAACAATAATTGATTGATTATTAACAAAGCAATCTACTTTCTTAAGAAGTTTAATAATTCTCAAGTTTCATATTATTAAATGGAGTGAAAACTTTGAACAAAATCGTCATAATTGAGAAGTTTCTAAGTAAACAACGAGGAAAAGTTGTCATCAGCCTCGACGGGTAACAAAACCAGCCGTCGTCGGTAATAGTCTGTTGCCAGCCTATTTGATGGTTATTTATTTACTCATTGAAGAAAAGGTGGAATCCAAACAAAACAACTTAAAATAATCCATGTTCCTTATTCGACTTTACCCGTTTGTATTCATTGTAATTATTGATCCGTTTAGCGCCTACAATAGTGCCACGGACACATTATTGCAGCGTCTACATTGCCTTACCTTACGTGAAGGCGCTCTGCGGGTTCCACATTCATTTACATATCTCCCCCACCCATCAAAATATTAAGTTATTCTTATTTATCTAGAAATAAAATGTAAATTTAAGTGGCAGATGTTATTCAATTTTTAATAAATAGTAGTCTTATTAAAAACATAATGAATGTAGCTGTAGTTTTCTTTTCGTAAAAGACAAATAAATGTTTCACAGAGTATATTCTTGATTCATTAAATATAATCGATTATCCTCAGTTGTAGCAAGTACACATTCAGTAAAAGTAATTAAGTAATAAGTATTAAGTAATTATAAGTAAAAGTAGTTTCTAAAATATTTTTTTTTAGTTTTTTTACATTTTAAATTTATTTTATTTTATTTTTTTAAGGTACGGGAACGCCGTTCCGCTGCGTCCCCCCTGAAATCGAGCACTGTAAACAGCTGTTATCATCTATACTTATTTAGTGCATTCATAAGCATAAAATGTGTCTAGAACACACCATTTTAGATTTCTTGTAGGCCTAAGCATCGACCGCAAAGAGATTTGTTTACGGTTTTGCCTATCACGTGACAAATCCTAGATACTTCATTTGTGGATTTGTCACGTGGTATTCAAAAACGTAAACAAACCTTTTTGAGGTGGATGCTTGTGAACGCACTCAATTAATACGCAAATTTTTTTTAGAGAACTCTTCCAATTTTCAAGCGATTTTCAAGTTTTTTTGTGTCATTGGATAGGACTTGGTCTGTAGTTATCCCCCCCCCCCAAAATTAATGAGAATCCGACTTAAATTGAAAACGCTATTCATCATTGAAATTTTATTTTTTCCCATTAGAATAACATTAGGATTGGGTAGAGAATTTTAAACATAAACTAGAGATCACCTCCTGTTCGAAAATTGACAAAAATTTCAGTTGATAGGTATTCTTGAACAAATACCTAACCAAGAAGCAAAACAGTATTGTATTAATGTTAAACAATATTAATATTGTGATGTTAAACAATATTAATATTAATATTAATATTGTAATTAATATAAATATTAATGTTAAATATTTGTTAATATTGTTAAGGAAATATTAAGAAAATATTGAAGCAATATTTTCACAATATTTATTTAAGTTGAGTCAATGTTGTAAAACATTAATGTATTGTAAAAATATAGAAACAATATTTGATAAATATTGGTTTATATTTTTGAAAAAATATTGTTTGTTAAGATTGAATAATATTTAATAATAAAAGTGTATTATTGCAACAATATTTATTAGTAAATTGAAACTCTGTTTATTTGTTATAAAAATATTTTCAAGTAATACAAGAGAACCAATTAAAAAATCTATTAAACAAAAATAGTCATTTTGAAAACATAATTTTAATCAAAAGTAAAATTTTTTGGCAGTATCACAGTCAGCAAATTAAGTTGAAATTGAGTTTTTTTTCTGTAGTAAATGTAAAATTTGTGAAGGATTGAAAAATATACTGAACTTATTTCAGAGATAGTAGATTTACATTATTTTCTATAATAATTAATTAATACTAAAAAATATAGATACATGCAAAATAACTGAGTACGCGGTAACCTATACCACCAAGCAAGCTCGGTTTCCCGGTATACTTAAAAATAACAATAAGATGATGATGCGAAACTCCGTTTTAATTTTGAAGAGCCTTCATAAGAAACTTGCCAATGCATAGGTTTTCCAGACTTAACAAGTTGTATTTAATAATAAAAGTGTATTATTGCAACAATATTTATTAGTAAATTGAAACTCTGTTTATTTGTTATAAAAATATTTTCAAGTAATACAAGAGAACCAATTAAAAAATCTATTAAACAAAAATAGTCATTTTGAAAACATAATTTTAATCAAAAGTAAAATTTTTTGGCAGTATCACAGTCAGCAAATTAAGTTGAAATTGAGTTTTTTTCTGTTGTAAATGTAAAATTTGTGAAAGATTGAAAAATATACTGAACTTATTTCAGAGATAGTAGATTTACATTATTTTCTATAATAATTAATTAATACTAAAAAATATAGATACATGCAAAATAACTGAGTACGCGGTAACCTATACCACCAAGCAAGCTCGGTTTCCCGGTATACTTAAAAATAACAATAAGATGATGATGCGAAACTCCGTTTTAATTTTGAAGAGCCTTCATAAGAAACTTGCCAATGCGTAGGTTTTCCAGACTTAACAAGTTGTGTGTTATTTTTAGCGTGACATTTTACAAGGTGTTTCCGCAAAGTAGTGGTTCGATCCATCTGTCAAATTGATTGATGAATTGTGGGTTGCTGCGGCAAGCTTAGAAGAGGACACTTTTAGATTTTAAGTTTTTGTTCTTGGAAGTTATAGACCTACATAAAAATTTAAAAAGATTTGTTAAACTTAGAGTTGTTATATTGTATTCATGAAAATACTGTATTTTAGCATTTCAGTACTATGGTTTAAACTTGTTTTGAAGCTAAATTTAAGTATGCATCCTGAACTTTGTAAAAAACTCAAATAATGCGTTGATAAAATTACAAATTACCTTTGGATTCCAAAAACCAAGCAGCTCTCTCGCAACAGATTACTTGGATGTACTATTTTTTGTATTTGTCAAGTTGATTAAACATTGATTTATTACAACTTGTTATAATGGTTGTTAGAATCGAACTTGTTTTGCCCTTTTTTTAATTCAGCACAATTATTTTCATTTTACACATCTCACATTCTAAGACTTGAAATCATTGTTATAGACTTCTGAAATAGAAATATTCAAATTGTATATCTCAAATATTACATGTAAAAATAGACTAGTTACCTATACAAGAATTTAATTTTAACCCTTTTCTCGTTGTAAACTGCATATTAAATTTCCATCACTCTAAACAAATTAACAACGGCCCACTAAAACAGCATTTTTTAACCTTTAAAGTAACAAATTACAACGACGAATTTACAAGGGGATATATCGTAGATCGTTCATTAATAAAAATGAGCGTTGTGTGATAGTAGACTTACTAGGTGAGGGGTAGGGGGGGGGCGTTAACGGTAACAATGTGGGTGTGATGGGAGGGGGAGGAGGGTTCATTCATGTACACGCAGTATCACACAAAGCCTCGGATCACTAGTCGATTCTTCCAAATGAAGACACTCGAACACGCACAAAGTACAGAGCACAGAGTACGAAGCCATTGAAGCTCTCTCGGCAGCTAGACTCGTTTGTCTTAAGCTCCTTCGGTGTAGTTTTATTTACAAGAAGTAATATATCTGTTAAAATTTAACAAATAGTGGGTAAAATAAATAAATAAAATTGTATTGCATTGCATTGCATTGCATTGAAATCAAGGGTTAGGAATCAAGAGATATTGCTAGACAAATAAAAGACGATAGAAGAAAAGTTTATAATCTAGTTCAAAAAGCTATTTCCCTCTACATTTTCTTAAAGCCAAACGACTCAATTCTTTCCATTTTAACTAATTTGAACATGGTAGACTATCGCTTTTGCACTTATTTATCTTGAAATTTTGATTGGAATAAAATTACTCTAACAATTATTTAAATAAGCAGAACAACACGAATTTCCTGTATATTAAAATACTTTGCTTGTATTCTGTTTATGGTTAGTATTTTATTTTTATTTCATATTTTATTGCGGTAACTAGTAACTAAGTTCTTGAAATTTATATTTGTACTAAGAACAATAGTTTTTATTTAGTAACGGAGGCTGTGAAAGTTGTGACAATGTTTTGTCTTGCAATTCCATCTTAAAATTAAATAATTAAACTATTAAATCGGTTTATTAATTATAAATGTTAAGAGAAAACAATACTAATAACACGAACTTATAATCTAAAATCATGAATATTTTCTAACTTGACCTTTAAAAATCTCGTCTTGAGGGAACAAACTCTGACGTCAGATACGCCCTACTAAGGGTATGAATTTTTTAATCGAAACTTTCCATGACGTCAGAGCTTGAACTGACCAGCTAACTCGGGCTCAATCAGCCTAAAAGTTATTTAATACGTTTAATGACTATCGACTAAATTGTGCCGACACAGAGTATGCAGTAGGTGTAATCGTTACTCCATGCGGGGGCGGCGCCCACAGAGCAATAAACATTGCAACACATCCGCTCCCCTGCGTGCAACTGCAGTATAATTTTACCAATTTCACATATTTTTACTCTGTGGGAGCCTTGATAAGTAATTACCTATGTTTAAGGAGGATGCTAAATATTTTTTATAGAGAAATTGCTTTAAAAATAAGATTGAAATTATTATTAAAAAAGTATGGAACTAACTTGATTATAAATGATATTTATTTCCATTTAAAGTATTTATATATTTTTAAAAATACCAATTTTTTCATGTTTTGCTAAACAAACTTATAACAAATAATTGCCTTTCAGTAGGCCTACGCTTAGGCTAACTTTACATTCAATTTAGAGAGAGACTTTAGAGACTTCATTTGAAACACCGACGCACTTTGGCGTATTTTAAGGTGAGTATGACTGAAGGGGTGAGTGTGATGATTGTGATGGATCAGATGAGGTGTAGCTTTGTTACTGACAAATATCAGCTGTTTTTATTTGGCAGGATCATTAATTAATAGCCCAATGACCAAAGGCAGCTGGGTCCAGTATCGAACCATCAAAAAGCACTAACTTTTCTCAGGATCGAACCGGCTACCTTCAGATTCAAAGGCGAGCTCTTTAACCACTCAGCTACCCAGCCAGTTAATTCTTAAAGGGACAGAATAAAATACCGACAGACTGATAATTGTAGAGGTAAAATATTTAAATTCCATTGCTTATAGCACAAAGTTTTGCATAATTAAGTAAAGATAATATCCTGCCTACCTTATCACTTTTATAATAGTGACACAAAATTTTATAAATGGCTTTCATAGCTTTCTTATATGGTTTAACATCTCAGAAACTAACTAAAAATAGAAATAGTCTATGGATGCATATTTTTAGAAGGAAAAATGTTTTCTAGTGTCGCATCGTAGTTTTATATCAAACACATTCGGGTATTCTACAAATCTCTACTTAAATATAGTACGCTCGCTAAAGCTTTTTTGTTCAGAGAACTCCTCCTAAAATTTACAACCGATTTTCAAGTTTTTGGTTAGGGCTTGGTCTGTAGCTGTTTCCGCCAAAAACTGATAAGAATAGGACTTAAAATAAGGTCACAATCCACAAATTAAATCTGATCTAATTTTCCCATTAGAATAACATTGGGGTTGGGTTGATCATTTTAAACATCTGTTAATGTAAACACTTGTAGTTTTTTGTGATTATTGATATTCACAATAATGGATTGAAAGGATGTCATTGATTTATAACTAAATCTAGCGGTTGTATTGTATCAAAATAAATTTTGATCCATTTCTAGCAACAAGTATACTAGTCTTGTTTAACTTGCATCACTTACGCTCTTCGATCTGGTCATGAGGCTATAAACTACCCGTCATACTGTGTTATACTTTTTAGTCGGGATTTAAGTGGTTTTACGCGATAAGCTTATATGAAGTGTGTTTTCATGAGCGCATCGTCGAGAGGTAACGGTTTGTTTATACGGTACTGCGGCACGGCGCGGCGCGGCGAGTGGAGACCGTCTCGAGTGCGCTTGTTACTCTGCGCTTCGTGAGAGCCCCGCTCCTCGAAATTACCTTAAGACTCTTCTGACTCAAAACCCTTCACGGAAGTCATTTAGGCCCTACTATTATGACACGAAGCGAAGAGCCTGTTTCGTGCTATTTTTGTAGACCAAGGATCATTATTAAAATTTTCAGAGTTATGTTTGTCTTATCACTGGATTGGAGGTATAATATTTTCTGACTAGGATACTTACATAGTAAAGTGGCGGTCCGACTAGGCTGTTTAGCATCCACTACTAACCAGCCGCTGTTAAATATAAATTTTTAACCAAGTATTACCTTCTGACATTCCTTGTCGCTGTTGTCTATGCTGCGACGCGTTTCAAAGCATGAAAACGCGACGCAGCATAGACAACAGCGATAAGGAATGTCAGAAGGTAATACTTGGTTAAAAATTTATTTCAACATTCCAGTAGTAGGATATGAATTTAAAACAAGAAGTTAAATATCGCCGTCAGCCAGCGGATTTGAAGGGTTCACATTCAAAGTAACTAGCCGCCAGTACAATTGCTACTGAAAAACTGACTTGAAAACATTCTTTATTGTCCTTGTTCTTCAATTCGTTACAATAAATTATTATAAGCCGAGTCTTTGGCATTTTTATTAATTTAGTCTGCAGACGAAGCATCCAACAGGCAAGGATAATTTTGGAATAAATGATAAATGTTATAATAAACTAAACGCTATAACACTGCATAAAATCAACTAGATAGGTGCTAATATTGCTAATTCTCCAGCCGCTTGTGAGCTACTAGAGGTTCAGATTGCTGGCTGGTTGGCGCCACCGAATAGATGACGTGACTGCCAGCGGAAGGTAGGCAGCGCTAAGGAGTTAAACGTGTTCAACTTCTAATTTCGGCTAGTAAACACTAGCCCGCTGGCATTCACCAGCCGCTGGTTCTGGATGAGACTAGGCTGCTTGCTGGCAAAATTACCAGCGGCTGGTTAGCAGCGGCTGCCAAACAGCCTAGTCGGTCCGCCGCTTTAAGATAAACTTTTAATGAATCAATCATTAGGAATTCACTTTTATACACTATGAGTAAGTTTGCTCTAAGTTTCATAAATTAAAACAAATTCTTGCACGCTCACACGATTATGATAATTACTCATCCAGATTTCAAAACAGTAGTCAAATAGTCAAACATAGAACTGCGAGAAATTCTCAATATCTAAACCAGGTAACTTTGGAGTTTTATTTTATACCGAAGCGACCCACGCACCGGCCAGACGTAGCAGCAAGCCAGTTCGGCGAACACGATAAATCAAGGAACAATTCTAACGAACCCGCTCGTTGGACAAACTTCTGTCTTTGTTCGCCTTCGGATATCTCACGATCACGATCCTTTGTTTGGAACTCATTGTCGGCGGTGGCTAGTTTATGTTATTTAAGAGAATTGCTTACATTTACCATCACCAATTAGCAGAAGAAAGATTCATCATCTGATCCATCCTGAAATGTATAAGTTGTATTTACTGTATAAATGACAAATAAACAAGTGCTGTATTTCTTCAAATAATATCAGTGAGATTTTAAACTGATATATTGCATCTCATGTATTGAAAAATGGTTAATCGGTACGCTGTTCTATGCTCAGTAAGAAAAATAACATTAAATCTTAGCTCACTCTACCATGTCGAGTAAATGTCCTGTCGTGTGGTTGATATTTTAAATAATCAATACTTGAGCCTATTTTAGTGTGACACTAAGATATTACAAAACTCTTTTGAAACGGTTGGGTATCTATAAAAGTCATGGCCCTCATTCACTCCCTCTCTCACTCACCCAATAAATCACTCATCAATTAATTAGATATTTCATATCATTGTGAAATATTGAAACCAACAATATCAACTAATCAACATTGTTAATAGCTGTATTTGTGGCATATAAAACTGAATGATGTAAAGGACTATGATATAACTGTCTTTCCGGGATTATTACGTTGTTAATGATACAGATGGATACCCCCTTTTGTGAATATATTCCAGACGATTTGCTACAGTTTTCACCGTTTTTTATAAGCATAAATTTATTTCTCCGAGAATTTTAAATAGAAATTTGGTTTTTCTAACTCGTATATCTATAGGCCTACTTATTAAATACGCTAAGTTTTTTTTTTGACGTCGGAATTTTTTTGCTTGGTCTGTAATTGTTTTCATCAAAACATGAGAATCTAGTTTAATAAAGACACATATCCATCATTGAAATCTTATACTCTAAACAAGCAATGTTTGTACGGGCAAAATTTTTTTTTCGCTCCAAGAATTTTTATTATACAGTATATGGGGGTTTTAGACACCAGATGTCGATTGGAACTGGTTCAATGTCTGGGAAATATCAGGTTTTCGTTCTAGAGCCCTTCAAAGTTTCTATGTTATCCTTATGGAGATTTTATTAATTGAACAAAAATCAGCTGATAACTGTAGATACGAACCAATTTGTTACATCTTTAACCTGTAGTTTAAGAAAATTATATTAAAGTGCAGCACCCTTCGGCTTGGCGAGTGAGCGAAGCGAACGAGCTCGTCTATAAAATGGAAGAGGGCGAGTGAGCGGAACGAACGAGCTTTGTGTGAGAACGAAAGTAATAATTTTACCGAGCTTAAGCTCGGTCCCCCTGGTACTTTGAAAAAAAAAAACATTGTGATTGGTTTAAATATTTTAAACAAATGTTAACGTACAGCTATAAATAAAAGTAGTGAATAAGTAATGGAATGGAAATCAAGTAACAGTTACACTTCTGAAAACAAATCCCTAACTTATCCCTAATGCTTCGACTGACTTTCAAATATTATAATACAGCGTTACAATTTCGCACACTACATGATTATTTGGGTTCAAATAGGAAAACCATATTTGATATTTGAGTCCTGCCTCTCTGGCTATTACATTTCCAATGTGATCCTTATGGACAAATATTGATTATGACAGATGGTAGTAAGAAAAACTACTTTAAAGATGTGAACTTCATCACTTTTTTGTCAATGTGTATTTTAGGAGGAAAATAGATGGTTTTAGTTATCATTTCATTACACTAATGAATTATGTTATTATCTATTGCCAAAAACGCTAGATTGTTATGAGACCATTGCTTGAACCACTACCAAAACGTTAACAAACGAATCACCGGCGCTTAAGGGGGTAAGAATACAAAAAATGAAATAAACCCAACACTGGCTGTAGCCTATGTGGAGATGGTGTGATGCCACCCCCACCCTCATCGCAGTTCGGTTATGTGAGAGGTCACTGGCCCGGTTCCACTTGTGATTCACTGTGTTTGATTTATCCACATCTGCCTGGGGCGCGATTTGATGACCGATGCTGGTAAACAACAAACTTAATTGCTAACGAATGAACGATCAACACTTCATTCCGATAGCCTTACTTTGAAAACAATAAACTCACATAACATTTTTTAATGTTACGGAGTTATTAAATTGTGGGTTAAAGAAGACATTTTTTTATTAAATAATTCAAGAAATATTTTATTATTTATGTGAAAGAATTTTTGTTTTATTATTCAGATGTTTTAGTGGTCAAGTAATTCAAAACATAAACTTGTAATAATTTAGGTTTGAACAAAATAAAGCATCAAATAAAGATGGTAATAAGGTCCCGTATTAGAGTTCTATTCACTCACTTTGTGAACACTTTTGAAATGGAGCAGATGCCTTCCTGTTCTCAAGTCGAGTTGACGCCACTAAAGAATCCCACTCGAAGAATACCACTTGAAGTGCATAACGATGAACACGTCTTTTAATATTGGTGATGTGCAAGGATCTTAACACCATTTTTATTAAATTAATTTAGTCGAAAATGAAATGATTTTGAGTCTAAATCTAGATGGAAGAGGGGGAAAGGTCATTAAGGAGATAATGTGCCAATCACACCGCCCAGGTGGGGTTCCAGACAGCGATGGTGTCTTAATAATTATTATGGTCCCAGCTGCATTTTATTAGCACTAAAACTTTGTTCCACCCATCTGTTTTCTTACCTCGATTATTTACATTTTGTCAAATACTTCTCGATCACCAATTTCTTATAAATTAAGATTTTTGTTAATCTATATATTTAAAACACAAAGGTAAAAAACCTTTGGACAGTTCGTCTGTGACTTCTACTGGACCGATTTACATGCGGGTTGTACCAAAATAAACGTTTTCGGTTCTATATTAGCAGGTTTTATTCGTATTTCAAAAATATTTACGTTAAATCGGTCAAAAATGAAAAATAAACTTTTCTTATGGAGATTTAACATGGAGAAAAAAGCCAACATTTCAAACCCTTTGGACAGTTCGTCTGAGACTTCCACTGGACCAATTTACACGCAGTTTGTACCAAATAAAACGTAAACCTTTGTATATTAGCAGACTTTATTTACTTTAACATTATCTTACTTCCTTAAATTAAAAATATCGACATTTTCAAACCTTTACAATGTATTTATTTTACACGATTTCAATCAGCTGATTGTAAACACACTCAGGTATTTTGTCTAAACACAGAATGGATGAACAAAAGCTCATGAAGGATTTGGTTTATCGTGGCCAGTACCTAAAAACGTTTACAATTATTATGATGTATTGTCATTTATGAAAAGAAAGTTGCTTAATCATATAATTCACGTTATCTTACTCCCTTAAATTAAAAATTTCGACATTTTCAAACCTTAACAATTTATTTATTTTACACGATTTCAATCAGCTGATTGTAAACACACGAGGTATTTTGTCTAAACACAGAATGGATGAACAAAAGCTCATGACGGATTTGGTTTATTATGGTCAGTACCTAAAAACGTTTAAAATTATTATGATGTATTATCCTTTAAATGGAAAGAAAGTTGCTTAGTTATGTAAAATAGCTGATTGCTATGAAATGAAGACTGAATTTTAAAGGTTCCGTTTAAATCAATTGTTTATATTTTTATTAAAAGAAACGGATGTATCGGAAATTCGTTGTGCAATCAATTTGTCGGTTGCCAGGTTGGCCAGGTTGTAATTCTTTACATTTCTCCCACTTATTAATGGAATTTGTGGCACGGTCGGTAGCGTAACTTCATACAAACCAGAAGGCCCGGGTTCCAAACCGATCTCCTCAAGTATACTTTTTGTAATGTGTCTAACAACGGTGTCACTAATAAATGTTTTACCGATGGTACCGATATTTATTTTAAACAAAATAGGGACATTAAAATATTTATATGCCTTTTCAAATTCTCAAAAAACTTATTTACCAAATTAAAAAAAAAATAATAAATACAACTTGATAGTTTAGGCTTGCTTATTTCTTATGTTTTGATTAGGCTACTAAGGTTTAGGCCTAAGTAAACAATGGATTTGTCATGTTTATAAAATACTAAAGAGTGTCTGTGTTTCATAGTAAGGGTGCAGCATTATTGTTTTTAAGGAATATGCCTATAGGCCTACTTTGACAGACACTCCAACTAAAATTATGTAATTTTCTGTGAAATAAATTTGTACTTATTCTTTAAATTTGGATAGTTATTGAAACTTGAACACTACAGCATAAATATTCCTATATGAACGTGGTTATAAATGGTTTCTCTACGTTCTATCCTACTCTAATACCAATATTTGTTAAAGCCATCCATCAAAAGTTACAACACTGTAGGCCTTTCCTAATTCTTGAAAAAAACTGTTAAGAACAATTTATCCAATAGGCCTACAAGTGGATATTGGTCTACTTATTTCTGATGTTGTTGAACCTAATAGAACGGTTTCCTTAGGTTAATTGAATTTTTTACCTCTATGGAACATAGAGTATAAAATTCTTTTAGACCGACTTTAAATTTCTCTTAGGCAAATTCTCTAGCCAAAAGGCTTTTTTATTCCTAATTTGATTTCAATGAAATTCTCAGGTTAGATTTTAAGTATTTTAAACTAGGTAATAAACTATAATCGAGCAATTATTTTCAAGTATTAAAAAAGCTTATTTTCCGGAATTTTTGACAGAACTTTAGTTGTTTAGGCTACATGATTTGACTAATGTAGTTGCTATGATCAGTTTATTTTCCCCCATTGCAGCTGTGTTGTCGATGTGTATGCTGAAAACAATATAACCTCTTGATTTGTTTACATCTGCTCGCCGTTATGTTACGTTTTTAAATAAAATTTAATTGATATTTTGACAGAAATATCTGTTAAATTAAATAGATCAACACCGATGTATACTTGTCGAAGTTATAAATTGTGCAAAAAGATAGGCATGTTGTGGAATGAATTGCTATCGAACGGAATTATGCGAGTAACTAATTTATGGGATACATCTAATATCTGTAAAAAGATTTAAATGGAACAAGTAATAATTAGAAAATGTTGTGCCATTGTAGCCTATGTCTCAGGTAAGAAAATATGCATTAAGTGTTAAGTAAGCGTAATTCTACAATACTTACATAACTTGATTTTTATTAATTTGCAATCATGGATTTCAAATTGCATTGTTTTTTCGCTCTACAATCTATTTTTCTTTAATTTATAAGTATAATTATTATTAAGTTACTTGCTTATTTTGAGGTCTTAGCTAAAATCATAGTTTGTATGTATTTATTTGTAGGCTAGGCCAAGGATGTACGCCGGTTGACTTCGGACGGTTAGATGACGTTCCACTCTTCACATTCGAGGAGATGGAAACCTCCGTTCTCTCCCTAAAGAGCAACAAGGCTCCTGACCCGGACGGATTCCCAGCGAGGCTTTAAAGAAAGTATTTTCAATTAATGCTGACTTGTTGAGAATATGTACAACGCCTGTTTGGTAGAAGGGGTGTTTCCGGCTCCCTGGAAAACCACCAGACTTGTACTCATCAGCAAGGGCAAAGGTGATCCCGAGCTGCCGTCGTCCCACAGGCCTTTTTGCATGTTGGACACGGCTGGGAAGCTGTCCAAGAAGCTGATCCGTTCCCGCCTGACGTCTGCCGTGGAAGCTGCCTGGTACTTATGCCTCCGTCAGTACGGCTTCAGAAAGGGACGGTCAACGATTGACGCTATCACCGAAGTCCAGAGAGCTGTGAAGAGAGCCGAGAGCCACAACCATTTCTCTCGCTGAGTAGTGCTTCTTGTTACGCTTATGTCAAGAATGCCTTTAACTCGGCGAGGTGGGTCGATATGCTGGATGCGCTTCGCAACACCTTCGCGTTCCTGCATATCTGTTGCGACTCATCTTGTTGCGGATTATTTCCGCTCCCGAAGCCTGATTTACGACACAAGGGACGGAACGTGGACGATGGAAGTCACTTCTGGTGCCGCGCAAGATTCAATACTCGGCCAGGATCTCTGGAACGTTGCCTATGACAGCCTCCTGAGGTCGGAGATGCCTGAGGAAACCACTTTGGTTGGGTACGCCGATGATGTCGCAGCTCTCATTGTTGCACGCAACGTTGAGCTGACCCAACTAAAGTTGAACCGAGTCATGCGTGTGGTCAACACATGGATGTCCGATCACGGTATCTCGCTTGCTCTCCGTAAGACGGAGATTGTGATCCTTACGAAGAAGAGGATGGTCACCGTCGTTCCGTTCCAAGTGGGAAGGGAGGTGGTCCAATCAACTCGTGCTGCTAAGTACTTCGGGATTATGGTGGACACCAAGTTAAGCTGGAGGGATCAGATATTCCGTACGGCGGACAAGGCCGCTAAGGTAGTCACGTACCTTAGTAGGCTGATGGCCAATGTCGGGGTTCCACGATTCGACAGAAGACGTCTGTTGATTTCCGCGGTTCAGTCCGTGCTTTTTTATGGAGCAGAGGTGTAGGCAGACGCTCTCGATAAAGAGTAGTACAGGTTGCGACTCGCCCGGGTTCAACGTCGAGCGGCGCTCGGGATGTGTTCTGCCTACCGGACAGTGTCCGAGCCTGCCGTCCTGGTGGTCGCCGGAGTTATCCCTGTCAAGCTCTTGGCAGGAGAGAGGAAGGCAATTTATCAGAGACAAGGCTAGATTAAAAGAACACGGCAAGAACAGAAGAGCGCTCCAGAACCTTCCAGCAGTGGGAACACAGCTGGGAGCACGACACCCAAGGACGATGGACTGCGCGACTTATCAAGCACGTCCAACCATGGGTGGAACGGCGGCCAATTCTTGACAATTCACGGCTATCTCGGTCGTACCTGAACCGGATGGGCAAGACCGGTTCACCAGACTGCATTTATTGCTCGGGCGTTCCCGACGATGCGGAACACACATTCCCCCGTTGGGAAGGGCCCCGCCTGAAGGCCACACAAATTTTTTGGTGCATTTTTGGTGGATTTCGGTCTGGCAAAAGATCTTGGAGGATGAGGGCAACTGGGATTGTTTATCACACTTCGTCCGGGGCATCCTCCTGGAAAAGAAACATGATCTGGACGGCGAAGTGGCCCAGATCCCTTGATCGAGTGGCTGGATAAGGAGTGAGCCCCACGGGCATAAGCCAAATTTAGGCCTAGCCTGACGTAATGTAATAAACAACTCCAGGTTAGAATCCTAAAGAGTAGAGGCGAGGTTTTTTAGTGGGTAAACCCGTTTTTAGGGGAGCCCCACACTACAGGCTTGCCACCTGTGTGCGTAATGAATTTTTCTCACCTCTCCCTCAAAAACAAAGCGTCACCTAATAACTCAAAAAGTGAGTACAAAATTCTTGTACGGGACGGACATCGGAGCGTATTCCTAGTTAGGTTTGCGCCTACCTAAACAATCAAATTGACATGTTTATAAAATACTAAAGAGTAGGACCTATACTATTTCGACATTTTCAAACCTTGACAATTTATTTATTTTACACGATTTCAATCAGCTGATTGTAAACACACGAGGTATTTTGTCTAAACACCACAATGCAACCATTTTGCATCGTTACAGAACAAGGATGCAACATTATTGGTTTTAAGAAATAGGCCTACTTTTCCGACGCTCCAACTAAAATCGTAGTATTTTCTGTAAAATATATTATTGTTCTTGGTATGGCAGTTCAAAGAAGTACATTTTGCATTATATATTATTACCTTTATTATTATTATTATTATTATTATTTTATTTATTATTACCTTTGCACTGTTATAGTGTTTCATTTACCACTAATGGAGCTATATCCGTCGAGTATCGACGGGCAACAACTAGTTGTTATTATTATGTAGCTTTCTTCGTTAAAATAGTATTTTTCCTGCGTCTATCCTAGAAAGCGAGTTTTCGCACTCTATTCGCGCCCTAAACAGGTGATTTTCGTATTCATTTTACTTTTGACGCTCTTAATATATACTTTGCGCACTGATGATTTACTTTTTGCACTCCATTGTTTCAACTTCAGAACATAAAACATTTATAAAATAGAACTAAAATACTAAGTTACTAAAATACTAAGTTATTAAAATACTAATTGATTATTAATACCTAATTAATTATCCCAGCATAACTTTAAACTGGTTTATACTAGTTGCGAAGTTGACATTGGGTACCGTACAGAAAAACGAAGTTGTCATAACACTGGGGTAAGTCTTTTGGCTATCCACTATGACAATTTCCCTTCCTTCATAATCCATTCATGTTAAAGACACGTTAATGCCAGGTGTAAACCTCTACCTGGAACATATGTTCAAGACAGCAGGGGGTGAGGAATGCGACGGGCATAGAAACCCCTAACTGGAACATAAGTGGACAGTCCCATGTCTCACCTTCTCTTCCTTCAATATCCCATCCTTCCGGGGGCTTGCGCAAAATGCCCATTAGAGGCAGACGTGCTCAACGGTTCGGCCGGGGTCTCCTTATCCAACAATAACAACGACAACCTAATTGATTATAATTAATTGATAATTAATCACGAAGGTCAGTAACAATGTTAATTTTAACAAAAAATAACAAGTTTAAGTTTGAACCGTTCATATTATTCAAAAGAAATGATTATATTACTACAAGAAATCTTAGACACTTAGATAATTTTAGATATTTTAAGAATTGCATATTGATCCGCCATGGAGACCAATAAAGGCTATTAGCTAAAGGCGATTATTCTGAAATGTGTGTGGTGCTGTTTTTAATTAACTAGCAGTGATTTAAAACATCAAACCAAACCCGATTAAAAGACTTTTTTTAATATGAAGGATGGCTTTATTGCTTTGAGTGACTTTAATTCTTTATAATTAAAGATAATCCTTTTTTCATAGTAAATTTTGCTTCTTAAAAAAAGGAATATCATATAATTGGGTCACCGAAACTTAAATATCTTCACGATTTAAGTAAATTTAGTGTACGTGTTGCCTACAGTTGAGCAATTTAATTTGAATCACCACATGTCATTGTTTAAAATGTTACGTTATAGTTCTAAATCAATTAAACCCACGCTATCCAATATTGTGATTATCAGCCATCAACCCAAATAACACTTATTTACAGCTGTACATTAATGGATATTTTGAATGCTCAACCCAATCCAAATGTTACTTTTATGAGAAATTTTCAAATTTCAATAGAGGATAGCACCATTGACTATGTACACTAACGTCAGTGTACATAGTCAATGATAGCACCTTTAATTTAAGTCCGATTCTCATCAAGTTTTGGTGGAAACAACTACAGACCAAGTCCTGTCCAACGGCAACAAAAACCTAATAATTGGTTGAAAAATGTAGGAGGATTTTATTTACAAACCCTTAGTGTTTTAAATAAGTAAGGAATCAGAATTCCAATAAACACAACCTGAAAAAACCTGCCAAAATAACTTTAGTAAAAAAGTTCAATAATGTTTCTGGTATATTTTTAAACAGTATTATACCAGTACCGTATTATACGTTTGCGTATTAAGAATCAAGGACTTTCAGTATAAGAAAAGTAAAGAAAACAGAGATTACTTTCACTTTGCACAGTCCCGTACCTCCTCACTATGGAATCCACAGCAGCTGTGAAAGAGTATAGTACTTTGGGTTGTCTGGTTCAATCAACTTTCGAAAACCCTGGACAGAAAGTTTTTACAGTAATTTGTATTCACTATTCTTATTGAAAAACTCTTTTTCTCACATCCTTAGTGTCCCATATTATTTAATAGAACTAAGACGTTCCCCTCAAGAAGTTAAAAGTACGCTCCAAGGGCAGTAAGAGTAACAGCTTCTAACTCTTCTGCCTGACATACAGACTGCACCACGCTGAAGGACCTGGAAACGTATATTATTGTGCATTTTACTCTTTCTCCTCTATCCTCAGCCTTTCGCCTATAGTGAGGGACAAAACACATATTTGAAATTTCTTAAAGATTTTAAAAAAAGATTAAAATTATATTTATTGATGTGTCCGCATTTTATATGCTTTAAATACAAATGCAAGTGCCCAGCCAAGAAAGATTATTTTTATTAGTCAATTATTGTATTATTTTTGTAAGCATTATAAAATAGTTCCAACTGCTAACTAAAAAAATACCATGTGAATTATGAGGATAATATGTATAGGAAAAGTGCCAAAAACAACCAACCAATCCTTTTATGTCAATTTCACAGAAATGTTTTCATGATAAACTTTTGTAACCTATTGTTGAAAGAAATCAATCAATCAATTTCTAGTACAAAAAATTTTGCGAGAGTAAACATTAAGTTTTTTTTTAAATATTTATTAAAACAAATAATAATTTGCAATTGTATAGGTGTAGAAAGAATAATTTATAGTATTTGTTTATAGTTGAGTATTTGTTTCCCCTCAATGCTTTTAATAGTTTAATACTACATTCAAAAAATTGATACTGTAATAATTTGTTAATATAATGCAACGGGATGTTGTTATCTGTATTTATTGATATTGATGAACCAGACATTTTAAAACAACTAGTACTCATACTATAATAAATTATCGAATAATAATATTTTGTCAAGGTAAAATTCCACAATTATGCTTAGCGCTGTCCGTTAAGATAAGAAACGTATTGCAGAAAAACTAGGCAGCTTTCATCGGTTCCAATTTTTTGCTGTCAGTGCACTTTGTAAGATTAACTTTATGTCATTTCCGGGCGAACTCTTTACTACTGCTATTACTGGGCTATTGCGGTTTCCGTGTATTCTCTGAAAATGAAGACAAAATTGAATTTCTTTATTATGAGAAATTGTATTTATTTTACGTAATGTTTGTCAAAATCAATTAATTACTGCAGTGACCAGTTCTTATGAAATATGTAATAAGAGATAGTCTAATTCGTGATGAGACATGAGCTAATTCCTTTAAGGAGCATTGCCGGTTAGTTTTAACTGCGTCATGCCGTAAGGGAGTTCCACAATCCAGATATTGGCATAAAACATCTTCAACATCGGCCTGTCCAACCCCACCTTCCAACCTTAATTCTACGTAATGGCTCCATCCTCCCCGACATCTTCTCAACATCCACTCCCTTCCTCTCTCTCACACATCGACCTACTCACTCGTTATGCGGGATGTCCTCGTCCTGCTGGAACGAGACCGGCAGGCCGACGAGGAGCAGCGCGAGGAGCAGCGAGGACATGGCTACCAGAGGAGTTCCGGCATAGCAGAGACCGTAGGAACACCGCAAGGCACACTCGCGAGCACCACTACAACACCGACCGGATTAGTCGCGCCATGGTGTACTGTATGTAGTACACACCTCGCGCGGGCCCGGGCAGCTCGATGTTGCCGCGCCGCCGCACAGCGCCACCTGTCCTATCGTATTGATTCCCGCCCGTCACCGCCTCGTCTGGCGATGACCAACAGTGTCGTGGTACAACCTTGCTGTTGAAAGGGAATGAAAAGGGCGTAACGGTTTATTAGTGTTTCAGATGAAGGTTTGTCAGTTGTTGGAGAGAGGTTGTTGTGGAGGCCCCGCTGTTGACGTGACTTGTCCGCTGCAAGGGCGCTGCTCCACTGGCAGGCGCGTTGCCGCTCGGAGCATCACCTCGTGGTGACAACCAGAACTGAGTCGAGCCACTGGTTTATGTTTGGAAGAGGGATTATTTTTTCCTTCAATCAATTTCTCGTACAAAAAATTTTGCGAGAATAAACTTTAAGTTTTTTTTCAAATATTAATTAAAATAAATAATAATTTGCCATGTAGTAAATTTTTCTTGCGGTATTAAGTTACTGATTGTTAGGATTTATATTCTTAATTTAATTTCATTAGAAATAATCTTAATGAGTCACTCGCTATGTACTACTATGGTAATATGCCCAGTTATAATATATATATATATCAATGTAGAAAGAGATAAAATATCTATGCAATTCAATACAAGACGATAGATGCCAAGGAAAACTAATAAAATTGTTTTGGTTTAATCATGGTATTGCATCTATGACCCTCTTTAATTTCTTACCGAACTGATATGGTCGTAGGCAATCTCAATCAAAAATAATATTAAAAATAAAAATTAATATAGCAAATTTTAAGTCATAAAAATCTTTTTACTAGTAAAATATTGATTTAAGGTGACTAAACAATGTGATATTGGTCAATAGAATACAACCATCTAATATAGCCTATACAGTATTTGTGGCTTGTAAAGAGGGAGGGTGGGAGGGCTCTTTATTATTTTTTGTTATGTATTAAAAATAAAAATAAAATCTATATATTAATACGCAAGCATGTTTCGTTTCCTCCTTTTTCTCAGCTCGTGTGCATCGTAGAAGAAATCCGCGCGTACCGATAGAAAGGAAGTGATTCTGTAAGGATATCCTTAATTAAATGCTAATCATTACCGAGTGTTTATTCATCCGTGAAAAATCTTAATAGCCTAACAAAGTTTTCTATAATTTATTCAGCTATATCTATTTATTTATGACTTAAAGCAATATTTCTTATATCTAATTATAAGTTAAACAATTGCCTAATGTTTAGAAATACGTTTTGAGTTTTGATAGCCTGTCTGTATTTTAATGGTTTTCATACCCGTTGTCAATGTATATTTTTTTCAACTTTTAGTTTGATAGCTTGAATTTATTATCCTACATTTTAAAATATGAATTAAAATACTATTTCAATCAGGTTTGTAGTCATAACCTGCGAAAGTCAAAAGGTAATTTTTCCAAATTATTACATAAAATAAACGAAATTTGATACAATACACTTGTATGAAAAAACTGGACATGTATGTAGGCCTATGTGTGGCTGAAGGGGTTGATCTAAAAAGTCTGATTAGATGCGATTTTCTATACAATTTTCAATAATTTAGATCTGAATTAAAATAATATTTATTCAGGTCTCTATGCTAGGTAAATTTCGTTAAAAGCTCTGTAAATATCCAGATTTTAATTTTTTTTAAACCGGTAACATTGGCCCTATGATCTTACAAACCAAAACTGAAGAAGGAATTGTGCTGAAAACAGCAAAGCCGAACTGTCAAAGAACCATCTACGAATCCAAATATATAAACACGTGGTTTTCATTGTTGCCAGTTACTAAGTCATAAATTAGTCAAAGTAATATATAAGTTATTTTCATTACTCTTGATCTATTTATTAATACGCAAGCATGTTTTATTTCCTCCTTTTTTCTCAACTCGTGTACATCGTAGGAGAAATCCGAGCATACCGTTAGAAAGGTACAGTCCTGTAGATGAGCAGAATCACATTCTAATTCACATAGGACTACAGGGCTACGCCCCACAGGCTATCAAAGTCCTAATGTTAATCTTATGGACGAAGGAGAATGGAATAAATCATTAGACAGCTGTTGCAAAAACAACTGCTAGAAAAACAGGAAGAACAGATGTTTTAGTTCTTAAATATTTTTAAGCTTCTTGGATCCAAATAAACTGAAATTTTGATTGAATTTCGATCAGGAGGCGATATCTATATAGTAGTTGTTATTGGACCGTTGCATAAAAGTTGATTGATTAGCAAAAACATTTTATCACCGTATTACAACAATAAGTCCTACCTTTATAATTTAATTTAAATGTAGATAGAGTCCCCTTAACGCTCCTTTCACACATCACGTTTTTAGCCGTGCGGGAAAAACCGCACGATTAAAAACCGTCCAAGTACACCGTACAAGTAATGGCAGCCGGTTAAAAACCGTCACCGTGCCTGTGTGAAAGGTCTAATAAGATTCTATTGGAATGTCCGCCGTGCGATTTTTAACCGTACGGGCAAAACCGTGATGTGTGAAAGGAGCGCAAAAGTTAATTAAAGATTCCTTAAAGACAAATACATATATCTAAATTTACATATATTTTTTCTTCATTTCGGACGATTTACCCAACTGTACCAAACATCAATTTTTGTCTTTAAACCCACAACGCAACCCTGGTCAAAATGAATGAGTTATTACAAATCATGATGAGTTTTTTTTTTTTTTTATTTATTTATTTCGGCTTTGGCAGTGCACCATGAAAGCCCACTTCAAAAATACAAAATTTTTGTACAGAAAACTATAAAACTAACAACATAAGTAACAAAGTTCAACAATAAATTTGAGGTCCAAATGACTTGAAGTGTACAAGTTTACATCACACTAAATAATTTTCTTCAACTAAAAATTTTGATAATGAAAACCAAACTAAAGGATTGTCGTCTTTTAATAAATTTATAATTCTAAGATCTTGAGGATTTCGAAAACCAAGATTTTGAAGAGTTGCCAATAGATTCGTTCTTGATTTGGTTAAGAGTGGACATTCAAAAATTATGTGATCCAAACTTCCTTCTGGAGCAGAACAGTCACATGAAGGGTCCGATTTTAAATTAATTTTGAACAGATGAGAGGGAAAATTTCCGTGACCAATTCGTAACCTAATGATAATAGTGATTTCTTTTCTTCTGTCTGATTTAAATGACTGGAACCAAGGTTTTCCTCTGATAGATGGTGAAATGAAATGAAGTCTTGAACCTTTTATGATAGCTTGCGAATCCCAGTAGTTTTGCCAATCTTCATGTATTTTCATCTTGACTTGGGTTTGTAAATCACTAGGTGAGGGCAATTTGTTATAACTTAAAATTATGCCATTAGCAATAGCTTTCTTAGCCATGTAATCCACAATTTCGTTCCCAATTATTCCACTATGGGAAGGAGTCCATGCAAATCTAATGTCAAAATTACCCGTTTTCAGCTTCAACCAAATTCTTCTAATGTCCAGGATTATAGGTGATGTTTTACTAGAAATGTTTAACGAAACCAGTGATTGTAGAGTGCTTTTGGAATCTGATAAAATAAGTGCTTTTGTTATATTGTTGTGTTTAATGTAATTTAGAGATTGAAGAATAGCAAATGCTTCGGCTTGGAAAATTGAAGTGCAATATGTGGTAGTTTGAACAAACCAACAATTTTATGTTTATGATCTAAGAAAGCAGAACCCACTGTATCATTGGCGGACCATTTTGAACCATCAGTATATATTAAAGAAAAGTCGGACCACACTGAATTCATTGTGTTGAGAAAGATTTGTTGAATTTGTTGACAAGAAGTTTGCTTGGTAACAAAATCGTCAAAAATATCGATAAGAGGAGGTAAACAATGGATAGCTTCAAAGGATTGATCAAATATAGGAGGAATTATTGTCTTGAATAAGTTTGAGTAACACAACTTATTTTCTACAAAAACTGAAAGAATAATTGGATAACTTTCATGTGGAAAATTAGGAGAGAAATCAATCAGGTTATTAAAATAAATTAATCTAAGTACTAATTTATGAGCGGCAAAAATTAGCCTGTTCAGTAGGAACGTTGAACATAACCATCTTCTCCTTATGTTAAGGGGCATGATTCTTGTTTCTGCTTCCATTGCTGCTATAGGTGAAGATCTCATCGCTCCTAATATTATACGCAGAGCTTCGTTTTGAATCTTGTCAACCTTGGTTAAGTTTTTAGAATTAGAATCGCCATATATAAAGCTGCCATAGTCAATAATGGGCCTGATCCAGTTTTTATATAGTAAAAGTAGTACATTTGGATGCGTGCCCCACCAAGCCCCAGTTAATGATCTCATAACATTCAGTCTTTTTACACAGGTTGAGTGTAGTCTCTCGATGTGAGGCTCCCAGGAAAGTTTTGAATCAAACACTACGCCTAGAAATTTGTGATGTGACTTTATCGGAATAATGTGTTGATCCCATTTAAATTCCAGATCTTGGGGTTTGTAGCGTTGTTTAGAGAAAATTACAATTTCGGATTTATTAGGTGAGACAGTAAGTCCCATTCCACTCGTCCATTGATACGGTGATTTTAAAGCTTTGTTTAGATCCAGGTTGCAAGAAGAAACCGATTCATT
This sequence comes from Neoaliturus tenellus, assembly GCA_030545055.2. Lineage (NCBI taxonomy): Eukaryota > Metazoa > Arthropoda > Insecta > Hemiptera > Cicadellidae > Neoaliturus > Neoaliturus tenellus. The sequence goes on along the minus strand of CM061533.1, from coordinate 87,611,720 downwards.
ATTTGTGTAAATGACTAGATCATCGGCAAATTCTAACACTTGAATACGCGGATCAAAAATCGTGTGCAAGTCAGATGTGTAGACCGTATAGAGAAGGGGGCTTAAAACCGAGCCTTGGGGAAGTCCCTTATATGCAATTCTTGGTCCATGAAGGACTCCTTTGTAGAGTAGAAAAGTATTCCTCTTATCAAGCAACAAACTGATGAACCTCGTTAGTTTATACGGCAACTTCAGTTGTTGAAGCTTACCTATTAATATGTCTACGATGACATTATCGTAAGCTCCAGAAATATCAAAAAAAGCAGCAGTTAGCGTATGTTTTTCGGCAAAAGCAATTTGTATATCTGTTGAGAGGATACTTATGCAGTCAAGTGTGCTGCGGCCCTTCCGGAATCCAAACTGGGTGGGACTTAATTTTAAATGCGATTCGAGCCACCACTCCAGCCGTAACTTCAACATCCTTTCCATCAACTTACAAATGCACGATGATAAAGCTATGGGTCTGTACGATTCGTCTTCATTTGGATTCTTATTTGGTTTCAAAAGAGGGAATATGAGAGTATCCTTCCATGAATTTGGTAATAGACCGGCCATAAACAATTTATTGAAGACTTTTAATATGATTTCTTTAGTTTTAACTGATGAGTTTATTAGCAATTCATTGGGAATATTGTCCATGCCTGGGGTCTTACATTCCTTAAGAGAATTTAAGGCAATAATTAGTTCCGTAAATGAAAATTCTTTATTCAAGTTACTGTTTTCAAACTCTCCTTCAAATACAGAAGTTGGTAGTATTGGGACAGAGGGAGGAGTTATCCTTTGAAAAAAGTTTTCAAGCCAATCATCCGTCGAAGATTTAGATTTACATTTATTGTTCATAATTGACAGCCTATGGCGAAAACGTTTTATAGCGTCCCATACAAAATTGACCGATTTATTTTCAGTTAAGGATTCACAAAATGAAGTCCAACGCTCACGTTTTTTATTCTTCAAGAGACGTTTAGTTTTTGCTTGAATCTTTTTCATATTTAGGTAGTTCTCTTTGGTCATATTGGTTCTAAATTCAATAAAAGCTCTCTTGCGTTCTTCTACTGCCGCTTTACAGTCGTCGTCCCACCACGGTGTAGAGGAGGATGGTGTATATGGTTTACGGCTATTACGGAGTTTTGGTATTGAATTGTTAGCTGCAGAGTTTATGATACTCATTAACGTGTCATACAAGAAAATGGGATCATTATTAAATGAGGGGAAGTCTTCTATCTGTTCATCTAACAACTTACGGTACAAGGGCCAGTTAGCTCGCTTGGTGTTCCATTTCCTTGTTGAAAACGATTTAGTTGTCTTGCCGGGTGTGATATTAGAGCTAGCAGTGTCGGTTGAGTTGGTGGTTGAAAATAATTTGCCGGGATAGAAAAGCAGCTGCAACTTTATCGGTAGATGGTTTGAACCTCTTGAGTCCTCTATTATTTGCCAAGATATTAAGTTACTTAGGTTGGAGGAACATAATGATAGATCAATAGCAGTTGGGGAAAAGGGATACCGCGGAATAAATGTACTTGCACCATCATTCAAAATTATTAGATTATTGTACTGAATGGACTGATGTAGAGTTATACCTTTACCATCATTGAATCCATTTCCCCATGCTGTATTATGACAGTTAAGATCTCCACATAAAAGTAAAGGGGGTGAAAACAAAGAAAACAGTTCATTCCAATCAAAGAAAGAAAGTTTTGCTTTTGGCGACACATAAATCAAAACAACAGTAGCTTCCATGTCATGCAATTTTATTTTAGCTGCAACCCATTGTACCAACTCAAATGCAGGACCCAAATTGGTGTGAGTTATTTCAACATAGTCAAGTGAGTTGTGAATAAGCAAGGCAGCACCACCGCCAACGCCTTTATCATGACGAAGTAACCTAAAGCCAGGAAAAAGTATTTGAAAATGAGGTTTATACCAGGTTTCACTGATACACGCAATTTTAAAATCATGCTGAACTAGTAATTGTTCAATTTCAGGTTTTTGTGCAGTGGCTGAGTTACAATTCCATTGAAGTATGTTAATACTCATTAGGGAGATTGCAAATAAAATAAAGTGCGAAACCTGCCTTCCATTCGTAATAGGAGCATGATTATTATAAGAACTGAAGAATATCTTGAGAGCAGCGTTAAAGTGATTCATCAGACATGTTTTCGTTACCATTATTTAAGAATGGAGACAAATCAATGTTCATGACAGGTTGAAGGTTAGTCAATAGGTGAGAAATGTTGATTTTATTATCCTTGAATAAAGAGAGTGAATTCATAATGTATTTAGATACATCTTCGTCTTGTTTAGAGGTACCGGGAGTCGATACATTAGTGTCCACGCTGTATACAGGTTTAGTAGGCATTACTGTTTGATTGTGGAATTTATTGTAATAGTCATTTGTGTATTTAGGTTTTATTGATTGGCTTGATCGATTAACAGAGCGTGAAAAAGTTACATTTTTATGAACCTTTCTGGGCGTCTCATTATTATTCCTTGCAAGACGGGGTTGTGCAGGAATACTTATGGTTTCACGAAGCTCATTTGAAGGTTTCGTGTTCAAAGCAGGGAAGGATGCATCACTATTAAGATCCAAAACTTTTGAAAAAGACAAGGAGTTTCTTGTTTGTTTTGGGAAAAGTAGGTTTCTTGCCTCCACGTACGGAATATTCCGATACGCCATAGTTTCTTTAATTTGCTTTTGGATATCCCACTGTGGGCAAGATTTGTCAAGTGCAGAATGAGGACCTTTGCAATGAACGCAAACTGGTTTAGTATATTGGGGACAAGAAGCACGGTCATGATGAGAGGAACAGCCATTTGGGCATCTGGCAGAGCTTTTACAGTGTTTTGATGTGTGACCATAACGCAAACATTTGAAACAAATAACAGGGTTGGTGACGTAAGGTTCCACTGGACACCTTGTAAAATACAAATACACGAATTCTGGAAGTTTTTTACCTTTGAATTTCACTGAAACTAGAGGCAGAGCTTTAACAATTTTTTTGCCGTCCTCTTGGGTAACAAGTTTTGTTAATCTTTTCACTGAGAGAACCGTTATATCATTGGATGCTTGTAAATTTTCAAAGATGTCTAATTCAGAAAGAGACGGGTCAATGTATCTAATCAAGCCAATCCGTTCTAATTGAAATGAAGGAATATACACACGGACATTATGGTCTACAGCAAAATTTGAGTTGAGAAACTTATTGGCTGAACCGACAGTTTTGAAAGAACAAACTACTCGATTTTTGCTGTTACGCTTTACTTGTTCAACTCCATCAATGTCACTGTCAAAAAGTTTTTTACCTATAGCAATCGGGTGCATTGACGCAACTTGAGAACCTGGGAGATTTTCAATAAAAACAATGTACGGTGCTGAATCATTCGCATCATAAAAGTTTTGAGGTCGACATTGTGATGAATCATTTCTAGAATTATCGTCATTAGTCAAGTCATTATCTACCTTAGAATAATTGTGATCATTGGATGTTTCTATCTCTACTTCATTGGTTTTATCAGTATCCATAAATGTATTGTCTTCTGGACTAGTGCTAGATGTGTCATGAACAAAAATTATATTGCTAGGCGCATGTGTAGTTGGGTCTAGATGGTCGAGTACCTGATTGTGTTTGTGAATCTTCCTTGGTTTCTTCGGTGTTTTCCAATCATCATCGGGTTCAGCTTCCCTATCCCCGGGACTACTTCCCCCCATACCGCCTTATTAAAAATTGAGTATGTAATTGAACGCTTATATATATACAAGTTTTTTTGATGCAAGAAGAAAAAAAAAACTGTCCAAAAAGTGAAAAACTATAGGGAAGTAAACAATAAACACTAAATTGCCTTTATTTTCTCACTTCACAAAATAACCTCTTCAGTTTATCCTTATGGAGTTAAAAATCCAAATCCATGATGAGTTTAGTCTTGAGACAGGTGAGCTAGATCACATATGAGCAATTGCAGGACTGGGGAAAACTTTTGCCAATTTCTGCGACAACTGTGATGGTCATCACCGGTTAAAAAGGGCTTAGGCCCGGTTCACACGAGCGTCAAAATACACTGCGTGCAAGCTGCGTCGACGCGGCGTCTCCGGTGTGTTGCTCCGGTGCACACGAGCGTTTACGTGTGTACTGTTCCATTTGAGTACATGCACTGCTCAAACGTCGCTGCAAAATAAAGCTGCATCAACGCAAACGCAAAACGCTCGTGTGCACCGGGCCTTAAAAAACTAACTACAGTTAGTTCAAAGTTTACTCTTTGTTAACAATAATTTTTGCCAATAATGCTGCAGGAAAAATTAATTGTTATTGTTTATGTTGGAGATTGTTTGTCGCCTTGTCGGATGTGTAATGGTAAATCTTAGAACTATCTTGACTTACAGTATCTAGAATTCTTTACTTAGTTTTCAGTTTTAACGCTTCGTACCAGGAAAACAAAAACAAGTTTTACATCAGACCTGGGGAAGCAGTGTTGTGGTTTTTTGTACCGATCGACCAATCTTGATTACGAATTCTTCAATAACAAACAATTCCATCACAAAGTTCACTAAAACTTCATACATCCACTAAAAAGAGTGGACACACAATCACAAATACATTACCAAATCAAACGAAATCACCATAGAGCAGGAATATCCCAACATAAACCACTCGTGAACAATATTTATGACGGCGTTAGATGGTCTGTTAACAGATCAGATATAGTAAACCTACAGGTTTTCGTAGTCCCACAAAACAGTGACCACACTTCACACAAAACAATAATTTAATGCAATCAAAATACAAAACGATATTATCACACTTTAAGATATTCAAAAAACTAATAAATTAACAAAACGGTTCCGGTTCATAGAGAGTACAAACAAATACCGAACAACAATGTGTTTCCTTGCATGGACAAAGCTCTTCTGGGCGTAAGTCTAGAAAGAAAATAGCCTACGAACGCGTTTGGGAGTGCGTGTACACCCGTGCAAGTGTTCTCCATATGACTATATAAAGCAGCGCTGGGACGCCCTCACCGTGGCCCCGGCGCGGCGTCCGCCGCAATGACACTTGAGACAATCGACGAAGATTTTGGATTTACTTCAAATGATTAATTATTTAAAGCTGAAATTCCAAATATATATTTTTACCTCGTATAGAAACTTGTACCAAAATTCTATTTGGCCCATATTACTATTTTGTAAAGAAAAATTCATTTGGGAGGGTGACATCCAGGAGTCCTTATGGGAGAGCCGCTATACTGTCTCCATCAGCAACGACCACACAAAAAAAAGTCGGCAAACACTTCCTTAGCACTTTTGCAGGGTGTGATAAAGTGTGAAAACGGTCCATAAGGTATAGCAATGATTTTGGTGCTCGCCGATATCGAGTTGTCAAGTGTAAAATCCCCAAATACCAAAACAAGCTCTTCCACTGGAATCTTCGCTGTCGGCCGTAACCCAAGAGACGGCTATAATTGAATTTGGTAAACTATAAAAAAAAAACTCTACGACTACCAGTTACAAGCCACAGTATTACAACTCCAGATGCATTGATTGAACTTCTACTCACAATTAATTTACTCTGGAACTCCTCTAAATCATCAGAAGCAGAGCAAGACAAGCCCACACGAATAACAGACCTACGCCCATATTAAACAAGTTTCGCACTATTTCGGAAACCGAGCTAAAATAACTGATATCGAAATTAAAGGACAACAATGCAGCACGGCATGACGATATTTCTGACAAATTTGTTAAATAAGTAAGTAAAGAGATTATAAAACACATCAGCACATCTATACTTAAGGGGGGAAAATACAAAACATGAAAATAGCACAAATATATCCAAAACCAAAACACAAAAAAGGAAACTCACAGGACCTGGAAACTACCTACCGTCCGAAATCTAACCTCCCAATAGTATAAAAGTTCCTCGAGCGATTTACCAAAGGTCTGTAGAGGAAAAAGCATAACTTCTTCATAAGGTCACCTGAATAGCTTTTTTGTGTTCCGGATATGAAGGGTCTAAACTAAAACGGAAGTCAAGTTACCTTATAATATTTACTATTACACAGCTGATTGAAAAAGCAGTTTTGCTAAGGATACGATAATTATCATAACGACACAATATTACTCTATTTTACATTTGGATTATTAGTTAATAACAAACCATTAAATAACGATCAAATTAACAATTATCACTCAAGGTAAAACAAATTCCATAAATTCTACTCTAGTTTGCTTTGAAATTCCTTATTTTAGTAATAATTGAGTAAAAAAATCTCCAACGCAAACGAGAACGATTATTGTTTCCTGCAGCGTTGGCAACACTTGCAGGTAACAAAGAGTAAAATGTTGAATTTTTAGCACTTTTTAACCGACAAAACCTCTGTGGCGACAATGTCGCCGATATCCGACAATGGCGACATCCACGGATGTCGCAGAAAGTGACACCATTGCTCTTAAGGGATGTAGCTCACCTGACCCTGTCCTACAGTCACCTTGCGTGTTACCTACAATCAACTCACAGAGGACTTGGAATCAAATATAACCATCAGTCAACATGGTTTTAATCGAGGAATATATTTTAGATTCCTTGGTTTAAATGATTATTTAGTATGTAAAATCAATGATTGCAGTAAAAGCATTGACTATTGATAAAAGGGCTGAAGAATTATGAAGTAAGTTTGAACATAACATGAACCTCGTAATTGCATGGTTAAAGACCAAACCCAACCCTGCAGTGCAGTAAATTAGTCGAAAAAAATTTTAGACGCCAAGACGCCACTTTTTGCCATCGCCACTGCCACTTAACCTCAAAATGAAACGAGGTAAGTTTAGTTTAATAGACCTATGTAAGTAATGTAACATTCATTATATAGTTTGAAAATTGATAACAGTTATTGAATTGAAATGGTTCAGCTTTATTTCTACGAGATAAAAATATTTAACTATTCACTTCATATTTATATAATAATTTAGGGTTTGAAAATAGGGGACAGCACTAATCCTAATCAGATAGTACAACACTAACTTATCAAGCCATAATGTGGCCATAATATTTAAACTTACTTATTTTTTGCTTGTCAAAGAAGAACTTTAAAACTGGTTTATAAGTTACCGTTGTACGGTATCGAAGTTGACATTGGATACAGCAAATGAAGTTGTAAAGTTGACTGTCCAGTATGACAAATTTTACTTCCACAAGGACGGCCGCACACCAAAACGGACATGACGTGACAAGACCTGCTAAAACACCTTGCAAGCGAAGATGATAACATATGTTTAAATAGGCCTAGTGTGTGGGCATTCCATTTAATAATATGTTACGACCTTTGTTTGCAAATTCGTGTCTTGTCTTGTCGCGTCGTCCGTTTTAGTGTGCGGCCGGCCTAATTGTCCATCCTGTCAGCTAGCATCGAATATGTCATGTCTAGGGCCTCAAGCTGAGGAACATAGTTCAGCTCAGAGGAGTCTCGATAATCTTAAATGTTAGAGACCTGTTTCAGATCAACAAATAGGCTATTTTGGATAAACAAAACTATTACAAGTCCTAATGTAGGCCTAAATATAATATTAAATCTACAGTAGTTTGGTTGGTACTAAACAAACTAGTAAAGAATATCATAATTCGACTCAGTTGTTGATAACACTCCGAAATGCTCCCTGGATTGTCGGTATGGGTGGATTTCCTGGGGGGAGGGCCTGCAAGGGGGGTCAATGCCCCCCTCAAATGAAACAGATTATTTTGAAAATCCACTTTTATTATAGGCCTAATTGAAGTATTTATTTATACTTTATACATAGGCCTAGTTGATTTCAGTTTTATCAAGAGATAAATAAAATAAAACGCAACATCAGAATGAAAGCTGAAAGCAAATAGTATTCATACAGTAGCGGTGTGGTTCATAGTTTCCCTGGTCGTTTCCCCCACAGAATGGCCATCCATACATCCCGGTTTGACCGGGAAAGTCCCAGTGTCCCGCCCGGTTTTTATTTGGTCCCGCTTTTAGATAAAATTTAGTAAAATAAAATACATTAGGCCTATATAGTAAAAAACTCATGTTTTTAATTATTTCTTGAATATCCTTATAGCAATACAAATAACAATATGATCAGCATTGAGTTTTGGACTGTTCCCCTTCGAAATGTTATAAAATGCCTTAGGTGTAGAAAATAAGAAAATTAACAAGTTTCACCAGGAAATTTTTTATTTTCGGACGAATCAATATATGTAACTTTTAAACATATTAATATAGACGTTATTCAAATCTAGAATCCAAGTAAAATTTGACACTTGGAGGTTTAGATATTATATGTAATGAACAAAAATCTAAATCTTATTATTGAGCTTTAAAATACAGTTTTATATAATTTATGTCTTAAGATTTATGGGTTAAGAATCTGCTCTTCTAATCGCATGTCCTTAACTCACAACGTCATTAAACCACACACTCCCTTAACCCAAAACCACAACGTCTGCCTTCTCCTCCCCTTTCCATTCTTCACCATCTGGCCTGGCCTTACACCTGCTAAAAGTTTAGAATCAATTTTTTACTCAAGAACAGTGAAAAAGCTTTCTTTCTGGGTTAAGATTGTTGAGAATGTTTAGGACTTCACTAGTTTCACAAAAGAGTCTTCAACTTTTCTAAAACATTTTTCAAAATTAATATTCTCTGGTTTGAATGAATAAATGCCAGTGGCCTTGAACCCATTTTTTACTACCTCTGGAGTTGCTTTTTCCTAAAAAACCTTTTTTACCAAGGGGGCAAATGTTTCCCTTGTGACCTCTTGAGGGTAGTTTTCGATTATCCACTTTCTCGTTGTTGCCGACCACCCAGCTTTTAGGGGCCAAAAAACGCTGACATCAGCAGGCTGTAGCAAGTGAGTACTATTGGGATGTAAAACAATATTTGGTTATCCGAGCAGAACGTACTAACCTCCTGAGTCAAGTGCGATCGGTGTCCATCTTCAAAATGTATCACTGGCCTCTGTACATTATTCAAATCCAAGTAATTCTTAAAGTGGTTGGACAGGTACTCAAAAAAGACTTCAGAATTAATCCACCCACTTTCTTATAATCCGATGGCCCATTCATCTGGCGCAGAATCTGCCACTTCTTTAGGGAGACCCTCGTATGGGAAAATGATCATCAGAGGAAGAGTGTCTACTTTTGCACAAAAGCATCCCATAACAGTGATCTGCTCTTTTTCGTTATTGGGGACGGTGTAATAAACGTCTTCTTTTAGTCTGGGGACACAACTTTTTTTTTACACAACTGAAAGCCACTTTCTTCGACATTAAGTATTCTACATAACAGTGATCTGCTCTTTTTAGTTATTGAGGACGGTGTAATAAACGTCTTATTTTAGTCTGGGGACACAACTTTTTTTTCTTTTTGGACACAACTGAAAGCCACTTTCATAAACATTTTTTCTTGTAAGAAGTTATTTCCTGAAACCATCGCAGTACGCCTTCTTTGGTCACAGCTGCCCTGGCTTTCGTTAAGCTTTTTGCGAACTTTAGAGAAAGGGCGGGATGCCTTATTAGAAATGATTTAACCATGTTTCACCCAGCAAATTGTCTTTGAACGGAGTCTGTCGCCCACTCAAGTCCAAAGTTTTTTTGACTGATTGTAGGAGCATCTGTTTCATTACCGGGAATCCCTTACAACAGAAACCATCTTTCTAGTAGAAGTTCTTCTTCAGTTGACAACAATGTTCCAGGACCCACGTCTCTTTCTTCTGAGGCTTTGCCTTGAATTTTTCTTCCCAATGTTGCTCTAGGGACATTGAAATCTTTCGCAGCCTTGTTTACAGACACTCCTCTTCTAACAGCTTCTATGGCCTTTTTCATTTCTTCTACGGAGTAGAGAAAAAAAGGTTTTTTTTAGGTCGAGCTTGTACTTTTTCTTTCTTCTTCGATACTAGTACATTCTTTTTTGAAAACCCTCGTAGAGGATCACTGTTTTAGAGCTAGCTTGTGACATTATTAATTTATAATAGAACCTGAAAATAAATACATTGAATCAGTCTAATATAAATAAATATGAGTTGTTAAGGGCCTATATTTAGGTTTTGTTGTTTGTTGCTCATGATTGAAATCAACATTTTATTCAATGAGCATTGAGCACCCCTGACCATTACTTAATTTGGGATTTCAATAATGAACAGGGGGGTTGCTCATTAATGAAAAATGTCCATTTAAAACATTTAGAAATGAGCATGCATTAAAAAACATAATTTATGGCTGAATAGTCAAAATTAACACTTGAAAAAGATAATATATAATATACTGACAGAAAATAAACACCACAATGCAGTGATTTGTAAATACCGGTACTTATGAAGATGGAAAGGAATAAATGAGTCTCTGCTTACCTTGAAAGACAGTAGTTCACTCATGTGGCTAGAAGCAAAGAACACTAAATCCACCAGAGCTCCTATTGGTCAACGTAAGTCAGCCAATAACAATCCAACTTAATAACTGAAATGTATAGAATCATATGGGAAAAATCTTAAAGCTTGTTTTTCGTTGGTTTGTTAAAAATATTAAAAATAACAAGAAGCTGCTCATTACTAACTGGGTGCCCATTACTGGCTTATTTACCCTAGGTTACAATAGCTTTCCGTCTTCAATCCATGTCAGTTTATGTGTATGATTTATGGGTATAACATTTTAATCCCAAACATGAATATTTACGGTTTTTCAGTAGAAAAATGATTGAAATTACTTTTTTAAAGATCAAATTTTAAAAGGCTTTTGTCTAATCAAATAATACCAAATAATTGACAATTTGTTGTATTTTTATCCCATGGTTTATTCAGTTTGAAATTACAGTTTAGAATTAGGAAAGTTGATAATATAAAACTAGATTCATGAAGAACAACTTTTCAAAGAAGGAAGATAGGAAATTCTTTCACGTCATATTACATAATTTTGTTTTTTACATTTCAGATAATGAGTTACAGTTTTTCAACTTAGTCCACAACTATTGTATTTTCAAACACTTGTTGTACTCTCAAAGCCATAGGCCTTAAGTTTTTCTTACCCAAGTTGTTGATGTTTATTCTATAGGTTAAATCTATTCGGTAAGTTGTAATCACGACATTTATTTGCACTTACCCCCTTACTATTTGGAGATGAAAGAATGGGTTCTTGTCTGGTTTATGATTATAAATTTGTGTAATTTCATTTGTATGTATTTCACAAGAATGGAATTGGTGTGAGTAGAAGTATGGTAGTGGAAGTATTGGTGGTGGAAGTATGGTATTTGGGCGTAGAAGTTAGAAAATATTTGTCATTTTGGAGTTATGTGTGCAGCTAAAATTCAAACATATCATTACTGTAGCCTATAATTAGCCCTAGGCTGGTTAAATTTGTTGGATGCATATTGCGTAGTTTCTTAGGGTTAAACAAATACCTAAGTTAAAGTTAGACAAAGAAAATGATGTTCCTATACTAACTATAAATAGACCTAACAAATAGAGTGCTGTTAGTAACTTATTTTTATTCAAAGTGTTCATTGTGTTTGTCAGATAAAAAGAAGTTAAGCACTGAAGACTTCAGCAGCAATGAAGAGGATTCATCTTCTTCGGAAGATGATGAAAACGCAGAGGTACATGCCACAAATGACTGGATAGTTTTTTTGAGTCTTATAAATATTTTTTGATCTGTTCATGAACATATGTAGGGAATAGTTTTTTGATTAGGACATGAGGTTTATTTTATTTTGTTCTTACCGAGCCTTAGCAACTCCGGAAGAATCCAAACTTATCTTATTCTATCATAATTTTTTCAGTGTAACCCTTTGAGCCCTTTGATAAGGGAATAAAGTAAACAGACAAAATGACTCATCGGCAGAATTGAGCCCACCCAATTTTTTACCCCTTGGCTACTCCCTGGTTTATTATTTGAACAGGCCCCCGTTCTCTTAATACTATGTGGATTTTAATTTTTCTCACAGAATAAAGGACTCTGTGGAGCGGAAGTTGGGCAGAATAAAGGATTAAAATTTCCTGTCCAAACACGATGCAGTAAAATACAGTACTATCGATGTTTTGAATCATAACAAATTTAATACAACTTCGATTAATAGAGTTTTCTTGCCAATACTTTGACTCGTAGAGGTGCGGTAGTTGCACGACTTCAATTTATAGAGGATTTGGGACTAAACTTTGATTTATAGAGGTACTTTTGTGACGGGAAAATATTATCAAACCTTGATTTATCAAGGTGTTTCTCGTGAAATATTCGAATTATAGATGTAAAATTAAAATGGCAAAAGATAGGGAAGTTCAAGGGGAATAAAAATTTTTATTTATCATATCAAGGATTTTGAATTATTGAGATTTGATTTATCGAGTTTCCACTGTAGTATTAAAAGTTGATTGAACTAAGTCTAATTAACTTTTTATACTTACATTAACAAAAAATTTCATTCAGTGTTATACAATTTGATGTTGGTTCAAGATTATTGCAAAAGATCTAGCCTTCCAGTTCATCTTTAAAACCTGATTGTTGTAGTTAAAAATTGTTTTGCAAAAGAAGTTTGTTTTGCATAACTTCTATTAGGATTAGTTAACATTTTAACATGTTCGTCAGAGGCAACTGATAAGTTATATGAGCCACCTCTGTTTAGATCAGGGATCCTCACTAGAATTCAGAGAGCACAATAAGAGAGCTAATTTGTTTGCTTCAAATTTTCCTCAGGGTCTGCCAGCAATGGTGGCTCATGATTGTATCTGGTCGGGGTTCACATTCTGGGGGGTTTGGGGTCCCTCCCCTGGGAATTTTTTTAAAAATATAAACCTAAAAAATGTGTTTATTGATAAGCTACTTGAAACACATTTTTCTTCAACAACTCAGATAAGTTACCCCAGAAAAGATACAATTTCAAAACATTGAAAACTCACACACTAACTCACTGGTGTAACTTGTACAGGTTATGTACTGAACTAGATAAAACTCTCCACTCATTCACCTGGCAACAACTAGCTGGCCGGTGCCACTGTGTTATGACTAACGCGAAACAACGCATGGTGTTGCTCTACCAAGGCAACACCACCGACTCTTGCTTGAGAGGGTCTCTGACATCACAACTGTTACACGGCATTGGCGCTGCTCTGCTGACTAGTCACTACTACCCCTCCAACTACACTGCAGTAGTCTGAGTAAAAAAGTTTAGAAACATCAACAGATTTTCATAACATTGAAGTAGGAAATAATATATATATATATATATATATATATATATATATATATATATATATATATATATATATATATATGTGTATAAAGTATTCTGTTATTTTTTCATAAAATATTTTTCATAACTAAGTTTAGTTTTAATTTCTAACAGTTGCCGCGTAGTGAGGATTCCTGGCCTAGATGGTAATCAATTGTATAAATTTTAAGTGCTATGAGTTGTGATTGTGCTTAACACGTTGAGTGCGGACTACAGCTATTGATGTAGTCGCGCCACTCCCACTTTATTAGTTCAGTATGAGCTCAGCCATTGTCCGGAATTGTTTTATCCCTTTGCCGCCTGTTGTGCCAGTACACAGGTCAATTTTGGGGCGTATAGTTTTCCGTTCTAGGGTTTCTGTTCAGGACGGTACCGTGGTAACTTCATACTTTTGTCTGGTGTGTATAGTTGTTTTTATTTTTCATTTATTTTTCGATTCTATTATTTTTAGTACTTTTGTGTCAAAAAACAAGTTTGTGGATCGTTAGAAACAGTTGTGGCAGTAAACGGACTAAGGTCAAGTGGGGTAAGTGTACGCCTGGGGCAAGTGGACTCCCAGCTAATAAAAATTTGGTTTATTATCCAAAAAAATTTCAAAACTTAGCCAAAGGTATTTCAAACTATGCTCTTTCAAATTATAATCACTAAAAAATTACCTGGTTATGATTTCTGTGTGTTTTGATGAGTTTAAAAACATCTTAAGTTTCTACTCTAAACGCAAGTGACGCTCGGAAAATTTAAGAAATTACTAAAAATTCAAAAATTAAGGTAATTATTTTAAAATTGGTAATCTGACTCATTTTTTGAAGAGAAATTCAAAAATAATATTTTTAATGCCCTACAGAGTCATTTTGGGGGAGTTATGGGGGGGGGGGGGGCGTACACTTACCCTGTGTTACATCGCTGTTGGGGCAAGTGTACTTTTACCAATGGGGCAAGTGTACGCCCCCCTTAAATAATGGATAAATTAGCTGATGATAAGGCAAACTGTTATCTCATGTATGAATGGAAAGATAAAAACTGCTCTTTGTAAAATTAAGATTTATTTTTTATTTCAGCAGTAAAATAAAATCAAAATAACTTACCAAGGTTTTAAGTTACTTTACCAAGCGGACGTTTACAAGAAATTTCCTAACTACCGTATTTTTCAAGATATTTTGATGGATAAAAAATCAAAATGAAGATTATTTTCTGCTCTTTAAGACCTATTAGTCAATTAATTGAAACAGTGTTATCTCTATGTTTTCATGTACTTTACAATTTCTTAAAAAACGGGGTTTTCCGTTTTACCGTGCGGAGGTTCACAAAAAAGTTCATAACTCCTGGACCGTTTGAGATATTTTGATAAATAAAAAAATCAAAAGAAAGCTCATTTTCTTCTCTATAATCCACTTGCCCCAACATCAACATATATGCAATGCAAAGCTACATTGAGGGGGGGTGTACACTTACCCCAGATTCAAGGGCAAGTGTACCCCCCAAACATCACTTTACAAAAAAAAATTCTAAAAAATACAAAATTGAGATTTTTAACAAAATAAAAATTCTACACATACAAAACATTCCAAAGAATAATCATACAAAATTTTATTTTTATATCACTTTCATGTGTTTTTTAATCTGCAGTCAAAGTGGTACTATGTGATTTGGGGGGTACACTTACCCCACTTGACCCTACTTTATCCTCGCAGTGACTGACGCGACCGGCGCCACCGGCGGACTACATCAATAGATGTACCGGAAGTGATGTCATCAATAATGACAAAATTGGAGTCCTGGCGATCCTCAGATAATATTTTTATGCATTCCTCTCATTTACTCGGTGTATAATCAGTTATTTTATTTTAGCCACTCAAAAATGCCTTGCGGTGACTCATGCGACCGGCGCCACCGGCGGACTACATCAATTGATGTACCGGAAGTGACGTCACAAATAATGACCAAAATGGAGGCCTGGCGATCTTATGATGACATTTTGGATGCATTCATATAGTTTACTTGTTGAATAATTAATTATTAAATTTCAGCCACTGGGGTAGGCAATAACCGCATAAACCGCACTCAACGTGTTAAACTACTGAAGACATAAAATCCTACTTTTAAATACCTATTTATACAATTCAAAATACTGTTAGTTAGTTGTTCTATATTTATACAGGATGCGGCAAAAATACCTGACGATTTTTAAATGAAAATAAATTAAACATTTAAATTGACAAAAAGGGTTTTATTGCATATTTTACATTGTTGCCAATGGGCATAGATAAAATGACTCAATAAGAGCTGATGTATTCAGTTTAAGATTTGAAGATGACGTCTTTCAAATGATGTCTGCCTTGCTCCATGCATTCTTTCAATTTTGCACTGAAGTTGTCAAACACTTTCTCTAACATTGCAGGAGACAATTTGGGAATTTCTTGGCATATGGCTAAACTCTTGATCTCAACAGTCCCCCACTAAAAATCTCAAATGTTGAGATCTGGGGAACGAGCTTGCCATGCAGTGTCCCCGAAACGCGAGATGACTCGGCCATGAAACTTCCTTCTTAAGAATGTCATCACCTCATCGGCTATATGTGCAGTTGGCCCTTCTTGCTGGAACCAAATTTTGCTGCAATTTAAACAATTTATGTAAATTTTGACAATTTTGATATTGCCAACCTATCTCCTGCAATGTTATGTAAAGTGTTTGACAACTTAAACTAATTCACATGAGTCATCAAGTGTTTGATAACTTAATGTTTACTTCAGTGCAAAGTTGGAAGAATGCATTGAGCATGAGCAAGACAGACATCATTTGAAAGGCGTCATCTTCAAATCTTAAACTGAATAAATCAGCTTTTATTGAGTAATTTTTATTAATGTCCAGTAACAACAATCTGAAATATGCAATAAAACCTTTTTTATCACTTAAAATGTTTAAATTATTTTTATCCCAAAATTGTCATATCTTTTTGCCGCAACCCTATATTCAAGGTAATTTTAGCGAATTTCCTTTGGAAATAAGCTATTACCGTCGTTTTCATGGGAGCTGCCGTTTATACAGTTTAGGGGACACCTCTGAGATTATATAATTTTATATATGAAACTAGCTTTTTATGTGTACTTTTTGGATACGTAGTGATTATTTGTCGGAAACACATTTAAAACTGCACAAATAACGATTAACTAAAAAATTTAACATGGGCTTATATGGAAAATAGAATTTTCAATTTTGAGTGCTTGTGAACACGATAACTAGTGCAAAAATCGTCTGATCATCATGAAATTTGGTACAGGCATGTAAAGTTAGATTCTCTTGGATGAGTTCGTTAACCAGTAAGATCGGCCGAACTTCAGGAGGGAAAGTGGGGGATTTTACCCCTCCAAAGTGGGTTTTTCCCATTTTTCAGATAGATATTTTTATTTGATTAATTTTAGTGTACACCATTAGATTCAGCTTGAAAAAACAAACAATTTGGTATGTTCAATTATTGCTCTAAGTCCACTGGTTATCAAGATATTAGCGAATTTCCTTTGGAAATAAGCTATTTCCGTCGTTTTCATGGGAGCTGCCGTTTATATGTTTAGGGGACACCTCTGCGATTATATAATTATATATATGAAATTGTAGCTTTTTATGTGTACTTTCTAAATACGTAGTGATTGTTTGTCGGAAACACATTTAAAACTGCACAAATAAAGATTTACTAAAAAATTTAACATGGGCTTATATGGAAAATAGAATTTTCAATTTTGAGTGTTTGTGAACACGATAACTAGTGCAAAAATCGTCTGATCATAATGAAATTTGGTACAGGCATGTACAGTTAGATTTCTTGGATGAGTTCGTGAACCAGTAAGATTGGCAGGGAAACAATTGTCTGATCATCATGAAATTTGGTACACTTAAGTAAATTTTGCCATTGGAAATTCGCTAAGTACGCAGGTCTGCTGCGACGGGGGTATTTTCAGTGTATTTCTAGGCATACATACATTCTAATTTAATATAGAAATAATTAAATCTTATGTGTTTTTTAATTTTATGTTACATATTTAAATGGTTTTATTCAAGTTGTTGACAGAGGAAGTAGAAGAAGGTTTCTTCAAAGTTCTCAGCCGATTAAAGAAAAAGGATTCCAAATTGTATGAAGAAAGTATAAAATTTTTTCCAAACCCCTCTCCTGAAGAAGATTCTCAGTCTGATTTGAAAACAGAGAAACCCATAAAGGTACTTGATGAGATATTACATCTATAGTACATAATAAGCATCGTGTCATTTAATCATTGGAACTCTGATTTGACTGAAATAATGAAAATTAATTAGTATGTCCCAATAAACAATATAGGTAACTTGTAAATATATTAATTTTGTGCTTCCACATCATCCCCCATCTTTTGACCTCAACATTTTATGTTAAGCGTATGTGCTTGGTTAGTAGCCAGAAATGTAGCCTAAATAAAATCTGATTTTTTTTTAATTTGAAGAAAATGTATCAAAGCTTTTACAATAGTGTTTCTTCTAGCTGGTAGGCCTAATCCTATTCTGTTCCTTTTGGGGAAAGAGGTCAAAATCCGGCGGTAGTACTGGAAATATACTGGAATTATAAAATCAGATTCCAGTAGACACCCCGTCTTAGAATTTTAAGCCAAGGAACGCATTAATGTATGTAAAACCAGTGGTAGCTGGTGGGTAGGGCTCTTTGTTATTTCATTACGATTTATTAAGAAAATGTTATTTGCAGCCAAATTGATTGATTAGTAAAAAAATATCAACAAAATACAACAGATGTATAGGCCTACAAAATTTTCTACCTGAATTTCAAACTGACCTACCTTTATTTCATATGATGTTAAAGACATTTAAAGAGTCTTATAAAGTAGTTCTTCTTTCTTCTTTTTCATTTTTTTGCTTTTGTTTCGGATGATGTTTCCTACAATGCTAAAAGGCTAAGTCTTTGTGCCTTCAAACGCATACAACCTGGGATCAATAGATGGATATTAAAAAAAAACACAATAACAAACTATTACATAACCCACATGGTCACTAAAACTGTGACCACACTAGTAAGCACTTAATCATAAATAAATTACTAAATTAAACAAAATGGCTTTATAGAGCTGGGAATATGATTAGGTCTAAACTAAACCACTCTTGAAAGATACATATTAGATGTGTCAACATGTTGCTCCCTGTGAGTTGATGTTTCAACTTGCAGAAGTTTGTAAAAAGATTGAGATAGCCTATAAACTTCATCGTGTAGTGGTAAAATGCAGATTGAATTAGACTTAGTACTGAAATTTGAGTTATAGAGGTGGTTTTTTGTCTCAGTCTCGGCAAAATATACCCATAAAATTAGTTTGAGTAAGGTATGGTGTTTATTTGCCTTTCAGGCCCTTTTTTACATAGGTGTGAAAATAATTCAAGACACCAGTGGCAGCTTCAGGGGGGGGGGGTCATGGCCCCCCCCCGAGAATTTTCGTCCAGTAATTTTTGGGGGGCTTAAAAAATAATACGTTATATTTTAGTCACAAAAACTATCCATTTTTAATAAAATTTTGAAATTGTTTATTTATATTTATCTTTGATTAGTTGAGATTAATAAAAACATTATTACATTTTGAGGAAGTTTTGGAGGTACTTAAATTGCGTGCCCGCGCGGCAGACGACACGGACAACGGGATGAGGGACGAGAAGACTGTGACATGAATGCCATCAGCTGATCGGGACTGTTGACAGTGGCTTCAGGGGGGGGGGGGGCGATCGAGCCATGGGCTCTTTCCCCTCAAGAAGTTTTTCTAGTAAATTTATTGGGAGTTTAAAAATAATACGTTAAATTCAGATTCAAAACCTTGCTCGTTGGTTTTATTTACTTTTGTTATAAGTCATGCAAATCAGGTTATTAATATTAGAACAATCAACTATAGGCTATCTCTTCACAGTTAACAGATTCAATAAGAATGCTTAAAAGTAGTATTCTTTTATTTTTGTTTACCTTTCTGTTTTAATTCTATTCAAATAAAATTGAATGCAAACACAAGTAAAGTTTTATTAACTTCTAGAAGATAAACAAGAACAAAACTATATCAACATATGATTTAAATTACAATAACATTCTCAGCCAACCATAACATCTCCCCCTTCAAAGGTTGAGTCTCTGCGGAGGCTTTATACATCTCCCGGACCTCGTTGTAGCCCCAGATGTCGTAGGACCTCCTGTAGATGTTGTAGGATTGGGGGCTAGAGGGTTCGGCTCAGAAGGTTTGTAGTTTGTGTCAACATTAGGTAAGGGGGTAGGGTTCGGCTCAGAAGGATCGTGGTTTGGGTTAGCACTTGGTAATGGGATGAGATGAAAACGATTTCTCCGGACTGTTGTTCCCTTCTCCGTAAGCACATCATATGATCGTGGGAGATTTTGTTTTTTGGCCACTTCACCCTCTCGGTTAAGGTCTGATATCCAAACCTTGGTCCCCTTGCTCAATGTAGATAGTGGTCGAACTCCATGTCTTTTATTGTAATTTTGTCTATAGTTTTCTCTATATTGATTTTCTTTTTCTCGGAGAAGTGTGAGATCTGGCTTCTCCTCAAGATGACATGGTAAGGTTGGAAGCGTGTCACGGAGTCGACGTCCCATCAGCAGCTGTGCAGGGCTGTAGCCATTGGCGAGAGGGGAGTTTCTGTAAGAAAGCAGAGCTAAGTAAGGATCTTCTCTGTTCTTCCTTAAAATGCTCTTAGCTATTTTCACAGCTGCTTCTGCCGACCCATTACTTTGATGAAACTGAGGACTACTGGTTTTGCAGATAAAGTTGTACTGCTGGGAGAACCTTTTAAATTCAGAACTAGTTACTCCAAACTGTGTACCGCTGTCTGAATATAAAACCTCTGGAATACCATGTCGAGAGAAAGTTGATTTACATTTCTCTATGACTTCAGATGCTGTAAGGGATTGGAGGGTTGCAATCTCAAAATATCTCGAGAACTGATCTGTGATTGTGATGAACCATTTACCATCAACCTTAAACAAGTCCATTGCTGCTTTTTCCCAAGGCCGTTTAGGAAACTCTGAGCAAATAAGAGGTTCATTTCGGTTCACTCTAAACTGAATGCAAGTGGGACAAGACGCAACCATCAAATTTATGTCGGATGCCATGCCAGGCCACCATAAACTAAATCTCGCCTTTTCTCGACATTTGGTAGCTCCTAAATGTCCTATGTGAATCCTGTGTAACATTTCTTGACGAAGACTTTGTGGTACAATAATCCTTGAGTTGCGTAGAATGAGGTCGTTTACCATGGAAATTTCATCTTTCACTGAGAAGTAAGGGGCTAACTGAATTGGAAGCTGTGATTTCTCTGGCCACCCAGTCTGGCAATAGGTCTCAATCATCTTGAATATTGGATCAGTCTGTTGAGCTGTTCTTAACTTAGCTATGTTTTGATCGGTAGTAGGTATTGTTTCAATGATATTGTTAACAAAGGCTTCAATTTCTTCTTCCATGTCATACTTCTCCTCATTAGCGATCGGGCTCCTCGAAAGGCAATCTGCAGTAACGAGTTGTTTCCCTGGTGTGTAGATTATTGAAAATGAGTACCTCATCATTCGAAGTCTCATCCTCTGAAGACGAGGTGTGATTTCATCCAAGTTTTTGTTTGAAAAGATCTTAATAAGGGGTTTGTGGTCAGTCTCAATGACGAAGTCTCTACCCAATATATAATCTTTTAGTTTATCGCAAGACCATGTAATAGCTAGGGCTTCTCTTTCAATATTTGAGTAATTCTTTTCAGCTTCTGTAAGGGATCTTGAAATATATGAAACTGGCCGTAATTTTCCATCTTCTTGTCGCTGAAGGAGCATTCCTCCGAGACCGATTGAAGAGGCGTCCGCTGACACAAGAATAGGTAAGCGAGGATCGTAAAATGCTAGTTGGGGTGCTGAAGTTAAGAGCATCTTGATATTTTCAAACGCCTTTTGTTGTTGATCTCCCCAGAACCAATCACTGTTTCCTTTAAGGAGATCATGAATGGGCTTCAGAATGTCAGATCTGTTCGGAATGTATTTTCCACAGAAATTTACCATACCAAGGAAACGTTGTACTTCTTTCTTGTCAGATGGGGGTTTCATTTGGAGGATAGCTTTCACTCTCTCTTGGCTGATTTTGACACCTCCGGATGACACGTGATGTCCGAGAAATTGAATTTCGGATTGAGAAAAGATAGTTTTATCCTTATTAAGGGTTACACCAGCATTCATAAGTTTCTGTAAAACTTCATTTAAGATTTCATCATGTTCCGCTTGAGTCGAGCCCCATATCAAAATGTCATCTATATGAGCCAAACAGTTTCGCTGAGATCCTAAAATTTCTTGTATTCGTTTTTGAAAGTACTCAGGAGCACTTGTTATTCCAAATGGAAGAACTTTGAACTTGTATCGTCCCCACGGTGTCAAGAACGTGGTCAAATCTCGCGATTCTTCTGCTAGACCAATCTGCCAGAACCCATGATTCGCATCTAGTTTGGAAAATACTTTTGCGTTCTTAATTCGAGCCATAGTATAATCAATTCCCCAAATGGGGTGTGTTTGCCGATAGACACTGCGATTCAGCATTGTAAGATCCACACATATTCGAACTTGCAAGCTGTCCTTCTTTGGCACAACAACCATTGGTGCACACCATTCAGTAGCATGATCAACAGGTGTTATAACGTCCATTTCAACCATCTTTTCTATCTCTTTTTTGGTTTTGTCCCAAAGGGGAACGGGAATTCTACGGGGTACCGTAATTGCAAAAGGCTTAGACTCCTTCTTAAGTTCAATTTTATAGCTTCCTTTCATTTTCCCAAGTCCACAGAAGAGATCGGGGAATTTATTGAACCACTTCGTCGAGTGTTCAGCTGTATTGGAGACTTCCCGAATGACAGGTATTATATTTAACTTCTCGATTGCTGGTCTGCCCAGTAAAGGTGTTGTGCAATTCTCTGCAACGTACATTTTTTCAATACATGACTGTCCTTTATATGAGAGCACTGCTGTAACAGTTCCCAGAACAGAAAGTGGTGATCCCCCTGCTCCACGCAAGGAGTTTTTAGTAGGCTGGACTTCCAATTTTTTGCTGAGTTTTATGTTAGACGGGATGACGGTCACATCAGCACCAGTGTCAATCCTAAAATTAATTTCATCATCGTTCAGGCCAACATCGATCATCCATGGATGTTTCTTAACTTCATGAGACATAATACTGCCAATGAAATGTTTAGATGAATGGCGTTCATTTGGATTATTATCATCATTAAATCCATTAGGATCGTTTAAGTCGATTTCACGAACTTTATTTTGTAAACAGCATTGAGAAAAATGACCTTCCCGCTTGCAATTGAAACATCTACTATTCTTTGCCGGGCATAATCCTCTTCGATGAGAAGGTTTCGACCCACACCAAACACATGGCTGTTGATAATTTGATGATTCTGAGTACTTTTTAGACTTGCTGGAATTTTGATCTTTCTTAAATGAGTTTCTTGATCGCTCATAAGCATTGTCTCCAAACCCAGGTGACTTTCGACCGGTCTTGTTTACAGCATCGATTGATGTAGTTGTCAGGTCTTCTTTCTGGCGACTTAGTTCTTCTGATTTTCGTAGGTATACAATAGCCTTCTCTAGGGACATGTCACTCTCAAGTTGTAGTTTATCACTGAGGCGTTGATCGCGCATGCCAATAACTATGGTCATTAGCAGCATTTGTTCTTCCAGGGCTCCCCACTCACAAGTTTCTGCCAAAGAATACAGGTCTGTGATGAAGTCTTCTGCAGGTTCTGTGGGACCTTGTTTCCTGCGTAAGAATTTCGCTCTTTCGTATATAATATTCTTTTTTGGTTTAAAATAAGTGTCAAATTTGCTCATTACAATATTGTAGCATGTTTGTTCGTCTGAAAGCTTGAAGGACGAGAGTATTTCCTCCGCCCTAGGGCCCATGGCGTATATGAGGGTACTAACTTGTTTTTCCTCCGACGAGCCGTCCAAATCACTGATCTTCCTGTATCTTTCAAATCGTTTCTTCCAAGATGACCATTCCGCAGGTTGGAAGGAAAATGAATCCGGCATCCTTACTTGGAATAGTGTGTTATTTGACGGAGTGTTAGACATAGTGTCTTGATCTTGATCTATTATTTTATTATATTATATGGTAGTTACCACTAAACAAATTCAAAAAGTCAATAGCAATTGGCAAATACAATTTGTCTTCACACCCTAAACTAAACATGAGACTGCGCCATGTTTTAATTCTATTCAAATAAAATTGAATGCAAACACAAGTAAAGTTTTATTAACTTCTAGAAGATAAACAAGAACAAAACTATATCAACATATGATTTAAATTACAATAACATTCTCAGCCAACCATAACACTTTCATTGTTGCAAAAATAGCAACCCATATTACAAATGTTAAAATTACATTTTTTAACTTAATTTTAGACAACATTTGATTTTTGATGGGGATGAGGCTATTTATTAACTTATTTTTGGCCCAAAACACTATTAAACGCAAAGTTCAAACAAAATCTACCCGCTTTATTTCAAGGTTGTGGAAAATACATCGCCATATAGACACTCCTCGTAATAAGATTTGCGCGCATCAGACGACACGGGCAAAGCGACGAGAAAGGACAGTATTTTATTGGTGGTATTATTGATTATTGTGAAGGTAGGTCATCGTCTGGTCGAGATTATTGAATAGAGTCTTAGCCATAGCCTTCTTTTTAGAACAGTATTTTATAAAGATTGTTTTAATAACAGTACGGTATTTCAAAAATTTTAATTTTGTATTAAGTGCTGAGAATAAAGTTTGAGCTGTGATCATTTAGAATTGATGGAATAGGCAAACTGTAGGCGTAGGCCTACTTTTGTTTCACTATGGGGTAGATCGTGCAGCTACATATGTCGGATTTATATGATCACTTGGAAACCATAAGGGACTAAAGCCGTATTAGAGGGGAAAAAATTTCAATCTCGTTTTTATGAAAACAAAATTTGATAGGGGAGAGCTCAAAGTCAGAGTTAATTTCGATAGTCATTACGACATTGGCCCAAAGGGTTTTTTTTACCGCTAAGTGCATTTATAGTAGGGGACCCAGCCGCCTCTATCGTGCATAATAAGCGAGATAGTGATACCCGAAAGATATACTCTTGAAATCGATTATACCTTTTTCTGGGTACACTAAGGGTCACCAAAACCAATGTTGCCACGATGAACTCTCTTGCAAAAGTGGTTTTATCTTGTGTTAAAAATATGAAAATTTAAGTGATTTTTTAATGTACTTGTTGCATAATAATAGTCATAGCTCCGTTGTTTTTCGGTCGATTTTGATAAATTAAAGATAGAAATGTTCACAAAAAGTAGGCAAACAAGAATAATGCATTTTAAACACTTTTAATACACCGAAAAGTAGTTAAAAAGCCTCTGAAACAAAAAATATTGTTCCAAAATATATTTATGTTTGTTTCCAATTATGTTTACGTCATACGAATGGCTCTGATGTCACTAAATATGATACTAATAGATATATTAGGTAGTTTACAACAATTTATGTCTCTTATAGATTTTTCCTACGAAGTGCCGTTTTCGAGTAAAATGTAATTTTACAAAGTTTGTCAGGTCGAGGGCCCGCACGCTGTTGGCGGGTCTCGTCGACGTAGACCGCCGCACAGAGCTAAGTTATCAATCATTCTATTGTCATTTTAAGACTTAATGTATTAATCTGTTAATCAAGTTAATATTTAATCTGAACTGCTTTCGTTGTACCTACTTGAACATAAATTGCAATTACCCTGTTGCAGCTGACCTGCGTACTCAAAGTGTTTTTTAATTGTTTTTATAATAAATTGTCATCGCCAAATTAGTGTTTGGGTTTGCAGGATTATTTTTTTTTCTGCAGGGTTAAAAATTTATACATAAATGAAATTATACATAAAATGGTTTGTTGATATATATTTGAAAAAGTTCTGTATTATGTATTACTTTCAGACCATACAAATTACTATTTTGTGACATTACGTTGCTGAGCGTTGATAACTATTGATAACACTGAACAAAATCCATGTTACAACATTCATACAGCCTTAAATAAAAATTTCTTTCATTTAATCAGACATGAATACTTGTAGCTTTAAAAATAACGATCATAATATTATTAATATTAAATCCCTGCAAACCGGTTTAGTTTTCGATTTATTTAGATAACACAGTTCTCCACATGATTAAAATGTTTTATAATTATACTACATAAGATTGCATTATTCTTGCCATAATGTATCATAATAATTCAGATTTTTAAGATTTATGTTGCATTTTAAATCTTATGATCTAGCACGTGGCACGTGGGGTTATTTCGTTTCAAGCTTCTTCCCCCTAGCCTTTGATTTAGTTCTAGAGGGCGCTTTAAAATGTTGGCCAAATTTCATAAAGGATTTTAAAATGTTTAACTTAACAACAGATTACCCACAGATACATTTGGAATATATAAAATAGACAAAAATAGTTCATCTTTCACTGCATAATCAACACAAATATTGTTTGAAAAGGCATAAATCCTTCGAATTGTACTGTAGCTGAGGTTTTCACAAACAGAAAGGAATACAAAATGCGAATTTTGCCCACGGGCCCCCTAGTTTTAACAAATTTCCCTACGGGGAATACGCTATTATGGGACCAGGTTACTTTTTAATTTTGATGTCCCCAGAGGCCAAAACTACCGTTCGTTCATTTTCATATATATATGTCCGTGGTACTAATAACACTATTAACACAAATTTAAAGTTAATAAATTAACTTTAATTTATTTTAAGTTAATTAAAGTTCAAATTTTGAAATTTTGACAGGGACCTCCGATTTTGATGAAATTTGGTATGAAGTTGTAGGTAGGACCAGGTATATTTTCATGAGTTCACGAACCAGCATTATCAGGTTATGGGAACAAGGTTTTATGGGGTTTTAAAAGGGCCAAAAACGGGTTTATGGATTTTTGGACATAAGTTTTCAAAATTGAACAATGTTAACTAAAACCATTTAAAAGAGCTACAAAAAACAAACAATTTAGTATTTTGAATTGTTAACATGGCCTAACAGGTTACGAAGAAAATACAAAAATAGGTTTTCCATGTTATTCTTATAGGGAATTAACAAAACCCTGTATCTCACTTATTTATTGATATAATTTGATCAAATTTAGTGTGTACATTCACTAGGTAGGGTTTAACTTATATTTACTTACAGAACTCATGTGGCGGCAAACCTACCTACTCAACCCCAAGACCCCTATGGGGTTTATGGGGAAAATGAAAAATATCAGAATTTTATGCAATTTAGTTACATGCACTGGGAATGGATTTTCCTATATCTACTTGCAATACCCAAAAGGCAGCAAATCTACATCATCGTTCCCATGGTGTTTATGGGGGAATTAAAAAAAGGAATCCTGTTGCAAATTTGCTGAGTGTGCAGGTCTGCTGGGGTATTTTAATGGTGTTAACCAAATATACTTTTTATCATACTTTCACACATAAAAAATAACTTTCACTATATTTGTCTAAGATGGTGAATATTAATATTGATTGATTAAACAATGAAATCGTGTATTGACTATTTTGAACCTTCAATGCATTGGGTTAATAACTCTGTTTTGTTATCGTTAGTAACTTATATTATGCCTACATAATTCATAAAACTTTATTGAGTATCAAACAGTTTAGGATTATCGGAGTTATAGATAATATAATTTTTTGTGCATGAATGTTGTACAAATATTTCACAAGATTGATTTTATTTTCGCATTTCAATTTCCTTTATTAAAAGATTCCAAACGAATATTGGTTATGGATTACAAGTATTCCATAAGAAAAAAAAGAGGTCTGCCAGTAACAAGCTTCATTAGGCCTAATCGGGCCTTAAAAGAAGGGTTCTCACAACTTTGTTGTTTCTATCATTACTTTAAGCTATGTTATGTGAAATATTATTCTCAACAAACAAAAGTAAAATTTTGAAAATTTTTTTATGCCAATATAGGTATAATATTTAAAAAATCGTGTTAGTTACACCATTTATAACTTAAGAACTACTCAACCAATTTCCCAGCAAATTTGGAGGGGAGGAAATATAGGATACTTTTTATCCAGATTCTTAGATGGGGCTCCGCCCCACACGACTTCAAAGTTAAGTTGTCATGTTATTCTTATGGAAGCAACAATTTTGATATTGGAAAATAATTAAATTTAGGAATATTAATTTTATAAATATTCCTTGTTGATTAAAGTATTGAGGGAAGATTGGAAATAAAAGACCAGAGGATATTATAATAAACTTGCAGCGAGTGAGCGTAGCGAACGAGCTTACCTGAAGAACTAAACAATTTTCAGTTTGGCATTCAAGCGAACAATTGTGTTGATTTTTTCTCTGTCAGAGTTATTAATTTACAATTATTTGGATACAATACAAAAGTTACATGTAGTTCTAAATCAATGAAATCCGACCAATCCAATATTGTGAATATCGGTGATCACCAAAAACTAAAGTTGTAGGCTACGTTAACGGATATTTAAAAATCTCAAACCAATCTCAATGTTATTCTACTCGGAAAATTTCAAATTTAATTTGTGAATAACATCCTTATTGTCCGACAATAATATAAAGCTTTAAGTATCCTTGCCTGCTAATATGGGAGGATTATTATTGAATTTTGTATATGGATAAACAATTTTATGAAGAGTTGGCAAGAGTAATCAACATAATGTTACAAAATAGTCAATCTCTGGTTTCCCATTTTTGTATTGAAATAATATTAGTTTAAATAGTTTATAATATATCTACACACAACTAATTAACTATTCATATTGAAATTTTAATGGATTATGGTGTTTGCATGGATAGTAAACAAATATTGTTACGATTACAATTATTGTTAATTTGTAAGATCTGAAAGTACCAATACAGATTGTTAAAAAAAACCGACAAACCATTTTACATCTATTAGTTGACTTTAAATTTGTAACCCTGCATAAAACATTGACTATCCTGCAAAACAAAAATTCAATTTGGCGATGTCAATTTACTATAGAAACAATTAAAAACACTTTGAGTACGCAGGTCAGCTGCAACAGGGTAATTGCAATTTATGTTCAAGTAGGTACAACGAAAGCAGTTCAGATTAAATATTAACTTGATTAACAGATTAATACATTAAGTCTTAAAATGACAATAGAATGATTGATAACTTAGCTCTGTGCGGCGGTCTACGTCGACGAGACCCGCCAACAGCGTGCGGGCCCTCGACCTGACAAACTTTGTAAAATTACATTTTACTCGAAAACGGCACTTCGTAGGAAAAATCTATAAGAGACATAAATTGTTGTAAACTACCTAATATATCTATTAGTATCATATTTAGTGACATCAGAGCCATTCGTATGACGTAAACATAATTGGAAACAAACATAAATATATTTTTGAACAATATTTTTTGTTTCAGAGGCTTTTTAACTACTTTGCGGTGTAATAAAAGCGTTTAAAATGCATTATTCTTGTTTGCCTACTTTTTGTGAACATTTCTATCTTTAATTTATCAAAATCGACCGAAAAACAACGGAGCTATGACTATTATTATGCAACAAGTACATTAAAAAATCACTTAAATTTTCATATTTTTAACACAAGATAAAACCACTTTTGCAAGAGAGTTCATCGTGGCAACATTGGTTTTGGTGACCCTTAGTGTACCCAGAAAAAGGTATAATCGATTTCAAGAGTATATCTTTCGGGTATCACCTCAATGGGATTTTGAGGGCTTGGGTCCCCTACTATTAACAAATTAACACCTATCTCATTTATTATTGAAACACAAATTGGGGTTTTTTATAAAACACAAAATTACTATAACACTTTAACCATTTAATTAATTTTATATCAGTCTGTTTAGTTCTACTGCTTAAGAAACGCATGTAAAATCATGAGTCTCGATATTATAACTCCAACTGACTGCAGTTATTTGCGTGATGTGTACTTGGTTTCTGCTGCAACCCACCAGATTGTCCAAATACAGAAACAGGAATGAAAATGCCCCATTTGATTTACATTAAGAAAATTCCCTTGAAAACTAGTTATGTATTTATGAAGATACATAATCACTCAAACCTTAAAATTAACAATTGTTAGACTGGATTTTAGTAAATCTTTATAAAAACAGTGATCGTTTTGAGAAATTCAGAGAGATTAGGAGTATTCCTGTCAATTTGTGTCTTCTTTTACTGAAGTTAGGTTTAAATGAGATAGCTAAAATAATATAGTTAGATTTATCAAATAGTTTCAAAGTAGGTTATCATCCGTATATCCCTTTCATCTGGGAAAATAATACTAGGCCTACTTATAATGGAAAATAATAATACCATTTATACTACCCCCCCCCTCACCATTTCCTACCCTCCACCCTTCACAATACCCACGGTCACCCCCCCCCCCCCCCCCCCCCCGCCAGAGGCAATGGCCCCCCCCCCCCCGAAAATCAGCTCTGGAGCCGCCACTGCAAGACACGCAAGAGGATCCCGAGTTATCGAGGTTTGAGTTGGCGAGAGCAGACCATAAACACATCACATGATCTGAAATTCATCAAAATTATAATTTTCATAAGTAGAACTGTGAAAAAATTTGTGTAAAATCAGATAAAAAATACATCAAAAGCAAGAACATAATGTGAAGGAAAACATTAATTTAACATTTTACCTGCAAATCCACATATTTACAAAACTACCATATCTACAGCTGTATTTACTGAGAATATGTAACTAGAAAATAGAATAATTATCTTTTTCTAAGCTAAGACTATTTCGACAAAAACTATCTGATGCGTTCAGGATCACAGTTATAAATTTGCCAACTTTACATGAATAACAATAATTACTTTTTATTAGGTATCACAGAAAGAATATAGAAAATGGTTAAAAGGAGAGAAAGAGAAAGTGGAAAATGAAGATGTTAAAGAAGAGTTAGAAGCTTTGCATGATTTTTGGACCAGTCCAAATCTTAGTAAGGGCGAGCAGTTCCTTCGTGATTATATTCTGAACAAGAAGTAAGTATACATCCGAGCATAGAGGGTATACCTAGGTGAATACCTTAGAGAGTCCTCATAACCAGTGGTTCACTTAGCCATTCATAAACTTTTTTTAACAAGAAGTATAATGAAATTGCATTTATACTTTCTCTTTGGCGACTAAGATGAAATTTCCTATATTCTAATACGAGGAGTGTCTAGTAATGTATCTTAGTTTAATCTCAAAATCTAGTGGGTATATATATTGCTTAGTCTTTGGATTTAAGAGTGTTTTGACGCAAAAATAAATATAGAACAGCATCAACAATAGAACAGCATCAACCACAGGAAAAACTATTTCAGTCTTAAAAAGAGTTTTAAAATTTAAATTTTTAATATTGGTCTAATGAGTTGCCATTTGGGTAAGTCCCATTCTATACGGACCGATTGTATGTAGCCCATTGTCAGCGTCGATCATCTGACAGTTTACCGAACAATGGAGTTTAAATGGGAGCTTCTATACGGGCAGATTTTTGATGCGCAATGGCGCGCAACCTCATGCCAAACCTTCAATTTCTCTCTCATTCTCGCCATTTCTCATCCACTGCCATTCCTGATACTATTTGTCATCACCGTTCTCCAGTTTGTTTATGTTTTTAGAAAACATGTTTGACATGGAAAAATTCATTTCATAGAAGTTGAAAAACATACTAAATTATACGAAGTGACGTCTAAAGATTACACAAACAAAATTGAAAATCTCAAAGCTGGGTTGAGGTGAAAATGCAATGTACAGTTAATTAATTGTTGCCTGTTTTTATCAGCCATTTCTTAATATAACATCGCTTTAACCAGTCTTGTTTTTCTGGAAATGTTGTTTTTATATCTATCAAATCAATTTCACTTCATATGGCAATTAGTACTGGATAACAATATATGCGAACTTCCCTGAACAGAAGTGAACACCGGGAGTGAATACGTTTCCTTACCTCATCGATTGTACATTCATACCAGAAAGTCACAATACCAATGTTCAACATGTAAAAGGTTCAACGGTTTAACTGGCCAATTTGTTATCCGGCCCCTGTCTGGTCCCGGAGGGCCACTTAAGAGGGAATCTACTGTACTAATATAAACATAATATTAAATAAAGGGTGAAATTAAATAAAATGGTAAAGAATAACGTAAGTTAATTCCAGTTGTTGATGATTAACAGTCCGAAATGCTCGCTCGGTGGACGGATGCCGTATATCACATGTGTCATGAGAGTCATCAGTCAAGACCTTGGTTAGGGATGGACAAGTCTCAAAATTTTTTGAATATTCGAGACATGTTAAATCTTGTTTAATGAGACGGGATTTATTTTATCTTGAGATTTTTCAAGAAGAGAAATATTTTGTGAATTAAGTTAGAAAACGGTAGGCCTATAAATAATCTACGTATTGCTAGGCCTATTTTACTAGCAATTTAATACTGATATACATAATTTAAAAGCAGAGTGGTGTTTTATTTTATTCGTAATTTACATCCCAAATTGTTACGTAAAATTAAAATTTTGTTTTTGACTTTTCAGGGTGTCTACTGATATCTGATTTTGGAATTCCAGTATATTTCCAGTATTTCCAGTACATTTTTCCAAAAAATTCCAGTATCACTCGCGAACTATTAATTTGAATATGGAGTAACAAAAACGAAATTTTATACATATAAACAGATTTTTGTATTAAGAGATCGCCAGTGGTTGAAATTCTACCAAAAATTCACCTGTTTTGGACTCTAAATTATCCTTCTTCTATAAGGTTAACACTGAAGCTTTGAAATCCTGTAGGGTGTACCCCTGGAGGCTGATGTGAATTATAGGCATTCTGTTCATCTACAGGATGAACCTTTCTAACTATAAGCGATGATTTCTCTTACAATACACACAAACTGAGAAAAAATGAGGAAAATAAACATGCTTGCCTATATATAGATACTTATGATTGTGATTAATAAGTACTTTCCTATGTTAACACTTTTTAATACAGTATTCATTTTTTATTAGGCCATTTAAACTCCTCTTAAAGTTTTCCATACGGTCCACTATATTTTGTATTTTTTAATACAAAAAGTGATAAAAAAGTACAGTTAACTGCAAAAAATTGATGAAATAGAATAATACTAAAAGTAAAATAAATACTCACATCATGAATAAAATTTAAGAAAGAAAACTCAACTTTTAGTACAAAATCCAACATTTTCTAAACTTAATCTTTACACAAACGGTTAGATTTCTTAGTTGCTAAATTAATTATTTGAATATAACTACAAGTTTTCTGATTTTGGTTTGCAAAACATACTTGAACAACAATAATGACAGGTGAAATATTTATACATCGGAATGTACAGATCAAATGACAAAAGCTATATTTTATGCATTTTAAAAACAAAAATTTCTGGATTTTAATAAAATTCTATTTTTCCAGTATCTACTTTGAAATTCCAGTATAATTCCAGTATTTCCAGTATGGAAATAAAATTCAAGTATAATTCCAGTATTTCCAGTAATTCCAGTATCAGTAGACACCCTGCTATTAATATTTTTTTTTGTTTATAGTTAAGATTATGACCTAAAATGACTGATTATGATTATGACCTATTTACTACAATTTTTGTTTTGACATCATATTTTTGAGAAGTATTGTTAAGCCTGAGTGTTTCACTCTGGTAATATTTGGATTTTTAATGTTGAATCCTAACTCTTATCAATATATCTTAGCCTA
Organism: Neoaliturus tenellus; assembly: GCA_030545055.2. NCBI lineage: Eukaryota > Metazoa > Arthropoda > Insecta > Hemiptera > Cicadellidae > Neoaliturus > Neoaliturus tenellus. Next base: position 87,578,645 of record CM061533.1, on the reverse strand, counting down.
TGTTTAGGAGTTACTTGTAATAAGGTGTTTAGTATTTGTTTTTATACTGCTGTATTTAAAGATGTTTATAAATAAAAGTTGGAAATCAGTCTTGCCTTTTATAGGCCTAATTTACATTTCTCATAAACTATCTGTAATAAATCAGCATTTAACAGTGCTACAAAATCAGATTAAAATTCCGAATGCAAATTTCCTGTTATGTACGAGAAGGGAAATCCCTTCTTGATCTCATCTCAAAATTTTATGAGAATTAAAAAATCCCGTCTCGTCTCGTCTTAAACTAAAAATCCAATATCGTCCATCCCTAACTTGGTCATAGGTTTTTTTCCTTGTTATATTTTGAAGGATCACTTCTTACTTTATAGTTCATGAAAAGAATGTCACACAACTGATTTTTGGCTAATGTTTTATTCAATTCATGGAAATCATACAAAAAAGTGAGCATCATCTGTTTTGTATTCGAAAATTGGTTTGCATTTTACCAACCTGTAATATGAAACAGGTTTTCTGATCACTAGAATAAATTACCGTGGCTTTCTACTGGAAGTCAAATAACAGATAGTCCAACAATAAATACGTTGTCGTTTAAGTTAAAGAATTTATGCTCCTATTTATTTGAAAAAGTAGGACGAGTGCCGGAGTAAACATATTGGCATTCTGTAGAATACAAAAATCCTTTTGTTACTATTTCCTGGTTTATTTTGGCGTGCACGTTATTTCATTCTAAAACCAGCCACAAATTTGTCCGTTATAACTCTGTTCTTTCTTAGTTTTTATATTTAAAAACTCTTAATTTCGGTTTTGGATTTAGCGGATTTGGATTAATGGGACCCCACTGTATTGCAGAAAAGTGGCCACACAGTTTATTGCAACTAATGACCAACAAATCAGTATAATATATATGATCGAGCCATAAAAATGCTGCAAACAGCTAGTCCATGAGCCACACGATAGAGTAATATAGACCTGAACGGCGGTATCGAGATATCAGGAGTCAAGTTTCTGGGTTTTACTGTTTTGGGAAAATAACCGTCAATCAGGTTAAGCGGACTTTTGAGGTTAAGGCTTTAACTCTTTTAAGGGAAATAAATAATTATTAAATATTTGTTTCTCATCCCTAGTAAACAAGCTTAAAGTTAAAGCGCCGGTGTTTACATTATGAGATTTTTAACATACTGTTGCTGTGAACTTTGCTTCACTTGACTGATTAAGGTTTTATTTTAATTAGGAGTTAATTATTTTTTAACTACTCACATACAGTAGATCCTCTCTTAACTGATTTTAAAAGTGATCGGTTTACTCATTTCTAGGAATCAGAGACTTTTTTTGTTGCCACTTTACAGAAACGTCCCCGGTTGAATAAAATTTTACTAAGAATCGCATTGGAAACTCACCATTGTACGTCTACTTATTGAGTATATTTCAGTAAAAAAATAAAGAAGTAAACTTTAATATTAAAAGCTGAGTTTGTTCCTTATTATATATTTTGTTCCTACAGTATTTTACATGTTTACATTGTTTTCTCAAAAACCAAATTTTTAGGTCATCCGACCAAGGCCCGGTACTGTTAAAGTTAGTTGAAAGAGCTTGTAATGGTTCTCCAAGACAATTTTAAGTAAACAGCTTGACACATATTACAAAACTATTCAATATTGATTATTTTTCTTGGTTGTTGTATTCTAAGTCAGATTTGAATAATAAAAAATTTGGCCTTTAACAGGAATAGTTGTAAAAATGTTAACCTCATACATTGTACATTGTTAATCGTATATATTGTACATTGTAAATTGTATATATTTGTGTAGGTTTTTGGAGCCTGATGATAGTTTCAATGTCGAAGAAGAGATAAAAAAATTGAGTGATGAAGAAAAAGAGGTAGAGGAACAGTTACTTTTTGAACACAAATACAATTGTCGATTTGAAAATGATGATGATGTGAGTTGTTTTTTAAGTGTACCTTATTAATAGTTAAGATTATGAAAAAGTAGGTTTCCACTACATACCTATTTCTAAATGGGTACTCGTAAAAAATAACTTGATTTTTTTGTAGCGTAGTGTTTTCTTTAGTTAATACCGTACATACCAAAACCTCTGAATATAAAACCATCATATGTGTTTGTGTGTGTGTGTGTGTGTGTGTGTGTGTGTTTCAAGTTTCCCTTTTAAATGGAATATAGAATATTTATTTATATCAACTAAATTTTCTAAAATGTGTAAAATGAAACTAAATGTTATTACGAAACTGTTAAATGTTGTAGCCATCCGATCATTTCTCTCTCCTGGATTACTGATGACGAGAAAGTGTTTGAAGTTTTCTCTGATGAAGATAAGTTAGTATTAGTTTACAAACATAAGTGAAAGTGATTGGTCTCCAGTCATATTCTGGTCATAAACAATGCATTTGCTGGTGTTCCATGCATAAGTAAACTTTTTCCATATTTCAGACCTGGATATCCTCTGACTGTGTTATTAAATTTATAGGTGGAGGAGAAGAAAACAAAACATAAAAATAAGAAAAATAAAGGCGATAAAGAATCAACTAAAATTTCAAATGACCTTAGTTTAGAATCTAGTGACACAGCCACCAAAAGAAAATTTGAAGAAAACTCTAGAAAGGAGGGGAGAAAAAAGAAAAGGAATCACAATCTACAAAAACAAATAAAACTTGAAAATGGTTATGAGGTTTGTGTAACTAAATCAGTTTTTTATAGCAATGTTTGTAAGAACTACTAGTACAACTTCTTGGTTTAACTTTCTTTAAATAAGGATTGGTAATGCTTGGGATACATTTGAAGCATTCTAAGCAGAAAACGTCAAGTATCGTAACTGGTAGACATTTACCAGTGGACACATGGAATAAGTCATGTCCAATTCAACTGCAGTTATAAATTTTATTTTACTCATTCAAGCTATTTTAATGTTACTAAATTTAATTTAATAAATTTTGTAGATATTAATATCAGCAACTTTAAAAATTCAGAAACATTAATTAAAAAACAAAGCAAAGATTCTTTTATAAATTCTCTATAAACATGTTTAACACAATTTTTAATACAATTTAATTCAAAATAAAAATACAAAACTTTAGTGAACTTAACACTTTTTTCCACTCCCATTTTCTGGACTGGCCTATCGCTATCCACTTGTATTATTAATTGGAGGCAGAAAGAACAGCTGTTCACATAATGATTAATTTTTTGTGTATTTTAATTTTGTAAAGCAGACTTTTGTGTTTTTATTCCACATTAGTTGATGAGATATAAAAAAATATAATTTTTGAGAGAAAATTTTTTATTTATTTCTTTAAGCAGTTGAACTACTGGCACTGAAATGATAGCTGTATACTATAATAGAAACGGAGTCAATAGCAATGTTCTGTTTTAAAATTATCTGTAAATCTAGCAGATGGTTTTTGTTTCAACTTTGAAGAATTGCATTTATGTGTATTTGGGCACAAAATATGTTTTATAATAGCCACAAACGCTGGAAATATGTTTAAAAAAATCTAAAAACCAGTTTGAAAATTGAAATTTCTGTGCAGGTTCTATCCTATTATATTAAACGAGAAAGTTTTGTAGTGGGGTTTGTGGTTGTAAATTATTTCGCGAAGTACAAGCGCTAGACCGTTCCGGATGGAAAATAACTATTCTTGGGTTCAAAATAATGGTAGTTTAATTCATCAAAACGCTCGAAATATTTAGTAAAATCGTTAATAAAAGTCATTTTTCTCCATAAGAAATGCATTGGAGCGATCACTTGATTACAAAATTTTTTCCAAAACGCAAGTCCCATGTTTTAACCATGTAGCCGGTTTGTGTATTAAAAACGAGAAAATTTCTTAGTTGTGTTGGGGGTTGGGCATAATCTTCAAAAGCACGAGTGGAAACCCTGTATTGAGCGATAAATTCTAGGGTATAAAATAACAGGTAGTTTAATTCATCAAAACACGAAAAACCTTGGATTACATAGTAAGATAATGAATCAAATTTTTGCCCGTAAGAAAAGTATAGGTGCAAATCATATGATTATAATAAAATGAAATGCTTTAAAGTCAATTGAAACAATAACAATGATTATGACAATCATAAAAAAATCAAACTAAGTTTAGTTTGTTACATAAAAACTTAACCTCAAAAAAACTCTTCAGGTTTATACAATGAGACTTTTGTTAAAACAGTTTTTATAACATTCTTAAAATTAGCTCTAGATAAATTTCTTATGTTAACAGGCAAAGCATTACATTTTTTATGCCTTGATAGCAAAGGCTATTTTCAGTGGCTGAAAACATGCACCTTGACGTGGAAATATTACCTCTAAACCTTGTGGAGTAGCTGTGAACATTTGATATTTTGGTTAAATTTGGCAGATTGTCCTTGACAAAAAGCATGACATGACAAACAATGATGGTAAGTATTTTAAGAGCAATCACGAGTAGTTTGCAATGTGTTTATTTATGAACGCCACACATTAATATTACGGCCTTTTCCTGCAACATAAAAATTCTGTCAATGTCAATGGCATAGGAACAGTTAGCCCACACTGAGGTTCCATATGACATAAAACTATGGATGTATGCGGAATAATACAGAGAAAGACATAAGCAGAAACACTAGCACTTAGTGATCTTATCATGAATATCCGTCGCAATTTTTGAAGCCAAATAATCAATGTGTGTTTGCCACTTAATATTGGACTGCAAATGAAACCCCAAGAACTTAAGTGATTTGACATTGCTGGATCTACTGCCCAGATACAGTGTTACATCCTGAACCTTCTCAGCATTCATGCAGGGTTTCTTTGTACTGCACCACTCAGTAATAAGGGTTGACTTAGAAATAACAACATCATTGACATCATATAGCGAGCTACATTGTGGACTAAGGACAAAATCGTCTGCATAAAATTGACATACTGATCATTAAAAAAATGTTAAAAATGTAAGTAGCGTCCATGTAGGCCTATACACAAAAGAATAAGCAGAGACATCCTTATGGGAAAGTAAGGCTTAAACTCTAAGGCCTGACCCACTTTAACAAAGTCAGCATCAAAGATCTTCAAGATATGTTTAAGAGCTTCAAAGCCAAAAAATCTGCAGGAATCGACCAAATATCCAACAAAATAATCAGTTATTGTCAAACATTAATAATTTTGCCCATATTAAACATTATTAACTCCTCCATAGAACAAAATGAAATTCCTGAAGCAGCCAAAAAAGAATTAGTTTACCCTAAATGCAAAAAAGGAGAAAACTCCAACGCATCAAATTACCGACCCATATCAGTGCTGCCCACTTTATCCAAATACATTGAAAAAACAATCCACAACCAATTAATCAAATATCTAGAAGAGAACTGTCTAATATTAGGTTTGCAACATGGGTTCCGCAAAGAAAAATCAACATCAACAGCCCTGGCCCAATTTTGTCAAGACATCTTGGGAGTTTGGGAGGAAAGGAAGCAAGCTACCAGAATCTTCATAGACACAGAAAAAGCCTTTGATAGCCTGGACCGATCCAACCCTTATTAGCAAACTCCTTCAACTTAATATCTCAGGCAATGCACTTTACATTTATTTACATTTACATTTATTTATTGCAACATAACATTCATGTACATTAATAACAATTGTTTGAAAAATGAACAGGTTGCTTGTTAGAAACAAAAATAAAAATAATGATTCTTAAAACTAAAACAAATTTACTTAATATATAATCATGAACAATTACTCACAAATTAATTGTTGTGTCATTTATAAAATCCAAAACATTATAATATTCTCTTTCTACTAGCAATTCATGTATAACATCCTTAAATTTCTTCATTGTATAACCCCTTACTCTATTTGGTAATCTATTATAAAATTTTATGCCCATGTAATAAGGAGTATTCTCAAACAGTTTTAGTTTATGTATGGGGTATTTTAATTGATCTCTAAATCTGGTATTGTAGGAATGAGAATTCTGCTTATCTAAAATATTTTCAATTTGTTTGTGGACAAAAACTAAACATTTAAATATATATAATGAAGGAAGTGTTAAAATCTGCAATTTCCGGAAAACTGATTTACATGACTGGCTACGATTTAAAAACATCATGGTTCTAATATATCTCTTTTGGATTCTGAAAATAGATAATACTTCTGATGAACTCCCCCATAGCTCTATACCATATTGCAGTAAAGAGGCAAAACAAGCATGGTAGACCATCAATCTAATTTTTAAATCCACAGTTCCCCTTATAACCAACATCTGGAAACAAAGAGAACTTAATCTTTTACTTAGACTTTCAAGTAGTGGTTGCCAGGTTATATTATTATCTATATTCAAACCCAAAAATCTCACCATATTACCAACATTTATACAGTTATTGTCAACAAAAATATTTTTATCAAATAAATTTTTATTTTGTTGGGTTTGAAACTTGATTATTTCTGTTTTTGAGCAATTGAGTTTCAAACCATTTGCATCAAACCAACTATTTAATTCTGATAATGAATTTGTAATAGCCAACTTAAGATCCAGATTATTTGTACATTTCAAAACTATAGAAGTATCGGCTGCATACAGAATTACCTTAGCATGATTAATGTTGACTGGCAAGTCATTTATGTAGAGAACAAATAACAAGGGACCAAGAATTGACCCTTGGGGCACTCCGTTATGTATATCCTTCCAGTTAGACATATAATTGTTATTTTTTGTTTTTAAAAGAACTCTTTGTCTCCTAGATGTCAAAAAAGAACTGAACCATTTCAGAGCTGCTCCCCTAATTCCATAAAATTGTAGTTTTTCCAACAAAATCTTATGATTTACTGTGTCAAAAGCTTTGGATAGATCACAAAAAATACCTGCAGTACTCTTTGATCCCTCCAAAGCTTCTGTAATCTTCTGAATTAATTCTGCAGCTGCATCAACTGTGCTATATTCTGCTCGAAAACCATACTGACTTTTACAAATTATTCCATTTCTATTGATAAAGTTATTTAACTGATTGTATGCAGCCTTTTCAAAAATTTTGGATAGTGTTGGTAATACTGAAACTGGCCTATAATTTTCAGGCTCCTCTTTATTTCTCCTTTTGTGAAGGGGGATAACATGTGCATATTTTAATTGATCTGGGAACGTACCTTCAAGAAAACATTGATTGATAATATTGGTTAAAGGAACAGAGATATATTCTGCAGCATTTTTTAATACTTGGATTGGAATTTCGTCCCATCCAACTGATTTTTTATTCTTTAATTCACTTATTATTTTATAAACTATTTTAGGTGTAACCGGATGAAACACAAATTGATCTTCCAACACTTCCTCATTATTCAAAAACCTTTTTGCCAAATCTGCACAAGGGGAATTTTCACAGCCTACTTTAAAAAAAATTTCATTGAAGTTACATGCAATTTCATTTCCCTCAGTAACTTCTTTTCCTTCAAAGTTCAATCTCTCAAAGCCACCATACACGGCTTTGTGTACACCTAATTCAGATTTGACTACATGCCATGCTGCTTGACTTTTATTTTCAGCTGTTTCAATAAATTTACTATTTGTTAGTTTTTTAGCTGCCCTACATACCCTTTTAATAGTATATTTCGTCACAAGGGCCGAAAGTGGCGATTTGCCGGCCCCGAGATCGTGTTTCAAGTTCGAGACGAAGTCGAGAACTTGAAACGATCGAGGGTTGGCAAAACGCTTTCGGCCCGAGTTATGAACGATATTTTTCATCACACTACACAATTCAATAAATTCTAAACACGTGAAAAAATTACTTTTTCGTTCATAACAAACAAAACATAACCTCAACTTCAACTAACCTAGCGAGATGTACTGCTTGAGTTTCTGGTTGCTAGGCAACCACTTCACATCAGCTAAGGCCACCAAAACTAATACTCTAACGGTAAGTGACTACAGCTGATTCCTAGGGAAAAGCACTATTTTCCCATCTACGTCATACATATTTAACAGTTGATATTAGCTGAACTACTAACTATGTCACTGATTTATTATTTGTTGTTGTTGTTAAATACCTTCTAATATTCTAGATTTCTCTGCTACCGTTTCCATTACCGCCCTAGGTCGGAAAATTTTGCCGGCCTAGGCCTGCAAAACAGGTGTTTCGTAGGTAGAAGTGAGGGTCGAAAACAGGTGATATCGATGTAGTGTGATGAAAAAGTTTTTTTATACGGTTTAACATAATTCAAAAATTGCTCATCTTTGGTAGTTTTAGATAATTTGTGAAGTTCCCTTTTTCGAATGCTAGATACAGAGATCCCACAAGTCATCAAATTTTTGTTAACATAATAAGAAGTTTTGGCTGTTTTTACTTTCACAGTTTTCTGGGGAAAGTGGTGTTCAAAATTAGCTTTCAACTCAGAAAAAAACAATTCAAAGTTTTGTTGTGAGTTGTTATTGCTACAAAACAACCAGTTCACTTTTTCAATTGAGTGAACAAAGTTAACCATGTTTTCCCCGTCTTAAAAACCTCTTTCTTACAATTTTTCTGGGTACACCATTCTTAGAACTATTGTTGTGCAGTGACATTAACAAAGCTCTATGATCAGATAGACCCAGTTCAATGTTTATAAGGTAGCTTTGGCATACACCTACAAGTCTGTTTATTATCTATGCATGTTTCTGACTCATTAGTTACTCTTGTAGGTAATTGAAAATTTATGTCTAGTCCATATGATGCAATCAGATTAAAAAAAATTATTCCTCAAAACCCTGTTTTTACAAGTATCAAGAATGTCAATATTAAAATCGGATGAAACATAGACCTTTTTAGTCTTGGATTCTTTTTTCAATGAATTAAACAGTTTTTCAAGCTTATGTAGGAAAACATTAACATTACCAATATCAGTATTATGATATATACAAACTAATAGATGACATACTCTGTTTTTATCAAAAAATTCTACACAACTTGCTTCAAACACAAAATCTTCTTTTAAATTATTAATCAAATCCTCTCGCTTTGTATAATGTATGTTTCTTTTAATTAATATGCAGGAGCCTCCCCTTATACCTTTCTCACGGCAGTAAAAGTCTCCTAACTCATAGTCCAAAATATTTTGCAAAAAACATATTTCATTAACTTTAAGCCAATGCTCATTTAGACAAATTATCTCTATGTTAAGCTTACAAATCACCTGCTTAAATTCTTCCATTTTTATTGAAGAACATAACCCCTGTATATTATAGTGCATTAGCCAATCACATTTACTATAACAAGTATTTTCCAAATCTACAAAATTATTTATAAAATTTTCTTGGTTTAAAAATTCATTTTTATTATTATTTTTGATCCCTGAATTTGGCTTTGCACAATTTAAATCAGGCCTAATTCTAAAAAATTTCTATTACAATGAGATATATCTACTACACCTAGCTCACAATTTTCACTGCTGGCACCAACATTTGCAACACTGCTCTGCTTTTGCACTACTTTGGCTGAAAAACTATCTCACAAACCGGAAGCAAATAGTGGAAATAGAACACCTCAACAACAACTATGAAGTCAAAGTAAGATCGTCACTCCAGAACACTATGCAAGGAATTCCTTAAGGATCCATCCTGGGCCCACTGCTTTTTCTCATACACATAAATTCCTTTCCTAACCACCTCACAGACCAGTCAAAATGTATTATGTTCGCTGATGACCCGACAGTTTTATCTCCCAATGATTAAGCCAATCCTAACTCCCATGAACAAGCAGTAGACCTTCTCCTACAATCATCCGAAACTGCCTGCAACTACCTGAGACTGCAAATAAACCGAGAAAAAACTGTAACATCGGACTTCTTACCTGCTAAAAATTGCCGTCAAACCAATAATGCTCCAGATTAATCCACCACAAAATTTATAGGATTAATAGTTGACAATAATTTAACCTGGAAGCCTCACATTGACAAACTACAAAAGAAATTATCCCAAGTGCTTTAAGCTCTCAAACGAATCAGAACATTAACAAACAAGGACATAACTAAAATTGCGTATCATGCACTTTTTCCTTCTCACGTCTGGAATGGAATTATCGTTTGGGGGTCAGCAAATGAAACAGATGTTAAAAAAACCCTCATTCATCAAAAGAAGGCAATCAGAATCATGGAACAAGTTGGACCTCAGGAACATTGCAAACCTTCCTTCATTTTCAACCGCATCCTAAGCGTCATTTCCTTATTCCTCTTTGAAATAATAGTTTACATTAAATACAATCCCCCTCAACTAAGAATAAATTGTCACAATCTTAGTTTGAGAAATCAAACTAATCTTAACGTAAACCACCATAGGTTAACCAAAACCAGCAAAACACCTAATTACATGGGGGTAAAAATATTTAATTTGTTGCCAAATAGTCTCAAAGAAATTAATAAGGCCTCCATGTTTAAAAAGCAACTAAAAAATATCTTTTGGAAAGACCTTACTACAAACTAAGTGAGTTCATAGAAGAACACTCCCATAAAAAATAAAATGCTCCACACATGACACACACACACACACACACACACAAACACATTGTTCGAGAAAGGGCGAAATTAATTTATTGAAAAATGTGAAAAGTCAATTTACTGAAATTTACTAGTTAGGTTCAAAATTAAAATGTTCAAAGGACCAGGTAAGACTACCAGAGATGAACAAATGCCTACAAAATTGTTCGTAAAAATAATCAAGAGAAAAGTTTAAACTCACTGACATGAAAATCCTTATGGCGGAGCTGGCCAGGACGCCAAGATGGCCGACTGGACGCCACCACAGCCAGGGCACGGGGAACTGCTGGGCCAGGAAAGTCTCTCCGATTTGGTCCAGGGAATCTTCTCTCTTGCTGCGAATTCGCACGTACGCACAGTTAATTACAGATGAGAGCTCTTGTACAGTCAATGTTCATATACGCGGGAGACCGCGTTGCCCGACACGCACTAGACACACACTGTAAACTCACTGCAATTTATCTTAGTGAACAGGGACAATAGTTTACTGAACAAAACAATACCACTTTACAAAATGTTTAAACAAATTAAAAGGAATAAGCCACCATAGGCGAGACTAAGGTCACGCTCAAAAAAGTTACAGCGTGCCCGGAATACAAAAGGCCGAAAAGCACTCGAGATAAGCTTAATGGATTGAGACCACGAGACGAATGTGTGCGTCCTGTAAGGTTAGGGAACTGCCGACACGCAAAAACGGAACAGAAGTGGGTTATGGGTCATCGGCCAATGAGCGGCCTGTGAGGTTCGGAGCGACCGACAGGCAAGGGTCATCAACCAACCAGAGGCCAGGGATCACTAATTTTCCGTTTTAATGGTGATCACTAGCTCTCACGGCGCTATCGCCATATCTCTGTCTCTCTCTCTCGCTCTGCCTATCGCCAATATTTGAAATGACAATTCTGCTTGCCTGTTATAACTTAAAATTACTTAACACACATTCATGCAAGAATTGACGACTCTCCCTCTCTTTAAGGACTGCAAAGATGACTTCAATGGTAAATGGTAAATGGTGTAAGAACGCCACATGTAATTTTTATTTACGAATTACTAGTCTACTTGTTGCTCGGAATCGAGCAATTTATTTTGATACAATACAAAAGTAACATTTAGTTCTAAATTAACGACAACCGACCAATCCAATATTGTGAATATCAGTAATCACAAAAAACTACACGTGTTTACAGCTATACATTAACAGATGTTTAAAATGTTCAACCCAAACCCAATGTTTTTCTAATGGGAAAATCTCAAATTTAATTTGTGTAAAGCGCCCTTATTTTATGTCTGATTTTCATCGATTTTTAGCAGAAACAACTACAGAACAAGCCCTATCCAACGACACCAAAAACTTGAATATCGGTTAAAAATTGTAGGAGTTCTCAACACAAAAAAAACCTTAGCGTATTAAATAAGAATAGATGCTGCAGATTGTTTGAATGGAAAGAGATGGTCTAATAATTTTGCAAAAGTAAAATTACCAAAAATAACAAAAAATAATCCAGTGCCGTGAAGAATAAATTTTAACAGCTGTTTATTTATATTAATAAATTGAATTAAAGAATAAATAAATTTGAATAAAACTTGCCCGGTTTCAAGTTTTATAATTATATTGTATACACGTTTAAATTTCTACGTACAATACATATATGCAGGGCCAATAGGGCAAAGCCCAGAAGATTATAAATAACAGGAATAGGCCTATCAATCTTTCTGCTGGATAAATAAAGTATAGTTTTACAAAACCTCAGGTCAATCGGTCCAGTAGCCTTGACAATTTATTCTTAGTTGAGGGGTATTGTATTTAATATAAACTATTATTTCAAAGAGGAATAAGGAAATGACGCTTAGGATGCGGTTGAGAATGAAGGAAGGTTTGCAATGTTCCTGAGGTCCAGTAGTCTTTGCAGTAGTCCACTAATACAAGACACAAAGCTTTCGTTTTTAAAGATACATACTTTCATTTTTATAGATAGATTGAAAATGTTATTTGAGGAAAATGCTACTCAAAAACCTCTATCGTAAGTTTAAGTTCTTTGTTTACATTTTAAATATTTTTCTCCCACCCCAAAATTCTCGAGGAGGAAGTAAAAAAAGACCTATAGAAAAGGGAAGACTGAAGGCGTGCTCTGACATCAAACATTTTGTAACATTTTACAACATAATTATAGAGCGAAGCTCGGCTCCCCGGTACTGGGTAGTTAAAAAGCAACAATAAGTAAACAAAATTTAAAGCAGAACATTACTTTTACATATGGGGTTTCAAAGAGATCTGAACTACAAAAAGGTGTAGTCGGTTGTTGATGTAACAATGGTAACCAGTTTACCCTCATGATACTATAATAAAATTTGAAATTTTATGCAAAATGTTACAAATGTTAAAATTTAAATAAGAAAACATTTAAAAGTTCTTATACCTTCAGTATAAATGAAAAATTGTATTACAAATATATGTTTTTTATGAAAATAACTTTGAACCAAAATGTAAATCAAATGAACAACTTTAACAAAAGTCAAGTATTCTCCACATTTTTGTGATTGCTTTAATCAAATTTTGCTTTGCCATAAAAAGTTTAATAAAAAAGATTTTAATTGTTATAAATAATATAAGCGTAAAATCATTCACTAAGTCGACGACTAGCCTCTACATACAATACTACAAAAACAGCCACATTGAGTGCTGTAATACGCTGACAGGGCCAAAAAGTTATAATATTTATTTTTCTCTGTTTTTCTGTACATTGTAGATGTGATGTATTTAGATCAAACATCAGTGAATTTATGGGCTTTTTATGCAGAGTCCCCGTGACAGATCGGCATAGGAACCATCGTGGCATCCTAATTTAGACTTAAAGAAATACGCCAAATTTCAACACTATCACAGTAGGAAGTTGAGAGATAATGATTGATTGTTCAAACCCTAACAAGTTGATTATCATTATGGCTTAATTTTTAGTTTCTATGCAAACTAACTAAGAAAATTACTATGAGCAAGGTTTGATCTCCTAGTACTCTGATAAATGCGGCACATCGCGCTGCACAGGTTTCCCTTGTCTTACATTAATTTATGGATACTGCCTATTCTGAAAATTTGCTTAACTGAACAGGACCAGGTCCCGATTAATTTGGATTAGCGGGACTCTACTGTATTTGTATTTTCTTATGTAAAGTCATGAGAGTTCTATAGAAAAAAAAACTTTAAAGCAACAATCAGATTGACCTGCAAATGTGCTGTTTTATCAATAGAAACATATGTCAACATAGACGTAACAACATTGAAATATTGATTATGAAAGAAATTTAACTGTGAAACTATAGTCTACTTTCATTATATCATATAGGTATAGTAAAAATAATTTTAACACCCACTTTTTCTCTCAAAGTTTCTCCTAGTGGTGTCAGGACCTACTTCTAAGTTTAACTTTTATGTTAAGGTCAAGAGGCCTTTGAAAGAAGAGGAGGGCAAGGAAATAGATCTGAAAACGGACAAATTAGTGGAAATAAACTCCACAACAGAAATATCCAAGACTGATAGCAACAAAAAGAAAAGGAAAAAAAGACATCGAAGTAGGTCTAATAATGAAAAATTAAGCCAGTCTGAAACTGTTGATGCTAAGACAAATTTCAAAAAGAAAAGAAAAATTATAGAAAACAAGCTAGACATTTCAAATGTGAAAAAGGTGAGTTAAGTTAGATATCAAACTAACTACCAAAATACCTGCTCCTTGTATATTTTTTACTGTGTATTTGTGAACTGAAACTAAAATTAAAAAATAACGTTACACCTTTCTTTTTTACTTTTAAGTTTAATTTAAGTACCGGGGGATTGGGCATTGGCTCGGTTGATAAGCTCATTCATTTTACTCACTCCCTGCATGACAAGCTCATTTACTTAGCTCACTAGGCCTACTTAGCTCACTCCCCCCCCCCCCTCACTACTCTCCCAAGCTCACTTGCCCTTATGACAAGCTCTTTGACTTTGCTTCTTTGCCAGGCTTGATAGTTCTTTTTACTCAGGTATAAATTTGTTTAATCATATGCTGAAAATATAGGTAAAACGTTGGTTTGTTCATACAGTTATTAGCTGATTTTGGTTAAACTTTATTATTCCTAACTATAAAAATGCCCAAAAGTTTATACTTGGGAACGATTTTTCCCCAGCCATGGGATCAGTTCCAACCAATTCCTGGTCTAAAAGATCCTGAACAAAAAATCTAAAATCCTTGAATGGGAAAGAAATGTTGCCCGCTCAAATTGTGCTTGTCTTAAAGTATAAGATAATATATGTGACAAGATAGTGATAATACTCAGAAGTTCAAGTACAATATAAACTTAGATTGCCTTACTTGATTTGGTTATAATAAGTTGTTAATTGTAAAAAGTGTGTAATTTAAATCTCATTGTTAATGAATTTTTCAGAATGAATCAACACAGAATCTTCCAAGGAACCTACAGATAAAAAATGCAATAAAGAAATTAAAAATGAGGCACAGGAATATGAAGAAGGTAAGGTTTTTATTTGCCTATTTAAAATATAAAATGTCTCTAATGATTTTTGTCTTTTAATGTTAGGATCAGTGGCGTAACTGATTTTTACGGGCCCCCCTGCAAACTTATTTTCGGGCCCCCTCCGATTGGTCCAGTCACCGGTTATCAATGTTTCCCACCAGTAAATCAGTGTCAACCAATGGTGGTGGTTGATTAAAAGATTTATTTTTACAAAGTTAAAGTATTAATGCATGTACAAGTAATTGTAACATTGCAGCCGCAAGTAATCTCTATATTTTAAAATTTGTATAGCCTACTTTTATTCAGATTGCAACTAGGCCTACACAGTCTATATACTTTTAAAAGTAATTAAGCCTATCTGATTGTTTGTTCAATAATTTTACCCTCTCTTGGACATGTTATCAAAAATGAAAGTAATAAAACTCAATGTGTATCTTATTTGTGTTTTATTTATCATACAGTAAGGGGTTAACCGAGACTTGCTTGTTGATTTTAATTCACTTTTGTAACAGTAGCATGGTAATTAGGCTTTGCGGTTTACGTCAACTATACCTTTCACAGGGGACAGCTATTCCAAAACCCATGCTTAAAAGTAGCATTATTTTATTTTCAATAAACTTTCATATTTCTTTGACTTGATGGTAACCCATATGACCAATGTTATAAAAATTACAATTATTAAACTTAGTTAAAAATAGATTTTTGAGGGGTTTAGGCTATTTTTAAACTTAAAATTGCGCTTAGACAGAAAACCCCCCAAATAAAAAGTTTTCAAAAACATACCTGCAACATTTAGAGGTCGATGGAAAATACATCACCACAGACACTCCTCGTATTGTAGCATAGTAGGCATTGTTTAGCTAACACTAAGGATTCTTAACTATAACACGCGTTTTAAGAAGGAGAAAACAAATAGAACCATTAAAGTAATTAATGACATCATTATATCGGCATATACAGTGTTTTTCCTGTAAAAAATAAAAATCCCAAGCTTAAAATTTATTTACATAGTTTTGTTCATTTCAATGTTTTTATCGTTATTTCTCATAATATTTGTTTGTCTTCATTGGAACTTCTTAGCACTTACGGAGTTTTTGGGAAGCAAATTATTTGATTACCGTACCTCTGAAACGTATAACTGTCTCGTTCTCTATTACTTTATATTACTTAAGAAACTAATATTTTCTTGGTACATCTTCATAGATAGTTTTTCATGAAATTTAATTTTGAAGAGGATTCGAAAATTAAATTGCCGCAACACAGACCGACGAATTGCACGGCGCGGCGGGCAGGTTGAGCCGACAAGAGGTCCATTTCCCTGGCCCGGCCATGTTAGAAATTTGATATGAAAATCATACCACGATTTAATACTCAATTAGTACTATTTAATACCCGAACATTAGATTTTATACTCTTAATACAACAGATTTATTAAGAAGAATCTTGTGGCCGGGCCAGGGAAATGCCAGCCCGGCCATGTTGGAAAATGCAGATTTCGACCACGTTGTGATTTAATACTCAATTAGTACTATTTAGTACCCAAGTGATAGAGTTAATACTCTACAAATAACTGAGTTATTAGCCATATCGTGTGGCCGGGCCAGGGAAATGCCAGCCCGGCCATGTCGGAAAATGTGAATTTTAACCACACTAGGATTTAAAACTCAATAAGTACTATTTAGTGCCCGAGTATTAGATTTAGTACTCCAACCGTTACTGAGTTATTAACCCTTTTGTATATGGCGGGAGCCGTAAGCGCCAGCCCGATCACGAAGAAAGATTCAAATTTCAACTGTGTTACAATGACAATTTTATATTACTAGAGATCGCCTCCTGATCGAAATTCGATCAAAATTTCAGTTGATCTGGACCCAAGAAGTTTAAAAACATTCTATAACTGAAACATCTGTTCTTCCTGTTTTTCTAGCAGTTGTTTTTACAACAGCTGTCTAATGATTCACTCAATTCTCCTACCTCCATAAGATTAACATTGGAATTTTGAAAGCCTGTGGGGCGTAGCCCTAGTGTCCGATGTGAATTAGAATGTGATTCTGCTCATCTACAGGACTATACCTTTCTAACGGTATGCACGGATTTCTCCTACGATGCACACGAGCTGAGAAAAAAGGAGGAAATGAAACATGCTTGCGTATTAATATATAGATTACTATACCAGGATTTAACACTCAATTAAATACCCAAATGTTAGATTAAGTACTCTAAAAATAACTGAGTTATTAGCCATAACATGTGGCCGGGCCAGGGAAATGCCAGCCCGGCCATGTCAAAAAATTTGAATTTTAACCACACCAGGATTTAATACTCAATTAGTACTATTTAGTACCCAAATATTAGATTTAGTACTCCAACCGTTATTGATTTACTAATTCTTATGTATACGGCGGGAGCCGTAAGCGCCAGAACGGTCATGAAGGAAAAAGTAAATCTCAAGGGTGTTACAATTATAATTTCATATTAAAACTATACTACGATTTAATACTCAGTTTGTACTATTTAGTACCCGAGTATTAGATTTAGTACTCCAACCGTTATTGAATTATTAACCCTTATGTATATGGCGTGAGTCGTAAGCGCCAGACCGATCACGAAGGAAGATTCAAATTTCAACCTTGTTACAATGACAATTTTATATTATTACTATACCAGGATTTAATACTCAATTATTACTATTTAATACCCAAATGTTAGATTTAGTACTCAAAAAATAACTGAGTTATTAGCCATAACATGAGGCCGGGCCAGGGAAATGCCAGCCAAGCCATTTCAAAAAAATTGAATTTCAATCACACCAGGATTTAATACTCAATTAGTACTCGTTTGATACTTAAAGTAATTAGTTTAATTTTCCATGTTTGACTCGTTCAACCTTTCAAGGTGAGATTTGCGGCATTGTTCTCTATTCTTTGGGCAATTTAATTTGATGTAAATACTGTATTGATCTTTGCCAACAATAAATATTTATATCTGACTCCTTGTGGAAAGTCTCCCCTTGGAGGTCCAAGGACAATAAGTAAGGAAGCATATTTTGCTATTCAAAATCAATTTGCAAAGTTTTAGTTTTACTACTTATATACTTTTAAAGGTATTAAATCATCTCCATTTTTTCTACTCTGTATATTTGATCCCCCTTGAAAATTTTTAAACTAATTACTTTCTACCCTGCGTATACGTTTATAAATAGGTTATATATTTATGGTATGACTATATTTTTGTTAATTCTTTTGTATCTCTGGTTATTATGTTATGTTTTAATTTCTATATTCATGTTGTAAATTTTATTGTTTATGGTTATTTATTTATTTATTGTTTTTATAAGGTTGTAATTTTTAAGATGTTATTGTTACGTCTTGTATATGGGTATATTTATGGGATATGTTTATGGGTACATATTGTTTGTTAACGATTTTCCTTTTAAAGTTGTAATTTTTAATTTATGTTGTTACTTTTATTATCAGTTTTATTATTTATTGATTTATTTACTTTTATTATTTATTATTTTTACAAGTATATTCACGTTAATATTCATGTTATTTATTTCATTTTGTTTCTATTCTATTAAACATTCTATTAAAGCCGTTTCGCTCTATTTCATCAATACTCCACTTAGTTTAAATGTCCTAAAACAGTATTAATGTTTAAATAAAAAAGACAATACTGTATATTAAAATCAGTAATATTCTAAATGGCCAGAGTGCGACATAACTATAATCATTAACTGTGCACTATATAAAGTAAAAAATGTAATACTCTGGTACTAAATACTGCTAAAGAGCTTTAATTGCTTTTATATTTTAATAAGGTATATTCTAATCACTCTGTTAAAGATTTCCTATTTTGCATTTTCCTTCTTTCCACCATATACATAAGGGTTAACAACTTGGTAATGGTTGGAGTACTAAATCTAACATTTGGGTATTAAATAGTACTAATTGAGTATTAAATCCTGGTGTAGTAATAATATAAAATTGTCATTGTAATACTGTTGAAATTTGAATCTTCCTTCGTTTCCGGGCTGGCGCTTACGGTTCCCGCCATATACATAAAGGTTAATACAGTAATGGTTGGAGTACTAAATTTAATGCTCGTGTACTAAATAGTACAAACTGAGTATTCAATCGTGGTATAGTTTTAATATGAAATTATAATTGTAACACACTTGAGATTTACTTTTTCTTTCGTGACCGGGCTATTGCTTACGGCTCCCGCCATATAAATAAGGGTTAGTAACTCAATAACGGTTGGAGTACTAAATCTAATATTTGGATACTAAATAGTACTAATTGAGTATTAAATCCTGGTGTGGTTAAAATTCAAATTTTTTGACATGGCCGGGCTGGCATTTCCCTGGCCCGACCACATGTTATGGATAATAACTCAGTTATTTTTAGAGTACTAAATCTAACATTTGGGTATTAAATAGTACTAATTGAGTATTAAATCTGGTATATTAATAATATAAAATTGTCATTGAAACACAGTTGAAATTTGAATCTTCCTTCGTGATCGGGATGGCGCTTACGGCTCCCGCCATATACAAAAGGGTTAATAACTCAGTAACGGTTGGAGTACTAAATCTAATACTCGGGCACTAAATAGTACTAATTGACTATTAAATCCTAGTGTGGTTAAAATTCACATTTTCCGACATGGCCGGGCTGGCATTTCCCTGGCCCGGCCACCCGATATGGCTTATAACTCAGTTATTTGTAGAGTATTAATTCTATCACTTGGGTACTAAATAGTACTAATTGAGTATTAAATCACCACGTGGTCGAAATCTGCATTTTCCAACATGGCCGGGCTGGCATTTCCCTGGCCTGGCCACAAGATTCTTCTTAATAAATCTGTTGTATTAAGAGTATAAAATCTAACGTTCGGGTATTAAATAGTACTAATTGAGTATTAAATCGTGGTATGATTTTCATATCAAATTTCCAACATGGCCGGGCCAGAGAAATGGACCTGCCGACAAGGGCTAGCGCTAGCGGCTGGCGGCAGACCAACAAACTGCCGAAAACCTAACAGTAAAAATATTTTGATATTTTATAGAAGTTATATTCCAGGCATTTCAAAAATATAATGGCACCATATCAAATTTAAAATTGCCATAACATGAGTAGAAAAAAAGTAAACATAACATATTTCCCAATACAGGGCGGGCCCCGTCCGCGGGCCCCCTTACCTGCGGGCCCCCCCGCACCGCGGGCTCTGCGGGCCCCTCTGTTACGCCCCTGGTTAGGATATTAATCTTCCATTGGGAGCAACACAGCAGTAATCCCCACACTTGTAAAACATTATAAAAACTGTAGAAATTTTCTGCTCTGCAGTCCGAACCCTTGAAGATCCCTTCATAACACTAAGGAAGAATTGTATGATTGTACCCAATTTCATACGGTTACAGTTCGGAGGGAAAGGTTACGGTTGATCTAGGGGTAGGATTTTTTCAGTGTGCAGAGGTAGTTCAGCTTTGCGCCTGATAGTGTGGTTCTTAGTGTAAAGGTGTTTCCACTTGCATCTGATAATTCTAAAATTGTTTCAGTCCTTAGTTATTTATAAAAAAAAATTGGGTTTTTTTTTTTAAGTTTGTGTAAAGTTTTGATTACTATCCGTCAAACCACTTTATATCTTTTAGCGAATTTCCCAAAGGGAATAAGCTATTACCGTAGGTCTCATGGTAAGACCTAAAAGGCTGAAGAGGGCAACGCCCTAAAACAGCCGCAGTGGGCTCTTCCAGCTCACTGGAACCTCACGACCAAGCCAAGTAAGACCTAAGCCCGGGACCATGTTACTTTTTCTTTTTGAGGTGCCCAGAGACCAAAAATAATATTCATTAAAATATATATATATATATATATATATATATATATGTTTTATATATATATAAAACACACAATTTAGTATTTTGAAGCTTTGCTCTATCTCCATTGGTTACCGTGATATTAAAAAGTCTAAAGACAGTACATTGTATTTTGGGGCTCCAATGTTAATCTTATGGAGAATTTGGATATGTTATATATAAATTTATATATATATATATATATATGTATGTATGTATGTATGTATGTGTCCCTAGACATGATAACTCTCGTAAAAAAGGTCCGATCGACACCAAATTTGGTAGAGATGTGTAATCCTACGTTTATTCGAATAAGTTTGTAAACCAGACTAAACCAGACATATCGACCAAACGGAAGGGGTAGTTTTGGGGGGTTTTGTACCCCAAAAATGGGTTTTTTGCATTTTTCATATGTAATTTTTAAAAATTTTAAATTTTTATTTTTACCATTGGATTTAGCTCAAATAAAAAACACACACAATTTAGTATTTTGAAGCTTTGCTCTATCTCAATTGGTTACCGAGATATTAAAAAGTCTAAAGACAGTACATAGTGTTTTTAATCTCCAATGTTAATCTTATGAAGAATAAGGATGTGTTAATATTTCACTTAGTAATCAATATTTTTGGATGAAACTTGGTATTTAGCATCATTTGGTTGAGATTCATCCATTTATGGTAAAAAATCTTGATTTTTATGTTTATCATGGCAGCAAACCTGCATACTCTTTTCCCATGTTAATCATATGGAGAAAAGGCAAACTCCTTTAGCAATGGACAGATATTGATGAAACTTACTATTTGGCTTTATATGGTCGAAATAAATTGTTTTTATTCTAAAAACCTACTTTTAGTGTTCCCCATGGCAGCATACCTGCAAACTCTTTTCTATTTATCATAAGGGGACTAGAAATTTATTTCCTTATTTATGAGCATGTGATGACTTTTGGTTTACAGGTTTATTTGGTCAAAATTAATATTACTAATTAGGAAATTCGCTGAGTACGCAGGTCTGTTGCGAAGGGGGTATTTGTACTTATCATGGCAGCAAACCTGCATACTCTTTCCCTATATTTATCGTAAGGAGAATAGACATTTAGTTCCATATTTATGAGCATGTAATGAAATTTTTTACAAGTTCCTCTAGTGTAAATTAATATTACTAATTTGGAAATTCGCTGAGTTCGCAGGTCTGCTGCGACGGGGGGTATTTAACTAAATCCAGTGGTAAAAATAAAAATTTCAAAAAATTAAATATGAAAAATGCAAAAAAACCCATTTTTGGGGCACAAAACCTCCCAAAACTACCCCTTCCGGTAGGTCAATATGTTTGGTATACGAACTCATCCGAAAAAACGTAGGATTACACATCTCTACCAAATTTGGTCTTGATCGGACCATTTTTACGAGAGTTATCGTGTCTAGGGACACATACATGTAGGGTACATGGAGGGTACATGGAGGGTACATGGTGTACATGGAGGGTATATATACTGGGTGTCCCACGAAGAGGTTTAAAAGTTTGATTTTATATTACATGCCCATTCATGCACCGAACTTTTTAAAACTTTACACAGTTTACAAAGTAGGTTCTAAAAATATTTTGAAAAAATTTCAACTCCCTAGCCTTAGTAGAAATAAAATGGCGGCATATTGAAAAACGATACTTTAAAAACATAAAAAAGTTGTTTTTGGTTTTATAAAATATTTTTATTGTTACATTCTAGGGCTATATGACTTTTAAATAAAAAAAATAAAAAGAAATTTTACAATCAAATAGTTGTTCTTCAACAAGGAGCGTTAGAACCGCAACTTAGTAAACAAATCAGATAATAAATCATGAAAGTAGTTTTTATAGGAAGCAAATTGGTAAATTTTTCAATATGCCGCCATTTTGTTTCTATTAAGGTTAGGGAGTTGAAATTTTTCCAGAATATTTTTAGAACCTACTTTGTAAACTGTGTAAAGTTTAAAAAAGTTCGGTGCATGAATGGGCACGTAATATAAAATCAAACATTCTAACCTCTTCGTGGGACACCCGGTATATAAATTTTAATGACTATTATTTTTGGTCTCTGGGCACCTCAAAACGAAAAAGTAACATGGTCCCAGGCTTAGTTCTTACCATGAGACCTACCTACGGTAATAGCTTATTCCCTATGGAAAATTTGCTAAACGAGAATATGTGTAAACACTAGGCTTTGTTAATCAGTAGGTATGAAGATAGTTTGGAGGTAGATAACTGATGTAACCAAATTATTTTAGTATTTTAATTAGCACTGAACTTAAATGATTTCAATGATTATTTTGGGGAATTTGAAATTATAATTTAACATATTTTAAATTGTTTTACTTCTTTTCATCTTAATTATTTGCATCAGTATAGTATATTGGTTAAAAAGCAATACCTAGATTAAGCACTGTATAACATCCTCTAGGCCAAATTTTAATTTCAGTAAATGACATGAAAATTAATGAATTATTCAATTTTAAAATATGTTGTTTATGTTTTGGATCTTGTTTAAAATAAAGATTTTTCAATTTTTTCCTAACGGAAAGGCAACCTCCATTCGCCAGATGATGTTTTAATATCATTGTGCCCGTTGAAGGGCTAAAGAAAAACACTTATTTTAGATATTTCCAATGAGGAAATAGATAGCCAGCACACATTAACTCATCTTGAAATGTATTGATGAGTTGGACAGGAACTTATTAGCACGTTTAGGACCGGTTTCTCCACACATTTTTAACTTAAACTTAGATTAATCCAATGTTATATACAGAGGCGGATTTAGAAATTTGCCGCCCCTGGGCTATTCAAAAAGTGCCGCCCCTCCTCCCTTTGCCGTAATGTCCTAATTTATATCCACATTTATTGTTTCAATTCCAATGCTACTTTGAAGAGTGGAGACACAAAATGCCAAAAATAGTGATTATAAGGAACTTCAAATTTAAAAACTAGAATTCAAAGCTGTTTCATTGGCAATGTAAGAACTACCAAAAAGTGACTCAAAGCAGTGCTATTAGTGTTTGAATGGTTCTTTGACCAATCTGAGACACAATAACAAGTGCCGTTGCCAAAACGTGTGCGTAGTTCACGGCCGGTGGAATAGGGCGGAATACTGTGACTTCGTTCCCAGTAGATTTTTTTAGGTTGGTTAGACACGTCTGAGTGTAGCAATACGAAATTGGCATAGTCATTTTAATTTTATTCTAGATACAAAACCCTATAGGCCTAGTACAGTATTGTAAATGAAGTATTAGATAAACTGTAATATTATGCATTAAATTAAGGCTATTTATGTGTTTCCCGTTCAATTTCGAAGTGTCAGTAGTTCGAACAAGTGCCGAATTCGTCCCAATTTGTTCAAATTATGGGGACTTCACTCAAATGAAAATGAAATAAAAGTTAAATTTAACAAAAATTCTAAATAAAAAATATTTTTGTGTGTATTTTTTATCATATATATTAAACACCAAAGAATCTGACAGTATGAATCATCTTTAAAACCAATTAACCTTATTGTTCCTCAATTAGTCTACCATTTACCTTATGATTTGTTAAGGTTCCAGTTCCAATAAACTGTAGAACATGTAGAATGAGTAAATAATTAACATTAGAATCTTATAACGAATCACAAAAAGACCAGTGCTAGGAGTAGGGCCAGACCATTCCCTAAATTATAAAAAAGCCAATTGCGTAGAAATGGAGGGAAATTTATTATCTACCATTTATCGGCGCCTCTCTCATTCGATGATCGCTAATACGCTATCACTGCAACATAACCTAAAATACCCTCAAATCACACGCACTGCGGTGGTGTAGCTCGGTGATGGCGGATGTATGTACAGGCGGTGAGGTAGCGGATGGTTCCTTTGCGCCGACGGACCCATGGGTCGCTACCGTGACAAATCAACGTAGTTTAGAATGTTCCCAGCTCCCATTTAAAGCTCTTGAATGACGCCTTGCTCTAAGATATTATGACCTCACTTAGAAAATAGTCACTTTCTGTTCTCAAATTTTCAGTATAACTCTAAAAAATTTGAGTTTTTAAATTTTAGACCTAAAAAAAATGCCGTTTTTTTTTTTTAAATTTGCCGCCCCCCAAAATTCTGCCGCCCTGGGCTATAGCCCATTTAGCCCATATGTAAATACACCCCTGGTTATATATATGGGTAAATTTGATTTACACTTGAATTTAGGTTTAAACTTGCTTCGAGAAACTGGCCCTTGGTGTTTCTGACCAGCTCACCAGTAAATTTCAATGTAAGTTAACTTATGTCCTATTTCTTCCAACTCTATGGTTTATCCCGACACTTAATGCCACATCTACTAATAATTGCTTGCATTTTTTTCAGATGCAGCGCATTCTAATTAAAAAAGAAAAAGAGGGCAAGCACAAAGATTCACCCTCCAATCTGACTGTACCAAACCAAAATTCAGTGAACAAACAGCATGATAAAAATAACTTTGGATCTGTTCAGAGCAATATACATAAAACTAAGTTTAAAACCAAGAAAAATAAACAGTTTCACAATCTTACAGTTAAAGAGAAGAAAAACAAAAAAATGAAAATAAGGAAAATGCATTCAAAGAAACAGAAAGCAACAAATGCTCTGTCAAATAAAAGGTGATTATTCACCTTGTAAGAATATTGCAAAGCATTTTGAGTTTAAATATATTTTTTATCATTCTGCACGAAATCAGCATTTTTTTTATTCCCTCAATAGTACCAAAAACGATTCTTTTTTGTCCTAGGACAAAACAGGTAGAATATATTTTTTCAGTCCTAGGACTGAAAAGTCAGATGTTTGCTAAGTGTTATTTATTAATATACAGAATCAGGCCCGGACTGGCCCACCGGGACACCGGGACGTGTCCCGGTGCGCCCTCCCCCTTGGGCGCCCTCAGCGCCCTTGCGGTAGGCCGCCGAAGGCGCCCGACCTTGTAACAAAATATTCACACCAAATATTTTTATTGTCTTAAGGGTAAGAATATTAAAATGCATACATAAATTATAAATACAGTAAATGATTCATATCACCTCCTACTTACCTAACTAATTATTCAGTTACTATTCAGAATAATTAGATGAGAAGCAGTGACGTAATTATTGATTTTTCATCACACTACATCGATATCACCTATTTTCGACCCTCGCTTCTACCGACGAAACACCAGTTTTGCCGGCCTAGGCTGGTAAAATTTTCTGACCTAGGGTTGTAATGGAAACCTTAACAGAGAGTGGTTGCCTAGCAACCAGAAACACAAGCAGCACATCTCGTTAGTTAGGTTAGTTGAGTTATGTTTTGTTTGTTATGAATGAAAAAGTAATTTTTTCACTTGTTTAGAATTTATTGATTTATTTAGTGTGATAAAAAATATCGTTCGTAACTCGGGCCGAAAGCGTTTTGCCAACCCTCAATCGTTTCAAGTTCTCGACTTCGTCTCGAACTTGAAACACGATCTCAGGGCCGGCAAAACCTCTTTCGGCCCTTCTGACGAAATATACTATTTCCTGAACAACCTGCAAACTTATTTTTGGACCCCCTCCGAAAGGTCCAGTCATTGGTTATCACTGTTTCGCGACAGTAAACCAATGTCAAGCAATGTTTGTAGGTGGTGGTAGAGCTCGTTTTATTAAACTTACTCTTACAAAACAAAAAAAAAAAATAAGGCTAAGTCATTTTGCATGTTATGTAAAGTACTATATTTTTAAGCTTTATAGCCTAATTTTATTAGACTGGAACTATTCCTTACAGTCTAGCCTTTTTAAAAAATCAGCCTATTTAGTTCTCTGTTTTATAATTTTACCCTCTCTTGGACATATTACAAAAATAAATGCTATAAAACTTAAATGTTCAGATTTGTATTTTATTTATGGAATCAACATTATTTTGAACACCAAGTAACTTTAAAAGATGTGCAGCCACGAGCTTACTCTGGCGATGATAGCAGTAGGCCTACTTGCCGAACGCCAGTATACACGCCGCTGGTGTTGCATTTTTCATGCTTTGTATTGGTTAAAACTCGGGTGGCCTACCTTTATCACGCAGGCGTTTTACAAATATCCGTCGTTCAATTCTCAGGGGATAATTTGTCACTTTTTGCAGAAATTACTTGCATTTCAGAATCAATTCTATACAAATCTAAGGAGATAAAAAACAATTTTCCAGTGAATTAATTTTCCTAGTACACGTGTTGCTCGAAATCGAGCAATTTATTTTGATACAATACAAATGTTACTTTTAGTTCTAATTCAATGGCTTCCAGCCAATCCAATATACTGAAAATATCTGTAATTACCGAAAACCACATGTATTTACAGTTGGACATTAACAGATATCAAATGCTTTATTTAATCCCAATGTAGTTTTAATGGGTAATTATGAGATGTCAATGGTAGATAACGCTTTTATTTTCAGTCTGATTCTCATCAGGTTTTGGCGGAAAAAAACTCCAGACCAAGCCCTATCCAACGACACCAAAAACTTGAAAATCGGTTGAAAATTGTAGGAGGAGTCTCTACACAAAAAACTCTTAGCATATAACTGTAGATTTTAATTTTGTTTGTAGTTAAATTTATGTTAGGTTTTAAAGATGAATTAATTTCATACACTAATGAAATGTCTACTTTATGGACGAAATATGTTTCTATTGAGAATTTAACCAAAATATGTAGATTTCAGTACTGCTGACCTAAATAGCCCTTAAAGTAGTTGTCAAAACTAAAAAATTAAAATTGTACGTCATAGTTACCACCTAAAAATAGATAAAAAAAGGTCCAAAATTGAAAAAATTGACACCTTAATTTTTAAGCATAACGAAAACACACGTTTTAAGGAGGGAAAAACATATGTAACTTTTTAAGTATGTAATTCCATCATGGTAATCGGCATTAAAGTGTTTTTTTTCTTATAAATAACATAGCCTACATATAAAATGTTCCAAACTTAAAATAATAAAAAAAAATTTATGCAGTTTTGTTAATTTCAATTACATTTTTTATCATTATTATTCCTCAAAATACTTTGTTTTGTCTTCATTAAAACTTCTTAGCAAGGAGTTTTGGGAGACAAATGATTTGATTATCTCTGTAACATCCCATCAATATATATCCTAGTTGTCCCGAAAGCTACTTAAGCCACTAAGCTTCCGATTAACTTTAATTTTGATAAGGATCTTACCAAAATTAAATTGCCGCGAAACTTATGACAATTTGAGCGCCAAAAATAAGGTTTATAATATAGGCCTATATGGGCGCCCTCGGCGACGGCTGTCCACCGCCCTTTTCAGTGAGCCAGTCCAGGCCTGTACAGGATAGCGAATTTCAAACATTATAAAAAGCAAGAAATCTAAAATAAAATAAAGAGAAGGTAGGAGTCAAGACAAGCAACACCCTCTATGGACCAGGTGTTCTTTTGCACCTATGACATCACCATTTACTAATACTGGTAATGATGATGATGATGTCATAGGTGCAAAAGGACACCTGGTGCATAGAGGGCCTTGCATGTTTTGACCCCTACCTAGTCTTTATTTATTTTAGATTCCTTGATAAAAAGCATTGTTTGTATGTGTAAATAACAGAAATGTAAACACTGTATATTACGTACTTTGTAAATGTAACCTTGAAAATACAAATTTTCAAAGTTTTTAAAGTTATGTGCTTTGTAAGATCAAAGCTTGGCGCCACAAACAAGTTTCCTAATGGTTGGGACAGTCGAAACAAAAAACATACAAATTCACCAACCCCGAAACAATTACAAAATGCACAAATGTACTCAAATATACACAAATTGTATATGCTCCAATATACAAATTCACCAGATTTAGGGATTGAGCCGATCGAGGCAATATCCAGGCTTTGTTTATTTGCATGAACAAGTGAGCTATATTGCTATAATTCCTCTTTACCTATAAGATTAAATTTCATATCAACCTTAACTATCACTAAATCCATAAATAATTAATCATACAACCCTAATTCAAATAGATCACTTCTGAACCAGTCCTAAACTTCTCTGGACGAAGAGTCAAAAACTTGAGGGGTTTGGCAGTGGAAGAAGCAAACTTCTTTTCAAATTGGAGTTGTGATGGATTCATCTATTTTGGTGACCCCTGAGTCCAACAAAGTGGTTTTCAGAGTGATGTCTGTCTGTATGTGGATGTTAACAGAGCTAGAGAAGACCTCAATATAGGTCCGAATCCACTATAATTCCAGAGTTAATTTTTATTTTTTGTAATATTTCATTTTTAAGGGGAGTTTACCTCCAAAAAACACGAAAATAAAAATATCTCATACAGCTTTAACAATTTTGATTAAATTTTTTAGGTTTATTGAAATTAAAAGGCTGAATGAAATGACATTTCCCGCATCTCTGAGAAAACTCGCATGCAAAAATGTTTAAAAAATCAGATTTTCAGATTTTCTAGAAAACTATCAACTTGAAAAAAATTTAACTTGTCACTGTCAAAACTATCTTAAAAACTAAATAATCCAGTATTTTTAATTATTGCTCTACATCAGGTGATTGAGGAGAAAATTAATTTTTTTTTGTGGTAAACGCAGTAGGCTATGTTGTAAAACGTCACAGACGCGCTTGGAGTTAGTAATGCTGTTCATATGGTACCATCCAACTAAGCCACCAAGACTTTGTTCTGTCAATGAATACAGAGTCTTATAAGAAGAACAGACCCTATGTTAAATATTCTGCCGTTTTTTTAATTGGGCAACTCAACACCTGGCTGCGCTGAGCGTTGGCTGTTCTGACTGCTCTACGCGCCCCCACGCCTCTCATTGTTGTAATTAATTAATTGGGCATCTCACCACCAGGTTGCGTCGAAAGTTGGCTGTTCCAAAGTACGGACTACACACAGCTGGCTGTTCCAGTTAAACTACATCCCCCCTCCAGCCACCGCCGCTAAAGCACCAATTCTAAATTACAGCGTTTCATTACAAAAAAATAATCGTTCACATTGAAAATTGTAATCTTTCATAGTAAAAATTGGGCTACCACTAGGCCTAAATAAAAATAACTACGGTGTTAATTTAATTTTAGATCTATGATCGTTATGAAAAATATGTAAAAACAATGCGAAGCAATTTCTTTCAAATTAATCACATGAAAAGGTTGGTCTGCGAGAAAGTTTTTTTTTATTATTGGTTTGGTAAATTTTGCCTTTGAGAAAGTAGTTGAGAAATACTTACATTTGCACAGTTAATTTAAAGTTAGCCTAAATCTTTTAAACCCATAGGACTCCTTCTATGCTTATTCAAAGGTAAAAGTTTAATTGTTGATTGGCAGGTAGCTGTGGGCCATGCCGACGGGCCGTGATTAATTAGCTTGTAGTTTTGTAATTACAGTATATTAAGTTGACTTAAATATCAATTTTCCTCATTAATGTTTCCAAAAAAAGTATTTAAATGTTTATTGGAATGTAATGACTCATTCTATAAGTTGTTTGGATTTTAAATTACTTAATGTACTGAACGAACATGGCCAAAATATTTAATAAGGCCTATTAAATCATTCATAAAAAAAGGTATTTTGGCTGTGGACGAAAGCTTGTTCACGTTAAAAATTTTGTTTTAATAAAAGGTAGATATTCTTTCCAGGACGGTCAATAATCCATAAACATTAAACTCTCGTATCTTACATATCAGAAAATTTTGTCTTGTCTAGGAGCTACAACCGATTAATGTATTAACTAATATTCCAATGAGCGTTACATAGTTGTAAAATTTTATACATTAAACGATGTGCAAAATCAATTTTTTACCATCATACAATTCTGCCAATTCTGCCTTTCCAAGAAACATTATTTAATTTTTCCCTGCAGAAAAGGCTGATAACATGGGTAGGATGGCGAAAAATCTGACTAAAATTACATTTTAAACCATTAAAAATTATTGTTGCATGACCTTTTGATTCAAATTCTAGAGTACATTCTGGTTCTAACGTTCACGTTGGCCACACTTTAACGACATTGTATAATGTTAACGGTGAAAACCTAGGGGGTTACTTTTAATTAATTATATAATTTATATTTACCTTTACAAATTCATTCTTAATTTATTTTTATTATAAATCAACGTTTTTTATTTTTTGAAATAGCAATTTCATAGCACTGTTACAAATGAATGTACAGGATAACAAATGTTTTCATAATTTTTATTCAATTTGATTTAATATTTATGCGGCCATGAAATTTATTGAAGGCAAAGTAAATTACAAACTGGATTATACTAATAATATAATAATAAAACAGCTCGATATTAATTTTTGTTAATGACCCCAAAGAAGTCTGTGGCTCAAAATAAGTAGACTCCTCACTCTGCGATCTAGCGCCTTTAATGTAGTTTAGAATTGAAAGTTTCGCAAGATGTTGTGTTTATTACTGTTGAATAGCCTACATATTTTATGAGTACAGTATAGGTTAAAAAAGTAATTTTCAATTTTAAAATATTTAGCATTACATTATTTATTTAATCGTGATTTAAAATAACACATCTTGTTTAGAAAAACAAGCATCACAGAATACTTCAGCATTGCTGGACGAAATAATGGTTATGTTTAATTCTATAGAGTGCAAAAAAATTATAAGATTTCACAACTATGTGCTTAACAAATGTTAAGTAAAAAATAGATAGTCAATACACCTTGTCATTCTTAGGAAATCATAGACCGAACGATAAAGTAAGAGAGCGCGAGACTCAAAGTGAATTGCTTCAAGGCACTATTAATTCAATTGCCAACGATCAAAACATTTAATCGTAAATTTCTCAATTACATGATGAAATTCATCTAAATGTCAACAACTTTCCCGCTGAAAGTTTGTTTCTGACCCAAAAATAAAAAAAATTCCTCGCTTAGTAATTTTTTAATGTCAGACTAAATAAAAAATTAAAAGTTTCCAACTTGTAAATTACATATATTTCTCGAATTAAAAAATATTCATATTGTTATATTCTGTATTTCATACAGAAGGGGAATATATACGTTTTATAGCATATCAACCAGTTTGGTTAGTTCCATGGGCGTGTAAACGGCGGCGTGCTATCCTTAAATTAACGCTGATTTCGCCGTAGATGCTAGGTTGAAGGGGGGATTTCATGTAAAGGAACGGCACAGGAGTACAGCGAGCGCAGCCTGGTATTGAGTTGCCCAATTAAAAAAACCGGCAGAATTAAAGCCATAAGGTCTGTTCTTCTTATGAGACTCTGTATTCATTGGTTCTGTGGAGGCTTTCACACCTTTGTTCTATTGCTGGGAGAAGGTATGTGTCAGTAATCTGATACCGCTTATTTCTATTTAAATTTTTATGTTTAAGGCGATATTGGGAAATTGTCGGGGAAAAAACTCATATTTGCTTTGATTTCTAAAAACTAGGTTAGGTCCCTCTGTAGGTTAGATGTAAGTAACTGTAAATATTATAGTTTAGTCGGCACAGTTGGAATGACCACCCTACGGTGAAAGTATAGTTAATTTTCTAAAATCAAAATTTGGTTGAATGGAATTATTTGATCAAAGGAAACTTAATACTTTAAGCAACAAACAAATTTATTTCTTACAATCTGTCATTTATTGAATAAAAAAATATTTGTTTTATCCAATACACATATAAAAGAATTAAAATTAATAAAAAGCAAACTTTTTATAAAAATAAAATGTGTTGGTATTATCCACTGAGCGGTTGTATTGCTTACCAGTAGGCTATTACTTTTGTACATTAAGTCAATAGAAAAACAATTTGAAGATATACAATTAAATCAACAAAGAAGAACATTCGGAGAGTTAGTACTAGTTTTTGTATAGTTATGTGTAGTGCATCACCTTCAAACTATACATCAATGCAAAACAAAAATAATGCAAGAGAAAGAGAAAAAAATTAAAATGTAGGCTATGTCGAAAACAGCGGTTTATTTTCAATACCCTGTTTAGTGTCCTATTAGTATTAACACTATTGGGAATGAAAAGAAATACTCTAATATGGTCCCAAAATTATTAGGTTTGATGGGAGGGCTACCATTCTAACACAAATTTATAAGTTTAACCTAATAATAATAATTAACTACTATACAACACTTAAAAATATATTTACAATAATCATTCACAAAGTTTTTAATGTGCAAAACAAAAACAGGACTCACATCTCTAACTTTCACAAATCTGGGTTGCTATAAAACAATTTTGACACTTTATACAGATTAAATTTATGTACAAAAATTGTAATTATCAACCTAGAAAAAGTATGTACATACAGAGTATTCAAACATAATTTACAAATATTTGACACATTTAAAATACTCATTTTATAGGCAACACATCATGAGGAAATGTATGGTAAATTTTCTAAAAGATATTATGTAGTGAAAATGAAGGAATGCAAGAGTCAATGTGTCATGATGAGGTAGGATTGTGATGGAACATTCAAGTGTTAATATTTATAAGACGTAGACTAGTTGTAACTTGTGCTGAAGCACTGAACACTTCTTCTCTGGCGATATTCTCAGCCTTATAGCGATGCATGTGAAATGCAATTTACTCGAGGATAAGCTTGGCTTCTTCTCCATCGATGGTTCGCTGAAGACCATTCTTGAGAGCAAACTCTCTCTTGATATAAGCAAACAAAATGTCAGTTATGAGAAATATCTGAAAATGAAAAATTATTAGTGAATTGTCCATAAAAAGTAAAAAATAAAATGGGCTTAAAAAATAAGGGTATTTTTTGTTTTAGAAGTTTTTCTGGTAATACAAAATACTATGGTAACAAATTTAAAAGCTAAATAAATCTATTACTAAATAAATATGCTACAGAGTGGTTTGGGTTTAAATTTTGGATGCAATTCAAGAAAAATGTTTATAAGTAACATATTTGGTAAACTAATAATGATTATTAATTATTCATTAAACTAATGATGATGATGGTGTCTATGCGCCGAAATCACATAACCGGTGTGATGTATGGTCCGTCGGCGACACTGTTTCATAGAGTTATTGCCGGAGCGCTTTCAACTTCTAGCAGTTTTGAACTGCAAAGTTGCAGTAGAGAATGGCTGAAGCGCTCCTGCAATAACTCTATAAAACAGTGTTGCCAGACAGACCATACATCACATTGGTTATTCATTAAACATGGCAACTACTTTTATGATCAGTTCACAATTTGTAATGTTTTGTAAGATTCCCTTTTCTAAAATACATTAAAGGCAACGGACTATTGTAATTCACGATGGAAGTTATTGACTATATATACAATGAAAAGACTTCTTACTCCAATTCATTTGTTTGATACCACAATTTAAATAGGTTCATGTTCGCTGTGCCAGAAACTATAATTTAAGACTAATAAGTCAATGTTACATTCAGTTGGCTTATCAGTGCTTCAAAAACACATTATGAAAACAAAAAAATAATCTTTGATTTTTAAATGTTTAATGCAAGGTTGAGAAGAACGGTAGAACTGATTTATCCATCATACAGTCGACTCCCTTTTGTTCAGACTCTGATGGTACGGACGACGTCTTGGAAATGAACTGGGTTTCTCATGGCCCAAATCAACAAGATTGAGCGTGTCTGTTTCATTTCTGGCCTACATGTAAACAAAGAGCCTCAGTTCGGCTTACGATCGTGTTTTTGCGATGATTAAATCTTCATACAGCAGTGTAGCTGATTTTACTAGTTACTGTACTGTATTTTGTTATGTGTTTTAGTAATTTTAAGTGAGTTTTATTATTACGAGTTTAGATACAAATACAATTTTAGTTACAGTAACTGCAAAACGGTTTTATGAAACTAAAATTGAAGCCTATTTTTTCAAAAACTTAATCTATGAAGTCTTTATTAGTGATGCCATATCATTTAGTGTTATTTCCTATTGTCTGGTGTTAAGTTTGTTTTTATCAATGTCACAAAAATGAGGTTCCAACGAGTTGATAGCAAACCCCTAACGTTTAGATTATAAACAAACTTATAAATGCTATTTAAATATATACACACACTATGAAAGATAATAATTTACACAAGTAAAAAACGGCCGGATGTTAAGAAAATTTTTTTATCCGTACAAGGGTCCGGTCCCAAGGTGTTCAGATCAGAGGGAATCAACTGTATTTCAACCATGCTTTTGCTATGAGAAGGCTATTCTTGTTACTATGAGTCCACTATAGTCTATGAGTTTTATTATTTGGTCATTGTTTTACACAGATGAATCGCAATTAATTTTCATGATTGAAACATTTGACTTTTACTCCTCTTCCTAAAGAAAGCATGTGTTGAGTCACCTGAGCAGTGGCGAACGCTAATGTGACGCCGAAGTAGAAGTTGGCATTGGCCGACCGGCAGTAGATCCAGAGGTGCCACAGGACCGGGGCCAACACGGATGTCACCAGGAAGAAGCACCCGACCACAAACCCCTGCTGCATGTCTGCACAGCCAGCACAATCTTAACATTTCCACGTATTGCCATAAAAACCTTAAGGATTTATTTGGTAAGGAAACAAGTTAAAATAAAGTTACTTACTGATGTAGCTGGCAAGAGCAAAAAGAGAACATTAGCACGTTCGCTTCCAGTATTTAAAATAATCCCAAATATACCTTGGCTGCTCAGATATGAGCCAGGGAGTTTTGTCATAGCCTGGCAACTCAGATATGAGCCAGGGAGTTTTGTCATAGCCTGGCAACTCAGATAAAAGCCAGCGTTAGAAGCAACAAAATTGTTGATTGTGAAATACCAACCAACTTCAGAGCCGTGAGACTTGTAAGAATATGGATAAACTACCACATATATACTGTATGCTTGGTCTCTGGGTTTCTTGGCAAATATGGTAAATAAATGTTGTAATGTTGGTACTCTTGGAATAACAACAGCTGACTTCACTATTACTACACTTAACTAGTGACAGTTGACTCAGTCCCGCTACTAGTTCATAACCGTAAACAACCTAAACGGTGTAAACTTGTTCTATGTCAAATATGGCCACCCTTACTACCATCTAGGTTATTACTGTCCTGGCACATCTGAGGCACCCGGTCTGTCATCGACAAACGTATTATAAGAGTACCTGAGGGCGGAGCATTTGCTAGGGAAACTCAAACAGGGATATTCTTTATAGTAATATTAGCCCAGTCAATGAAGGTCAAAAACGGGCCAACGTCGGAACAAATTTGTAACAGTCTGAAACATGTCCCATTCAATAGTACCCACCTAAGGGGTCCAAACCCCAAAAGTCCCCAAAAATCCCCTGGTGGCATTTCGCACAGTCCCCCCTTAAAACCCCCTGGTCCCCTTATTGCATGAGTTTATAAAAACCCTTGTAGAATCGTTACCAAAAGGACTAGCGTCCTAAATCTTTTTTGGTTGTATTCCTTATTAAATTGTCTACAGAAAATGTCATTATACATTTTTAGCTAAGGTCACTCATTAGTCAGTTATTTACAGTCAAACTAAAACTTTATTAAAATTTTAAATTATTATTTTGATTTTTTAGGTCTAAGATGAAAATACGAAGGAGTTCGTAGAAGTGCTTGGGACAAAAGTTATAGGGAATTTAATAACGAGTACATTGATATACATAATATGGTATCTACGGCCACAAAAATCTTGTAACGGCCGTCCAAAGCGAGAGCGGTGCCGGTTGCGGGCCGGCACTGGCGTCGCGCCGGCCGCCGCAAGTCAACGGCTGTTTCGCTTATCGTGCACAATGTAGATATATGAATCACTTTGACAATGACGTTGAAAGTAGTTTATCTTATAAAACACATATTATGAATATTTCTACCTTCATTCGGTCTAGGTTTTGTGACATCATGGTCTAAAATAGAAAAAAACTCAACTTTTTCTCACATTTTTTACTTTTTGTAATTTTATCCTTTAAAGACTAGTTTTATGAAAAAACATATGTTCTAAAAGGGGTACTCGTATTTCACTTCTTTTAATTCCATACCATTTAAAACCTCAATAATTGAAAAATAT
Organism: Neoaliturus tenellus; assembly: GCA_030545055.2. Lineage (NCBI taxonomy): Eukaryota > Metazoa > Arthropoda > Insecta > Hemiptera > Cicadellidae > Neoaliturus > Neoaliturus tenellus. Next base: position 87,541,825 of record CM061533.1, on the reverse strand, counting down.
AATAAGTATTTTTCTACTTAAGCTATTAAAAAATTACTATTCTCAATTTGCAAGGAAATTGAGGTTTTAGCTTTTTTTTATATAAATAACAGATTATACAGCATTATTCATTGTTTGAAATAAGCCCGGAACGATGCTAAATTTTCATTTTTAAGTCTCTATATGTAGAAAAACACTATTTTTGCAAATGTTCATCCAGTCATATCATATGTAATAAAAGATTGCAATTAAGCGTCTAGAGAGAAAACTACTAAACAGATAGTGGTCATTTTGGGTCAATGGTTTTCTTTTGGTCCCTAGATGATAGGAAAAAATTTTGATTTGTTGTGAAATGCCATATAAATCCGTAAATAGAATAAATAACCTTATTTAGACCAATCGAAGACTAAAACTGCTGATTTACAAAGTATTTTCTTTCTTTTTATAAGCAGACTAATATTTTACGAGGTAGCAATGATAAAAAAGCATATTTTAAATCTATATTTAACATGTGATGCTTGGTAAAAATTTTGTTACTATATTAATAGAGTTTATTTTGAATGATTTCAACCTGACTTAGAACTAACATTAGATATTTGTAACGTATGTTTTAATATATTATTCATTGAGTTTAAAAAAATAATAATTTGAATACCTGTATAATTGTTTGAGTTTTATTTAAAAAAAAATTACTTTTTTGAATTTTTTATTCTGTTTCAATCCACAGTACTGTGGCTATGGTACTATATAGAGGGGTGCGGAGAAGTCTGCAGACAACTTAATATTGTTATTATTTATTTAGGTAAAAACCACTGTTAATTCTGTTGGAAGCTAAAATAGTGCATATTATAAAAAAAAACACGTATCATGAATATTTCTACCTCCATTCGGTCCATGTTTTGTGACACCATGGCCTACAATAAAAAAACCTTAACATTTTTTCACATTTTTCACTTTTTTGTAATTTTTACCTGTAAAGGACCACACCTTTGTTATTACTGGGCGTTATAACGCTATTACTTAGTGTTCAAGGCCACTGAGTTCGGCACACTAGGAGTTAGTAGAAAATTTTTAATGTAAGGATAGGTTGATTTGTACATAAAAAGGCATTAGTAGATTTTAATACTGCAAAATCCACCTCAAATGGATGAACGAGTCGGATTATAGCAGGCGTTCAAACTTTACATGAAAATCATATTAATGAAACTATGAAATGCAATAACTTTTGATATATTTACCTCTTGAGATCGGATTTGTGACATACTATTTAGAAAATACAAATTTAAACATGACGCATGGGATGAAGTTGGCCAATGAATTTTCCCTTAAGACTAAGCGAGTCATGAAGAAAAAGTCTGCGATGGGTTTAGAATTTGAGATAGTCACATAGACATGTATTCAGTAAGTTGAAACGCTTACTGTAAACACTTTGTTTACAAGTGTTATTAAAAAGTTTGATAAAGAAATGCTACAAATTATGTTTCAGATTAATACCCTCTCAGGATTTTCAGGGAAACTCTGTGACCAATGAAACTTATAATACTTCACATTTATCTAATTTTAATACATAATAAATCTTATACATTAGCCGTCGTGTTTTACGGGCTATCAGCTAGCTTATCAATTAAATTCAAAATTTCAAAACACCCCCCTAACAAACGTGGGAATTTGATAAAATTTGGCATGCCAGTTCAAAATGAACTCTGTTAACATGAGTAGCAGGCTGATCGAACTATACCTTCGATGTTTTATGGGGTTTTAAATAAACCAAAATAAAGTGTTTTAAATATCCTTCACTCATTTATTAAAACTTCATCATATCAGTTTAAACCGTTTGAAAGAGCTAATAAAAACAAATCATTTAGTGCTTTGAATTCTTGAAATAGCTTATCTGGATACATAGAAAATAAAAATAAAACACAATTTAAAATATGTTTATTTAATGATAAATTACTACCGGTAAATCCCATTATCATGCTACTTTTGTACACATCTTCATTAAACTTGGTATGGACTTTCAATAATATTTAGGATTAAATGTTATTTGTCAAAAAGGGTCCAGTCACAGCAATTTTACATATTCCTACGTCAGTAGTAAACGTGTAGACTTATGTGATTTTTATAAACTTCATGATTATGTATAATCTTGGTTAGTTCGCAGGCATTCTGTAACGAGTACGATATATTGCTATGGCAATAGACTAATGAAAAATAAACATTAAGTTATATATATGGTACCCAAAAGATACTATACTACTTACCGACCTTGATAGAATAATGCTGCAATTTATAAAAAAGATACTAACTGTGTTTTACGTGGGATTACTGTGAAGTGAATATTTGGAGGTAATAATAACTATCCTTAACTGTATGAATGTACATACAAAGTTTTATAACGATATATACAAAAATAAGTAAGATGGGATTTCATTACTTCCCATGAAATAAACATGTTTTTTTGTATAGTATATTTTAAAATTTTTTCTGCAACCAAATGACCTATTAAAAGAATTCAAATCACTAAAATATTTGTTTTTAAGCTCTTTAAATGACATTGTGAAGTTTCAATAAGACAGTTGTGGAAAATGGAAAATAATGACTTTTGGTCCCTTTAAACACCTATAAAAACCCGCAGGTATGGTTCTACCGATCTGATTATTTGAAATTAAATATTTAACGCTGATATTTGATTTGGCATTTATTTATATTTTTAATTAAAGGGATACATGCATTGAAATGGGTCTATTAACATATAAAAAATAGTGTTTTTAACATTTAGAGACTTAAAAAGGAAAATGTATCATTGGTTATGACTTACTTCAAACAATGAATAGTACTCTATTAGCTGTTCTTAATGGATAAAAATTAAAACCTTAATTTTCCTGGAAAAAAAATTAATCAACTAACTTTGAATTAGTGTAGGCCTAAGAAGAAAACTACTTATTATATACAGTACTTCAATTATTGACGTCTTCAATTGTAGGGAATTCAATGTAGTGTAATACAAGTAGTTTTTAGAACACCTTTTTTTAGAACACCTTTTTAAAATAGTCATTTCAAAATAAAAATTACAAAAATAAAATGAAAAAGTTTGCGAATATGTTTATTTTTTCATATTTTTTCCATGATGCGTATGTCCCCCGAGTGCAAAAAAAGTGAAATCATTAAGTTTAATCATCCTATACAACTTTAAATTCATATAAATACCCAACTTATCGCACCCAAAAATGTATATAGTGCCTAAACTATAATTTAAGTTAAAAAATTTAGAAATTAAAAAAATGATAAATTACATTTTTTTAAATGCAATGTCACAAAACCTGGGCCGAATGAAGGTAGAAATATTCATAATACATGTTTTTATAAGATAAACTTTTTCAACGTCATTGTCAAAGTGATTTATATATCTACATTGTGCACGATGAGCGAAACAGCCGTTGACTTGCGGCGGCCGGCGCGACCCCAGCGCCGGCCAGCAACCGGCACCGCTCTCGCTTTGGACGGCCGTTACGAGATTTTTGTGGCCGTGGATACCATATTATGTATATCAATGTACTTGTTATTAAATTCCCTATAACTTTTGTCCCAAGCACTTTTACGAATTCCTTCGTATTTTCATCTTAGACCTAAAGAAATCAAATTAATAATTTAAAATTTTAATAAAATTGAGTTTGACTGTAAATAACTGACTAACGAGTGACCTGAGCTAAAAATGTATAATGACACTTTCTGTAGACAATTTAATCAGAAATACAACCAAAAAAGATTTAGGGCGCTAGTCCTTTTGGTAACGATTCTACAAGGGTTTTTATAAACTCATGCAATTAGGTTTTTAGGGGGGTTTTAAGGGGGGGCTGTGCAAAATGCCACCAGGGGATTTTTGGGGACTTTTGGGGTTTTGACCCCTTAGGTGGGTACTATCAAATGGTATAGGTTTCAAACTGTTACAAATTTGTTCCGGTGTTTAACCTTCATTGACTGGGCTATATTAGTTACAGACAGTGCGCTAAAATGCCTAGTGCAAAAAGGCTTATTTCTTGTTCAAGACGAGCTCGTTTGCTCCGCTCACTTGCCTTCCCTTTCCCAAGCTCGTTCGCCTTTCAGACCGTTTCAATGTAGGCCTGACTGTTTCAACCGGTACTGCTGCTCTCTGGTATATATTTATTGAAACACATGTTGAATCTGTAACTTGTGGATTCTAATCTATACTTATTTAATATGCTAAGGGGTTTTTTGTGTAGAGAACTCCTCCTACAATTCTCAACCGATTTTCAAGTTTTTGGTGTCGTTGGATAGGGCTTGGTCTGTAATTGTTTCTGCCAAAAATTGAAGAAAATCGGACATGAAACAAGGGTGCTATCCACAAATTAAATTTGAAATTTTCCCATTAGAATAACATTGAGATTGGTTTGAGCATTTTAAACATATGTTAACGTACAGCTGTAGTTTCTGGTGATCACTGATATTCACAATATTAGATTGGTCGGACGTCATTGATTTCAGGGTGTCTAGCAATTGTTACAAACTTATTTTATAGGCTTTTTCAAGACTTTTTAAGACTTTTATCGAAATTTCAAGACCTCGCATTTTGTATAAATACTAGTGATGGGTCGGTTGCAAAATTTATCGGTTCAGTTTCAGTTCGCACTTTCACTCGAACCGGTTGTCGGTTTTTCGGTTAATTTTAGATGTAATCATGAAACAACTCAAGGTCTAAAATTATTCTGATGCCTATTTTCCGCCTTTTACACATTTATGCTTTTTCCTACTATAACCTTCGCCACGTATCTTGACGAATGAATTTGCACTACTATTCAGTTAAAATTATTGGATAATCAGCTGTTCTATGGAAATTTTCATGTGACATAAGCTCAATGTCCCACCTTTCCCACCTGTATAACTGGTTTTATATATTACCTGAAAGTGTCAAAAAAGCAATACAACTATTTTAGTGGGCAAATTTGCAATGTTAATAAAAACCTAAAACTAAAAAATAAAAACTTTGACTATTGTATTTTTGTAGGAATTGATAAAATATGAGGGAGTATAGAATAAAATCCAACCATTTAAAAAAAGTTTAGAAACCCCATCAAATTATGGCTTAAGAAAAGGTCAAATGTCAACCAGTGGGCAAACAAAGTAAAAATTTATTTATATCACAACGATGTCTTTCTCCGGTCTGTGGAAGTGGCCACAGTGATAAATATCTTGTTATCAAACGACATTCACAGAGTATTGTGGTCTATTTGATTTCAGTGGCCTGGATAACTCATATATGAGCCACAGGGTAGGTAGTGAACGTGTTAGTGAGTTTTACTAATTGGCTGTGGAATATAGTAGGCCTGAAGCTATGGTTACAAACACTTAAGCTGAGAATTTTTGTCTACGCTCGGGCACTTTTGGTGTGACGGACCTTTATGTGCAGTGACTAATTATCACGGATCTGTACACGTGCAGTCTGCAACCTGTTAGTTTGATTAAAGGTGAAGTGTATTTTGAACGTTAGATTGTTTTGGTGTGACTATAAATGATTTTAACTGTCCTAAATCCTTTATATCTTGATATAACGTAAATTAAACGAGCTTTTCATGTAAACGAGGGTCTCATGAGACACTAACCACAAGTAACCTATGAACTATCCGAGGTAGCCTAAGTCCCAAGAATTGAACATGGACTGTACTGATGTTTCCAGATTTAGATATAATCTCTTTAAAATTTTTAATGATACCTGAATCCCTGTTCCTTCATTTAACCACTAAGACCTGTTGCCCAATTAGAGAGTTTCTTAAAGAATAAACAAATCCAAAATTAATTGTAACTTCAAGTTATCATAAAACTTACAATGAAACAGATGTTTCCACATGGGCAGCAGTGCAAGGTAAAAGCCGACGTCTCCGATGCTTGGATAAGAGCGGAATATTGCGGAGAGAGCCGTGAGACTCGCGGCCAACAGTGCTGGCTCCTTGTAGAGGCGCAGGGCCAACGGCGCGACGTACAGCAGACTGGCATTGAGCTGGAAAGCGCAGATGAACAGCGGTCGGAAGTGCTCAAACATCTCTGTGAAGAAATACCAGAACAGACCAACGTTCGGGCGCAAGTCAGGGATGTTGAGGCTGAAACAGATTTCACCACAATTGGTATTTTTCCACATACATACTCAAAAAATAAACCAAAACCATAAAACTACGATACGTTATACCACACGTAAACTACTGGATTTTAATTGAAATTCATGTACCAGTAGTGCATACTCAAAAAGTGAACCAAAACCACAAAAATATGATACGCTTTACCACACTGTCCACTACTTCATTTTAATTCAAATTCATGTACCAGTAGTGGACAGTGTTTTATTCTTGCATCTTTTCATCAAAACTTAGAAATTTTTTGGTGGTTACAGTTTTATACAGTTTATAAACCTATATACCTTTAAAACTTACTTAAATTAAGAATTTTCAAACTCACCTCCTCATCAATTTGAATTAGGGTGACCTATTCAATCGCAAATTTCAGTAGGCCTCAAATAAAGATGCTCTTGAGCACTTTAAAATAAAGCATAAATCATAAACTTTGTTGATAAACAAGAGAAAACCATCAAAGATTATTAAATAATAAATAAATAAAAAAAACAGTAAATTTTAGTTGAAAAATTAGGTAATTATTAACCTATAAATACTAAAGTGTCCACTAGTGGCACAGTGTCCACAACTGTTGCAGTTACCTTAAACCCTTTGTTACTTTTAGAAATAATTATTTAGATTTCTTGTGATTCACGTAATTTGGATTGAGAAAATCTAGGAAACTGCAGGCAACATTCTTAGCAAACAGTTAGGCTTAAGTAGCAAATTGGCTATAACTAAAGAGACACAGATGTAAAATATTTTCAGACAAAAGACACAACATAAGAAATGTATTCTCACATGAACCCATATGTGGAGTGCAAGAAGAGCCAGCCTCCGCTGATCTCATGACAGAGCCAGAGAAGGGCGACGAGAGGAGCCACAAAGGCTGTCAGTAGCAGCAGCACTCGAGCAGTGGCCGAACGATGAGGGGCGCTCGACTGAGCGGCGAGCAGGCAGGCGGGCACAACGAGCGTCGCGGGGTACAGCGACTGTAGTGTAGCCAGGGCCAGGGACAGCCCACACAGCAGGGTATGGCCTGGGGACAGGGATAAGTCTAAGGATAAAGAGTGTTATGGCACAGTCTCTTTTTAAAGGAATACAAGGTGGTGGATAAAAAGAAAACCCAAATTAAATGATAACAGCTGTTTCATGAATATTACAGCCAAATTGATGAGCTTGGTATGAACACCTGTTGACAATGGTCGGGTTCACGTTACATCCACCGCAATCCACCGCAACCGGGATGCGGTGGATTTTTTGCGGTAAGCACGTGAACGTCAACAATCAAAATCCCGGTGGGTTCATAAGACGGCAGCAAAATGACGTCACCAGGATCCACCGGGATTTATCAGGTGGCCACTGGGATTTTTCACGTGACTAACTAACCTACCTTTTAGGTATTATGTCAATTGTTCCGAACCCCTGTGGTATATGTTTAAAAGAAGTGACAAGTCGTCAGCATGGGGCTCAATGCCGTGGGAATTGTACTAGATGGTTCCATAAAGATTGTGCAAAAATCAGTTCCACCGATTATTCTCGTCTTGCAAGTGACGATAGATTCATTTGGGAATGCATGCGAGCTGACTGTCTAAAACATGGTGCGCAGCCCCATGACTTGATTAATGAGATTAGAAGCCTAACATCAGTGGTGCAGAGTCTAGTTGATACGGTGGACAGTATGAAAACATCTGATCTGGCTGAAATTAAACGGGACATGAAAGCTGTTAATGGGAAATTAGAGTCTATAGAATGCCGGATTACTAGCTCTGAAAACCGAATTAAAGCCTTAGAAGGTAAAGTTGAAGCTTTAGAGGTCCCTCAAAATGCTTCTATTACTGAGATGGGTTGTGTTGTTGAAGTAACAATGGAGGAAGTTAAAGAAAGATCATTAAGAGCTAAAAATGTCATGCTGTTTGGTTTAGCCGAAAGCTCTAAAAAAAAAATGCACAGGACAAGAAGAAGGATGATAGTACTCATATTCACAAGCTGGTGGGCACTGCATTACCAGGAGTTGATGTCTCTCAAATTAAGTTTTTTCGCATTGGAAAGGAAACAGGCAACAAAAGTAGGCCTGTCAAGCTCATTCTTGATTCAGAGGCAAGGGTGATGGAATTTTTTAAGATTGCTACTCGTGAGTTCCTTGATCAATTGGACCCAGCCTTTGCTGGAATGAAGCTGGCTCGAGACAAAACTAAGCGTGAGTTGGAGTACCTGGATCATTTGAGGAAGAAGCTTGAAGAGCGAACTAGGGGAGGTGAATCTGATCTGACTATTAAATATGTCAATGGCACACCCAAAATAGTTATTTCAAAAAACGCATAATTTCCCACGGTAAACCTAAAACCACAGTATTATATCAAAATGTTAACGGCCTTCGGACCAAGATAGATTTGCTTTATGAAACAGCCTCCATTACCATGTATGATGTGATCGTTTTGTCTGAGACCAATTTGATACCTTCTGTTAGCACCTCTGAGTTGGGATTTCACAACTACACTGTTTATAGGAAGGATAGGTCCATGGAAACTAGTAATAAGAATTCTGGTGGTGGTGTTTTAATGGCAGTTCGGAATAACTTGTCATCCACAGAAGTTTGCTGTCCTTATGATAGTCTTGAAGCTATATTTGTAGCCATTGGTGCTGGGACTCAAAGATTGCTGCTATGTGCAACATACATACCTCCACATCAGCCTACTTCCTGTTATTCTCTTTTTGCTGATGCTGTTGTGGATATTACTTCAAGATGTGGAGAGTTTGCCTCAATTGTCATCGTTGGCGATTTCAATCTCCCTGGCTGCAATTGGACACAAGATGATCCTGTGAGTTTATATGCGAGTGAGAGAGTGCTCCGTGAATTGTCATCACTGTTAGGGTTACAGCAAATTAGCCACGTAATGAACAGTAGGGATGTCAGCTGGATCTAGTCTTCAGCTCAATGCCAAGGTACCACAGTGTCTCTCTTTCCACTGATCCATTACTGCCTTTTGAGGATATACATCCACCCATCTCTATTACTTTAGAGTGTTCTTTTGACATTTCGAAGAGTGCTGTTGTCTACATACCGGACTTGAAAAGATGCAATTTGGATGGGGTCAAGAACGAATTGACACAGGGGGCTCTGAATATGAATTTGGGAGATGATTTGAGTGGTTTGGAGGGTTTCATGCATTCTTTGAGTGAAGCCATTGTAAGGCACTCTCCTCTTAAAAGGACTGGTCCTTCCTGTTTCCCCTGCTGGTTCAGCAATCACCTCAAACAATTGGTAATTCTTAAGAAGACACTCCATCGGAGGTACAAGGAAACTTTGAATGACGGTGACTACTGCAGTTTCAGCCGTGTCCGTGAACAATGCAAGAGAGAGGCAAGACTATGTCGACTTGGCTACGTGGAGCATTTAGAGGCTGTAATACCCTCTAACATCAAAGTGTTTTGGTCCTTTGTCAATGGTCTAAAGCATAGTAACCCCAAACCTGAAGTAATGGAGTTTGATAGCCTGAAAGAATCTGAACCCAATAAGATCTGTGAGCTATTTTCTACCTATTTTAAGTCGGTATATACTCCAATTATCGATTGTCCACATACATATGATTTTGAGACTAATATGAGCATATCGAACTTTACTGTCACCCTTGATGAAGTCAAGAAGAAGATGGAGTCTCTCGATTCGACTAAAGGAGCTGGGCCGGATGGTATAACCCCAGCAGTTCTTAAGCATTGCAGCAATCAACTCGCTCCTGTCCTTGTTGAATTATTCAATACTTCATTGTCTTGTGGGAGCTTTCCATCATTACTTAAACACAGCCATGTTGTACCGATTTTAAAGTCAGGTGATCCTACTAAAATCAGGAATTATCGCCCCATAGTCATCCAATCAGCAGTGGGTAAAGTATTTGAAAGTCTGGTGTTGGATTTTCTTAAGCCCCGTTTTAGGCAAGTGGTTGTGGAAGAGCAACATGGATTTATTTTGGGCAGATCAACAATCACTAATCTACTACTTTTCCAAGACTATATTTTAGAAGCCTTTAGTAGTAGAAATCAAGTGGATGCTATATACGTAGATTTTTCTAAAGCCTTCGATAAAGTTAGTCATAACCATCTTCTTGCTAAGTTAAAGGGTTATGGGATTGTCGGCAATCTGTGGCTATGGTTTAGAAGTTACTTACAAGACCGGACTTTAGCTCCTTCATCGCCACGTCGGGTGTTCCTCAAGGGTCGCTTCTGGGACCACTCTTATTTGTCCTCTTCATCAATGACATTGGAAGAAATTTGAGTGTTAATTATTCGTTGTTTGCTGATGATGTCAAGCTGTACCAGAAAATAAGAACTGAGGATGACTTACGTTTGCTACAAGACTGGCTCCACCAACTCTCTCAATGGTGTTATATAAACCTAATGGAGGTAAATCCTATTAAGTCCAAGCATATCACGTTTCACAAAATAAAATCTCCAATTATGATTGACCTGAACTTGGATGGAGTTCCGATTGAGAGGTGTGATATTGTGAGAGACCTCGGAGTGCTTATGGATTCTTCACTGGACTTCAGTACTCACATTGATGGCATTTGTCTTAGGGCATCGAGAACGATGGGCTTGGTTTTCAGGCTGGGGAGGTTTGGCCTCAACACTCGCACAATGGCATTCTTATACAAGTCATTGGTTAGACCGATTTTGGAATATGCTTCTTCTGTATGGTCTCCGTATCAGCTGGGACAAATTGATAAACTTCAATCCATACAGAGAAGATTCATAAGGATACTGGGAGTGAAGAATGGCTTTGTCTACAGAGATGTCCCTATCACCGAAATTGAAACCAACTTAGGTCTGCAACCTCTGGCTTCTAGACGTCTTGTGGCCGATCTGATATTTCTTTACAAGCTGATCCATGGAGATATTGATTGTCCTCACCTGCTTCAACTGGTCAACTTCAGGATCCCTTCACCTACCAGAGCACATTACCTCTTCGAGATCAGGTATAGAGGTACAACCTACCTTCTTCACAGTCCTATTCCCAGAATGATGAGGGCTGGAAATGGTGTTTGCAATCTGGTGGACTTCTTCTCGGACTCCCTGGGAACTTTCAGACGTTCGGTCCTCTCTCTACCCAACAACGATGGAGAGTAGGGTCTTCTTTGTGTGTGGAGTGAATTCAGTGAAGTGTGTGCTTGGTGGCTGCGTTAAAGGGCCACATTTGTGTTTGTTGGCAGCATGGTCTCCTCACATTTCCACTCAACTTAGTGTTTGTGATTTGTTGGTAGCTGCGTTAAAGGGCTACACCAGTGTCTGTGGGGGCATGGTCTCCCCACAAAAATAATCCAAACCAACACTATGTACATATCTATTTTCCAAGAACCTAGCTGTCTTATTTAGATCGTTTTTTCTTCACATTTGTGATATTTTATGTGTATGAATGCTATTATTCACATTTTGTTGTTTCATTGCCGAGTGCAAACCTGCACACCTTTACCTTGTATAGTTTTATATGAGGGAGGACTATGATGAGTTTGTAAACCAATGTCATGATTGTTCTAGTGAAAATGTTAAACAATTTTGCTGTCCCGAAGAAGAGGAGAATAAAACTATTTTTAGGATAATGCAACAGAATATACGAAGTTATAATAGAAATTTTGACGAATTTTTAGTTTTTATAAACAGTATTAACATTAAATTTCATTGTATAATTTTAACTGAAGCTTGGCTGTATGATGACAGTGACCTAATGAATATTGAAGGATATAATATGTTTAGATCGTATAATAATCTTAATCAGAGCGACGGTATTGTTGTCTATCTTGATAGCACGTTATCAGCGTCCTGCTCCCAGCTGCTCCTGGGCGGAGTGGCCACGACCTTGTTGCTGACTTTCACTTGGGCAGATAATACTTACCAGCTTTTGGCCGTATACAGGAGTCCTAATTCAAATATATTGCACTTTTTAGAGGGGTTAAGTAATTATTGCATGGAAAACCATAATTCTCCTAATTCATTTATTTTAGCTGGGGACATTAACTGTAATATTTTGAATCCCGCAAGTAACTCTCCAGAGGAAAAATACCTTGATATACTTTATGATTTTGGTTTTATTTCATGCATAGACAAAATTACCCGACCTACCAGTAATAGTTGTATTGACCACATTTTTATAAAAATAAAAAAGGAAATTGATACTAAATCTGCCGTTGTTCACACAAATATTACTGATCATTATGCAACTGTTTTGCAAATGTCTTTATATAATTTCAATCAGAAACGACAATATAATTCAACCGTAAAGAAAATTACGAATTGGCATAAAGTACAGGAAAGCTTATTTAATCAAAATTGGGAAGAAGTTATTTCTTGTGACAACGTGAACCTAAGTTTAGAGAAATTTGTAACTATCATTCAAAACTTAATTTCATTAAATACTGCCAATGTTAAATGCAATGCAAAAAATTTTAAAATTAAACCTTGGATTACCCATGGTCTGGTGGTTTCAATGCGGAAGAGGGACAGTTTGAGTAAACAGCTCAAACGCCAACCTTACAATCTTAATCTTCGCAACAGATACATTCGGTACCGCAACCTTCTGCATTCTTTGATTAAGCGAACTAAATTTAATTTTTACAAGGACAAAATTAACGAAGCTGCCGGGGATACCAAGAAGTTCTGGAAAATTGTGAGAGAAGTATCTGGTCGGCCAGGGGGTAAGGATAGGTTCCCGGTGGAAGCTTTTGTGGATCGGCAGGGCACTGTCTCTCCAACCGAAATTGAAGTAATTGCACAAAATTTTAATAAATATTTTGCTTCGGTAGGCTATAATCTTGCAAACAGCATTCACCCTAGGGGTACACCAGAGGTGGAGGACGCCCACCACTCGGTGGATTCTGAATTTACCCTTCGGCCAGTTACATATCAAGAGATAATCGATATTGTTATGAGTATTAAGGGAGGATTTGCACCAGGCAGTGATAATATTCCATCCCAGTTCCTTAAGGACAATGTACATATTTTGATCCAACCATTATCTCATATAATTAATTCAAGTATACAACAAGGACAATTCCCAAATTTATTAAAAGTCTCTAAAGTTATTCCTATATTTAAATCCGGTGAAAAAAGTTCAGTGTCTAATTTTCGACCAATTTCATTGTGTCTTGCATTGATAAAGTAATTGAGAAGTGTGTAAAAATTCAGCTATCATTGTATTTGGAACAACGGTCTATAATAACGAATTGCCAATATGGCTTCAGGTCAGGAAAAAATACTTCAGATGCATTATTTGATCTACACAAAGTAATAGTACATGAAATAGGAGAAAGACGGCAGGTTTTGGTAACATTTCTAGACCTTGCTAAAGCTTTCGACACAGTCAACCGAGACAAATTAATAAATAAATTAAATAATTGTGGAATTAAAAATGTTTCACTGAATTGGTTTATTAGCTATTTTTCTCAGCGGAAACAGTTTGTCACCATTAACAGTGTCAATAGTGGCACTGTTGACGTTGACTTTGGGGTTATCCAGGGGAGTACCCTTGGTCCTTTGTTATTTCTGATTTATATCAACAACATATCTAAAATCAACACCCAGGGTAAATTATTCCTTTTTGCGGACGACACAGCGCTTGTGTCATCTGGCTGCACGTGGGAGGAGGCTTATGCTGCGGCTTCCTCGGATCTTGTGAAATTAAAAAACTGGTTTGATCATAACACTCTCACTGTGAATGTCGATAAAACTAAACATTTGCCGATATTTTTTAGAACTGATCAAGATCCGGGACCGAGGGAGCTGCGGCTGCATTCCTGTGGTGACCCGCGGGCTGTTGACTGTGACTGTGGTATAGTGCAGCATGTGGAGCAATATAAGTATCTTGGTGTTATTATTGATTACAAATTGTGTTGGGCTCCACACGTACAGTATTTAAAGCAAAAACTCAGGAAGCTAATTTATGCTTTCAGACAGTTGAGTCAGGTTCTGTCCGCGGATCACTGCAGGATTGCTTACTTCGCCTATGTGCAGTCAGTCTTGCAATATGGAATCTTGGGGTGGGGGGCGGCCTCCTCCTCTACATTGGAACCACTTAATGTATCTCAGAAAGCAATCATCAAAGCTATTTTAAAGAAAAACATTTTATACCCTACTAATTTATTATTTCAAGAATTTCCTGTATTGACCACTAGACAATTATATCTGAAAACACTTTTAATTTACATTAAAACAAACAAAAATACTATTTTTACAGTTCTAAATCACAGTTATGAAACAAGAGGAAGGCAAAGAGTAAATTATGAAAATCCCAGACTAAGTCACAGAATATATTTGTCCAGTCCCTTTTATTTAGCTCACTTAGTTTACAGAAATATTCCACTTGACATTCGTGAGGCTGAGGGAGGCAGTGTCTTGTCGTATAAAAGAAGCATTCAGGAGTGGCTTTTTCGCCTTGGGGCGGAAGGGGCTGAGGCGCTGATACGGTCACCATATAATGGATGATATTGTGATCACTTACACAATATCACTAAAGTTTTCCCTTTCGGTTTTTCACCAAACGTTTAATTTCTTCTCAATAATTTTCTTGGCCAACTAAATTATTTTGACTCCGATTGTAATGGTCTTGCTCAAATCTTTTATTTCATTTTTTTATATTTTTTTTATATTTTATTTTTTTATAATTTCTAACATAATTCAAGCTTTATATTATCTCTAGAAAAAAAACTTAAGTTTTTTGTTGTTCTCCTTTTTGTCGGGACAAAACATATTTGTTAATGTTTATATATGTCATAAAAACTCCTTTTAACTCAATTAGATATTCCTTGTTTTGATTTTTGTTATTTAAGTATACATTTAAGTTCTAACATTAGTCTAGTAAGCAGTGAAGAGGACTGACGACTCATTCCCACACACAGACGAGAAGTCTATGTGGGAATTAATTCCATTTGTAACATATTTGTACTGCATCTTTGTATTTATTCATGGAATAAATAAATTTGAATTTGAAATTTGAATTTGTTGTCTTCCGTTTTAAGTATATTTATTCTTGTTATCATATCATATCTATCTATATTGTACTTGTTATTTTGTTGCATAGTTTATATTCAAAGGTTGTTATCATATTATCTATCTATATTGTACTTGTATTTTGTTGCATAGTTTATATTCAAAGTAATTTAATTCAATGTCATAGTCACCATCTTGTATACTCATACAATTGTAAAATTGGTTTAACCGTGGGAAATAAAATAAAATAAAATAAACTAAATCCCGGTTGCGGTGGATGGGGTGAATGAACGTGAACCCGACCATTGTTATTCTTCTTGTTTACATTTCAAAAATTTTAATAAATGTTGGGTAAACGGTTACTTGATAACCATGCTGCAGCAAAGTATTAAAAAACATGTTTGGTGTGTTGAACAATATCTAAGAAGCCATGGTACGGATCGAAATGATTAGCTGTTATGAGTGAATGAGAGAAAAGCTTGAAGAACATTTGAATCTATTAGCAACAATTAAGATAACCATTTAACCAACCTGCTAATTTGCTTCACTTGAGGCACCAACACTAATGTATGAGTATTTCCTCTTCAATCCATTCATCCAATTAGTGAGTCCTCTTAAAACTTAAGTCTCACAGGCCTATGTGTCACTTTAGTTAAGCTCTATTCACTTTACTACTAGTTTATATAAAAATACGCCCCGTCGCAGCAGACCTACGTACTCAGCGAATTTCCAAATTAGTAATATTAATTTTGACCAGATAAACCTGTGAACAAAATTTCATCACGTGCTCATTAATAGGGGAAAAAACCTATTCTCCACTATTCTCCGTATGATAAATATAGGGAAAGAGTATGCAGGTATACTGCCATGGGGAACACTAAAAGTAGGTATTTAGCATTAAAAAAAAATTATTTCGACTGTATGAAGCCAAACATTAAGTTTAATCTATATCTGTCCATAAATAAAGGAGTTCGCCTATTTTCCATATGATTAACATAGAAAAAGAGTATGCAGGTTTGCTGCCATGATAAGCACAAATACCCCAGTCGCAGCAGACCTGCATACTCAGCGAACTTATAATGGAATTACAGATTATTTACTTTCCCCATAAAAACACCATAAGATCGAGTATGTAGGATTGCTACGATTGGGTGTTGTTCGTCTCAGTTAAACAATAATTGGTAAATGTAAACACAAAATGGTATCAAGCTTTGGCAATTTTTATTTTCCCCATAAACCCCATGGGGATGAGTATGTTGTTTTGCCGCCATATGGGTTTTGTAAGCAAGTATAAGTTAAACCTTATCTAGATAATGTACATACCAAATTTGATTAAGTTATGTCAATAAATAAGCAAGATATAGGATTTTCTTAATTTCCCATAAAAATAACATGGAAAACACATTTTTGGATTTTCCCCGTAACCAGTTATGCTAAGACAAAAATTCAAAATACCAAATTGTTTGTTTTTTAAGCTCTTTTAAATGGTTACAGTTAAAATTGATGAATTAAAAGAATTAAGGTCCAAAAATGCCAAAAACCCATTTTTTACCCCTTTAAAACCCCGTTCCCATAACCCGACAATGCTGGTTCGCGAACTCATGAAAATAGACCTGGTCTTAGACTTTCATACCAAATTTGATCAAAATCAGAGGTCCCCTTCAAAAGTTATCAGTACCACGGACACACACACACACACACACACACACACACACACACATATATATAAAATTGATTATTCACAAAAACAAATTGTGCCATTATAGGTAAACTGGTTGCGCTCTATCCATTGATGATAATTTCAATGTACAGGGTGTACCAGCAGTAGCCTATCCAGACTGAAAGTCATTATAATTTTAAATACGAACCCCTACTTTTTATGGTATTTTTGGATTCTAGACATAATTTCAAGACTAATTAAAAAATTAATGTGTATCCCTAATAATAACGATTTGGGAGATAATGGAGGTGGAAGTTTGATTTTTTCCCATAAGAAAAACATGGAGCAAATTGTCATATCCATTAACACTGAAACTTTTACCTTTAACATAACTGTCCAAGCATAAAAATGCCTTATAACCTTATTTTAGATAATATTTCATTAAAAAATACCGATTTTCTTGTAATTAATTTTAGTTTTCTACATTTTAGATAATTTTAACATTTTAGATCATTTCCACCATCATCTTGACAAATTCAACAAAAAATAAAATAATTTATGACAAAACTAATCATTTATGATGCTAAAGTGCTTGAAAGAAGAAGCTACGGCATTTTTATGCTAGGCCTTTTTAGTTTACTGTGAAATTTACTGAGATAATGGATGTGAAATTTAGCCCCATGTTATTCTTATGGGAAAATATCAAACTTCGACCTCCATTATCTCCCAAACCGTTAGGATTAGGGATAAGCATTAAATTGTAAAGTAGTCTTCAAATTATGTCTAGAATCCCAAAATAGCATAAAAAGTGGAGGTTTGTATTTAAAATTAAAGACTTCCGGTCTGGATAGGTTACTTCTGGTACACCCTGTAGATTGAAATTGTTATCAATGGATAGAGCGCAACCGGTTTACCTATATTGGCACAATTTGTTTTTGTGAATAATTAATATTGTAGATTTTAAAAGGGGTGTACGGGTGGTCTGGGACACCAGGTATATATACATATACAGTATATGAAAATGAACGAACGGAGTTTTTGGCTTCTGGGGACCTCGAAATGAAAAAGTAACATGGTCCCGGGCTTAGGTCTTACCATGGCTACTACCGTAATAGTGTATTCCCTATAGGGAAATTCCCTAAAACGAAGATTTTTTATCATAAATATATGAATCTCAACCAAAGGAGGCTAAATACCAAGTTTGATAAAAAAATATTGGTTAATAAGTGAAATATTAACACGTCCTTATTCTCCATAAGATTAACATTGGAGCCACAAAATACACTGTACTGTCTTTAGACTTTTTAATATCTTGGTAACCAATGGAGATAGAGCAAAGTCAAATCAAATCAAATCAAATTATCTTTATTCATAAGCCAGTATTTACAATACATTGAATAGTGTCAAAATTTCTTATATTATACATAGGAAGAGCCATATCACTAAATAAATTTACTTTCACAATAATGTTGCAGTTAGTTTTATATAACTTTTATCAAATACATTATCACGTTACATTTCTTAAATTCCAGAATTCCTCAAGGGAATAAAGAGATAATGTGAGTAGATACTCCTTAAGCTTTTTCTTAAATACATTAAAGTTCTTTACAATAAATATATTCTTGAGCAAACTAAATAAAACTTTGTACCAATGAAACTAGTTTTCATCTCAAAAAACTTTAATTTATGTTGTTCAACTTGCCTGTTATTTCTTAAGTTATATTTGTGAGGGATTGTATCATGGGAGCATCTCATAGGTCCCAGTTTCACAAGTCCCAGTTTGCTTAAAAATCACTAAATATAAAAAATTTCATAGGTCCCAGGTTCAAATGTCCCAGATTTATTAAATTAAATACTAAATTCAGTTAGTTCACTGGTCCCAGTTTCAGATGTCCCAGATTTTGTAAAAATAATATTAATAATTAGTCAATTCATTGGTCCCAGGTTCAAATGTCCCAGTTGCGTTAAATTAAAGCAAAAATAACGTGCGTTTCATAGGTCCCAGTTTCACAAGTCCCAGGTATCAACCGCGCCAAAAGTGACGCGGCCGCCGAATCGGGCTGTACAGTCAGAGCAACAATCGACTCATTCGGCCGGCCGCGTACCGTATTCACCGAGTACAGCAGCACAGTTCTTGCGCTAAGCTAAACAATTTAGGAATTGTTTATTTCATTGTTAATTAATATTTTTATTCGTTCATTTATTTATTTATGTATTATTTAAATTTATTTGTACTTCTGGTTGATTTTAAAATAAAGGCCAAACTTTTCGTTGTTGATCGCGCTGTGGCATTAATTGGCGTCATTATAACGACAGTGCGTGCTGTTATCGCTCCTGTACCACAACTGAGAGGTTAAATAGCAATGAAATTTATATATTCCGTTTCTGTATTAAATACAGATTCCAACAGTATGAATATTTTATACTTTCTTAATTATAGGCAATTATAAAAGTTGGAAGTGTTTGATAACCAATTTATTCTGACACGAAAAAGTTACTAAGCGAGGAAATTTTTTATTTCTGGGTTTAAAAACAAAATTTTATGGAAAAGTTGTAGCCAATGATAGAAATTTTTTAATTGTATCAAGAAACTTAAGATAACATGACCTGATCGTTGGTAAGGGAATTAATAGTGGCGCGAAAAGGTTGAACTCGAGACTTGCGGTCTCACTTTGGCCAGCACCGAAGTTACAGATCTCGTCGTTTCTTCTATACTTTGTTAATGTTTACAGATTAACACTTTTTATATATAATTTATTTATATATTTGTTGGTAATTGGCAATGAAATGTTTATATTTTATTAATAGAGTAATTTGGTGAATTAAACAATTTAAGATAGGTTTTCAATTAAAGTACATCGTTGATAAAAACCAGTGATCGATGAAAAGGAATCTAAAGAAGAAAATGATTTAGCCTACTTTGTATGCCTTGTTTGTATGCAGTTAAGAAGAGAATCAAGTTTGTTGACAGTGGGAAACAGAGAATTTTTACTTTACAATAGTGAACGCCCTGTGAAAAAGAGGATGAGAAAGATAAGTGTTGTGTTTTTGTACATTGCAATAACAACGTCGCGCGTTCGGCGTCTTATTTATTTTACTGTTAGGAATGAATTTTTTAATGTGGTTTTTTCTTAGGATTCGTTCTATTTTGTCTTATAATTATAATAACAAATGCAAGAGTGTGATGTCCTACGTATAAAATTTCACAGATAACTGATGATACATAGGCTAAATCGGCTAAAAATGGACATACAGTATTACTAGTTATCATTGAAATTCTATTACTAATGACTAGTATAAATAAATATAAATAATAAATATAAATATGAATAGTATAAATAATTATAAATAAATTAATAAATATCTCCATCGCATCTGACTTGCGTGAACCTACTCAGTTATTTCCTACCGAATTTCGCTAAAAAAGGTTCCACCACTTATGAGATCATGCGGTATACGGTAAGTTTTATCTCTAAATATGCGCCTAAGAGAGCGTTAGTGTCACAAGAAATGTATCAAACATTTAAAAAAATTATGCTATTAACTGGTTTTAGCGACATTATTGATTTTAGTCTTACATTGTAACGTTTATGAACAATGAAAATGATCTGTATTGAGGAGAAGATTGGATTGAATCAAAACTTCTTGATTCAGTAATAAACAATAATTAAATGTTTAACCTTTAAATTCATTTCTTACCAAAGGTTTATATTACAAATGGTTTACTTAAATAACACTTAATATTTTAAGAAATAAAACTAATGCCAATCTACAATAGTCATAAAACTTTAGTCGACTTCTCTCAACAAAACTGATAGTAATATAACGTATCAAAAAATCATAGCTTTCCTTTTGTAATTTTATATGAAATACTTATGGTAGTTTAGTTAATAGTCATTAATGACTTATGGTATACGTTAAAATGCAGCATTTTAAAGATCGAGAGAAGTTTTTATTCGCATTCTTTTCTAATAATTATTATTAATCTTTAGAGAGTGATTGATTCTAAGAACTATCATTTTAAGAACTATAAGTTTACGCCATATTGAAGTGAACACATCAGCAGTCAAAAAGTAACGATGAAATTCGTCAATTTATAAATTGAGAACTATTTTCTAAGGCTCAATTCAAATAGTATAAAAATCTTTAGAGCTGTACATAAAAATTTAATGCGCAAGCGTCGTGAGTGATCTCAGATGTACTTAGCTCGTCGCAAAAATGGTAATCTTTGAACTCATACAATAACATTATAATAATTTAAACAAGTTTGCATACATCATTTATTAAATTAGTGAACCAACTTGTTACAAATAAAAATTCCAACATAAATTTTACCTCAGACAAAAAACGCAAAACCTTACACAAAAAACCTCTTATATCAAATTAAATGGATTTTTACATATTTTTTGTTACTTAGTTAAAATTAAACAAACCGTTTGAATTAAAAGCTGTACATAATTATACAAAACGTAGTTAAAGTAATATTTTAATATATAAGTTTCATAAAAAAATATTCTGTTAAGGCCTAAGAGCGTTGCGAACGTGATGGTCACATTTCGACACTTTCTCTATGTCCAATGATTCGCCGACAGTTTTGGATATATTTAGCGTAATTTATAGTTATGGGTTAATATATGTAAATAAAATACCAAAACTAATCTTGCACTAACGCTATAAAATAGAATATTATAAGCCCATGCCGTGTGCCACACGGGAAAAGAGGCAATTAGGCCGTCGCACCGCCCGCTGCTCCTAGCCGGACGGCCGGCTCGGCGGCGGTTCTTGCTCTAACTGTACAGCCCGACTCGGCGGCCGCGTCACTTTTGGCGCGGTTGATACCTGGGACTTGTGAAACTGGGACCTATGAAACGCGCATTGTTTTTCCTTTAAATTGACGCAACTGGGACATATGAACCTGGGACCAGTGATATAACCATTTATTAATATTATTTTTGCAAATCTGGGACATCTGAAACTGGGACCAGTGAACTAACCGAATTTAGTATTTAATTTAATAAATCTGGGACATTTGAACCTGGGACCTATGAAATTTTTAATATTTAGTGATTTTTAAGCAAACTGGGACTTGTGTAACTGGGACCTATGAACCCTACCCTGTATCATTGGTTAGAGGGTTTATTTTTTTGGCATATAATATTGTTTCGAAGATATACAAGTCATAGACAGTCATTATACCTAATTTATAAAAATATGGCTTCACTGATTGCTGATTTTTTATTTTGAAAATTACTCGGAGTGCTTTTTTTTGTTGACGCAGAATCTTATCTAAGTTTTTTTAGTGGTTCCGCCATATATTGCTATTCCATAAGACATGTGGGAATTTATCAAAGCAAAATAAATGGTCTTTAATGTCTCAGTATTGCACACCCTAGACATCTGTCGCAGGGCATACAAACCTGTTGCCATTTTCCCTACTACATGGTCTACATGCTTATCCCAGTTTAAGTTTTGATCCAATATCAACCCAAGAAATTTTGTGTGCTCCTTTTGACTTAGGTTTAAACCAATTAGGTAAACATTTGGTTCTAATTTTAATCTTGTTTGTTTTGTAGAAAATGATAAAAAATTTGATTTATTAGAATATATTAAGAGATTTTTGCTATTTGAGAACTCATTGACTGACAAAAGATTTAAGAAAGGTTTAAATTCAATTTATTCTTGTGAATTACCTGTTACAATGATATTAGTATCATCAGCATAGAGGCACATCGAGCCACCTCCATGGACGACTTCTGGGAACCCTCTCATGTAGCAGAGAAATAAAAGGGGCCCCAAAATAGATCCCTGGGGGACACCATTTTGAACTGTTTTATAATTAGAGCTAAAATTTTGAGTGTAAGTGTATTTACAGTTTGGATAGCTGAGATTTTTTTAAATTTGGACACATTGTTGCCGGCCTTTCAGATAAGAACTAAACCATTTAAGCTCTTTATTATTTATATTTAATCCAAGAAGAATATCAAGGAATTTCTCATGTGACACAGTATCAAATGCCTTTGAGAAGTCAAGGAAAATTCCAATTACTTTTTCATTTCTGTCAATCGAGTTGATAATTTTCTCAATGAAATCTATACCAGCAGTTAATGTGGACTTTCCTGGTCTAAAACCATGTTGTTGTTTGTCCAACAATTGATTTGATTCAAGATAACTCAAAAGCTGATTATATACGACTTTTTCTAAAATTTTTGAAAATACAGGCAGTAATGATATAGGTCTGTAACTGGTGGGGTCATGTATATCCCCCTTTTTATAAATCGGTATTATCTTAGCAAGTTTTAATTTAGGAGGGAAAAAACCACAAACTAAAGAGGAATTTATAACATGGGTTAATGGTTTTGAAGTAAATGGGAAAGCATGTTTAACAATGGTTATTGGAATGTCATCGACTCCTGCTGAATATTTGTTCTCAAAAGACTTTACTATATTTTCAATGTCCTTATCATTAACTTCTTTAAACTTAAAGCCACTTTTTGGTTGGGATAATTTAGCAAAATTAGAATGAACAATCGTTAATGTTTGGGAGGATAAGGTCATCAACGACATTAATAAAAAAATCATTAAGAATATTACTAACACAGCTCGGGTCTGATTCCAACTTTCCATTTGAAAGTATCTTTAAGTCGGTATTAGGCCTCGGTTTATTGTTCACTTCAGAGCTGATGATTTTCCATGTAGTTTTTGATTTATTAATAGATTCTTTGATTTTGTTATCAAAATATTGTTTATTCTCATTAATTAATTGCAGTTTCAGTTCACTTTTTAACTGTCTAATTGTTTGTTTTAGGGATTCAGTTTTAAGTGATCTGTATTGTTTTTCTAAATTAACTAAATTTTCCTTTTTCATCTTTATATTATATGAGACCCATGAATTGAAACAATTTCTTTCCACTTGCAAGATACTAGGAAAACTAGTTTCAAAGGCATGTACAAAAATAGAATAGAAGGCATCATATTTAGTTTCTATAGTAGCTTGGTAGACTTCTGACCAATTTTCTCTAGCCAAGAGTGTTACAAATTGACTTTTATTAGCCTCTGAAAAATTTCTTTTAAACACTTTATTTACAAAGTCTATCTTATTTTTTATGCCAAATATTTCCAAAAGCTGACCATCATGGTCAGAAATACATGTTATTACACCAGAAGTATTTATTTTTTTACAATTAATATTGGTAATAAAATTATCAATAGCGGTTCCTGATTCTGATGTTACTCTAGTGGGAAAATCTACCTTATATTCCAAATTATACGCTTTTAAAACATTTATAAAAGAACTATAAGTCTTGTCCTTGATTAGGATATTAATATTAAAATCTCCAGTAATAATAATGTTTTTGAATTTATTACATATTATACTACACATCAAATCGAGTTTGTCTAAAAATGTTTCAGTTAAGCAACGTATTGGAGATCTATATATACAAACTAAGAGAAAAGAAAATTTACTTTCATTAATCAAAGATAAACAACACTCAAACTCTTTTTCTACTATAAGATCTTGGATCGCTGTTAATTTTATACTTTTAGTCTTAATGTTTTCTCTGGCTAATATCAAAACACCTCCTCCTATAGAACAGTTTCTTGAAAAGAAGGAACATTTTTTATAATTTGCAATTTTACAAGACATAATTTCAGCTTCAGTCATTTTGTGCTCTGATATAGCTACTATATCTGGCTGTATTTCTTAAAATTTTATTTTCAAAATATTTAAGCGAGATGGTAGATGTTGCACGTTCTGATGGAGTATTTTGAAAGGTTGAGTGTTGTTTATGTATGTTATTGTATACTGATTTAGAATTTGGACAATTTGTTTGGTAATTTACTGTTTGAAAGTTATCTTTAATAGTTTGTTTTGAATGGCCATTTGCAAGTAAATAGAGATCCTCACCAACACCTTGATCTGTTCTAACATTAATATTTACATAATTATTTTTACATGCTGAAACAATTTCATTGTCATAATTATTTAGTTTAAATTTACTTTAGGAGAAAACACATCACCCACACTATATTGCCCATGATTCTCACCACAATCACCTGACACTGCTTCTAATTCATCTTTGTCATGAGAGCTCTGTTGATCATTTGCATGTTGAATACTATCTTCCAGCACCGCTTGAGCTGTACTTTCTGGTGTGGATGACGATGAAGGGCTGGTCATCAGTTGATCTGGTCGTGGGACATTAGACATTGATGCATTATGTTGAAGATTAGATAGAATTGCCAATTTTAGATTGGTATTAAATTCATTAAATGCAAAACCATTCCACAGCGTACGAGTAGACCACTGATTGTAAGACACTATGTCTATAGAAGCCCCAGTGTTTCGATAAAACTTTATTATTTGAGAGGCAAAATGTTGTATGGACACCTTGTCCCGAACACATCCCATAGCTGAGCAAATCAGCTTTGTAAATCCTCTTTTTTTTAAATCATGAATAAAATCTTCAAAAGCAGCATCGTAGTCAGGTATCTTGGGTTTGTTGTTGTACTGGTCCTTCGTTATAAGTGCATAAACTCCAGCTCCTTCAGGGACTCGTTGATAGGCAAGGTGGTCTGTTATGCAATCTGATGTGATTGGCTTCCCAAATTGTTGTCTAAAAATAACCGCTACACCAGCCGTCATTTGCCTGTCTGCCCCAAAGTCTCCGGAAATGCAATGCGCAAAAGCTGTTTTTTTTGTGGGTTTTACATTTTTCTATTACTTCTTTCATGTTTGTTTCAACCACTCTGATAGGAGGTTGATCAATATTGCACTGGTGTTCCAGATCTTGAGCCATCCACCAAGTAAGAGCTTTGAAAAATATCCGGGCCAGTTTAGCAGTGCCTTCAGCGTTGAGGTGCAAGCCATGGGCAGTGTAGTTAAAGCTTCCAAATACTCCAAATTTGGTGCCGATCGGACCGTTTTTACGAGAGTTATCGTGTCTAGGGACACATACATACACACACACACACACACACACACACACACACACACACACACACACACACACACACACACACACACACATATATATATATATATATATATATATATATATATATATAAATTTTAATGACTATTATTTTTGGTCTCTGGGCACCTACAAACGAAAAAGTAAGCTTAACATGGTCCCGGCTTATGTCTTACCATGAGACCTACGGTAATAGCTTATTCCCTATGGGAAATTCGCTAAAAACCAAGAATTTGAGAAGAGCATGGATTTTTAAGAATGTAGTTTGTATGTTTTATTTAATTTATAAAAAAATTCTCCACCTTCAAAATTTGGAATAAAACTTGGGCTTACAAGTTTCAGAAGGCTTTTGAGCCCGATTTGATTAACTCTTGAAATATTACACCCATAAAGACGTAAGTAAAAGGATTATACCCACAATTACAAAATTATGGCCTTCCAACCCATCATCAAAAGGTCATTGCAATCGCTACTAGTCACCACAAAGGCCTAGTCATTTCAAAAGTTCTCACACACTAAAGTGACATGGGTGGCTATGGATCACGCAGAAAGATGGGTGGGATAACTACACTCTTTTATGTATTCATTTGCATATTGTTAAAAAACTAATGATTTACCTGATTAAGAAATTAACGATTGGCGTAATAGATAATATATTAGATACAATACTTAAGATAGCGACACACTCCCTGTTCCCTGGTGCTTATTTTAAGGTGAATATTACTGAAGGGTGAATGAAATGGATCAGATGAGGTGTAGCTTTGTTACTGACAAAGATCAGCTGATTCATTTGTAAGGATGATTAATTAATATCCCAATGAACAAATGCAGCTGGGTATATTTCCAATCTACCAAAAAGCTTTAAAATTTTCTTAGGATCGAACCTGCACACTTCATATTCAAAGGTGAGCTGTATAATTACTCAGCTACCAAGCCAGTTATAAAATAAATTATAAATAGATTACAGACTGTAAGATGGTATTGAATGGAAGTTTGGTCAAAATCTCTAGACCTATTTAGGATTATTACAAATTTTCTCTATAGTCCGTTTTTTTAAACCTGATCCTTCTCGAGAAAATTGGGGTGGGGGAGGGGTTTAAACTGTAAACAAAAAATTTAAACTGTGAACAACACATTTAAACTCGTGACAAACGTGTGTCGAGTATCAGATTTCCTCAAATAACGTTTTAAATAAGTTATAATATCTTTCAGTAACTCCTAGTCAGCTGTTATATTTTTAAGCCAAACCTATTCCTTGTTAAAAAGTAACAGTTCTAAAGTAAACTGATTAAAAACCAACTGCTACCAATAATATTGTAAAACTGATATACATTATGTTGTGATGTAAAATTACCAGCTGGTATGCAACAGTGAAATAAAACAAAAACAACCAAAAAACCAAAAGGCTTCAGCCAATGGGATAGTAGCAAGTATAAACAATCCCCCTCCACCATCTCTCCCTTGAAGGATCAGGTTTAAAAAAACGGACTATAAATATGTGTGCAATCTACTTACCGTGTAGCATAGAGCAGAAAAATGTGGCAAGGCAAAGATTGGCGAAGACAGTTGTAGTTTGAGCCGCACAGCTCAGTATTGTGTAAGGGTTGAAGAGGTAGGCTGCCAAGACATACATTGGTGCCGAACATAGCTCGTGGTCAGTTAAAAGCAGCTTGTCCACACCTTTGGCATAACTGGCCTCCTCCTTCGTCTGACGTTCCATCTGAGCAAACATATATAATAATCGTAATTAAGCCATTTATAATTTTTATTAAAATTTAACTTTGAGGGAGAAATAATTCACCAAAGGTCAAAGAAGACATCTTTTAATGTGTACCATTTAATAGCACTAAAAGAATACTGAATGTAAACAAACATTTCAAAATTAACATATGATAACAATAACACATGTGGTAAAATAATTCACTAGTGGTGAATGGTCGCCACATCAGCCCCCACGGGATGTATGATATCGGAACTTCAATAATGGCAATTGGTCTAATTACAGAAACGAGGATTTATAGTTATGAAACTGTGTTAGTAGCGGTAAAAATCTTGTCAACCGCAATCACACGGTATAAAAATGTGGCTACAAATAAAGAATCTCTTTTGGTGACCATAAACTTCATGTAGGGGTGAGTAAACGGATAGAAACATATATATATATATATATATATATATATATTATAATTATTATTTCTTTATAGATTAATTTATAATATAATTTGTTGTGTTTTAATCTCAATTAAATTTGCCTAGGCCTAGTTTCTTTTGTGTCAATGATTTTGTGTAAGTTTTTTAAATATATAAATTACAAATAAAAAATTTGCCATTTTATTTTGTAAATAAATAAATTTATGTCATTATCATTGGTTCAATAAAAAATTGAAATCAGGTATAAGCTTAGGGGCGTTCCTAAGAAGGGAATGCTACTGTAAACTCGCTAAATGAGAGGGTACTGGAATCAAAGCCTAAATAAACTTTAACCAAATGTATTTAAGTAAGTTCAATAACAATTTCTAACGATCAAATATAAGTTACAGCAATAACAGTTATATTAATCTATATTTACATGACCAAAAAATTGATATTTACACCAGCACGAATCAATTAAATTGAATTTCAAACAATTAATTTATGAGTTTAACAAAGTTGAAATAATGAAATAATGACTTTATTCCACCAATATATACATTTATACATTCACAATAGAAAAATTAGGAATTTCGTTGCCACATCACCAGTTATTGTGACAACGTGAAAAATAAACAAAATAAAAGATTATTAAATTGTTTCTGAGTCCAGTCCTTACACTGAAAAAAAAAAAAACACATTTTGCCGCTCTCCGTAGCGTCTGCAATTTGACATAAATTTAAATTTAAACCAAACAAAGACTTAAAACATAAATAGATTAAAAATAATAAAAATGTTAAATATAATCTTACAATTAAATAACATACAAAAAAAATAGTTTCAATTTTATACCATCGAAATTAAAAGTACTTTTAAATTAAAACATTGTTTAAAAAATCAATATTAGGATTCTGAAAGAGCCATTGTTTTACTTTAGAAGAAAAGGAATTTACATTTAAGCAGCTTCTAACATCCTGAGGTAACTGGTTGAAGTATTTAGGTCCGTTCTACTGATAAGAGTGTCTGAATAATGATTTATTGACTTTAGGTAATCTAAATAGCCCCAGATGATTACTCCTTGTGTTATGTAAAAGATTTTGTGTTCCAGTATTACCACTTCTTAAATAAAAAAGTCTGAGAACTTTGTAAATGTATAAGTGTTGAATGGGAAGTATTTTAAATTCAAGAAATAACGGAAAAGAGCTATCTCTTTTACAGCTGTTTGTAATTAATCGCAAAAAATGATTTTGAGTAGTTCTTAATTTTTCAATGTGGCATTTATATGTTCCTCCCCAGCAAGATATAGCATATTCTAATCTTGAACTAACTAGAGCAAAATAAAGAGTTTTTAGTAAAAAAGTATTACAAATATTTTTTAAGAAGTAAAAGGTTCTTATAGAAGATCGAATCTTTGAATGTAAGTTACAAACATGCTTTCCCCAATTTAAATTTTCATCCAATATCACTCCAAGATAACGAAAACTGCTTACTTTCTCTATAGTGCTACAGTTACAAACATTTAAATTACAGTCCAGATTATGATAGGCCAAGTTAAATTGAAAATTGAAACTATTTGTTAAACTAAAATTAATATACTTAGTCTTATCTATATTTACAATCATTTTATTGGCTAAACACCAGGTATTTAATAATTTTTAATCATCTTCAATTTGACCATATAAAGCATTGATCTCCCTATTTGAATAAAATAGAGCTACGTCATCAGCAAAAGCGCTAATTTGACCATTGAAAGGAAGCTCAAGGAGGTCGTTTATAAAAACTAGGAAGAGGGTTACAGAAATTACAGAGCCCTGTGGAACACCTGTCCTGACAGGCAAGGAAGAGCTCAAATTGTTCAAAATTTTGGTTTTTTGAATTCTATTTCTTAAAAAGCTGGAAAACCATTCAAGAGCCACTCCTCTTATGCCCGCTGCGTTTAATTTGGAAATTAAAATGTCGTGGTCAACAAAATCAAATGCTTTTTTGAAATCAATAAATAAACCGGTAGTCTTGTTATTTTTATTAAAACTATTGTAAATATTTTCTGTGACAGAAATTAATGCATCCTCTGTAGATTTTCCTTCCCTGAATCCGAATTGATAGTTGTTAAAAAACTTTATTTTATCTAAATATTTAGTGAGTCGGGCTTTCATAATTTTTTCTATAATTTTGGAAAACACTGAGAGCAGACTAATTGGTCTAAGATTATCTATCTTTTGAGAGGAGGATTTCTTAAAAATTGGAACTACTGTACTTAATTTTAACTTTTCAGGAAAAACACCGCTTGAAAAACTCAAATTGATTATATGAGAAAGAACAGGCGCTACTAACTCGGATACATTTTTTACAAGTTGAACCGTAAACTGATCGAATCCAGTGGACTTTTTATTCTTTAATGAATTAATCGTATTTTGCACTTCAGCGATTGTTGTTGGCTCAAGGAAAAAGGAATGTGGTCGGGAGATTAGAGGCCGTGGCGGGGGCGGGGGCGGGGGCGGAGAGCAACGACCTTGGCCATGGCCTTGCACCGAGATAAGGTAATTGTTTACCTTCTCGGCTACCTGATTTGGGTCAGAAATCACAGTTCCGTTATCCAACTCTACCCTTGTCACACTTTTACATTCCTTTGCACCTATTATGTTATTTATCACCTTCCAATATTGGGATGAATCTCCGTTACATTGATTTATTTTATTTGCTAAAAATTCATTTTTTGCTTCATCTATATCAGACCTTAACTTAATACAATAACGATTGAAATAATTACAAAAATTTAAATCATACGGCCTTTTTTTAAACATACTGTACAATTTCTTTCGCCTGGACAGCCTATTTAGCAAGTTTGAGTTAATCCAAGGACTAATAGATTTTGCCTTCTGAAGTTTGCTGCACTTAACATTTAACTTAGAACTATTTACTATAAACGATAAAGTTTCATAAAAAAAGTTGTAACAATAATTTACATCATCTGACAAAAAACATTCATGCCACCTCGTTTCTTGCAGCTTAGATTTAATTAAATCAAAATCTAATATATTTTTTTGCACTAAAGGAGCACTACTAATTTCATTTTTAGTGGTAGATCTTTTACTGTAATTTATACTTAAACCCAAAAGACAGTGGTCAGTTAGACCAATGTCAAATATTGCACCTTTAAATAGGTTCATATTACCATGTCTAACAAATATATGGTCGACTAATGTTTTCGATGTCTGAGTAATCCTAGTTGGGCTATTTATGATAGAGACAAAACCATAGTTGTTTAATAAGCTTAGGTAGTTTTGAACATTATTATGTTTTGAATTTAATAAATTAATGTTCACATCACCTATAAAAATTGTATTTTGTCTTATATTACTGAATACATCTGTTAGTTCATTTATAAAGTTAACTTCTGAAAAATTATGCAGCCTATAAATACTAAATACATTAAAATAAATATTTCTAAGTTTTACATTTAAGACCAAAATATCGGCAGTGCTCATATTAATATTAACTTGAATGGCATTAATTTGCTTTTTCACTTACATAACAAATAACGCCCCCTGCTCGGTAAGTGTCATTGCAACACGCAAAAACATTATATCCTTCTATCTTATACAAATTTAATTCATCATTATTTATCCATATTTCGCTAAGGACAATGCAGTGAACGTTATCTCTAATGCTGTTTAATTCTGTCAAGAAAAGATTGAAATTTTTCCTTAAGGATCTAATATTGGCATAAATAAAATTAAAAGATAGGCCATTTATCTCAGAACTATAAAAACCCGGTAGGTTTGTTGCATATTCATTTGAGTTTGAATTCATATTGTGTGTATGATTTTGACTGCATGAAGACTACATATATTTCTACGACTTATCGGCTCGGCGGTCGGAGCTGGACTGATTTGGATTCTTGATTTAATATAATGAATAGCAGTTGGAGAGAGAGGTTGTTTGCAAAATTCTTAACATCGTTAGTTAGATGTAATCATGAAGGGTTTTGTACAACCATCCTGAAGGGATGGTACATAATAAATGAATTAATTTTGAAAATAAAGATTGAGGAAATTAACACCGCCAGACAGGCCCTATCATTACAAAAATTAGAAAGAATATCTTACTCTAATCACGCTGGATCACTCCTTATTCACATGACACAATAAAAAAGAGGCTTAAGGCCACAGGCCATGAAAACACAACACTTCACTACACTCGCGTAAGTGGCGTCGTCCCCGAGCTTAAAGAAGACCGTCTTCCGCCGAATTTCCCGAGCTGACTTCCCTCTGTCCACAGTGCTCCTCATTTTGTCTTCATTCCCCTTCCACACTATTATTGGCCAATAGGAGAGCGTGATTTAATTTTGGATGATAATGATTGGTGGGAAAATTCTGGAACTTTCTAGTGTCCACGACCGGCAATGGAGACCGGTCCATTAACTTCGATGACCCCGCTGACTTGTCATTGCGCAGTTAGATTGAATTGTTGAGTTAGGTTTTTGCGATGTGGAACAAACAGGAAATATGGTGTGGGCTTATTGCGTTGTACTTTTTTGTGACTTGGTTACATCCCCCGGTTTAAGTCGGTGCAAACTGGTTTTGTACCGTTGCAGAAATTTAGAGAGAAGTATCTGAATTGTTAAAGTTTCTTGGTGGTAATGAGGGTGGTTTCAATTTTAGCTTGGTGTTTAAGATGTGAATTTTGTAGGTTGCTATTGCCAATAATATTGTCAGCGTGGTACACCATAAAAGAAGAAAATACAGCATAATTCTCTTGTCGCCCACTATATCAGTCCAGGTTGTTTCTTGATGAATGTGTTTGAATAATTTTACTTCATCTAGTGTTGTAGAGATGAAGGTCGGTACAGTAAGATTCCATTTTGGAAGTAAGTAATTTGTGATGTTATAGAATTCAGTCTTATCTTCATTGAAGGGGTCCAATTTCAAATGATCTAAGTTGGTCCAAGGTAGCGGAACTAGGTGGTATATGGAAGGTGAAGAGAAGTCTCTATAGAGTCACATGGGACTATATTATTGATTATTGTTTTTGAAGCATCCATGAGTTTGCAATTACATGGTAATTCTATTTCTAGAGTTCCAAGATTGACTTCCGGGATGCTGTCCTGAAGCATGTTATTGTCACAGTTTAATTGCAGTCTTTTCCCAAAATTTGTTATAAGAAATTTGTTTGCTTGAAGTTGTGTCACAATAGGATGTTTTGGTGCTTTGATGCAGTGAAATTGACAGTGTAGTTTTAGTTCTGATAAGTTATTTCCATTTAGAAGATATTTCGCACATGTTGAAGCAATGGATGAAGTTGCTGACATGGTGACAGTGTCAGTTGTGTTATGGCTAGTCGGCAGTTCTGCAGTGTAGACTGGTGGTGTGGTGTTGCATGCTGGTTGGGTACGATGCTCTCTCAGCCGCAAGGTCGCTGCGATGTGTCGTCTTCGCCTGGAATATCTTGCTGAAATTGACATAAATAAATTTTGCCTATGCCTGTCCAATTGGTGCTCATGCTGGTGTTTACAAGTTACCATGTGTTGTTATTGCAATAAATTTTATTATGTTTACATTTTGATATGCATTCAAAAACTGGCTCTATAATAATGATTCCTTGCTTTTTTACGATTTTTTGTTTACCTTCTAACTATTATTTTTTCCCTTGTATCTACAAGTTAATGAATATCGGTAATAAATCATAACATTTATACCCTACTTATTATAAAATGCATGTATTTGTATGTCAGCGACTTGTTTAAAGGTATATACATGTATATGTCTGATTGTATGGACCTCATAGTGTTCTTCACACGAAAAACTTATAGTCCTTGAGAATTTTTCTGGGCCATACCTCAGATATATAGGTCACAATCATGGATTGAGCAGAGTTGCTTTGTCACGTTCATAAGAGCAATGTTCATTATTGTCATTAACGTCCTTATGTTTGGCCAAACAAAGTGTTAAAGCACATTTTCTAATACAAGGTGATCAGTCTTGTATTATAGTGCGTAATCAAATATTATGTCACAACCGTGTTGTAATTGTAATGTTAGTTCACCACAATGTTTTTGGTACACAATTATACAATGACACGGATACTCAATTCAAGTATGTTAAACCCTCTATTTAAAGAGACCGTAAGATAATGCTAGAGCACTTTTTCTCTTTTACAACTTAATTTATTTTAAGTAACATTCGTTTCATTACACTTCCTATTCTATGATTACATTTTCATAAAACGTTAATATGCCATTCTTAACCTATTGTGTGCGCACACTATTTACAAAATAGGCTATATTACAATGGTTTCGTCAAGCTCGGTTCGACACGACCTACGCTAGCTTTCTGTAATTGTTAATTTGTTTGCAATATTTCTTAATTACTTCTTGTTTCTTTGATTACGTTTAGTTAAGAATGAAGGAATTATTATTATTATTACTTTAAATTAGTATTTTATTTAATAAGATATCAATAGAATTAATGCTTACGTGAAAAATAAGCTTCCAATGAAACTAAGAATGACTAAGATTACTTCTCACTAAATTTGGCTGAGTTAAGACCTGTAATTGAATGCATATCAGGTATTCAATGAAAGTTAAACTTATCTTATAGCTATGTACAAATGTTGTGTTTGCCTGCTTCTGCAATTCAGTCCCTCCTATAGTAAAGTTTTAATCTTTGTACATGAACTACGTCACGAATTAATTTTCCATTGGAAAGTAATTCAATTTCATACGTTACAGGGGAAACCTTTCTTGTAATAGTGTAAGGTCCTTTGTACTTATATGCAAATTTAGTTGAATTGTCCCTGAGGTTCTTAGGATACCATATTAAAACCTCGTCACCTGCCTTAAAATCAAAGTCAGTTCTATTTTGGTCATAGTAATACTTTTGTTTTGCTTGCTGTTGTTGAATTAACTTAGGTATGGTTTTACGTACATTTTCAATTATTTTCAATCTTTCCACTAGTGTTCGTTCAGCATTAGGTAAAACTAACAGAGTTTCACTTGGTAATTGGGGTTCAAATCCTAAAAATAAATAACTAGGCTTATGTTTATGAGTAGAGTGGTGTGTGTTGTTGTATACAAATACTGCATACTGCAAATAGTTTGACCATTTTGAGGGATTTTCAGTTAACTAATGCGATAAGATGTTTACTAATGTTTTGTTAAATGATTCTACAAGTCCATTAACATTTGGTGTGTAAGCTGTACTTAATATCTGACACATACCTAGCGCCACATGTAAATGGTGAACAACTTGAGCTGTAAATGTAGTTCCCCTATCTGTTTGTAGAACATTAAATACTCCATAAATACTTATCAATTTTAATAAACAATTTGTCACAGAGATAGCAACAGCATTAATCAATGGGAAAGCAAATGCCATTCTTGTTGAAACACATGTTACGCATAAAATATATTTATATCTATTACTTGGGCAAAGTGGACCAACAATGTCAGCTTGAATTCTGGTGAATGGTTGTAAGGTTGGGTATATAGGTTGTAAGTAGCCAAAGGGTTTTCTGGTAGGAGTTTTCCGTTTTTGGCAAGTATCACATGTCCTAACATAATCTTGAATATCTCTCCTCATTCGCATCCAGTAATAGCGATCTTTAATCTTATTGTATGTTTTGTCTGCATTTAAATGTCCTCCTGATATTTTATCGTCATGGTAGTCATGTAGAATTTGTGCTCTTAACTTCTGTGGTAATACTAGAGTATAATTTCTGTTGTTTCCAGGTTTGCGTTTGTAAAGTGTGTCATTGAATATCCTGAAGTGAAGTGATTTTTTTATGTCTCCTTTGGAGCTGTTCTGTTGATCATTAATAGCATTTATAATTTTACGAAGATTGTCGTCCTCTCGTTGAAGTTGTGCAACATCGACATGTACTAACGTATTAATCGTTTCTCGGTCTATGTCTGTAGGTATGTTGTCATCTTGATTATCGATTGGATTCCTGCTGAGAAAATCTGGGAGTGTTAGAGTTTTTCCTGACTTGTAGTGTATCTCAATGTCGTAATCTACTATATGTAATGCTAATCTTGTCAGCCTTGAAGATGACCCTTAGACCCTTTGAAATTTTTGTAGAATTGGAGTGCGGAATGATCCGTATAAACGTGAACCTTTCGACCTAAGCAAAATTCCCTCCATTTGTTTAATGCTGTAACTAATGCTACAAATTCTTTTTCAGAAACACTTAATGAACGTTGAGTAGGTTTTAACCTTTCTACTAAAATATTGCACTGGGTGTTTCTTTCCAGTTTTGGTGTCAAAATTACAGAGAACAGCGCCTACAGCAAAATCACTAGCGTCTGTATATATCCGTGTTTCCTGGTTAACATCAAAGTGGGCCAGCACTGGGGCTGTAGTTAGGATAGTTTTTAACTGATTGAAAGCGTCTTCACATCTTTGAGTCCAATTAAATTGTTTCGTTTTATTGTATTGTTTAATTAAATCAGTTAAAGGTATTGCTATTTCAGCAAAATTCTTTATGTGCTGACGGAAAAAATTAAATGCCCCGAGAGCTGAACGTACTTGCTTTATTGTTTTTGGTCTTTCAATACGTCTTATAGCATCGACATTTCTTTTGAGAGGTCTGATGCCATGCTTTGAAATATCATGACCCAAAATTTCAATGTTTTCAGACATAAACTGTGATTTATTTGTATTTAGTTTAATGTTATATTTGTCTAGTTCGCTTAGAATTGTCCTCAAATTGTCGAGTTGGTCTTGGAATGTGCTACCAAGAATAGCTAAGTCATCAATGTAGCTTATGACTTTGGAAAACAAATGCTTAGAGAGTATTTTGTTAATAACCCTTTGAAATATTGCTGTACTGTTGCAAAGGCCTTGTGGTAGTCTGGTATATTGGTATTTTCCTGTCTGTGTGGCAACTGTAAGTATATGTCTGTCTTGTGGATCAATTTCAATTTGGAAGAATGAATTTTTCACATCGACTTTGCTGAAATACTGCATTCCAGATAAACATGACAAAACAGTGTCAATAGACAACAATGGATATTGTTCCGGGATTATTCTACTATTAATTTGTCTCAGGTCAGATATTAGTCTACGTGTTTTATCCTTATTCGTGACCAAAAATATGGGTGATTGGAAGTCTGTAAATCCTTCGCTTTCTTCCAGGACATTTGACTTTAATAATTTCTCAATCTCTTCTTGTAAAGCATTTCTTTCTGTGAGTGGTTGCTTGTATGGTGGAATGTGGATAGGTTTCGCATCTTCTTTCAATTTTAGTCTCACCGGTGGAACTTCAGCTTTCGTTAAATCTTCCGTTTTGTTAGTAAATAAATGTCTGAATTCATGAAGAACTTTCGCAACTTGATTGTGTTGTTCAACCGATAAATTTGGGTTAATGGAAAGTCTGTCTCCATTAAGGTCATATACTTGAATTTTGTCAGGATTATAGTAAGTAGACTTGGTGTTAGCGTGGTTGGAGTTTTGCGGACTGTGTATCTGAGAGAGTTCCATTCCTGCTGGGAGTAATTTCTTAATGGGTTCAATCTTACTGTTATTTGAGGTTTTTAAGTAGCCTAACAATGAATTTTGTTTAATTTTCTTCGGTGATGTTCCTGAATTATAGATTTGGATGCATTTTATGTTAGAATCAATGTCACAAGCAATATGCATGTAATTTTCTCTTATCTTGCAAATTCAAATTCTGTTCAAATTCCAGATTATCCGAATTCATTGGCAATTCTAGTATTTTGAGGTGTTGTTTTGGTTTGACATAATATTCTTTATCTGCTCTTACCTCAGTTAAATTGTTTGATGTGGGTAAGTCCATTATAACTGATAGGGTATTGGCATTTTGCATATTAATTACCCATGATTCGTCCATAGGGATCAAGTCATGTGTGTTCGTGTTCTTGTTAAATATACGAATGTTCTTATCTTTGAATGAGATCTCCATGTGGTTTTCTAATAAAAACTTGTTTCCTATAATTATGTCTAATGCAAGCTGTTTAATGACTAAAAATTTCACTGTATATTGCCTGTTGCAAATTAACAAAGGCAATTGTATTCGACCTAATACTGGTAGTATTTCATTGTTTGCGGCAGCAATGGTTGGAGTTTGTCTTTGGAAAGTGGTAACCCTTTTACTAACTTGTGGTTAATAAACGAATAATTAGTGCCAGTATCTATATAGCATTTCAAGGTGTCGCCTATTCCTTGTATTTTAACATTAAAGTTTAATGTTGGTCAAGACAAGACAAAGACAAAATACTCTTTATTGACATGAACATTAAGTACAGTCATGGCGTCATTATTTTTCTTCTTCAGTGATGAGGTTGGCCTCGTCCTTCCAGGCATTCTTCAACAGAGTAAAATTCTTTTTTCAGTAGCCAGTCGAGAACAGCTCCTTTGAAGTTCCGGTTGTTTTTTTGTTCTTTCAGTGCAGGTGGAAGGGTGTTGAATAGTTTTGCTCCGATGTAGCTGGGTTTTTTCTCATAGGCTGACAGATGATGTGCAGGGAGTATGTAGTTGATTTGGTTTCTGGTGTCATAATGATGGGCTTCTGAGAAGTTTACTATGGGTCTTTTGTTAACAACGTGGGTAACTACCTCGGCAATGTATAGGTTAGCTACTGTCTGTAGTTTCAGTCTTTTGAACTCCCCCCCCGGCATGAGTCACGAAATGCCAGTCCAGCCATGATTCTGACTGCTTTTTTCTGTAGACGTAATACCCTCTGAAGGTTCCCCTGAGATGATAACCCCCATACAATCAGTCCATAACGCATTTGCGCCTCAAATAGAGCATAGTAGGCAGTCCTTGAGGTTTCTGCGTTACTGATGTGTTTCAGGCGCTTGATGACATAAAGAGCAGTGCTAAGTTTCTTACAGAGTTGATCTACATGGGGTTTCCAGTTGAGGTCACTATCAATGGTTATCCCAAGGTATTTGGCCTCTTGGGATGCTATTACATCTGGTAGCGCATGAGCAGTCCTTCTTTGTGAACCAAAGAAGAGTTGTTGCGTCTTGTCTTCATTTAGCACGAGATCATTCTCTTGGCTGTACTGTTTGGCAATGCTGGCACCAATGTAGGATTTTATTTCTAGCTCTTGTATATTTTTGTGGGATACAACAAGGGCAGTGTCATCAGCATATAGGAAAGCATCACAATTGTCGTGTAACACAGAAATAATGTCATTTGTGTACAGGATGAATAAAACTGGACCTAAGACAGATCCTTGAGGAACTCCTCTGGTTGTCTGTACTTGTGTGGATCTGTATTTTCTGGATGTCTTGTTTGTTACATTAGTTATCTCTGTCATTTGAGTCCTTCCACTGAGATAACTCTGAAACCATTGATGTGCGGTTCCTTGTATTCCTAGCGTTAGCAGTTTGTCCAGAAGATGTTTGTGGCTCAGACTGTCAAATGCTTTACTAAAGTCCAGAAAAATACCTGTTGTTGTAGTCCCTGCTTCTGTGGCATCAATGATAGTTTCTACCAAGTCAATTATAGCCGTGATGGTAGACTTGCCTTTTCTAAAGCCATGTTGGTGATTGGTTAAAATACTATTGTTTTTTAGATGTGTGAGCAGTCTTGTTAGAACTATTTTTTCAAAGACCTTTGATACGGTTGAGATAAGCGATATAGGCCTATAGTTGTTTACAAGGGAGGTGGATCCTTTCTTATGCTTCGGGTAGATTAATGATTGTTTAAGTATGGAGGGGAAAGTGCCTTGTTGAAAAGACTTGTTTATTAGGTTAACTATTGGTTCTAGCACTTCATTTTTGCAGTGTTTCAGAATTGTTGATGATATTTCATCGATTCCAGATGATGGTTTTGATTTTAGACATGTTATAGTTCTATCTACTTCAGCTCTATCTGTTGGTGAAAGGGTCTCTTGGAATGACATGAACTCTCTTTCATGTAGTGTTGGATGTAGTTTTGGGAGTGCTTGTTGAGAATCCAATAGAACTTGTTCAGCAGCATTAGCAAAGAAGTGATTCATATGTTCAGCTATTTTTTGGGGATCTGTTAGGGTTGTGCCTTCAATGTCAAGAGATTTTATTTGGTTTTTTTGAGATTTTTTGTTGAAGCGATTGTTGTTTATGACCTGCCAGACTGCTCTGCTTTGGTTTTCTGCATTTTCAATATAGGTTATTGAAGCTTCCTTTTTGAGTTGTTTGAGGTATTTGGTCATATTCTCTCTTTCTGTCATTGGTTTGTCTTTTATTTTCTTCATTATTAATCAGAATTGAGTTGTTGAGTGCTGTAGTATATGCTCCTTTCAGCCTCATAAGTTCACGCTCTTGTTCTTGATTTGTAAATATTTTTCTTTTCTTTGGTCTTGATTGTACACTAGGGCAAGCTGTATCTAGTGCTTCTCGCAGTATTTTGTCAAATTGTGAGTACGCCTGGTCTGCGTTTTGAGTGTTGGTTACGGTTTCCCAAGTTTCTTGTGCTAGAAGGTTTTTAAGGTTTTCTATGTTTCGAGCACTTTAGTATCTTCGAGTTGTGCTTGGTATGACAGTTTTGTCAAACTCAAGATGTACTGTGCAGATCTGGCCCGTATGGTCTGATAGGCCTGTGAGCAGAACTGCAGTGTCAACTTCTGTTTGCAACAAGTTCCTTGCAATCATGTCGATTGATGTTTTTGAGTGAGAGGTGATTCTTGTTGGCGGTAGAGGTATTCGGTTGATGTCATGGCTCAGCAGAACTTGATTTAGGAGTTTACTGTCATCTTCATCAGCCAGGCTGTCTACATTAATGTCTCCAGTTATAATAACTGGATTTTTCCAAGTTGGTATGTCATCAAAAATGTTGGACAGGGTGTCAAGAGCCAGGTCGAGATTGGTATAAATTGGGGGCCTGTAAATTCCTAGGATATACAACTCTGCTTGTTTCATTTTTATTTTTATAAGCTGTGTTTCACAGACACGTTCTATTTGCTTTTTTGCAATGTCGATGCAGGAAATGTCATTACCAAGATTTTTGTTTGCATATATTGCAACTCCACCTTTTCTATGTTCAGTTCTCGAGTATCCCCCAATGTATACATAATTATGTAGTTGGGTATTTTCAAGTTTGTCTTTAGAAAGGCCATGTTCTGTGAGTACAACTATGCTTGGTTTGGTTTGATAAAGCTGGTGGTTTAGTCTGTCAATTTTTGTACTGAGGCCATCTATGTTTTGGTGGAAAATCGATAATTTGGCTGGTTGAAGCAACGGGTTTTTTCTTAGTTTAGTTAGGTTGTTATTACTGGTTTGGTTGGAAATCCTAAAAAAGGGGTTTGAATCTCGTTGCCAGACTTGTGAGAGACTGCATTGATGTAGTTTGCATTTATAGTTTTGAAGTGCTCTATGTTTTTTTCAAAGAAGATTTCCCAGCTTTCTTCTTTTTCCAGTAGCATTGCGGTGATGGGTGGGCCTTTCATATAAACATTATTAAGCATTTTTTGCTTTTTTGGGCCAGGGAAGTTTTCAGGTTGACAATAAAGAGAGTTTGCATGTTCTAGGCTGGGTGCTGTTTGTGCTTCCATTCTGGATTTATCATTTACTTCAGTTAGATATTTTTTGTTTTCTGGTTTCAGTTTTTTGGATTTGTCTTTATATTTGTTTACTTGTAGAGAGACACTAAAGACGTTATTTTTTATCTTACGATGGTTGTGGTGCTTGCTCAGTAGTATTAAACAAAATGTCGTAAATTGAGGACAACACACTTTCTGATTCCCTACTATTGGTTTTCAGTAAATTTCTTAACTGATAGGACTTAATCTTGTCTAACCTCTGCTGTTTGTCAATAGTAAGATATAAATTCTGTGCTTCATTAATCGAGAGTAAACAGTTGTCACTCCGTTCCTATGAAATTAACACCAAATCCTCTTTGGACTGTTGCGGTGATGTTAAGGTTTCATTGTCTGAAGTGGATTGATTCGTAGTTGTCGCTGAAGTACAATCAGTAATACAGCCTATTTTGGGATCCGAGTTTGAAGAAGTGGCTGAGGTTGGCACTTGGTAGGCTGCGATTGTGTGTCGCTGTGACGTCACTTGCGTACGCGCTGGCAACTCGGGAGTTGACGTAGCAAACATGACCGGTGCATTCTGAGGCGTTAGGTTTCCGGCAACGTCACAAGGTCGATGCTTTTGCTTGCCTCTGCATGACGCATCTAGAGGTGGGAACTCTTCATCGTAGCTTTTGTTTGGGAATAAAACCTGATTTTGAAAATTTTTGTTGTGATAGTATAATGTCTGGCCGTTAAATGGTTCCTCATCGTCATCAATTACATGTTGTTGAAAGTCAGATAACTTAGAGATTTTAATGTAATTTCTTTTATTTGGGGTAGTTTTGCCATGAGTGAAATTGTGAAGATTATCGTTTTTATTTCTCATAAGGTAGTGAGATTTTGTGTTGTTATATTGTAAATTGTAGGAAGCTACATTCCTAGTACTTACATAGTACCTTTTTTTGTTGCAATGATTTTGAGTTTTAACACTGTACTTAGGGTGAGAACCTCTGTTAATTTCGACTCTGGGTACCCACCCATAAACTAGTTTTTTTTTTTTTTTTTGTAAGAGTAATTTGAATTAGATTGCCGTTGATTATGATACTTAGTATCATCAGGTGTTGATTGGTTCACTTTGTTTGGGGAAAATTTAGATTTTATTTCTTTAGAAGGTTCCTGTCTGTTTTGGTTCCGAGCACGAGGGTTTCTCATGTTAAAATAACATTCCCTTGTCATGTGATTGTCCATTTGGCAGATGTCACAATTGTGACGTCTAGTCGTATAATTTAGGTGATTATTCTGGCGCTGGTACATGTTCCTACCTGGTGAATAGTAGTTCCTTGGAGTTGAGTTTACATTCCCATATGACTGATAGTTTCTCCTATTTAAGTATCTATTTGGTGACTTAGATTTATTGCGATATTGCACTGGGGATTGGCTCCTATCTCTGGACTGGCTCCTGTCTCTGGATTGGCTCCTGTCTCTGCGAGTTCTGGAGTCATCCCTCCGTGAAACATGACGCCTATCGTTATAACCCTTCGCCGTAGATTGACTTGAAGTCTTTATGTCTCGAACCGCTTTAGTTAAATCCGAGATTGCATTCAATAGATGGTGTGTTTTATCATCAGTTTTGGGAGATGAATGACGGAAACTTACTGCTCTAGTGTTATGAGAAAATGTTGTTGGTGTGTTGTTTTGGTCAATTGTTTGAACATAGTCGTAACCATAATGCAAATTATACTTCCTGGAGTTTTTTTTTTTTTAGTTGGAGTCTTGTCTGCAATTTCGATAAGTTGTCTTGAAACTCCTTAAGGTTAGAGTGTTCCATACGAACGATTTCATCGAAATAATTCGGCCTCAGTCCTTTAATTGTATAGTTAATAATTTATTCGTCCGGCATGTTTGGCTTAAGCTGTCTACATAGATTATGGATCTCGAAAAATAAGTTTAGAGGGGTCTCAGACTCATTTTGGATTCGGCTATCTAATGTATTCTGAATGTCAAACAAGAATCCTGATTTCCCGAACGATTTTTTGAAATTATTCTGTAAATCTTCCCATGATGTGCTTGGATTTAGGTCCATAAAATCTGAATACCATTTGTACGCAATGCCCGTCATATACGTTCCAAACAAGTCTAATTTAGTTCTGTCCGACCAACGATTGCACCTAGCAGCAAGTTCAAATTTCTTTAAAAACTCTAAAGCGTTTTCATGCGGTTGGCCATTAAAAATAGTCGGTTTCACCAAAGGTAAATTTTCTGGCTTCGAATCAGCCATAGCGGTATTCAAGT
Source organism: Neoaliturus tenellus (assembly GCA_030545055.2). NCBI lineage: Eukaryota > Metazoa > Arthropoda > Insecta > Hemiptera > Cicadellidae > Neoaliturus > Neoaliturus tenellus. The sequence goes on along the minus strand of CM061533.1, from coordinate 87,498,239 downwards.
TAGGTATGATAATTTCCGGTGACTTAACTTGTATCGTCGTAGTGTTGTTGAATTTGGGTACTTCAATTTGCGTTTTTGAAGATTGCTGTGTTGTAATTGGTGATTGGGTGTTTACAGATATAAAGTCAGTCAGTGCAGTAGTGGTTATAGTATTCTTAGGTTCCGTTTCTTTGTGAGTTGGAAAATTTGAAGCAGCCCCTAGATGCTGTATCGGTTCATTAGCATAATTGTGGTCATTACCACCGTTATCTTTTGATTCATAAACTGAATCGTAAATTGGATCAAGAAGTTCAAAATATGATTTTAGCTCTGGATACTCCCTTGCATTAACCTCTGAAACTTGGCTTTCCTCAATGGATTTCTCTAATATAGCCCTAAATATACTATCTCTTTGAGCTTTACGAGCAACCTCCTTAACAAGTGATAATTTTTGCCTTAATTCATGGACAGTTATGGACAAGGGATCAGAAGGGATTCTGACATTGTAGTCACTGGCTAATTGTAATAAACCCTCCTTTTTGAGATTATAAATGTCAACGTCAATTATTGATTGATCCATAAATACATTAGAATTTTATTTAAGTATTAAATTTTTTAATTGTCTAAATTAATCACCCTATACCTTTAAATTTTATAATAATTTTAAATCATATTTCACCGAACTTTATTTAAACTTGTAGTTAGTTAATAAGTTTATTTAAACCTCGTAGTAATTTAATGTGATATAGTGTAGTGTATCATTATGTTCTTTTGTCTCTTTTTTTTTAACAAAATAAAGGTGCCTGATAAAAACAGTAACCTAAACCTAAATTATGCTACCTTTGAGGGACTGAATTGTGCCTGTCTAGCTTCGAATTTAGAGTCATCTCTCTCCAAAGGCTATAATCGTCCCTAAAACGGAATTTAGCGTCCTCCACCATATAAGCTTAGGGGCGTTCCTAAGAAGGGAATGCTACTGTAAACTCGCTAAATGAGAGGGTACTGGAATCAAAGCCTAAATAAACTTTAACCAAATGTACTTAAGTAAGTTCAATAACAATTTCTAACGATCAAATATAAGTTACAGCAATAACAGTTATATTAATCTATATTTACATGACCAAAAAATTGATATTTACACCAGCACGAGAGAATCAATTAAATTGAATTTCAAACAATTAATTTATGAGTTTAACAAAGTTTGGATTCTTGATTTAATATAATGAATAGCAGTTGGAGAGAGAGGTTGTTTGCAAAATTCTTAACATCGTTAGTTAGATGTAATCATGAAGGGTTTTGTACAACCATCCTGAAGGGATGGTACATAATAAATGAATTAATTTTGAAAATAAAGATTGAGGAAATTAACACCGCCAGACAGGCCCTATCATTACAAAAATTAGAAAGAATATCTTACTCTAATCACGCTGGATCACTCCTTATTCACATGACACAATAAAAAAGAGGCTTAAGGCCACAGGCCATGAAAACACAACACTTCACTACACTCGCGTAAGTGGCGTCGTCCCTGAGCTTAAAGAAGACTGTCTTCCGCCGAATTTCCCGAGCTGACTTCCCTCTGTCCACAGTGCTCCTCATTTTGTCTTCATTCCCTTCCACACTATTATTGGCCAATAGGAGAGCGTGATTTAATTTTGGATGATAATGATTGGTGGGAAAATTCTGGAACTTTCTAGTGTCCACGACCGGCAATGGAGACAATAAACTTCGATGACCCCGCTGACTTGTCATTGCGCATTTAGATTGAATTGTTGAGTTAGGTTTTTGCGATGTGGAACAAACAGGAAATATGGTGTGGGCTTATTGCGTTGTACTTTTTTGTGACTTGGTTACACAGGATAGACCCAAGAAATTAATGAAGAAAACATCTATATATTAATACGCAAGCATGTTTCATTTCCTCCTTTTTTCTCAGCTCGTGTGCGTCGTACGATAAATCTGCGCATACCGTTAGAAAGGTATAGTCCTGTAGATGAGCAGAATCACATTCTAATTCACATCGGACTCCAGGGATCCCCTACAGGCTTTCAAAGTTCCAATGCTAATCTTATGGAGAAAGGAAAATTGAATGAATCATAAGACAGCTGTTGCAAAACAAATGCTAGAAAATTAGGAAGAACAGATGTTTTAGTTCTAAAATGTTTTTAAGCTTCTTGGTTCCAGATCAACTGAAATTTTGATCTAATTTCGATCAAGAGGCGATCTCTAGTATTTATTAATGTGTATTTGGATACATCTGTTGAACATGGATCGAGAAAGATACCGTACTATAAAGGATCTATATAATAAATAGTAATAGTGGAAATTTATAGAAACAGTCAAAATGTCCCCCTACGGACTTATTGTGTCCATGACATCTAAAAAATAAAAAATGGTGAAAAACTGCTTAAAAATAAAGATACAAAAAGTTGGCAACTTAAGGTACTTATTGTTATTAGGAATCAATAGTGATACCCAGTTGCACTTAGAATGAACTGGATAGCCTAATGTGCATTTTTTGTTAACAGCACCCCAAAAAACTACTCACCAATAGAATCATACACTTCTTAGCTGCGCTGTAGAGAAGGTAAGCAGACAGTAAATCACTTGTGATGAATACCAAATGGAGCCACTGTGGAATGTTGCGTATCATCCAGTGAAACAATAGCAATGCAAGAGGAGTTTCATGAAACATATCTCCAATGTATGGGTCTGTACCCTCCTCGAACAACACCACACCTTCTGTAACTACATAAAAAAAAAATTTACATAATTTTATTAATTATCCTATCCTATTTTGATCTGATTTAAATAGTACAAGAATGCTAGCTTAGGTTACCGTAACATACATAGCATTACACAGTACGGTACTGTGATCGTTCTAAACCTAGCCTAGTTACTTTTCACCGTGGGGCGATCAGGTCATTGGCTGTTTAGCGCTGGCTAAGAGTTTTTGTTCTAAAGCCGAATCCATAACTACTGGTAGGCCTACATATTTAATTAAAATTGTAAACCTGTACAGCCTACTGTAAGTTATTATGTTTTAAATATTTTATCTATGGCCGAAGCAATGGGCAATACTTAATAGTGATATCACAAGAAACGACATTTATAAAGTCAAATCAAATCATTTATTTGCATATAAGATTTGTATACAATATATTGTAACAAATATGATGCAGTGTCCATATATCACTAAAACTAAAACATAACATAAAAAAGAATACAAAGGTAACAGAAAAATATTCTTGGTAGGTCTACCTCGTTACAAACTTGCCCTGACTACAAATTACAAACTCAAAAACTCAGCTGTAGGAGTCACATTATCATACAGGTTATAGACCAATGAGGTTACAGCATTTGACAGAAGTAGTGTTTTAGCCTTTAACCATTGTTTGTACTCTATGATGTATTGGGTTTTTCACATTGAAATAAATAAAGTAATACTAGAAACTATGTAAATTAGGCCTAAATCAACTGATCAATTCATCAGTATTCATATTTTAGTTTCCTTTTAGTGCTTCACAGTAACCTCAAAAGCGAGTTAGTGAGTACAACGATTAGATCAAGCAACATAAGTTTTTTTATGGGTGACAGCCTGACCTATACAGGGTGATTCAGACCACCCGTGCATTATTTATAGCTGGAGAACGGTTTGAGTTAAAATCATGAAATAAAGTTTTTTACCCCTAAATCGCATATGGGCTTTTCAATAAAAATATTTTCATCAATGCCAGTATACAGGATGTTCCAAAACTGGAGGTCACGGGTTCGAATCTCAAAATTTTCTTCAGTAAGCATGCAGATTTTTTTACATAACTTTAACCGTATTAGTGAAAGGAGCATTTTGGTGAAAACCGAATGAATTTATCTTTTTCCATTTCAAAATGGCGGCCATTTTTGCAAGAAAAATCAACATTTACGGAATACCCTGTAGTTCTTGTATTATTTGTCATAATTAACTCCTGATTAAATATTCTTATTTGAAATGAGCTAAGCTTTGCAATGATATGTCACAAGACCACATTTATTAAAAAATTAAAATTTCCAAAATTTAATAATTTCAAAATGTTAACTTAAACAGAACTCAAAAATTCTAAACGTAAACATATGTCATATTGTATATCATCTTAAAGCACTCGTTGAACTGAGCAACTTTGTAATTTACACTCTCGTTCATTGGACTCGGCAACATTGGAACTCCGCTTCATCGGAACTGAAAATCTGGATATAATTAATTTTTTTCTTACGAAATAAATAATTTTTCCGTTTTAGCGCCTTCAATTTCCATTCGTTCTATCCGCACAACAGTGAAGTATCACATTTTGCATCAAACGTCATCAGGCATTTTCCATAATCTGAACCCATCGATGTGATTTACGAGGCCGTGGAGTACGTATTCCCACAAAAATAGAAAGAGGAAGGGGGCAGGAAGTGAACATCCGTTTCGACCGCTTCCCAAACTGTCATTCAATCATTCAGTCTGTCTCGCGTCGCGGGTGCACCTGTGTTACGTGGAAGTCAGTTGACTGCTGGAATATGAGTGGAATATGAATATGGATTATGAGAATAACGATTTTGGATCTTTATTTCCTGCGTTGTTTTTATTTCTATAGGTTCATTGTTACCATGTTCATAGTTTGAGTGCCTTATTTTCATAAAATCTCTTGTGTTATCTTAAAAACGAGAGTGAATACAATCACGATAGGTCACCGTACGGGCGGAAATGATGACTCACGGCGGACTCCGCTTCATCGGAATTTTTTGACATCCGAACCGGCCGTCCGCCACATTAGTTCCGATGAACGAGAGTGTACTGTATTACCGTATCTCTTGTGGTTTTGTAGTAATAACGTAAAAATGCATTTTTTCCATATAAACTGCATGTTAAATTAATGTTATTGCGCAACAATCAAAGGAGGACTTCCATACTATAAAGCCCTGAACAATTAACATGCAAATCATACGGAAGAATGACATTTTTCTTGAGATCTAACTTATGTCAACATATTTCTCATGATAAGGTGTTTTTTAAGTTGTATTTTGTGAGTACTGTACCTACAGTAAGCCCATCTACGCCAGTGGCATATACATTTTTGACGTTTTGATGGGGAATGGTCCTAACCCCGGTCTTGTTAAACCATCAAACATCGACCAGTTGTTAGAAAGCATAATTACTAAATAGCCCAATGGCAAATGGCAACTGGATTCGGAATCAAACCTTTAAAACTCTACAAACTTTTCTCAGTGCCCTATCAACCTTAAGATCCAAAGACGAGCACGAGGCTATAACCATTCAGATACCCAATGTTCTTCGTACAATCAAAACTATTAACTTAATCATGGCGGACTGCACCCTGACTGACATCAGCAAAAATGTAGGCTATGCCCAGTTGCCAGCTTGAGGGGTAGGGGGCCTAGGCCTATTCGCTTAAGTACTGTAACAATGGAAAAATGTGTTATTGGCAAAATGCTTTAGTGGGATTTTCTCTATAGCCTAAGATTAGATTAACTTAGGCCTAGGACTGTCGGGTTCCAGTTAGCTCTTAGTTGAGAGTAGGCTACTAACTTATGTGTTACTTGTACAAATTTGCCCTAATTTGGCTTGAAGTAGAATAGATTGGTAATTGTTTACAATAACTGCCTCAGCCCCAAAATCTTTCATACTTCTGTTACTATTTGGGTCCTTAGTATGAATAAACGGGTACAGTTTCATATAGCGCCTATATTTCTACCGAATGAAAATATCGATCGATATATCGCATCAGATCGATTAATGCGATTTATATATCACAAATGAACAATCGATAAGATTGATATATCGCATCGGGTAAAAATTTTCATGTATTTATATCTAATCATATAGCCTAAGTACTGTACCCATGTTTTTACATCCAAATTCACAATTTTGTTTTGTTGCTAAAAAGTGCAATAGTTAAAATGTTGATCAAAATCTAAACCTAAATCCCTCAAAAAACGTATTAGTCAATGTAAGTTATATAATGGTTGATTTTTTTACATCAAAACCTAACACTTATCACTACTATATCTATTTTCATTTCTATCCCCTCACCAGTGCACAACACTGCTCACACATCATTTTCTTTGGTACGGTATCAGTTCATTATCTTGTAAAAATCTATCACATTGCTCATATCTATGACCCAACTATCTATTATAAGCTTTCTATTATAAATAACTTACGTTAATAGAAAGTTCTCTGAAACTAGGCTAATCAAAATAACTAATAACTAAACTAGGCTATCAATACTGAATATGAAATCACCTAGTAAAATCTTGGTTTAAATGTTAAATAAACAAACAATAAAATTTTGTAAATAAATATAAAAAATATAAAAAAAACACATGTTTAAAATATTTCATCCGATGCGATATAGGCCTATCAATATTTCATTCGATGTAACATATCGATAGGCCCTATTTCATCCTATGCGATATATCGATCATATCGATCGATATTTTCATTCGGTAGAAATGTTGCGCTATATGAAACTGTACCTACCCGAATAAACAAGCAATATTAAAGCCCGCTCACCCTTTTTGAGGAAGGAATAGACGTTACTTATAAGGTAGTGGGCAAAATTCAAACTGATAAGAATATTTCGTTGTAGTGATGGCTAATTGTGTGGGATGCAAATTTTGATATATTGAAACCTGACAGTCGGGGGGTAAAAAATCTCCTTTGCTTATTGGCTGAATATGGATGTTATGCATATGATATTCCTGTGACGAGAAAAACTACATCATCTTCCACTAGCATCGACGGCTGCTACACCAACATACAACCTGACGAAATCTCCGTTCAAGCTCACCCGACGGATTTGTCTGACCATCATTACCTTATCTGTAAAGTGAAAAACAAAAATAGACACCAGCCAGCTACCTACAAATTTTCTAGAAATTACTCCAAGGTTAAATTGGTAGAGCTAAAAGATAAATTAAGGACAGTCGACTGGTCACCTGTATATGCATCAAAGTCAGTGGATGAAAAGTATAATAATTTTCTCAAGATTTTTAGACTCAACATGGATCATATAATGCCCAGAGAAACAAAGAAGATCTCAACGTCAAATAAAAATATTTTCTGGGACAAAGACATCACAGATTTGAAGACAGCGTTGCATACTGCTCACAACAAATACCTGCTCAGTGGCACAGACGATGACAAACTTGTTTTTCACGACTTAAAGAGGGCCTATGACCGGGAAGTTAATAGCAAACGTAGACACCATACAGCAGAAAAAATAGCTCAGGCTGACAACAGAACCAAAGTCATATGGAATATGGTAAACAACGAGAGAAAGAAGAACACCACTCAAAAAAACTACATAAGCCTAATCAATAATGGTAAATTGACTCATGACCCCTACCATGTTAGTAATATTTTTAATAACCTGTATACACAGCCTACTCTCGATCACGCCAACCAAGCGATTAACAACATAGATAAACCGATACCAGATGAGAGAGTGCCGGCTATGTCATCATTCAACTGCATATCTGAACAGGATCTGGATAAACTTTTTGGAAGTATTAAGGCTAACAACTCTGCCGGTTTTGGCGATGTTACGGGGAAGATCCTCCGATTCTGTAAGGAAGAGGTGATAAGGCCCATTCACCACATTATCAACACCTCCATTCTACAAGCTACAGTGCCTGAAAAATTGAAAATAGCCAAAATTTACCCCATCTACAAGAAGGGAGACAAACATGACCCCAGCAATTATCGACCAATTTCTAATCTACCAGTTATATCAAAATTGCTTGAGCGAACGATCTACAATCAAATCATAGCACATCTTGAAAACAATAATTTGTTATCACCATGCCAACATGGATTTAGGAAGGGTCATAGCACCAATACAGCAATTGCCCAACTCTGCAAAATCATAAACGATCTGTGGGAAAACAAGAGCAGCGCATCAGCACTATTTTTAGATTTGCAAAAAGCTTTTGACAATTTAGACTGGGAAATTTTTCTCCAGAAGGTTGAACAACTGAACATCAAAGACTTAGCCCTAAACTGGATTAGAAACTACCTTGAGAACAGGCAACAATTTGTTGAAGTGGACTACCAGCAGCATAACACCATTGGGAGCATCAAGTCGTCATTAAGAGAATCAATGAGGGGAGTTCCACAGGGATCGATATTGGGCCCTTTGTACTTTTTAATATATATTAACAACCTACCGGAGTCATTGAATCAGAACCTGAGAACAATACTATACGCAGACGACACAACAATAGTAATTCCAACCAAGTATCATGAGAATAATAGCAACCTTGTCAATTCCACTCTGGACGAAGCCACCTCTATCTGCAATTCACTAAAACTCAGTATCAACTCTACAAAAACCGTCCACATCAACTTCAAACCGAATAACAGTAGCAGAGCTGAAGAGGACTGGCAAGGATCTAAGATCACCCCTGCCACATCAACAAAATTCCTGGGTATAATGGTGGACCAAAACTTAAGTTGGCAATGTCATACTGAATACCTTGGTAAAAAATTAGCAACAGCCCACTATGTAATCAGAAGAATTAGAGCAATCACAGACGAAAAAACAGCAATCCTAGCATATCACTCACTGTTCTCTTCCTATCTGCGGTATGGAATCGCTGCTTGGGGTTCTACTTCAGCAAAGAACATGGATCGCATCCTGGTACTGCAAAAGAAAACACTAAGGACAATTCTGCGCCTACAACCGTTGGAACATTGCAGACCATTCTTTATTCAACATAATATCCTGACTGTCTATTCCCTCTATCTCTATGAGACCATTATCCTGGCCAGGCAACAGTCCCCAACCCTACGACAAGAACAACACTCTTACAACACCCGCAATAAGCACAACATCAACCTACCGCAGCATAGACTTCAAAAATTTAACAAAACCCCAATATATTCAGGCTCCTTTTTTTATAACCTTTTACCTCATGACCTAAAAAACTTGCCACTAACCCATGCCTTCAACAAAAAACTTAAACAGTACTTTACCGACAGACCCTACTACAATATCTCTGACTTTATCACTGAACACACTCTCTCACGGCTCACTTCCTGAAGATAGAAGACCCTGCTTGCAGAAGAAGATAGACGATTCCCCGATCGGCAGATTGTGGTGAAGACGCCGGATGTAAGATGTAGGATGTAAGTACCATCGGTAGTTTGATACGGTTGTAGATTTTACACTGATTTCCTTCTAAGAGTTATCCCAGTTGGAAACCCAACAAAAATAACAAAACCTAACATAATCTAACATAAATTCTCACATGATCATAGTGTGATCCCGGAAAACAAGCGACCAACCCGAAATTTCTACAGGCAACAGCAGTGGTAACTCTGCCTCTGATCATTATGGTAAACTTACCTTCATTGTTAACTAGGTATACAGTTTAGGCTAAGCGGCCTATAATAGGCCTATGGTTTGTTTATTTGTATTTAGGACCTAAATAGTTAGTAAGAGAAGTATGGAAGATATCGGAGCTGAGAAAGTTAATGTATAACTTATTCTTTTACCTAAGTTTATTAACACAGAATATTAGCTACCTCTCTTCCATGAATTCAAAGGTGTTGAGATCTCTACTCTGTCTGAAATCACCTGCTTGTAATCGGAATTACAGAGCCATAAACGAATTCCAAAAGCAATGAAAAACTCTGAAATAAAAAGGAAATCCATTGCTGATCTTTAAATTATGTTTCTAATCACCCATTCAATTTAACTGCCAATATCAGCATGTTCATGGGGATCCAGCGTTATGATGAGACCGGTTGCACAGTGGGCCTATAGCCTATAGCTAAATTTTCAATATACGTGGAATACACCTATATTTGAAGGTGTAATGGTACCCTTAAGTGCAATAATCTTTAAAATTAAATTTGTATCAAATGGTAGGCCTAATTAAATAATCATGGATAAATCTGTAAAAAATCTTCGAGAAGCACGACTACGATTTAATAATAGACCACTCCCGGTTGACAGAAGACAGAATTGGTTTGACGTTTCAACTATGAAAAAAAAAACATACATTACCATAGAGTAATAATATATCTATAGACTCATATTTTTAACGTTCTCAATATTTACGCTTAGACATAGGCCTTGACTATAAGTATTACATTTATAGTCAATAGTTTAGGAAAGGTTATTATAATTTAGGTGACCTTAATGACATTAAAGTATTAATTTGGTTTTGAGGGCTACCGTGGTGTGTCATTACCAAGGTCGGTAGAGGAAAAGCACAACTGCTTCCTAAGGTCTGCGGAATAGCTGTTTTTTATGTTCCGGATATGAAGCGTTAAAACTAAACCGGAAGTCACGTAAGTTATAAAACCTCGTTTATAATGAAGCAGTGGTCAATATAAGTGCAATATAATGACCTTTACACAGCTGGCTGAATAAGCGGATGAAGCAGTGTTGCTATGGCTACGATATTTTTCTTAATTACATAACATTAATTAATTTTACACCATTAGACAGCTGTAAAATTAAAAATCATCATTCAAGGCAAATATACAATGATAAATTTTACCCTAGGTTACTTTGAAATTATTCTTTATTTTAGTAACAGTTGAGACCAACAATCTCCAAGTCAAACGAAAACAACTGTTTTCCCTAACAGAGTTAACAACACTTGCAAGTAGCAAAGAGTAAAATGTTGGCTTTTTTTACACTTTTTTAACAGACAAAAACTCTATGGCGACATCCGCGGATGTCGCAGAAACTGACACCATTGCTCTTATGGGATGTAGTTCACCTGTGGCACTACAGTCATCTTATGTCATTACAATGCTATCCTATTGTCCGTAGATGACTTGTTGGCCAGTGAGGGGGTTGCGGGATGAGGGGGAAGGTGAAGCATGCCATTGGCCAAAACAATATGGTTTTTGCTTTTGGTTTTTTTTTTACTCCACCATATGTTAAGCTACAAAACAAAACCAAAAACATACAGCATCTCTACCAAGGCAATTAGAGGATTCTAATTGCCTTGATCTCTACGATGTTTTCTTTCATTTTGCAGTCAGCTGCCTTTCTCTATTGAATTAGGCTATCTGGTTTGTCAACAAAGATAATTTGTTTACTTTTTAGGCAAAACTTTTTCATGTAGAATAGTACAATCTAAGTTTTATTTATACTAGTATACGTGTTGCTCAAAATCGAGCAATTTATTTTAATACAATACAAAAGTTACTTTTAGCTCTAAATCAATGACATCCGACCAATCCAATATTGTGAATCTCTTTAATCACCAGAACTACTCGTACTTACAGCTGATTATTAACATATGTTTAAAATGTTTTATTCAATCCCAATGTTATTTAATGGGAAACTTTGAGATTTCAATGGTGGATAGCGCCTTTATTTTCAGTCCGATTCTCATCAATTTTTGGTGGAAACAACTACAGATTAAGCCCTATCCAATGACACCAAAAACTTGAAAATCGGTTGAAAATTGTATGAGGAGTTCTCAAGACAAAAAAGCCCTTAGCGTATTAAATAAGTATAGAAGATTCCTTAGTTAACCAAATGACCGGTAGGTTTCTTATGTAAATTTCCCCTCGCCCCCCAACCCCATCAGTGGCCAACAAGCCATCTCCCGATAGTGTATTTATTTATTTATTTTGACGGAAAACCCTTTTTACAATGCATTTGTGTGACAAGAATGAAATAGAACGTCAAACATCGTTCAATGATAAGATAAGCATAATAATGACATAAATGTATACTAATGATTATGCACAAAAGATTAACGAGCAATATTCAACAACAATAAATAATAACGGAAAACAATAAAGAGTAAAAAATAACCGTTCACAATGGACATAACAGAGAATGTATAACAGTGCATAAGTTATCTACAATAATAGAAATCATCATAAATAACATCAATAAATAAATACTTTGATAGATATGTACGTAGAAAAGCTAATATGAGTAAGATAATTTCCATCACACTACATCGATATCACCTGTTTTCGACCCTCACTTCTACCAATGAATACAGAGTCTTATAAGAAGAACAGACCTTATGGCTTTAATTCTGCCGGGTTTTTTTAATTGGGCAACTCAACACCAGGCTGCGCGCGCTGTACTCCTGTGCCGTTCCTTTACGTGAAATCCCCCCCTTCAACCTAGCATCTACGGCGAAATCAGCGTTAATTTAAGGATAGCGCGCCGCCGTTTACACGCCCCTGGACCTAACCAAACTGGTTGATATGCTACAAAACGTATATATTCGGTTTCTGTATGAAATGCAGAATCTAACAATATGAATATTTTTTAATTTGTGAAATATATGTAATTTATAAGTTGGAAACTTTTAATTTTTTATTTAGTTTGACATTAAAAAGTTACTAAGCGAGGATTTTTTTTTATTTTTGGGTCAGAAACAAACTTTCAGCGGGAAAGTTGTTGACATTTAGGTGAATTTCATCATGTAATTGAGTAATTTACGATTAAATGTTTTGATCGTTGGTAATTGAATTAATAGTGCCTTGAAGAAATTCATTTTGAGTCTCGCGCTCTCTTAATTCATCGTTCGGTCTATGATTTCATAAGAATGACAAGGTGTATTGACTATCTATTTTTACTTAATATTTGTTAAGCACATAGTTGTGAAATCTTATAATTTTTTTGCACTCTATAGAATTAAACATAACCATTATTTCGTCCAGCAATGCTGAAGTATTCTGTGATGCTTGTTTTTCTAAACAAGATGTGTTATTTTAAGTTACGATTAAATAAATAATGTAATGCTAAATATTTTAAAATTGAAAATTACTTTTTTAACCTATACTGTACTCATACAAAATTTAGGCTATTCAACAGTAATAAACACAAAATCTTGCGAAACTTTCGATTCTAAACTATATTAAAGGCGCTAGATCGCAGAGCGAGGAGTCTACTTATTTTGAGCCCCAGACTTCTTTGGGGTCATTAACAAAAATAATATCGAGCTGTTTTATTATTATATTATTAGTATAATCCAGTTTGTAATTTACTTTCTCTTCAATAAATTTCATGTCGCATAAATATTAAATCAAATTGAATAAAAATTATGAAAACATTTGTTATCCTGTACATTCATTTATAACAGTGCAATGAAATTGCTATTTCAAAAAAATAAAAAAGTTGATTTATAATAAAAATAAATTAAGAATGAATTTATAAAGGTAAATGTAAATTATATAATTAATTAAAAGTAACCCTCTAAGTTTTCGCCGTTAACATTATACAATGTGTGGTGAACGGGGATTAAATAAAACTAGAGATCGCCTCCTGATCGAAATTCGATCAAAATTTTCTAGCAGTTGTTTTTACAACAGCTGTCTTATGATTCATTCAATTTTCCTTTCTCCATAAGATTAACATTGGAACTTTGAAAGCCTGAGGGGCGTAGCCCTGGAGTCCGATGTGAATTAGAATGTGATTCTGCTCATCTACAGGACTATACCTTTCTAACGGTATGCGCAGATTTATCCTACGATGCACACGAGCTGAGAAAAAAGGAGGAAATGAAACATGCTTGCGTATTAATATATAGATAACAAATCTTCCGTACACCACAATACTTTATTATAATTTCAATTATACTTTTGATCATTTACACAATAAGCACAAAGGTAAAAGACAACTTTACTATACAACAGTTCCATTCTTGAGTTACGCCATATTTTAGCCTAGCCATTGCAACAAGGAGGAAGATGGGAAGAAGAAGAATACCTCAGAAGTATGACCACAGGTCAGGCTATCAGTTATGGTATACAATATTATATAAAATACATTACATTTCTCCCTCTTTAAAAACAGAAATATTCATCTTTTACAAATCGATAAAAATCTAAAGTATTATAGTAAAAGTTCATTTTAAGAAAAGTTTTACAAAGAAAAACAACTTGATACTTAGGTTCACAAAATAAAAATCTCTTAGACCTGATACACAAATTAGATTATAGGCCTTTAAAATCAAACATATCACTTGACATAAACAATCAAAACAGTGAAAATATATAACTTAAACTAATGCCTTTTAGGTTAGATTTTGTACTCTAGTGTACACACTATGGTTACACATCAAATATAACTCTAGGTTTCACAATACGATTTGAACGTCTTAAAACGGGTGGGCTTGATTGCCTAACTGGGGTTTTAGGCTGACTGTCTAATGAATCATTGGGTGTAGCGTCTCCATTTACATTCGATTTTGTTGGACTACATTTTGACTTAGAGGAGACATTACTTTTTTCATTACAACTTAATTTAACCTCACGCGGTAACATGATTTCACTTGAAACATCCGTACTATTTACAATTGTGTTTTTCTCCTTACGAGGCAATAATTGGTCCAAGTGACGCTTCCACACCATATCATTAGTTGTTTTTACAACATAAGAAACCGGGCTAAGAATTTCTAAAACATAACCTTCAACCCATTCACCCGTTCTGTAATCTTTCACCATAACCTCTTCTCCCTCCTTAAATCTCAATCTACGTTTACCAAAGCTATAGGCCTTTTGCCTATCTTGCTGTCGTACAACAGCTTCTCTAAGATTAGGTCTTAACCTATCAAGCCTAGTCCTAAGACTTCGGCCCATTTGCAACTCAGCTGGACTACGTCCCGTAGTGCAGTGTGGTGCATTACGGTACGATAACAAAAATGCTGGTACTGCTTGTTTCAGAGTCATCCCTGATTTCAACATGGCTTTAATCGACCTTTTAAATGTTTTGACAGAATTTTCTGCCGCACCGTTGGATGCGGGGTGATAAGGGGGTGTCTTAATATGTACAATACCATTACTCTTTAAGAAGTTCTCAAATTCATCAGAACAGAATGACCGGCCATTATCCGTCACCAACTTGTAACAAATTCCCCATGTTGCAAAATAATCTCTAAAGTGACTTATGGTAGCTTCAGAAGTGATATTAGACATCTCTCTTACATCTAACCACTTAGAATATGCATCAGTTATGACTAAAAACATCTTTCCGCAAAAAGGTCCTAGAAAATCTGCATGAATGCGGTGTCCCGGTCCACTAGGCCAATCCCAACAATTTAATTCCGCTTTTGGCGGGTTATCTTTAAGAGCAAGGCAACATTTACAACATTTACTAATGTCCTCAATATGTTTATCAATCAATGGCCAACAGACATAAGAGCGAGCCACCGCCTTCATTTTCACAATACCCATGTGTGTGCTATGCAATTCATCCAATACAAAGCTCCTAAGTTTATCTGGTATCACTACACGATATCCCCATAGTATACACCCATTATCAATATGTAGCTCATGTTGTCTATTAAAATAGGGTTTTAAGACATCATCTATGATTTTATCGTCCCAACCATTTAAGATGAAATTGTAAACTTTAGAAAGAACAGGGTCTTTTTGTGTCTCTTTACGTACATCTACATCAGTAAATAGATTTACATTATCAGTTATCAAGTTAAGGTATGATTCGTCAAACGAAATATAATTTTCTACAACACCCTTGAGTGTCATTCTAGACAAAGCATCGGCTGCATTCTTATTACTACTAACATGTTGAATATCAAAACTATAGCCAGAGAGAAATACACACCATCTTTGTAATCTACAAGCTGCCATTACAGGTATGCCCTTCTTGGGACCAAAGATAGAAATCAACGGTTTGCTGTCTGTCACAAGAGTAAAATTTCGACCTGCTAAGTAATGGTGAAATTTTTTAACACCGAATACAATGGCCAAAGCCTCTTTATCTACCATCGAATAAGCTAATTCGGCTCTACTCATAGTACGCGAAGCGTACGCAATGGGTTTCTCATCACCGTTTGGCATCACATGAGCCAGTAAACATCCAAGACCATAAGCTGATGCATCACAATACAATTTGACTGGCAAATCAATATCATAGTGAACTAAAAACTTAGCTGATGACATTTGTTGCTTAATACTATCAAAAGCCTGCTGTCTCTTACTGTTCCATTCCCATTTAGCATCTTTTTTCAGTAACTCATACAAAGGTTTAAGTACACAAGAAAAATTGGGAACAAACTTGGAATAATAATTGACCAACCCAATAAAAGACTGAAGTTGAACCACATTTGTAGGTTCAGGGGCTTCCAAGATTGCTTTTATCTTATCCTCTGATGGATGTAACCCATACTTATCAATTTTATAACCTAAAAAACTTAGGCTATCCTTGAAAAAATTACATTTCTTTCTTTTCAATGTTAAACCAGCTGCCCATAACCTGCTTAAAACTAGCTTAAGCCTATCAAAGTGCTCATCATCAGTTTTACCAGTAACGAGGATGTCGTCAAGAAAACAAACGACTCCTTCAATTCCCATAATAATTTTCTCCATTTCCCTCTGGAATAATCCTGGTGCTGAGGCCACACCATAAGGTAACCTATTATACCTAAAAAGGCCTTTATGTGTTGCTATGGTAACTAGGTCCTTTGAACTTTCTTCAAGTTCAACCTGCTGAAACGCTTGAGAAAGGTCTAACTTACTAAAGGTATTAACTCCCTTTAATGACAAAAACAAATCTTCCACCCTTGGTATAGGGTACCTATCAATATGCAAATGTGGATTTATAGTACCTTGTAGTCACCACATAACCTTACCGAACCATCATTTTTCATTACCGGTACAATTGGCGTACTCCATTCGCTACTCTCAACCGGGCTTAAAATATTACAATCAACAAGCCTATTTATTTCTTGTTCTATCTTAGGTCTCAACATTACAGGTACAGGCCTAGGCTTGTGAAACTTTGGAATCGCACCTTCTTTAAGATGAAGCTTAAATTTACCATTCTTATACAAACCTAACTGATCAGAAAAAAACATTGGGGAACAACTTATAAATATCATTAAAAGAGTCACCGGTTTTACAAAAGTTTCCATATAGCCTATCAAAAGCTGCATCCTTAGTTTGCTTTGACAAAGTTACTTGAATAGGAAGGCTTAACTGTGCCATCCAGTACCGTCCAAGGATGGGGGGACCACCCTGTGGAACTACAAACAACTCAAGAATCTTTACAATATCATTATACTTTACTTCAGTGTTTATTACTCCAACTGGTTTTATAGGATCACCTGTATAGCTTTTCAAAACAGCTTTAGTTGAGTTTAACGGTACATTCTTAAAATGCTTACAATAATCATCAAAAGATATTGCAGATATATGAGAGCCTGTATCAAGGTCAAACTTTAATTTAATGCCTTCTACAAGGACATCAACAACAATAGGTTTCACATAACCCTGATCACTACAAGTTACAAAAACTTTATCACTTTGAGGGTCCATTATATTACTAGGCCTACATTCATCAATATTAAAAAGAGAAATATTACCCAATTGATCAGTTACTTTGCCTACATTACATTCCAACTCATTGCTCTGTGAACTACAATCAACATAATGATTTTGATACTGGTACTTGTTACCAGACATCTGTTTATTCTTATTAGACTTATAACTATAACTGCTTGTATGGAAGTTTATGTTTGTAGGCTTATCACCACCAAACTGTTTATTCTTGCACATCTTGGCCAAATGACCGGTTTGTTTGCACATTCGGCACTGAAATGATTTGTAGCGACACTGTGAAATGACGTGGTTTGACTTACCGCAGCAGAAGCACACTGGCGGCTTACGACTTGATGCTGTCATCTGCATTGCTGAACTTCTGTGTTGACCTTGAGGGCTAGGGCTCCACCTCTTCTTACCCTTCGTTGTAACAAAGTTAATTGCAGGCCGGCTTGTAGTTGTAGGACTGCCTCCAAGCTCCACGGTATTTCTGTTGGCTGCTTCCAAAGCGAGAGCTAGTTCTATTACTCTGGAATACGTAAGACTCCAGTCTTTTCTTGATGCTATCGGATTTCAGCCCCCACACGATTTGATCACGCAAGTGTTCCTCCAAATTAGAACCAAAATCACAACTTGCTGACAGTTTCTTAAGACTAGCAACATACTGCAACACTGTCTCTCCCTCCAACTGCTTCCTTTCTTTAAACTTGTAGCGTTCAGTGATGACAGAGGGTGTAGGCTGCAAATGGTCGGACATCAACTTCACTAACTCGTCATACTTCATTGAACTTGGCGTTTTAGGTGTGCAGAGGTCACATATTAGGCTGTACCCTTCAGAACCTAACAAGGTTAGCAACAACGGTACTTTCTTGTCAGTCCCAATATCATTCACTATTACATATTGCTCCAATCTTTCATGCCATTGTTTCCAGTTTTCTGAAAGCGAAAACTCGCTTATAACTCCAATTGTGTCTTTAACAATAGTCGTCATTTTCACTCACTGCACGTGTATTCCCGAAACTAAGTCCACGATCCTCGTCGCCACATTTGTGGTGAACGGGGATTAAATAAAATAACAAATCTTCCGTACACCACAATACTTTATTATAATTTCAATTATACTTTTGATCATTTACACAATAAGCACAAAGGTAAAAAACAACTTTACTATACAACAGTTCCATTCTGGAGTTACGCCATATTTTAGCCTAGCCATTGCAACAAGAAAAAAGATGGGAAGAAGAAGAATACCTCAGAAGTATGACCACAGGTCAGGCTATCAGTTATGGTATACAATATTATAAAAAATACATTACACAATGTCGTTAAAGTGTGGCTAACGTGAATGTTAGAACCAGAATGTACTCTAGAATTCCAATCAAAAGGTCATGCAACAATAATTTTTAATGGTTTAAAATGTAATTTTAGTCAGATTTTTCGCTATCCTACCCATGTCATCAGCCTTTTATGTAGGGAAAAATTAAATAATGTTTCTTGGAAAGGCAGAATTGGCGGAATTGTATGATGGTAAAAATTGATTTTGCACATCGTTTAATGTATACAATTTTACAACTATGTAACGCTCATTGGAATATTAGTTAATAAATTAATCGGTAGTAGCTCCTAGACAAGAAAAATACTTTCTGATATGTAAGATACGAGAGTTTAATGTTTATGGATTATTGACCGACCTGGAAAGAATATCTACCTTAGGACCTTATATCCTATCCTATAGAATATCTATCCTAGGATAGGAGTAATTGAACCTGTTGCTCATGCCACGGACTATGTATCACCAATGGTGATTGTACCTAAAGGAAAAACTGGTAGGCTAAATGGAGAATTTGTGTCGATCTAACTAAGCTTAATTTGGGAGTTAAAAGGCAAATATTTCAGCTACCCAAAATAGATTATGAACTTGGTCTGTTGACAGGAGCCAAATATTTTTCGAAACTTGATGCCAAAAATGGATTCTGGCAAATCAAGTTAGCGGAAGACTCTAAAGACTTGACTACATTTTTAACACCATTTGGTCGTTTTAGGTTTTGCAGATTACCATTTGGAATTTCATCAGCCCCAGAGTTTTTCCAAAAACGGATGTCGGAAATTTTAAGTGGACAGAAAAATGTGATTTTCCATATTGATGACATTTTGGTCTGGGGCAATACAAAGGATGAACATGACCAATGTCTTAAGGGGTTTTAGCTAAACTTCAAGATGCGGGATTTGTTTTGAATGAAGAATAATCTATATTTTGTCAAAGTGAGGTCAAGTTTCTAGGCCATCATTTATCGGAACATGGAATCAAGGCGGATAGTGAAAGAGTAGCAGCTATTCTTGGTTTAAATAAACCTAACAATGTTTCACAGTTGAGACAGTTTGTTGGTACTTTAAATTTTGTTTTGAAGTACATTCCAAATAGTAATGCTGTTATGCAGCCACTATATGATCTCATGAAACAGACAAATAAGTTTATTTGGGGAGTCGAGCAAGATAGGGCATTTGAACAAATAAGGAATATTTTGAAGCAAGAAAATGCATTGGCATATTACGATGTAAACGCGGAAACTATGTTGTCATGTGATGCATCTACCCGTGGGTTAGGCGTTGTGCTATTGCAGCGAAAACGAAAAGAAGACGAGTTTCGTCCAGTGTATTTTTGTTCTAGATCGCTTACTAAAAGTGAAATGAATTATGCGAACATTGAAAGGGAAGCCTTGGTTGTGACCTGGGGGTGTTTCAGACTTGAGGACTTCATTCTTGGTAAGTCAATCACAATTGAAACTGATCATAAAAACCCTTGTACAGCTACTTCAAACTACTCCATTATCGGACCTTTCACCCCGTATCCAGCGTTTTTGACTACGGCTTTTGAGATATAATTACCGAGTAGTGTATACACCTGGGAAAATTATAGGAGTTGCAGATTATCTTTCCAGAGACACACTTCCCTGTAAAGATCGAGAGGAACTGGAAGATGAAACTGCTGCATATATTCAGACCATAATTAAAACCTTGCTCACTACTGATGAAAATGTATTGATGATTCGTCAGAAACAGAAAGAAGATCCTGTGATTGTTTCTGTCATGCTGAATATACAAAAGGGTTGGGAAAAACCCTCTCATGACAGCCCTCTGACACCTTTTTATAATGTGCGAGATGAATTATTTATTTGTGAAGATATTTTGCTTTGAGGACAAAGACTAGTTGTTCCACGTTGTTTATACGAAGATATGCTAAATAGAATTCACAAAGGTCACTTAGGTATTACGAAAAGCCGACTACGTGCAAGAGGTTGCCTGGTGGCCTGGAATATCGACTCAAATAGAGCAGTACATAAAGCGATGTGACATCTGTAGAGAACATGCAAGTAATCGTAAGGAACCTCTTATCCCTTCAAAGCTTCCAGACAGACCTTGGCAAAATATTTCCGTTGATTTATTTAAGCTGGATAATAAGTGGTTCATCACTTTGACAGACTTGTATTCGAGGTACTTCGAGATTTCAACGTTGAAAAATCTTACATCTTATGAAGTTATAGAAAAATGCAAGTCCTGTTTTTCAAGATATGGGATTCCAGAGACAATTCGAACTGATTCCGGGACTCAGTTTCAGGCTACTGAAACATCAGAATTTCAGAACTTCTCAAATAAACAATATGGGTTTAAGTTAATTCGAAGTAGCCCAAATTTTCATCAATCAAATGGAGCGGCTGAAGCAGCGGTTAAAATAGCTAAATCCATTCTAAAGAAGAATAAAGAGGACCCATACATGGCATTACTAGCCTACAGAAACACACCAATTCCAGAGACT
The DNA here is from genome assembly GCA_030545055.2 of Neoaliturus tenellus. NCBI lineage: Eukaryota > Metazoa > Arthropoda > Insecta > Hemiptera > Cicadellidae > Neoaliturus > Neoaliturus tenellus. The sequence goes on along the minus strand of CM061533.1, from coordinate 87,477,129 downwards.
TCAATAGAAGCCCTGCAAAATTGATGATGAATCGCAAGCTTCGTGATTGCATTCCTACTCACCCAATGATACTAAATGGCAAGAAGGATGATGAGTTCATTGTAAAAGATGAAAAGAGGAAAAATACTTACAAGAGGAATTTTCACCGTCGACACGGAGTGAGGGATCTCAGACCTCTATTAAAGGGGGAGCGAGTATGGATAAATAGCGACCGAAAGTACGGAGTAGTTGACCGAAAGGCTGAGGAACCAAGATCATACTGGTTAAAGACAAGCAATCGAGATGTAAGAAGAAATAGAACACATCTTATACCAGTTGAACCGAAAGATCCATTGAATGTGAAGGAATCCCCGAAAGTTGTCAGAGTCCCAGATCCTGTCTCAGATACAAATGTGACATCACCCGAACAAGCTGAAGGAAATAGAACCAGATCAGGACGCTTAAGGCTTTACTAATTAGTAAAGCCTCCAAACAGACTAGACCTATAACCTCTTACAGGGGGAGATGTTGTATTAGGTTTTCAAAAGAATCATATGTTTGTTATTTTGTTGTAATTTAGATGTTAACACATGGTTTTGTTTTTGTGGTTATGGTTTTGTAAGAATCTTGGAATGTTATAAAAGGAGTTTTGATGAATTTAAAAAGAGTATTTATTTGTGTAGTAGCAGTTGATATATCCTACATTACTAAACAGAATTAGCTATAGTCGCTTACCGTTAGAGTATTAGTTTTGGTGGCCTTAGCTGATGTGTAGTGGTTGCCTAGAAACCAGAAACTCAAGCAGTACATCTCGCTAGGTTAGTTGAAGTTGAGGTTATGCTTTGTTTGTTATGAAAGAAAAAGTAATTTTTTCACTTTTTAAAAATTTATTGAATTGTGTAGTGTGATAAAAAAATATCGTTCATAACTCGGGCCGAAAGCGTTTTGCCAACCCTCGATCGTTTCAAGTTCTCGACTTCGTTTCGAACTTATAACACGATCTCGGGGCCGGCAAAACGCCTCTTTTGGCACTTGTGACGAAATATACTATTTCTGCACACGGATTAAAAAAACTGTTTGAACGATTTCTTCAATCTTTGCAAATAACTTAGTTCTGGAATAAAAGGGACCCAAAGGGACCTTTGGGGAAAGAGACCCAAAGTCGAAAATTTAACTTTTTTAAGTCTTTTACATATTCTTATAGAGGTCAGTTTTCTGGGCATTTTAAGGCAAAAATCACTCAAATATCTTAAAAGTTGTCAAAGATACCGGTACGGCTTTTCAAAATTGTAGAACTGAAAAATGGGATTTTAAGAAAAAAAATATTAATTCTTGGTAGCTTATAACAGTTTGAATATAAATAGTTGATTTAACATTTAATTTTATGAAATAAATGTGTACATTTAAAAATAACTATGTTAAATGTTCTTTTTTTGGAAGATGCGGGAAAAATGCATTACGCACATACACAGGTGGCCAGCCTGTAGTGTGGGGCTCCCTTAAAAAGCGGGTTTACCAACTAAAAACCTCCTCTACTCTTTAGGATTCTAACCTGGAATTGTTTATCATATTACGTCAGGCTAGGCCTAAATTTATAGCGTACGCCCGTGGGGCTCACTCCTTATCCACTCGATCAAGGGATCTGGGCCACTTCGCGATCTAGATCGGTTTTCTTTTCCAGATGGATGCCCCGGACGAAATGTGATAAACAATGCCAGTTGCCCTCATCCTCCAAAACCTTTGGCAGACTGAGTCCACCGAAAATGCACCAAAAATTTGTGTGGCCTCCAGGCGGGGCCCTTCCCAACGGGGGCAGCGGAAGAAGGTGCATCGTCGGGGACGCCCGGGCAATAAATGCCGTCCGGTGAACCGGTCTTGCCCATCTGGTTCAGGTACGACCGAAAATAGCCGTGACCTGACAGGAATCGGGTCAGGTAGTAGTCCACCACCCCATGCCGCCGTTTAACACACGGTTGGACCTGCTTGATAAGTCGCGCAGTCCATCGTCCTCGGGTGTCGTGCTCCCAGCTGCGTTGCCACTGATGGAAGGTTCCCGGGTAAGTGATCGAGGGCACTGGAGCCTGGAAGCAGTTGGCACTCTTGTCGGGCCCTTCACAGTTTCGGGAGGAGTGGCCAAAACCGAGACAACGAAAGTATCTCGGAACTACCACCCTCCTTTTGAGCCTGCAACTGACCCACCCGACTCTGAGGTGCTGAAGGCTAAGCAGCCTATTAGCATGCCTTTCGCCCATCTCAGCAACAGCCATCCGGAGTTGACTTCGGTTAGGCTTTGTCAGCCACACCCTCATTACATCAGCCGGTATCTCCAGGAGTGCCACCTGGATCGTATATGGGTCAGTTCCGCTTCAGTTGAGAGGGCATCAAGGTCGCGATCTCGGATGAGAACTTCGGTTCTAGGGCCTTCATGGAGCCCTTATCCCCAAGCAAAGTCTTCAGGGAAGCGGTAAAACCAATCTTGTCCTTCGACTTCCCCAGTTCGAGGAGGACATCCCCGTTCTGGGTTCGCCGGATGGACTTGATGTTCAGGGATTAAGTTTGATTTTTCAATGACAGGATTCAGCCTTTTAAGTATAAGTTTTTCTAGCAATTTAGATAGGATTGGAAGTAAACTAATGGGCCGATAAGAAGAAACTTCATTTGATGGCTTACCCAGTTTTGGAACTACAACCAACTGAGCAATTTTAAATTGTACTGGGAAATATTCCAGTCGAAATATAGCATTAAAGATGGCGACCATGAAAGTCGGCACCAAAACCTGTCCATCGGCAAAAATCATCGAAGCGTTATTAATGCCACAATGAAAGTCGGCACCAGGGAGGTTTTGCAGTGGCCTCAGGTAGTCTCCCCTCCACAGCGCCGTCTTACCCCTATTTCTCTTGTCTTTTGCCCCCTTGCTAACTCTCTCACCACTTACCTTAGATCAGTGCAGGGTTCAGCTCCATTGATGATTTTGTCATTACTCTATTGATTACCGTCGACCCTTGGAAGTATTTGCTGCACCGATGGTCAGTCGGGTGCTCTGTTCCCAATTTTTAAATCGCACGCGGTCACTCGTTTTTTAAGACAGTAAAATGCGGATAACCTACTGAGACAGTAATTAGTTAGGGCCTACTTGCGAACAAATACCTCAAGTATTTATTTTTTTAGGTAATATGTGAAAGAATGTAAATGTTTTGGAGCGGTACGTTAGATGATGTATTTAAACTGTAAAAAATATACACGTAAGTTCGTTACAGTTTTGTCCTGCATCTGCAAATATATAAAGTAACAAATAAGAAACGCATAGGCATACAGCCTTCTATAAAGAAACAATTAAACTGATTAATAGTAGAACCGGAACATAATAAGTTCAACAATCCAGTAACATCCTTTTTTAACGATGAATTTTATCTTTTACGAACCGGAATCTATTATATACATTTGTCTAAAATATAATAAGAGTTGTCACTATTTATTCATATTATTGTGTAAGATATGTTGTGGTCAAAGTTTTATCAACGAATAACATGAAAATCACAAGCATGGAGAGTAAAAAATGTATACTTAACTATACGTTAGTAAAATCATTAATTTAAGGATGATTCCTAAATTGTGTACATAGTCAATAAAATATATTCTAGATTAATATCGTCTACACAGCCTGTAATTTTATGCAAATAAGCCCTGTCCGTGAGTTGGTAATGACATTGGGGTTTCAAGTTATCACAGGGGGTAATGTTCAGAGAGTGAATAGTGGGTATAAGCGTGAGGGGAGGTAAAAGTGGAAGGAGGAACCTGGCGTGGCTGGTGCCGACTTTCATGGTGTCATGGCGACCGCTCCCGGGACGGGTGCCGACTTTCATTGTTTTTTTATAGCGACTAAGAACTGGTGCCGACTTCCGTGGTCCCGTTAAAGATAAATGTCAACAACAAAACACCTTTAGGTGGCAATTCTTTTAAAACCTTTCCTGTAACCAAATCATAACCAGGGCTCTTTTGGGATTTATTTATTTTCTATGGTAATGTAGATAAAACTTAAGCATAAATTTTTATTTATTTTGTTACCTAAAACAACAATTTTATTGTTACCTGCTGTCAGTTAATCAATTAATGAAACGACCCATGTCAACACCTACTACTAAGACAAAGCCGGAGCGCTCTGACGTCAAATGCCTTGTGACGTCACCTAAAAGGCAATGTCAAAACAATAATTTGTTTTTGTTTACATGGACTGTTTTTATGAACTTCAATAAAATTTTCTCGTGTTTTGTTTATAAAATTTGTAATTTATGGTGTTTTAAAACTGATTTTTCATTCAATATCAATTTTGTTCATAAATGTGGTTATTTCATATTGACTCGAAGTTCAATTTGAATATCTGTGTGATTTGATTAGTTTTGTATGTTGTATTACGACCAAGCCGAACAGTTTTTACTTTGGAAGATTAGAAAGATTGTACTGACAACAGTGAGGAAGAAAAGGCGTATTTAATTTACCTAATGATCAGAAATTACCTTCTAGATGGTTGGGCTAACCGTTATTCTTAACATCAATTATATTAACGAAGCCATGGTTGCCTGCAAGCAACTTTTCTTTGAAAAGTTCATGAAACTATTATGGGTACCGAGATTGAGCGTGTGAAGATTCATTTCCAGATTCATTTCCTACTCATGAATATTAATTGAAAGCATCAGGCGCTAATTTATAAATTTTAATGAAGAAACTACAATCAATGATGTTGCTGTGAAGAATTAAGATGATACGCCAAAAATCTAACTCAGAAGTGATGAAAGTAGGACAGCAAAGACTGACATTTTTCAATCCAAGCAGCACAAGTTTTGATTGCATTACTATATTTCATTGATTACAACTAATAGCCTACCAGTTAATATGTTATTTTCAAATAAAATGTTTGAATCGTCGTGGTTAAATATTTGTACACATTTCATACTCATAGTATAGGAAAGTAAAGAGTGTAAGCTAAATAAATGGTATTGCCAACAATTTCATTAGAGGGCAAATAATAGTTAGGCCTGCCGATTGTCAACTATTCTAATTTTTTAATTCCTGTAAAAACTAGTATCACTTTGTGTCCAAAAACATTATTTTAAGATATAAAATTATTTGAGTTAGTCAATTGTTTCAACTTTTTCATGAAGTGAAAACAAATAATTCATAATATTGAGGACGATATGTACCTTTTTAAAAATCAAATATTGCAAATGAATACATTCCATTGTGGTACATCTCTAGGTTAGTTGTTAGGGTTAGGGTTGAGCGGAAAATGTTTTTGTTTTCGCTATCACCTGATGCTAAAAGGCAAACAAAAATGGCAGCACTCCGGCTTTGTGTTCTAGGTGGTGTTGCCCATGTACAACATTATAATACATGTACATACATACATAAAGTATAATACATAAATACGAGTATATTACATAAATACATGTATATTACATAAATACATAAATATACCTAAAATATTTTCAGAATTAAATAAAGAAACCTTGGTTTTTTGCTGAGACCTAGGATATATATTGGTAAGATTTGTATATTTTAATATACAATACCCTGTATATACATATAATTCTTAATAAATAAGTAAATATAAATACATATATTATAAATCGTGGCTGCATGAAAAGGGATATAATATCGCTCCCATGTTATTGCAGCATAACGACTTTGGGTCCCATTTCGGATGCCTAACATGGGTCACGAAAATTACTTTAGCACATTGATCGGATGTTTATCGCAAAAAATAACCCAGTTAACTTGTAGAGGAAAGAATGGAGAACCATATAAAAATCTTCCGTATCTATGACTTCTTCCATGAAAGCAATAATAAATTGAAAATTACTTTTAAGTCACTCTAGGTTCTAGATCTGATATATTTACAATTTTTCAAGTTTTTTTTTTTCGAGTCACTGCCGTATTATTGTTCACATTGTTGAACCATTGTTAAATGTTTCGTTTTGTTCTATATATCAGAATTAAAATGTATTGTTGACTATTATTGTATCCGTCTGTTGAACTTGTATTGTATTGTTAATTTATTGTCATTGTTAAATTTTTGCTATTATAAATAAGTGCATTGTTAGTTATTGCCATATTCAATTATTGCTATTGTCAACCTATTGCTCTTGTTAATGTATTGTCATTGTTAATTTTATGGTTAATCTATTGTTTATTTTGTTATAGGCTATTAGTTATGTTATTGTAAGTATTATTGTTAATTTATTGTTTCTTTTGTATGGGCTATTAGTTATGTTATTGTGAGTTATATTATTGTTAATTTATTGTTGTTGATTTCATCATACCACAGCATGAACTGTCTTGATTATGTAAATCATGTATTGAATTTATTATTATCTTTGTGAATTGGCGTTTTGCCGTAAATAAATAAATAAATAAATCGAAGCCTGAAAATCGATATTTTTGACCCGATTAAAAAATGCTCTTGCTGTAAAATTTGCTCTCGACTTTGGGGGTTTTCCCTTTCCGCATTACAAATACTAACGTATTATAGTCATAAATCATATTTAATCATACCTTAATTAACAGTAATACTATTACACTACGATATTTTACCGTGCATCGGAAATACTTTTTTATACAAAAACTCTGACTTTTAACTCACTTTAGAGGAAACGTAGCCTACAAGAGAAATAATTGATTTTGTTCCAATGATAAGTCCAGAACTGAACTAAAATGCCTAAATCAAAGAGTTCTCTCCCGCGACGGCTGTCATCAGGAATTGGCTATAGGCGAGCTTTGTGGTCAAAAGTAATCAGCTCAGCGCTGATTGGCCGGTTGTCGTCGAGGAGCTCTGATTGGATGACACCAATAGCTTTATGGGTAATTACCGTATAAATCTCTGCAACGATTTTCTCTATAAAATTAGTATTACCGTAATTATCATCGTCATAGAAGTACCATGCAACTTTTTTATGTTTAGGGCCTACGTAAAGAAATTAGCATTTTTAATTCTTTTTGATAATGGTTGCCCCTAACCGCTATAATACCTATTGGTGCCACTCTTTAAAGCCGACCTGTTAGAACATATATGCTACAATCTAATACGAATACAGTATATTTGTATGTTTGTATTTAAATATTTATGTATTTATGTATGTATGTATGCACAATGATCTCGCAAACGGCTCTAACGATTTTCACCAAACTTTGCAAATAACTTAGTTATGGGATAAAAATAGTATATTTTATACAGGTCTCTGTGCTAGGAAAAATCTTATTCTTTTTAATTTTTAATTGTAATTTTAAAATAAACTAACATCGGTCATATATAGTTAAAAATCAAAACAAAAAAATAAAGACAACAACTGACTCAACTGTAAGTACAGACTATGTTTCCAGTGTAAACATGTGGTATTGAATTGCAGCCAGTTACTGATGAATTATTTAATGCTACTGTAGTAAAAGACAGCTCATAATTTTTTTAAATTGTACTTTAGACTCGTGTTTATGAAAGGTTTTATAAATAAAAGTAAAATTATAAAGCAACTAAGAAATTTGTAGAATTTCTATTGGATTTAAAACAAAATAATTATTAACAATGATGAAATTAGTTTTTAACCACTGAAGCAGAATCCAAGTGTTTCAGATTCAATATGTGGTTCAAAAATTTATTCCATAGTGCAGCACCCATAGGACTACACTAAGTTTTAAAGGCAAGTTAGCTAAGTGACCGAGCTCGTCGTGAAGGCGTGTGAGCGGAGCAAACGAGCACGTCTTCAATAGAAAGAAGCCTTTTTGCACTTGACATTCAAGCGCACTTTCTGTCATTGATATATTACTATGAGAAATGTTTAATTTTACCTAGCAAATGATTGGTTCCAGGTACTTTTTAATAAGACACCCAAGTGAAGATGTCAATGAGTCCAGAACCGTCTCGTTTGTGGAATGCTTAGCTTATAATGTGTAATCGAAACATGTAAATGACGAAACAGTTGGTATGACACAGAAATTATTTTTTTCCTCTTCAGTCTTGTTTAGGTGTTAGATTTAAAGATGTTTTCGAATTTATTTACTTGCTTAGGACCTGATAATCTGAAAATTAAATTTGTGATGTGAAACCATTATGAAACTTAAATTTAAGCTTTTAATCCTAGGATATCTTGAAAGTTGTTGCTACACCAATGATGGACAGTATTACCTAAAATCTAAGACTATGTACCTGAACAAAATTTACTTTCAACTTGTAAACTTGATAACATATTGGCCAAAAATCACTATCATGTAATGAATGGATAAGTAACCGTAAATTGATCACGAACTACATATCCCGCTCTTTATGGTCATGCATTTGTATTTTACTATGCAAAATATCGCTGTCACGAGATTACATGTTGTATTCAATATAAGTCTGCGTTTACGTTGCTATGTGGTCGTGAAAGGAGTTTTACTGCCTGTAACTCCCACACTGCCCGTAAAAGTGCAAAACTTTCATATACTGAATCCAACCCAATCGCAGAGTGAATTACATCTTGTATGAGGTAGTTTTGATATGTTATGAAATGAGAGATACTGTCTTTTCTCTCACGTAATTACAATTTACAGGCCGAGCTTAAAGTAAAGTTAGGGTCTATAAGCACTTTACATACACGCGTTGTACACGCGTTGAGTACACGCGTTTTGTATCTTAAGAATTTTTATCTTCAATAGAGAGAAAATAGAAGATGTCAACTTACCAGGCATATATGGTGAGTAAAAAATAAAACAAAGTGTGATAAATACATGTGTAATTTAAGATAAATCTAGAAACTTTGTATGGAATAGAAAGAATTTTTAATGTTTATTGTTTAATTTTGTGTAATATGTCTAAGAAGAAACATTGGTGCCAAACACTACAAATTAATGAACAAAGGCTCTCAAGACACTTAAACAAAAAAGGGGAGAAAACAGAAAACTAGGCCAGTTTTTTATAAAAATAGTATGGACTGGAATACTTTTTTGGCATTTATACTTTGATCACGATATTGAAAAGTTTCAATGGAATAAATTTTCTTTACATTTTTATGGGAAACCCAATCAGAATACTCATGAAATTTATTTTTGAGTTATTCTCACAAAAAATACGATTGCCAATATCGGCATTGTTTATTACTTTTAATTTTGGCTCAACCGCCGATAGACGCGACGCGATGGTGCACTAGAACATGCGATTGGATGTTCATTTAAAAAAAATTATGTGTGTAATTATAGAAGTTTATTTTTAAATTACACTGTATTATATTTAAACTACCAGTATAAATATATTAAATTAAAAATTTGTATAATATTTACTGCGGAGAGCATTCAAACTTAGTAATATAATAAATGCGATTTTTTAAACAAGGATTTTTGCATCATTACATTAACTATTTAAAAACTACATTAACTACAATACCTTGAAACAAAATCTAAAACGTAGCTTTGGTAAAAGTGTCTCTCTTAAAAAATTTACCCATCTGCAATCTGCATTGGGGATTTTTCATCTAACATGAGGTCTTTTTTATTACGGTATATCATAACTATATTTATGAATTTATATGTCCCCACGATGTAACTGTTTCTTAGATTTATTTTGTAAAACACAGAATCAAATTATTATTATTTTCTTCTATTGTTTCCAGCTGGAGTTGCCCATTGGTCTGTCAGCCCTCAGCCCTTCCGAGGCCCACACCACCAACTGTGTTCATGTTCTAGCTCATCGGTCTGGCCACTAAAAACTCTCTCTGAACCACTGAAAACTGCGAAAGATGGTTAAAGTGATCAAATGCATGATATCGTTGCAAAATGTGCGTTCCATCATTAAAGTCATGTTCAATTGACTTTTGTGTTAAATTTTGTGGGTTTTAATGAAGGAAAATCAAATTTATATGCACAGTAAAAGTCGTTGATAAAATTAATAATATATTATGTAATTTAAGACGGATTATATTTACAGTATTATAATTTGTATATGAAGTTTTCAATTTTTTAAAATTGGGTTTTCATTTTTATAAATAAAAATAAGTTAGTTGGGAAAAGTTTAATAATATTTATACTTTCTAAAAATGCCTTTAGGCCCATACTTATTATTATTATAAATATGATCCAATGGACGATCGTCCGAATCTATCTATCTTCTTATTTCTATAAGGGTTTCGTCTGTTACGTCCCTTTTTCTCTCGACCCACTGAACCGATTTTTAAGATTGAGGTGTCATTTTAAAGCTTAGGATATACCGCAGTGACGAATCGCAATTAAAAAGTTCATATTGTTTCGGGCTTCGCCCCCATCGCCTTTGATTTATTTCTAGAGGGTGCTTTACAATGTTGACCAACTTTTATTGCAAGTTCTTTAATGTGAATTGTAATTTAACAGCTGATTATCTTCAGATGAATTTTAAAAGCCAGATAGTAAACAAAAATAGATCTCAGTCACTTCATCATAATCAACATTTACGTACTGTATGTGAGTTTCACTCATACAGAATCATAAAATGCGCAATTTGCGCACGGGCAACCTCGTACTTATTTAATACGCTAAGGGTTTTTTTTGTCTTTAGAACTCCTCCTACAATTTTTAACCGATTTTCAAGTTTTTGGTGTCGTTGGATAGGGCTTGGTCTGTAGTTGTTTCCGCCAAAAACTGATGAGAATCTGACGGAAAATAAAGGCGTTATCCACCATTGAAATCTCAAAATTTCCCATTTAAATAACATTGGCATTGAATAAAGCATTTTAAACATCTGTTAATAATCAGCTGTAAATACGTGTAGTTTGGGTGATTGTAGATATTCACAATATTGGATCGGTCGGACGTCAATGATTTAGAAATAAAAGTAACATTCGTATTGTATTAAAATAAATTGCTCGATTTCGAGCAACACATGTACTAGTTATAATTAATGCTCGTAAAATTATAATTTGATATTCATATTATAATATTTAATTTTCACTGAGTTTGGAAGACTCGTGCTTTACTAACTTGCTTCGAATATCTGCTCAATTTAAGGAAATAACGAAAGTCTGCTTGTAATACCAATTATTTTAATCCCAAACTTCTGTTTAATAAATGACTTTATCAGTCAATATTGACTGAATGAATACTAATTGCCTAATTAAATTACATTTCTTGATTTATAGCAGCTTAAGGCAACTTAAATGTTTATTCCTTTGAGACTTTTACTGAAGTCCATTGACTTTGGTACACCAACTCTCCAAATTACCAGTATTCAGTGACAGTACCCTACATTTGACATAAGTGGCATACATAATAAGTGGTAGAGAATCAAGTGAGTGAGCGAAGTAAGTAATTGTTAAACATATCTCAGACGAAATTACGAACTGAACGATCTTGAACCAACTGTATTAGGCCAATATCAAATTAATTTTAGATTTAACTTCACAATTAATTAACGGCTAATGTAGTTAGTTTTAACTAAAGTAATAATAAAACCAAAATGTTACTTTTTAATTGTATCAGTAATGATAGAAACTACGTTTCTGGGCTAATATGACTTTGTTCAACTCCTAATGATGTTAAAAAATATTCATCCTTTTTAAATAGTCCCTTTCTGAGTAGTAAATTTCTGAAACATATTGGTTTGTTGGACATTTGTCATGTGTGTAAGCCATAAGTTAGCCTATATTGGAAATGAAATTATTTCTCTTATACCTCACTATGATTTAAATGGGTATCTGACTACAATATTGGTGATCATCATAGAGTTATGTTCCAGGGTAGCCGGTATTAGCTCATGGCAAATGCTAATGGATGGAGCAATTGCTCATGGCGATAGTAGATTGATGCCCACTTCCTTTAAAAAAATGTAATAACGGTGTCCCAAAATCCGCCCCTCTGCTATATTTATTAACAGCTGCAGGTATCGAGATAGTCTTCTGGGAATGTCTAAGTGAACGAAAGGGAAAACTTTTGATGTGTCAAAATTTTCAATTCAACCAAAATTGGCATTTAGGGAGCAAAGTCGATACAATCACTTCTGCTCCTAGTAATGAAAACTATTATTTAAATCAATTCATTATTTTAAGAAAGAAACACCATAAATTTAAAATTTTATTATTACAAAAATGTATGACTACTCGTTAGGTGAAATTTTAGCTACAAGGTTGTGACATTATATATTTAAAATTTATTATATACCAGGAGTGTTCAATTGAATTTCATTCAAATATATTTTATCTTATAAAGTAAAAAACTAATTTCGCAATATGGTATTTGGCATATAAAATGTACTATGAATGCTATAGTAAAAGCTTAGCATAAATAGGTATACATATCATCAGCTTATAATAAGGCCAACACACTCATAGAAACCTGATTTAGATCAGATGGGCTTGTTATTTTAAAATAAAGTCAAGTGACTATTTAAAACAAGCAGCAGTGCTCACAAAGGGCGGAAATTTGTAGCGGAGGTTTGCGCTGACGGCAAATGCTAATTCGATTCCCTTCATGTTTGCTTTCCCTCGTTAAGTCAATTGGATCGGATTTCGTCACCAATCTTTTTATTCGTACAAATTCTCACAACAGTCCATGTTTCCACGAAAGATTGTTCAAAACTTTTAAACAAGTGAGACTTGAAAAAAAACAAAAAAAAAAAAAAAACAGATTAATTGCATAATAAGCTCACAATATTTCAGGAGTCACTTTATGATACGGTACCAATGAGTGCTCGACATTTGAAAAAATAGCCCGCCATTATAGAATTGACGCAATAGCACATAAGATGATTGTTCCATTACGATTCATGATTTAGTTTCTTCATTTGCGTAACCTCAAAAGAGTGTGATCCGCATCCGAGAACGATGACTTTAGATCAAGCGGGATCGGGTGATGCTAATTTGTAAGGAGTGATAGCCTAACTAACATATAAATGGAGAACAAATGAATGAATTTATCTTTACAACGCTTTATTGAAATTAATCATAAGTAAAGTAGTGTATGTAACGGTTGTGTTCAGCCTTTACTTCACTTTTAAAAAGGTGTTCATAAAAATATTGTTTCTTAGACTACTACTCCTTTTGTTAATTAAATTTTTAGATTACTAATTGAATCTTTGGTTATCCCAATGGTATCTTGTTGTTGTTGTAGCCTGTACACTAATGTTGAAACCACTACAATATTGAAATAAGGTACAATACCATATCACTTACCGTGCGTGATAGGTGTAAGAAAACAGATTTCAGTGAAAGCTTATACAATTTTTGTTATTAAACATCACGCCTACAATACAATTTTAATTAACAATGCAATCCCATAAATTGAATTATTAACGCCCAGCATCCTTCATGTACTGACAGAAAACACGGGTACAAACGTTGTACATTCACTTTGGCTACAAGTAATCATAAATTTAACGATGAGTCCAAGTAGGATCAAGCAATTAAGTGGGCGGGGCCCAGTGGCACGCTACACTGGTTCTGTAGAGTGGGCGGGGCTGCTAGTCCTCGGAACATGTTAATCTTACGTGACTAATTTCAACTATAAGGCTCTTAAAAGAGTTTATTCTAAAACAATAAGTAGGACTGTCTTTATTATTCTTAATGTAACCATTGACACTAAGTTGTAAATCAACTAATGTTTATTACTGATATGGATGCAGGGTTTTATTTTTATACACAACGTAATTTCTTGAAGTAATGATTCAATTAGTATTTATTAAAAAGATTCGTAATATGGTTATGATTATGCTTTTCAGCTCTCCACATAGGGATTTTTGGAAAAGATTGTAATGTAATAATATGCAATGGACGAACAGAATAATTCAATAGGTACAATACGGAAACGAACTATTAAATCACAACTAATCGTCGTCATGAGAGTTGCTATTTGAACGTCTTATTGCATGTATAGTGGGTACTCGTCAGAATTCGAGCAAAATTAAAAGTAATAAACAATCCTGATATTGAAAATCACAACTTTTACTGAAAAAACTGAAAAAATAAATTTGTTGCATCTGTACTAATAATACAATTATATTTAAACATAAACTATTTCAGCCTAAATTGTTTTTCAATGTTGCAGGTTTTTGTATATTTAACAACTTAAGTTATTACAATTATTAAAACTGGAACCAATGTTCCATCTTAAATGTTAGTTTAATTTTACAATGTTAAAATCAAATCAATGCTAGTAGAACTAAATAATGTAATAATTTGAAAAATATAGATGGTGCCCAGGAACTCTCCGGAACCTTTTTGTATATTTGTTCCTTGCACCGAGACAATAATAATAATAAAAAAAAAAAACATCGTCCGAATAGGATTCTAAAATGCTTCGTTTAGCTACTAGACGCCATTTTGTTTTTTACACATAATAATTTTTATTCCATCACGGATGATTGTAGGCCTATTAGGGTCATTTGGTATGTACCTTTACCACAACAATGTTCATATTCAGGAAAGAATTATTTTTTCCCCTATAAGTATTTTCAGAATGGTGACCATTTTAAATTTTTAAACTCAAAACCGGTAAATAGAAATAAAAAAATACAGGAGATAAAAATTTGACTGATTAAATTATTTAACTAATGATGCCAAGTTTGGAAAGATCCGGCAGCAAACATCGGAGAAATTGTGATTTTTATACTAAAATAATCTGATTTTGAACTACGTATAATAGAAAATCTACGTTTTTCTGTAGAAAAATCTCAATAACTCCGTTGCTTGCTGTCGGATCTTTACACACTTGGCATCACTAGTTATACAATATTATTTGACAACTTTTTTTACTTCTTGTAAACTTTGGATAAAATTTACTAGTTTTGAGATATTTGAGTTTGAAAGATTAAAATTGCGACCATTTTGATAATACACATAAGAAAAGTTCCTGAAAGTGGACATTGGTACAAAGGTTCACACCAAATATGAACTTAATCCGACCATCTGTTAAGGGAATAAAAATTATTATGTGTAAAAACAAAATGGCGTCTAGCGGTTTAACGAAGCATTTTGGACCCCTATTTGTACAATGTATTGTATTATCTCTATGTAAGGAATAAATATACAAAAGGGTTTCATAGAGTTTCGGGGCACCCTGTATAATTAACAAAACTGAAACTTTGCAAATTGATTTTGAGTCTCAAAGAATACTTCCCGAAAGTACTAATATTGACCTTCAACCTCCAAGGGGGCGGTCCACAAGGAGTCAGAAGTTATAAGAAAAAAATATTCAATAGTATTGGAATAGTATTAAATGTAAGCATTGATGCAGGAGCACCAGTTAAGATCAGGATACTGAGTACACAAGAAAGTGAGTCAAGTATTTAATATAAATACGACTATAGGTATTGGCTGGCAGTGGGAAGCTTCGTGGCGTCATGGCGAGTAAGAAGATATGATCGTAGACTCGATACTCGTTAACGCTCGGCACCATGCAATATTCATGGACTACAGTACTTTTATGTGCCCACAAACAGTTTATATGCTGGGATATCACGAGAACTGGATATATTTGGATAACACACAATGACATTTGGTTTTAATCGTAATAGTGAAGAAAGTTTTTTTTGCAAGTTTAAATCATGAGATAAGCAACATTATTTAAGGGGGAAAAATATACTATGTTATAGTATTATGTAAATTTTAAACTTGAGAAAAGTAACAAGTAAGGAAAGTAACATTAAGTGGGTGTTTGATAAATATTTTGCATGTAAATATTTTGTATAGGGAAACTTACTTTGGGCCTTACTTTGCACTGTAATCATTTTTCAGGCAATTTTTACAATTATTCATTTCAGCAATTTTCGAATACTCTTCCTATTAAACCTACAATACTTTATTGTCTGCTTGCAGTTAATAAACACAAGATAAATTTTCTTCTACATTTCAAGTTTTTATTATATTCTAAATTTACTGTTAAATGTTGAAAATAATTTTTTTTAATAAACTCGAAATAAATTAAGGTGGCAAGGTTTACCTATTTATTATATTTACCAATAATCCTATACTAGGAGCACTGTCTAAAGGGATGTGTGTTCCACGATCTTGAAATCTAGCGGTTAGATTTTGCTTAAACTTTTCATTAAAGAGTGTTTTGGCCCAAAATAAAATTGGAAATATCTCAATCTCAGGAAAAATCGAATTTGGTCTAAAGTAAATTTTAAAATAGTAGGCTAATTTTTAATATTGGTCTTATGGGTTGCTATTTTGGTAACTATATAACAATGAAAGGTCACAAGAAATAAAGGAACATTCATGTTAAGCAGTCTTTTAGAAACAGCTGTTTACTGTAAAGATGTATAGTTGGTTGTTGATTGAAATTTAATAGCTTTATTACCAAGACACTAGTTATATATAAAGAGTGAATTAAAACCAACGAGCAAGGCTTGGTTAACCTGGTACTATAAAGTAAACGTTGTATAAAAGATACAAAAATAGTCAAATGTCTTGATCGAAACAAGTAAAACCACCACAACTAAATCAAGATCAGCAGAGCCATTTGTTTTGTTAGTTTCTTTGTCAAAGTTTACTCAAGAGAGTTTCAAAGTTAAGTGATCATTAACCGACGTTCAAACTAGGCAACAAACCAGTAATTTACCTGCAAGTTATCTTTAAAATCCACTCTCATTATTCTACTTTTATTAGATTTTCTCTCATAACTGTTGCTCTTTACTGTATTATTGTAGTTTATTATAAAATAAGTTTAGCATTAATTACCCTTTTGACAACTTTGGAGGAACGCTTAGAAAATAATTTTTCATTACTCTACACACGAAAGTACACTTTTTAAACGTAAAATGAGCTAAGAAAATAGGTTATTCTCTCTACTGCACGGCACAATTACATAACGTTAACTTTCTGTGTGCATATGTGGTGCAAGGAAAGTAACCGTTATGGGATTTTGCGGTGCAGACCGATCAGCTGTTGCATACGATTAGTTTCCCTTCGTATGTACCTAGACATAAGCACGGAAATAATCAATTTTTTATGTTTATAAAATACTAAAGAGTGTCTGTGTTACATAGTAAGGGTGCAGAATTATTGTTTTTAAGGAATATGCCTATAGGCCTACTTTGACAGACACTCCAAAAAATTATGTAATTTTCTGTTAAATAAATTTGTATTCTTTAAATTTGGATAGTTATTGAAACTTGCACACTGCAGCATAAATATTGCGATATGGAAGTGGTTATAAATGGTTTCTCTACGTTCTATCCTACCCTAATACACCAATATTTGTTAAAGCCAGCCATCATAAGTTACAACACTCTAGGCCTTTCCTAATTCTTAAAAAAAAAAAAAAAAAAAAAAAAAAAATTAAGAACAATTTATCCAACAGGCCTATAAGTGGATATTGGTCTACTTATTTCTGATGTTGTTGAACCTAATAGAACGGTTTCCTTAGGCTAATTAGGTTTGTACCTACCTAAACAATCAAATTGACATGTTTATAAAATACTAAAGAGTAGGGCCTATAAGTACAAGGATGCAACATTATTGGTTTTACGGAATAGGCCTACTTTTCCGACGCTCCAACTAAAATCGTAGTATTTTCTGTAAAATATAGGCCTATTATTGTTCTTGGTATGGCAGTTCAAAGAAGTACATTTTATAGACTACCTACATGTTTGTACTATTATATCGTTTCATTTACCACTAATGGAGCTATATCCGTCGAGTATCGACGGGCAACAACTAGTAACATTTTATAACAAAAATATTTGTTCTTCCTGTTTTTCTAGCAGTTGTTATTACACCAGCTGTCTAATTATTCAACCAATAAGATTAAAATGGAAACTTTGAAAGTCTGTGGGGCGTAGCCCTGGAGATTGGTGTGAGTTATAATGGGACACAAGCTCATCTACAGGACACAACCTTTCTAACGGTATGCTCGGATTTCTCCTATGATGCACACAACCTTAGAAAAAAGAAGGAAAGAAACATGCTTGTTTATTAATATATCGATTCTTTTATGTTTATTTACCTTTCTTTGCTATTTTGTTGTCTTAATGGCAACCCACAAGAAAAATGTTAAAAAAGTAAAATTTTTAAATTAAGTTTGAGATGTAAAAGGTTTATATTTGGGGGTCTATTTCTAAAATTATTTATGAACCAAAAAATATTTCAAGATAGATGAAAAATACTTTGGCACAGGCAATCCTCGAATAATAGTATATAATTTTTCTAAAGAACACTACTGTTTGTTCTGGTAGTACTTTCGATAATGTTGTGAACACTACATTATCGTCGATGAATACAAAAGTATAGTACTTCATTTATTAGGCTATTTGGTTTAGAAGATTAAAAAAAGTTTTACCGTTAAGAAAATTACTCTTACTTCATATGAAAACCTGTTTTTCTGTTTAATTTTTCTGTTTAATTTATTTTCATGACATCTAGTTTTTCAAAAGTATTTAGAAGTAAATTACTGCTCTTTGTTTTCAAGTTTGTGTTCAATACATTTGTTAACGTGTCCGACAGCCCCTATATACATGTACATCACTGGACACAAAAAGTGGCAAAGGAAAGCTACAGAATTGATGACGGCCTAAAAGTACATGAACTTTTGAATTCAAATACTAATCCTCACTTTTTAAGTTTTGACAAATCTTTCACAGAAATAAGGACGGCTGTGTGAATTTTTACTTTACGGATAAAAAGATTAGTGACGAAATCCGATCCCATTGACTTAACGAGGGAAAAGCAAACATGAAGAGAATCGAATTAGCATTTGCCGTCAGGGCAAACCTCCGCTACAAATTGCCGCCCTTTGTGAGCGCTGGTGCTTGTTTTAAATCATCACTTGACATTATTTTAGAATAACAAGTCTATCTGATCTAATTCATATTTCTTTGAATGGTTGTTTTATTACATGCTAATGTCTTATGTTGCTGTTTAGAGTCTACGTTTTATTTGCGAAATTCATATTTGAATTTTTTATTCATGTATTTTGTGCAAAGGGGTTTTGATTACAGAACACGTGTTTAAGTCATTATAATTCAAGTTTATATTAGTTGGTATACTACTCTCTTAAATTTATACACATTCTGAACATTCTGGGTCTTAAGTTGGTTACCCTGGAACAAAGCTTAGGACACTATGCAATAGGCTTGCGAGACATCCATTTGAATTCGGTTTGTCCAATTCATATAATAAACAAATACTTAAGTTTTAAGGTAAAAATTATTAAAACAATTAAAATTTAGTTTTATTTCAGTTTATTGTAACCAATTGTAAAATAATTAACAATGTTCAAGTAAATCAATCAAATTTACGACTTTTTAGTGTTATGATCTTCATAAAAAAGTTGACAGTTTTTCATAAAGTTTCTAAGCGAAACATTTCACCATTTTCCATAGAGTGTGAACTAATGATTAATGTAATTATAATTGAAAAATATGATTAATTTCTGGATGTTCACTGTATAAGATTTTATGTGTACACTGTTTGTGAAACCCTTGCGACAAGTATTTCAAATCCTCAACAATCTTTTGATCCACCGATTCTTTTATAGTTTTGTTGAATATTCTTCGTATGTTTCCGAAAACAGTTTGCGAAATAGTAGAGCACGATGCACAAGTAGATACGAGTTTTACATCGAACCCCCCAAACTCGGTGAAATCCACTTTGTTGAGTTTCTGATGGCAAATGGACCTGTCAAATGTAATGTACACTCTCACCGCATTTTCTTCCAGTGAAGATATAACGTGGCCGTAGTTTAATGTGACGAATCCGACCGCATTGATGGAGTAGTTTCTGAAGTTGACCTGCAAGTTGTTGAAGTGTAGGTCCACCTCTGCCTTTATTGGAGCGTTCGGCCGTATGTCCAACTTGACGTCACCTTGCCGAGTGATGTGGGAATACTTGAGAGTGCCATGCTTGAGCGCCACGTGACCGGCGTCCAGGGGGAAGGACATGTCCTCATCATGCAGCTTCTGCCCCAGTGTTCCCTGGGGCATCTGGGCCAGGATGAAGTCGACCACCGAGTTGACCATGTCCTGCACGTTCCTCGGCAGGTTCCCGGGCAGTACTGGGCCAGATGTCTGGGCACCAGCACAACTGGCCGCTGCCAGGATGACGGCCACGAGGAGAAGCACCATACCTTGGGTGTCACTGCGACGCAAAGCAGGTCTGACACATAAATAATTGACAGGCTGATAAGGCCTGAAAAGGAATTTAGCAGATACACTTCATATAACAGTTCCATTTCACGGTGTTGACAATCAATTGATTTGTTTTGAACAAGTTCTTTTGTTTAAACCAATCATTATCAGTGATTTATAATTTCATTTCCCATATTTCATCTTTTAAGCAACATGACGTTTATTATTCATTAATATCCTACTGTATAGGCGTTGTTCTAAAACATTACTTTCGTGTTATTTTTATTTCTTGATTAAATTATGAATAAACCACTTAAAACTAGGCCTAAAAGTTTTTCTATGTCAGTTTACTATGCTTATTTGACTGAAATAAATTTTTGTATTGTCCTGTACTGCGTACATGTATTGTATGGATTTAATTATGTTCATAGTAAATCCAATAAAACCCTGAAACTGGTTGGATAGCTGAGTGTAAAGCTTGACTTTGATTCCAAATTTGCCGGTTCGATCCCGAGAAAATTTAGTAGCTTTTTAAAGGTTTGATTCCGGACTCAGTTGCTATTTGTCATTTGGATATTGATTAATGATGCTTTCTAACAACTGGTAGATTCTAGATAGTAGACTCCGGGGTTTGTTAGGGGGGAGTAAGGCGTGAAAAAATGTCACTGGCGTATAGAGACAAAAAAGTTACAATCTCTTTCGTCCTTGTCTTTTTTCTCTCGGTATCGACTTTCGAGGACCAACCTGTAAAGAAATTATGACAAGCAAGATCAAAGGCGTGGAAAGAGAAGTAGAAAAATTGAAGGAAGAATAAAAAAAGATAGGCCATAAAACTCGGATGAAAGTTATTAATATTAATTGCTACCCTAACCCCCTACTCTGGTAGAGGGTTGAATTTTTTTCGATGTAAAAAAGTCCGCAATCTTTCTTAATGATTAATGCCACAAACAAAATATTTCTTTCTATTTTTGGTTTTAAAATACAGACTTTTTCCATACATTTAATGTACATACTGCATACCATTTGTTTATATTTTTTGTATGTATAAGGTAAACGCACAAGTAGTGGACAGTATAAGAAGAGGAAAGAGTTTGACACCTAATTGCCGGTAAATTTGAATACCTACAATGGTTTTAATACATCGAGGTGAAAGGTGATTAATGTTGTTTGTAAATTAGTCAATAAATGTAGTTTCCAGGATAAAATAACCTTGTATGAACCGATGAAATAAAGTGATGCACATGTTCCAGTAGTGGACAGAAAAAAGTTGCCAGACATCCTCTTTTATAACTATAGAAATTACAGCTGAAATTTACAACAGCGCAGATAAACTGATAGCAACAGCAGTAAAGCAAAATAAATTATGTGAGATGTAGTGCAAAATTTTATGTACAGCAAGTGATGCAAAGCTATTTACAAGTAGGCCTACTAAAATTAAAAAAATATCTAATAAAGAAAAATTGCATAGTCTACAGGGCATAAAAACTATTACAAGCTGAAAGAAACGGGTAACTTTCAAGTACTAGATAGACAACTGAAAAATATTGAAAATGATATTATTGAATGTGAAATATGTTTGACGAATAAAATGACAAACTTAACATTTGAGAAAAGTTGAAGGAGAGCAAATGATATACATGATATCATTCACACCGACTTTAATGGACCCATTACACAAAACCGATACAACGGTGAAAAGTATTGCGTATAATTTGTTGAGGTTTTTAGTAGGATTGCTATTGTATACTGTATTAAAATCAAAAGTGAAGTTTTTAATTGTTTTGAGAAATATATGAAGTTAGTCCACAATTAAACAGGTTAGAGAATAAAAGAGATTCGATAATGGAAGAGAATAAATTAACAAAGACTTTTTTTTTATTAGCGAGTAAATAAGGGATACTTTGTAAACCAGAACCAGCCTATTTATTTTCATGAACTACATGGAGTTGCAGAGAGATTTAATAGAACAAATGAATGTGGAAACTGTCTTTTTAAACGGAAAACCATGTTTGAAGTTTACATAAATCCACCAGACGGTTATGCTTTTGAGAAAAAAAAAAAAAAAAAAAAAAACAAAGTATTGCTGTTACAAAATCGTTGTATAGTTTAAGGAAGAGTCCTGGTGACTGGTATGAATGCTTTAATGCATTTTGGGTCTTCACAGAGAATGATGTTTCTTAAAAGACACTTAATTCACATCAAAGAAGTGCCTTAATAGTAAAATCCAATAATCATTTGAATAAAAAAAACTAAATAAATATAATAGTTCAGTAAATCGTGTAGTACAAAATTAAATTGTTGGAATTTGTTTATATTGCTTCATAAGGTGGGAAGTATTTAAAAAACCATTAACAATCAAAAACTGAAATAAACAAATTTATTAAAGGAAAATGAACCTTTTTTTCTTGATTTATCGGTCCAGTTTTAGTTGCTTGTACTTTTTTGTATTTTACTTTTTGTATCGTTAACTTTTCCGTTAACGATACATCGTTATATTGTCTGATATAACGAGCGAGATCCTGTGATGTATTGATTCGGTTTTATACAAGTTAATTCTGTTCTCACTATTCGTTAGTCAATCGGATTGTCTTCTGTTACAATTTTTAAACATTCTCGACTGAAAACAATGATTGGTACTATTGAAACTTTACAATAATTTTGATAATCAATGATTTAGATATAAAACTACTCGCCCTATATCCCTACTGGGGGATCGCCCTTTCTGTGTTTGAAAGCTGTATTTGTAATACTTAACAATTTTTCAATTGAAAAAACTTACTACAAAATCTTAAACTTACCGTTAAATTCATCCGAGTAAAACTTCTTGATAAGTATTTTAGTTTTTGTTTATATTATTATGTTTATGAACCTTCTAATAAAAAAAAATAAAAAAAAAATAGACCAAGGAATTTAACCATGTCCTTTTTCTTTATTGACTGATAATAACTCAATGAAATGTGCATTTAAATTTAATTCTGTGCTTAATTAATCACTATTTAAACCATACTGTTAACCACATTAAACCACATTATTAAAACCATTAATCACTATTTAATATGACTCATCCAAGAAGCAGAAAATATTGAATTGGATTTTAATTTGTGAAACGTTACTGATAGTATAAGCTTAGTTACATCAGTTTTCTGTAATTTTGCAGTTAATTTTAGGTATAGCTTTTGTGACTTAATTTTATTTAACCGGTTCTATCGAAAAAATGATTCATTTTGATAATTTTTAAATTAATTGTCTCCTTTTTAGAACTACCCACATCATAAAAAATGGCATAAAAATTAAATTGAATGGGACTTGTTTCTCTTATGCTGGGGATTTACATTTTAATTAAAACTTTTCCCGAAGTCATTTCTGCAAGTGGCATCATCAAGATATTTTAGTTAGTACAGAAATGTAATCATACATAACAAAACACTAGCACTACAGTACTAAAATTAATAAAACCAGTCTCCATCCAATAAGTTGTTTGATTAATATGATTGTTAGTATTGTAAGGAATTTTAATGTATAAATATTCTAAAAAAAATAGTAAGGAAAGGTGTGTAACTCCAGTGTAATTTAATAAAAAAGTGCACCATTTCAATTAATCCTATGGCTACTATCACCCCTCTGAGATCAACTCAATAGAAGGAAACTACATAGGTAGGCCTACCGTAACACAATTTTTTTAAACTTACTAACACTAACCTGATAGACCAATACAATTAGTTTTTCAAACAATTAGTTTTTCAAACAAATACACCTAATTTTTACGTTACATACTTCATCTCGCTTATTGGAGACAAGTCCTTCTTAAAAAAAAAAAATTGGTTTGAACTGCACATTATAATTGCTATTGTCATTATGCTTAGTTTCCTGTATTACATGTTAAAAATAGATTTTGTTTTGATTTAAACATGTCAGCTTGATACACTTTATTATACCGAAAAAGTCTTTAGTTATGACAAACATTTGATATACATAATGTACATGTGCGTGCTATAAAGGTACATTTTTGATGAAGCATAACATATTTTCTAAAACAAAATTTTTTGAAAGAAATCATCTTTGTAAGTATCGACATTAAATGGTTATTGTTTGATAGTTGTTGATACTATATCTTTTTTTATTTTAAAAAAGTTGTTAGGTTATTTTAAAGTTGGTGTTCCTTATTTATTATTAGTTTAAAATAAACGGTATCAGTTAACTGACACATACTTTCTCCCAACAATATAAAAAAGATGTTAAAAGCTTCAAACATTAATGTCTTGATGACTCAGTCGGATAGCTACCGGCTGAGCAACGCTCGTTTGACCCTACGCGCGTCTGTGACTTTTAACAACGTACTGCGTTTACCGCTAAACGAAAAATTGAATTTTCTCCGCAACCACTTGACGTAGAGCAATAATTTAAAATACTGAATTATTTAGTTTTTTGAGCTTGATTTAATGGTGATAAGTAAAATTTATTTTAAGACAACAGCTATTTTGAAAATAAAAAAATTCATTTTTGAAACATTTTTTACTCCATAACTTTTGAACGCGGATTTTCCCGGAGATGCGGGTGGTGTCATTTTATTCACCATTTTAAGCTTAATAAACCACAAAATTTTAATCAAAATCGTTAGAGCCGTTTTTGAGAAACTTTGATTTTTGAGGGTTTTTGAGGGTAAAATACCCTAAAAAATCAAAAATAAAAAAAAATTAAAAAAACGCCTGGAATTATCGTTGATTTGGACCTATGTACCAAATTTCATTAAAATCGGACCATTAGGGCATGCTCTAGCTCTGTTTGCATCCTGACACACACACACACACACACACACACACACACACACACACACACACACACACACACACACACACACACACACACACACACACACACACACAAACTTGTTCGCCTATATTTGTGGGGCCTTGGGATTACACATCTATTTGTGGGGCCATGTATGTGCATTTGACAGGTATTGGGGGGCCGTATTTGTATTGTGGGGCCATACAACAAAATTTAACCTAACTTAACCTAAACTAACCTAACCTAACCTAACCTAACCTAACCTAACTTAACCTAACCTAACCTAACCTAACCTAACGATTATTGACTTTTTCGACCATAAAAAGTAGAATTTTTACTCAAAATAAAAAAAATAAATCTTTGTGGGGTCATGTGTATGGCCCCACAATTTCAGAAGGCCCCGCACTCAGGTGAAATTCACACACTTGGCCCCACAAATATTGCGGAACCTGTCCACACACACACACACACACACACACACACACACACACACACACACACACACACACACACACACACACACACACACACACACACACACACACACACACACACACACACACACACACACACACACACACACACACACACACACACACACACACACACACACACACACACACACACACACACACCGAAAACCACTTTTTTGGACTTTGGAACCAAAATGGATAAATCCACCAACAACTCAAATTCGAAAATTTTGACGAAAACAATACTTTCTCCATATGGTATAGAGGGAGAAAGTAAAATTCATCTAACATAATAGTAAGCTATGCATTATATTTTCATGGAAACTTTTATATGGATCAATAAATCGTTGTTTTCCTTTGTGTATTTCTTTTTTCATTTTTTGAAATAGAGTACATTAAACTATACATGACATAAATTATAGTCTATTAATTATAATTGTCTAATTGCTTTAGTTCTTGGCAAATTGTTAAACCAGTTTTCAAGAGGGGATGGGACACAGAAAACCGTAGCAAAGGGAATAGAACAATTCAGTAAGTAAACTTTTAAATTATTATAATTGTTAGTGTTCTTTTAATCTGAGAGAAACAGACACTCTTATTTAGATTTCATTAACTTCCCTAGGATTCTGTCGCCGGCCTGTTTCGAAGCTTCTCTCCGTTTGAAGCAACACAGTTTGTTTATACGGCTTGGCGTTGGTTTATATTGGACTACTCATCATTGAGGTTTAAAGACCTTTGAAACCCCTCCAATCTACGTCCATAAAACAATATTAGTTGTGTACAAACATTTTAAAAGAAATTATACGGACATCAGTAGTTTTCTTCGACGGAAAAATCTGAAAATTAAAATTAATTAATATATCTGGTTCTAAATAACAATTTTCAACTATACAAACATTTTATAAAGACAACCTTATCTAAATAAAACACTCCCAACCCAACAATGAAAACTAATTGTTTTATCATTCGTGGTGTCTATCATTCGTTCTATACTTAAATTTCCCTACGCTCATGCAATAAAGGATGGTTGTAAAGCTAGAAATGAGTAAACAAATCTCCAGGAATTAAAAGTCGAGCAAATTTGAAGTTTTTAAGATCTTTAATTACTTTAAGTAATACCTAATAACTACTTATTAAAATTGTTACTTTAAACAAACCCTTAGTATCAAGATATTAACCATTGACTTAACCTTAATAATTTTTGATCTGAAATAGTGCATAATCTTTACAATATGAGAGGCTCGACAATTTCAATTCACCAAAAGAAATTGTAGTTTTCTTTATGCCACTCTATGGGCGTGTTGATGATGCGATAAAAATAAGCAATGCTGTTTACAAGATACAATCCCTGCATTTATGTAAAATATTAGTTGTAATGTATTAGGTATAAAAAAAAACTAAGGAACTTGCAATAGTTTATTACAAATTTAGAGAATATCCTGAATAAATTTAATTATTGAAATAATTGTTTGTAGAGAAATATGCCTTGGTGTAGCCGCTGCAGTAGAAATTATTTACTCCTAGTCTCAGAGTTATGGTTGGTGGAGACTTTCTCTCAGTCTTCCAAATAAATGAATTGTGTCTTGGGAAATAAATAAATAAATGAATCTTGAGAATAGGCTTTAATTTTTGATAGCTTGATCTTTGATATACTTGATATTTACTGAATGGATATTTAAAATGGATACAGTTAGGACCTACAATTTAGGCTTATAAATTTGGCAAAGTTTTATGTCCGTCTAATAAATTTATATTATATTTTCCCGATATTAGATAAACTCGCTGATATTAATAAGATGTGGGGGGGTTCTTTAAATGACTGAGCTTCCCACATCATCTCTTATTTGGCCACAAATAAAAAGAGAAATGGTTAATTATGATGTGCACTCTTCTTATAATAAAAAACTTTAGACTTTGTTGTCTAAAAACACTTATTTAAAGGGGATTTTACTTGGGAAGGGGACCCAAAATTTAGGTGTTAACGATTTGAGTCCATTCTTGTAAGAGAGGGAGGTATGGGGTTTCCTTCACTAACTATGCTGTTAACACATGTTCATTGTTCACATCTTCTCTTTTGCTTTGGATCACAGTTTAATTCACTGATTGTTGTAGTATAGAAATACTATATAAATTGCGAATTGTCATACTAGGTTTAGAAAATGATTGAAATGAATGTGTGTTTGAAGTAGTATTTTACACATTCATTCATTTTTGTACATACATATTGAACCAGGCGATCTAAATTCATTGTTATTGGAAGTAGGCTATATAGCTAATTGTTGCTGAATATGGGATAAATGAGCTTATATGGTACAAATTTTTTAATATGGAAATTAAATATAGATCTACTCAAAATTTAAGGTAGATGATTAAATACATCATGAAGTTACATCATTATATTAAAATTACATTGAAATTATTACCTATATAATTACTTGATTATGCGAGGCTGACATTTGAATATCATTACGTGGATATAAGCCTAATTGTTTATTTTTACTTGCCTATTTATAAACATAATTTATGAACTGTTGCCTTTAAATGGATATTTTAAGTTATTGATGAATAATACATTTATCAGGATCAGAATATAGGCAATCGACAAGAAAGTTTTTGTACTATCCGCAGAAATAATATGTTCAAATATAAACATAACGTATTTTAACATCTGCACTTTTCTCTCGGTCTGAGGTTTTTATAACTTTGGGCTGAAAGCTAATTTATAATCTGATTTAAAATGCAAAATCTTCTAGATTTGTTCCTTTCAGGGGTTAATCTTAAACATAGGCCTACAATTTTTTAAATTAACGTTAAAGACATTTGTCAAAATTAATGTTAAAAGTCATATCCTAGAACAAAATATGGTATATTAGTTTTAAATAATACGTACTTATAACAAATACTCTATTTTAATGTGACACAAACTAATTAAACATGTAAAATATCTGTTGACAGGTTTTTCCTAAAAATTAAACTCATTAACACGTTGCGTGCGGACTACAGCTATTGATGTAGTGCGGCGCCAGCCCTCCTGGCGGCCTACAGCTATTGATGTAGTCGCGCCACTCCCACTTTATTAGTTCAGTATGAGCTCAGCCATTGTCCGGGATCGTTTTATCCCTTTGCCGCCTGTCGTGCCAGTAGACAGGTCCATTTTGGCGCGTATAGTTTTCCGTTCTAGTGTTTCTGTTCAGGACGGTACCGTGGTAACTTTATACTTTTGTGTGGTGTGTATAGTTGTTTTTATTTTTAATTTATTTTTCTATTCTATTATTTTTAGTACTTGTTGTGTAAAAAAAAAACAAGTTTGTGGATCGTTAGAAACAGTTGTGGTAGTAAACGGGCCACTTTATCCTCGCGGCGACTTACGCGACCGGCGCCACCGGCGGACTACATCAATAGATGTACCGGAAGTAATGTCATCAATAATGACAAAATTGGAGTCCTGGCGATCCTCAGATAATATTTTTATTCATTCCTCTCATTTACTCGGTGTAAAATCAGTTATTTGATTTTAGCCACTCAAAAATGCCTTGCGGTGACTCACGCGACCGGCGCCACCGGCGGACTACATCAATTGATGTACCGGAAGTGACGTCACAAATAATGACCAAAATGGAGGCCTGGCTATCTTATTATGACATTTTGGATGCATTCATATAGTTTACTTGGTGAATAATTAATTATTATATTTCAGCCACTGGCGTGAGCAATATTAATCATAAGCCGCACTCAACGAGTTAATTAAATCTTATGGCATTTCCATCCCACATAAACTTTCCAAAAACCCGCCAATTTGTCAAATTCTTATTGACCCAATTGAATTTTCCCAAAATAGTTCTCTCTTGCATTTTTGAGAAGCGTACAAATTGCAACTAAATGAAAAAAAACCGATTTCGGGTTTTCTAACTGTACACCATTAAGTATTAAGTATTCAAAGTTTTAATAAACTCGAAATCTCTCAGTTTCTTCCAAATGTATGAAAAATGTTTCAACCATGAGTGTTTTAACTTGAACTGAGAATGAGTGTTATATGACTAGCGCGATACGAGAGATTTAAACTTAAACACATTGTTACAGAATACGTGTTTAACACGCATTCACATATTGTTGGGCCGGCTGTTTGATACTTTATGTTTCGAGAGCTTGAAACCAAACAACTGCCACTTTCTGACGTTTCATTTCATAACAATGTAGCGTTGCTCCAGCAAAATATTATACAAATGCCTTCCCTCCTAATGAAATTTGACAAGCCTAACATAGTCAAAAGGGAGTATTGACTTCATACACATTTAAGACTCTTTAGAGGGTTTTGTTTTATTGTGTTTATTTTACATATCTTTAAAGTGTGCAGTGTGTTATTTTACAAACATAATATAACAATAAGAAAAGCATACAATTTTTATTCGAGGCCCAATGTATGTAAAAAAATTATTACATGCTAATCAGTAAAATGATTTAGACAATATGAACACCGCGGTCGCAGGTAACATGCGTATTCTGTACGTTCGCAATAGAATTTGGCATTTTTATTTTCCCACATAAACACCATTTGAATTAAGATGTGGTTTTGCTGGCGTGGGGGTGTTGTAGGCAAATACAGGACAATCAAAATGTTTTCAAATTATGATATTTTACTAGTTTTTCCTAATAACCCCTCTGGGGTGTAAGTTTACACTAGGGGGGTGTAGATTACACCCGCCCCCCCTTAAGTGTAATCTAGTGAATGTACATACCAAATGTTATCAAGTTATGTCAATCAAAAAGCGAGCTACAAGGCTATGTCGAATTCCCATTAGAATAACATGAGAAACCTAGTTTTTTAATCTTTTCCTTAATCTGTTAAGCCAAATTAAAAATTAAAATAACCAAATTGTTTGATTTTTCGAGCTCTTTTAAAAAGTCTTGGTAAAAATTGTTAAATTTATATAATTAAGGTTTAAAAATACAAAAATTGTGTTTGTTGGCCAATGAAAAATGGAATAAAAATCTATAATTTTAGTTAAAAGTGTTTCAAATAAATGTTTTTAAATATAGAATTTGAATTAATCAAATGGTGCTCCAGGGTAATTCTTCCTAAATGTGAAAAAACTATTGTTTTCGACATTTAAAAGATCTTGCACATATCTCACATGTTCAGGTTATTTTTACATAATGTATATATGTAATGAAAATTTTTATTAAGGCCGGCCGCACCCCGAAACGGACGCGACGCGACAAGACACGACAAATACCTTTCGACTTTGCAAGCGAAAGTATTATTTATAGAATGTCCGCGTAGTACAGCCAACCCTGCGGTTTGTGAATATTCTATTTACTCATATTAAATGCTTTTACCTTCGCTCGTGAAGTCGTAAGATGATTTGTGGCGTCCGTTTTGGTGTGCGGCCGGCCTTAACTTGATTCAGCCTTTAACAAGAAGTGAGATGATTTAACTACTTCTGGTTACTTGTGTGGTGTCATAAGCTGAATTGAAAATTTTACATTGTTTGTTGCATATTAAACTGATCCTTCACATAACGTTTGGTTTATTTTAAACATTTCTCGATAAATCATAAGTTTTGCAGGGCTCCCAGCTTATTTTGAGCGTGGTATTTGGTCGCACAGTGGTTTATCCCAGTCAAGTTCACGCACAGTACACTCAACACCACAGTGCCGAGTTGCAGTGCTGCATAACAGACCACAACCACCGAGCGGCTCGGATCATCAGCTGGTGTACCAGAGCTCAACGGTAGTCTAGCATTGGTCTTAAAATAGATAAGATTTGTAATATTTCGAAACAGTTTTATTTTTAGGTTTCACCTTATACACCAAAGGTTGAAAACCAAACATTGTTGACTTAAGCCGTATGGATTTACCAATAAAAGTTGTTGACCAGTTGGTTGTCAACTCTAGTGTAAAAGCACCTTTAAAGACACCCATTTTGTAAACTGACAACGTGTGTGCCAATTACAGTGATTGCCAACTTAAACTTGGACTATCTCTTAAATACAACTGTCGGATTATTCATATTAGATAAGTTTATCAAGAAATTATACAGTATTTCCTATATTGTATAATTGCCGATTGTTTAGTGTCTTGGTATTATGCCAGTCGTAGCTTTTTCTCATAGAGGTTTAGAGGAATTAACGTTTTAGAATGATAAAATCTTTTAAAGCTACAATTTCTTCTAGGTTGATATTTAATTTCTTGTATTCTAAATTTATTAACAATGTAAATGATCAAATGTCCAAATTCCCAATAAAGCTTTCAAAAAAGAGGTTTTTATAAGATTTGTGAGAAAAATTGTTAGTTTCAGTATAAATTCCCTAAATATTTGCAAAATTTTGTTGCCGTCATGTCGGTACACAATGGACCTTGAACATGCGCATGATTAATCGTTATTGGTTTAATTGAAGTAACAGTTTGGTAACATACAATATTTAATCATCATCAATTATCCTTTATATAATTATCCTTTATATTGCTAATTAAGTTTAAAACTAACCATTTCTAATACCATAAAATCATTTTTGTCCATGAAGCATAGAAGATTTAAGTCGGATTGTATCAAAATAAATGCAAGCTAAATATAAAAACAAAACCATAATAATGAGAAACAATGATGAACAGAAACCCAATAAAACCACGATAATGAGAGGGAGTTTGTAGAGAACTTGCAGATAAATTACTGGTTTGAACGTCGGTTAATGATTACCTAACTTTGCAACTCTCTTAAGCAAACTTTGACAAAGAAACTGCCAAAACAAGTCTTATACTGATCTTGATTCTGATGTGGTTTTCTACTTTATAAAGTTTAAATATCTGCTTATTATAATAGGCAATATAAAATACAAATAAACTTTTCCACTTTAAACTTTTATTTTTAGTGTCTATTTTAATTATTATATGATGGAATTGATGACTGAGTAGATTTGAAAATAAACTCCATAAGTTTAATCAAAGATGTTTGCCCCATATTAGGTTTGAACAAAGACCAATCTTACTAAATTTTAGGTAAATTTAGTAGGAGAGAATCATAGCCTGGGTACAATATACCCAGGTAGATTATGGATATATACAAAAATAATTCATTAGAACGATGATTTAAAATTAAATACAGTGATTGAAGTTAAAAAGTATGTTTTAATGCAAAAACATTTTTATTTAAATTATCAATGTTCTAAAATACTATCCGTATACAGGGTGTCCCGGAACTCTCTGGAACCCTTTTGTCTATTTGTTTCTTGCATCGAGACAAGAAAAAACATCATACAAATAGGGGTTTAAAATGTTTCGTTAAACCACTAGCCGCCATTTTGATTTTATACATAGTAAATTTTATTTCCCTAACGGATGGTTGCATTAAGTCCATATTTGGTATGAACATTTATCACACCAATGCCTGTTTTCAGGGAAAAATTTAATTTTTTTCACTATTTATTTTTAAAATATCGGCCAATTTAATTTTTCAAACTCAAATATCTGAAAATAGGTAAATTCTATAACATTTTTACAAAGTACAAAAAGTTAGCAAATTAAATTACCTAACCAATGATACCAAGTTTGTAAGGGTTTGAAACAAATAATGGAGTTAGTGTGACTTTTCTCCATAAAAACATTCATTTTGCATTATAATTAATGCAAATAAAGGTAATTTTAACAGAAATTCGCAATAACTCCACTATTTGATGTCAGTCCCTAACAAACTTGATACCATTGGGTCGATCATTTAATTTGACAACTTTTTTGTGGCTTGTAATTTTTTATAATATTTAGCAATATTTAGGTATTTGAGTTTGAAAAATTGGATGGCCGCCATTTCGAAAATATACAGTAGAAAAAATAATTTTTTTCCTGAAAATGTACATTGGTATAATAAAGATTCAAATCAAATATGATTTGAATACAATTATCCGTTACGGAAATAAAATTTTGCCTAGCGACTTAACGATGGATTTTAGACAGCTTTTTGTAGGATTTTTTCCTTATCTCGATGCAAGGAGCAAATATACAAAAGGGTTCCAGACAGTTCCGGGACACCCTGTATAACCGATCATTATTATGTATCTAGGATAACTTGAATAATAAGTACATTAATGAAAGATCTCTCATACATTAATTCGAGTTCAATAGTGTTGTAATATCATTAATACCTTTTAAATCGGTATACTACTATTGCGAAACGTGCGAGTCACCCAAGATTACCCGCACACAAACACAGCAGTTGAGAACAACCCTAAACCATACATACTTTGGTCGCTCGCCAAGAAAATCGCCTAATTTGAAATGCATTTAAATTTGATTAATAATATTTATTATATATCTTCAAATAATTAATAATAATTATAATTAATTTAATGGTCTTATTAAATTATTAGGAAGAAGTAATTGCATGCAAATTAATTGTAGCGTATTCTAGAATGTCAGAATGATTAATGGTTTAAACAAATTGCGGTGAAATCCTGTGTGTAAGGACGGCTCATATGTTGGACCAACTCAGTGGTTTAGAACGCATGACATAGCCTATCTTCTTCCATGTTATATACAATTGGGGTTTTGTAAATTTTGTAGCATGAAGGTATAAAAAACACTGTAAATAAAATTCTTGTCTTTAATCTTATCTTTTTAGCTCAAGTATTGTTATTTTCTACGTGACAAAAGTGAAAAAACGTTTAATTTAAATTTACGAATTGTGGATAGTTATAAGCGATGGCTTGTAGATGCGATGTTCTCTGGTGGGGATTAACGTCCGCAATAGTGAATCCTAGTTCATCCATAAAAGAACATCCTTATAATTAGACCAATTCGTATATAAGAGGTCAAAATGGTCGTTCGGATCCCACGTTAAACTAGATACCATTGGCTGTTGGGCTATGAATTAACAGTCCTGTCTAAGGAGAATGTCGCCTTAGTCAGCAACAAGACTACAAGATCGCGCCTGATTCATCCTACACTCATCCCTCATTCATACTTGGCTTTAAACTACCTATTGAGTTAGGTCGCCATTTCAATAAAGGTATTAAAGGTATTAATAAACGTGGTAAAGAAAGTACAAACTAAAACTCTTAGTACCGAAAGGACCAACTTTAGAAGGAGATTTCTTGAAGGTTTCTTACATTTCTTTCAGATAGTGTTAAAATATAAAAAACTTATTTTTAAAACGAATAAATTATTAGTAAAAATTACTATATATTTTTTTGTTTGAAATTAGATTAATTTTTCCAAATAGAAGCAAAATCGATCTGAATGTAAAACACTCCAATTAATGAACCAAGCCAACTTCTTGGTTCAAAGAATTTGTTAGATTGTAGAGAAAAACAAGGGGTTGACTTAACAAATTAATTACTCCCAAAGAGTAATTCATTATCCATAAGTCTGAAAATATTAAAAAGTTCATCGTGTGTTATCCAAAGGAGTAAAACAGTAGTCTATAAATTAGTAACAGATAATAATGTTTTCTTAACCATTTTTTTAAAACGAATAACCAATATGACCTAATAACAATGAAACTAGGTTAACTAACAAAACCTAAACTAATGAAAACTTCTTTCAACAACCAGTTTTTGATTCAAAACATTTGTGGTTTGGCCCACGTGGTTCACGCATGCATGAGAACATTTTCATACTTCATGATACGAAAAGCTAAGGAATTGTTATAAATGGTTTTTTGTTACAAAAATGTTCAATGTAGTATTAGTTCGATATATACAAGGATAAAGCTTTATGGCGCGATTCTCTGAACAAAAGATTCAACTAAATCTATGAATGGCACACCTTGCTTAATTTTTCAATGCATAACATACGAGTAACCTGTTCCTTTAACCATTGTTTCAAAATTATTTCTATAGATAAATTATAAAGATATTCCTCATAAATTTACAAATATTTCTATGAAGTAGGCTGTAAATTATTTTACTGTAATATCGTTCTCTAATAAACTACTTAATTCGATTTAGTAAAGAGAAAAAATAATTATACTAATGTAGGTTACAACAGTATCTATCGAAACAAAAATCGTCGTCGCAAACAAAATTATGTATAATAATGAAAGTCATGATGAAGAATAACTTGAGAGAATATTTAAAACATAGATTCTTTTGATAAAAAACTATTCAATTAAGACATTTTTAACAAAATTAAGAGATATTGATATCTACAACTTTAAATGAACAACTAAAACTCGCGTAAGTAAACGTTCTGTATACTAAATGTTTATATTAGTATTTATTAATATAAAATGTCAACCACCCTGAAATATACAGTTGATTATGGAGTAAATGAATATGTCTTAGTTAAGTTTAAATATGAATACGATGAGGTACTACAAGTTAATTTCAATGATTTCTGAACAAAAACGAGCAAAGGACTAGATGCGATAGTTTGTCATAGATGCGATGATATCTTGGTCAATTAATTCAACAATGTAATGGTTCGGAGCGGCTTTTAATGATTCTTATGTGGTTATCGTGCGCAACCATTCGCCTCGTCTCAATGGTTCATAATTCAAAACATTTTGTAGTCTATTTTATTTTATTTTTTATTTATGTATTTAAAGATATTTGATTGTAACACACGTCTATTACTTTTTTAAACTCTGAAATTAATGTTTTGCTTTTAACTACAGTATTGAATAATTTTTTATTCTGAAATTTTGTATCCCTCCAATTAGAATGTGATATTTACTATAGTGAGCTTGAGGTAAAAAATCTTTTATAAAGCAGTTTTTTTCCTAAATTTGTTGACGGATTGGAAATTTAAGAAAGGCATAAATGGCATTGCTGTACTTCTTTATATATGTGCCTTCTTTCTAAACGATTCTCCGGAAAACTTTTACACATATTCAAATACTAACAGAAAAACACGAAAAAGTAACATGGTCTTGGCTGTTAGTTCTTGCCATGAGTACTGTCGCAGTTGTTTAGTATCCATCCTAAAAGCAAAAACTCGTTAAAATCAATTTTAAAAATAAGTATTGAAAACCAAATGAGATTGAAAAACTGTGGTGTCAGGGGTATTTTCTTGTCATAAAAATATTTGAAAACATAAATAAAAATTATATTTTCCTTTTGAAATTTAATGTATACAATAAATTTAAAGAAACGGCGGTTTCTATGGACACTATGATAAAATTAAATAGTAACTTAAAAAATTATTTTCCAAGTCAAAATTAGGGCATCACAAAAATTAGGTAAACAGCCATTCAAGTACTACTCACCGTGCAGAATTTGGAGCCCCCACCCAACATTAACACATTCCAGGAGATTTAACAAGAACACTGCAGAATTTAGGGACCCACCCCATGTCAACAAACCTGTGGATATTCACACGAACACTGCAGACTTTGGGGGCGTCCAAAAAGCACACTTGAGGAGATTTCAAGCCAACACTGCAGAATTTGAGGACCCATCAAACTTCATGCAAAATCCTAGGACACTTAACTCACAAACCAAGGTTCGAAGGCCCCACCACAGTGACTGTCAAGGATTCTACTAGTCATACGCCTACACCTTAATAAATCAGAAGTTTCAATCACAAACTATTGAAT
The DNA here is from genome assembly GCA_030545055.2 of Neoaliturus tenellus. Lineage (NCBI taxonomy): Eukaryota > Metazoa > Arthropoda > Insecta > Hemiptera > Cicadellidae > Neoaliturus > Neoaliturus tenellus. The sequence continues at coordinate 87,440,315 of CM061533.1, read as the reverse complement.
TATTTAATAAACTATTAATGCTGATTCCATCGTTATCGTCCATTTGGATTAGGTCATTTCCAAGTGACCTATTAAAAAGTCATTAAACTGAGCTAAAATCCCCTCTTTTGCGACTACTTACCCAACTAAAATTACAATAAACTGATTAGAAATGCGTTTTAATAATATTAAAATTGTAATATATAAATTTACAATAAACCTGTTTTATGCATAAAATGTATTTATATTGATACAATATAAAAATCAAATCCATGCAAAACAGCGCAGAGCTGTTGAACTGAGCTCAATAACGATTGGGACATTAAACTTTTTAGTTATATCGAATAAGGATTTGGGAGAGCAAAATACGAAAAAAGATGGCGATGCTGAAGATAAACCAACATTGGCTTTAATCAAGTTAGGAATGTCCGGGTCTATCAAGATGCCATTCCAGCCTCTAAATTGGTCACGAACGTTTCTGTATTGTTATTCTTATTTTGCATTACGTTCCTATGGCTATTAAGGAAGGTATGAACTGGATTGCGAGGAAAATCAACAGCGAAAAAAGAGTTTAACCCATTATGACCTAGCGTTACCATTTGGCAACACAAATATTGCGCAATATTTTAAACCAGTTTTGGCATGATATTCCATAGTTCTATTGGCATTTTAGTGTACAAATATGGTCATTTTGCATATTTCAAAGCCGTAGTGGCACACACACAGTAAACACTAGTAAAATATAGCAAAATCAGTGTTGACCGAGGTGCAACTCTCAAAGAATTAACCGATCCCGTCAACTTCCACGCAAGCCTGCCACCGTTTATTTAACGTGGGCCCTCCCACCATCGTTACCACAGATCGGCTAACCCTTTTAAGAGTTGCACCACCAGGTCAGGTTTGGTCGTGAGCGGGTATCGAACCCGCGCTTGTTTATTTAATAGGCACCTTGGCCAGGTGTCTACGCGTTAGCCACATCAGCTATCACGACCGGCAGCCCAGGCACGAGGATAAGGGTTTTGAACAGTACGCGCTCCTAGCGGCAAAAGTTGTAGGCCGTTAGTGAGTGAGTTTGCTACGAGAGCACAGCACGAGAGCGCCGCATTATATTTAAAGGAAATAATTTGGGCTAATAAGGGTTAATTGAAATATTATTGCAAATTAACGTACATCGATATTGATACACTGCACAATGGTCGCATTCCTAAGAATTACTTATCTTTCCTTTCTGTTAAAACAATAATTTATGTTTAATAAATTGGTGGTAGTACATAGATATAAATTGTCGTATCGGTTCAAATTGTTATTTTCCTGTACAGTATAATATCTTTTCACAGTTACTGAGGACTTTGTCATTTGAATTGGGCATTCAGGTTAGCTTCCATTTACAACCCATTGTCACAAAAATGGAATATTTTGTATCTCAAGAACAGACATTGTACCCATTTTTAAAATTATAGTTACGTAGTTTTATAGATATAAAGTACGATATAAAATTATAGATATAAATTGAAGTCATAATAAATTGGGGTGATTAGTAAAATAATTTTCTTCGTTACAACACGAAAGACAAAACCCAGATGAAAAGTTAAATTGTGAAATAGGTATAGATATTGTACGAGAATTATCGACTACAACAAACATATACCCTCGGATGTAAAAGCCAAGCGAGTAAGGCCCAAAATATAAACCACTCATGTTAAGCCTTTTAAAGCTAAACCGGTAGACACAAACACTTTTATAACAAAACAGATTAGATTTCAAATTGTATTAATCAGCCTAAACAAAGACAGAGGAACAATATTTGACCTCTTAAAGAAAGCACAAGACCATATAACCATTTGGCTATCGATACAAAAGACTGATAAAACAATCGTTTTATATTACGCTACATAGGTTTAAATATAAACCTTATAAATATAAATGGGACCATGAACTCTCATTTCTGATTTACTTAACGAGTAATTTCTTGTTCTCAACAGTAGTGATGTATAGATTCGATCATAGAACAAATAGTATTGTTGCTCCCTACGGTAAAGAGTGTACTTAGCCATAGTTATTTATTTTGATTCTACAAAAAACATTTCCGGTAAACAATTTAATATAAAACATTTCTACAGCAGTATGGATTTAAATTTTAATCAAGAGTTTATTTAAACATAATTGTTTTGTAAGAAGGAGGAGGGAATCCATTTTAAGTATGTGGGACTCGCCTGATCCATACGCACTGAGCCCGCACCTTTTTTAGGGGATGTTCCCCCGGAACCGATTGTCACATTACTTCGAGTGGAGCTCCTGGTTTTAGATAAACGTTGTTGGGCCCTTCGGGTTCTAAGAAGACAAGGCTATTTCCTAGTCTTCTTCTTTTTAGCCTTCGTTTTATTCGTTGGTTGCCGCTCTGCTTCCTTAGCCTTTTTCAAGGCTAGCCTAAAAACGTGGCATGTCCCGGAGACAGTGGTATGGCCAACAGCTGAGGCTGCACCATCCGACTTAAGTTCACTGCAGATGAAGCAGTGACCTGGTTTAGAACAAGTTTTACGGTCGTGTTCTGCCTCTCGGCATTTGTAGCATAGATCGCACCGATTCGTTCCCGTGCACTCGCTGAGTCTGTTCCTATAGTCCAGGCACTTAAAGCACGTAAGGACTATGGTCCTCAAATGCACCGTTCAGCTGAGAAACCCCACTCGGAGATGACCAAGTTTAAGGAACCTGCTGGCCTCTTCCTCAGGAAGGCCAAAGATCACCATTCTCGATTGCCGTTTGTTTGGCCGGCTAACGGAGACTTGCGTGTCCCACTGGGACTGCACAAAACCTTGTCTAAGTCCTTGATGACGTCAGGTGTCTCAGTGTAAGAATTGAGACTTTCACCTCAACAGAGACCCGCTTGTATGGAATGAAGACGAAGGCATTCCCGTCCCTCCGTATGCCATCTCGGGTACCACAGCGAGCCCCCCTGTCGGAGCCTTTGCTCAGCTGGAGGAGAACCTCTTCGGGGGTCTGTATCGTGCAGACTACCTTAGCAGCCCCGCCCTATTAGCTCTTCTCCGGGACGCCAGAGTAGGTTTGGCCGACCACCACTCGCACGAGAAGGAGGGATGGACCAGATCTCAGATCTTAGGTTTGGCTTTCTGTTCACTTCCCCCTGGTTTGGGACCATGAACGTAATCACTGGAGGGCCTTCCCACACAACTCTACTCGATTTCTTTTTCTTACGCTTTTTGCTCTACTTGGGATGGTCACCGAAGCCAGAACTCTCATGCATACCTCTACGCTTTCCTGACATGCCGGCAGCAAGGCGGCGTCCCGGAGGAGACGTCTTTGTATTTTCGACCTGTACCCTTTTCGACACTTTATTTCTCCTTCAATACATGTAAAAAATCTACAATAATCTTGTGCATCATCCTCTTACTGGTGCATGATCCAAACAAATCGGTCATTTTGGCAATGCCATTCTTCGCCGACTTATTTACGTTATTTTGGGTCTAACAAGCTCTAGCCATTTCTTGGAGCAATACGCTCACACGAGAGAGCATTTACCCCCCCTCCCTACGGATATGGAGGACTATCTCCCACTGTTCGACCCGGCACTAAATGTTGCAAACAGTAGCTAGAATTAATTCACTGCCCATGCTATTCGCGATGCTGCCTCGCCGGGAAGTGGAGCCGGCACGGGGCTTAGCCTAATTCACCGTAATGGCATAGCCATTTTGATAAGATAAAAAATATATGGAAAGAATAAATGATAAAAATATATTATAATAATGAGGGGTCAGTTTTAATGAAACTACGTATTTAGTTATTATTTTTTAATATTTTTTTTCATGTAATTAGTAAGTCGTAAAAAATGTTGAGATTTAAAATTTTAAGTTAGTTCACGTTAACCATTTACTCTATTTTCCTTAAAAATGAATAAAACCAAATTTAAGAGCTTTGATAATTTATAATTTTATTTGATCTGTTTCATGTTCTTGTGTTACAGTGTATCAAAGAGATTATAAGGAGGAATCATCAGTATCAGCCCTTGAGATGGAAGACTATAAGATGGCTCAGCGGGAGTCTCGGGGGCCTTTGTGGAGCTGACAAACCACAAACCACAGAGTTACTTGGGCCAGCTGAAAACACAACTGGAACACGGGAGATCGAGAGGCCTTCCGGCAAGTAACTTTCTCGTTGGTAAACTTTCTCCAAGGTAACACTAAAAAATAGTAATTTATGCTAGTTAGGTGATTCTAGCTTAGCTCAGATGATCGATGGCTAGTGTTACCATGGAGAAGAGTGAATTTATACTATATGGATTGTGAAATCCGTCTCCCAGGTTAAGGTCAGGTTACCTGTGTTAAGGAAACTTACCAGTCAGAATCAATTCAGGGAGATCCATGTTTGAGGAAGAGCCGGAATCTGGGGTACCCTACAAGGCTGCTAAGTATAAATTTTAATTCTTAAACGCTTGAATATCTTAAGAATTTGTATACAACCACTTGACAAGCTTTAAATCGTAAGTTAAAACAGTTTTGGATAAAGTTTTGTGTTTAGACTTTTCAAAAATTGACCATCGTACTAAAAACTTAATATGCTTTATAAAAACTGTTGCGATTATATGAAATGAATGCATTTTTAACTATATCTTTAACTTTGGTCTCGTATTATTTTCTTAAACCGTCATACGAAGCATAAATATCCTTTCTTAAACAAGCATTATTTTGAATTAACTTGAGTTAATTGAAATAATTAAGGTTTTATCAAAGCTGTTTTTATTACAAACAAATATTTGCAGCACAAAATAATAAGCAGCACTGAACATTGCATACGCAGTTTTACATTGTGCAGGACTTGTTTCTACTGGCAAGTTTAGAAATTAATTTAAGTGTATGAATTTACATTACGTTGTAATACAGTAGTATACTACAGTGTTTTTCTTATGTCTGATTACAGTTGAACACTTTTATTTACATTACTGACTACTTATTTACATTCCAAAACCATTTTATAGCTTTTTACGTGTAGATAAAGTGTGAAGGTTGAGATTTACGGCCTTTGAACATAGAAAACCCTTCCATTAAAGATGGATTATTTTGTTAATCCGAAGTTGAAAGAGAACGAGGGAAGCTAAAATGGGGAATTCGGGGAAATTTGTTTGCCTTCAAAAAGTCTACTTTTATAATTTTTCATTCTTTATTTTAGATATTTTATTACTAAGAAAGGATATTTTTTAACAACTGAAATTATAATTTGGCTTTCAAAAACGTTTGTTGAACCGGTATAAGTATTTAATGAGATATACATCTCAATAACAGGGTTTAAATAAAAAAAAGAATGTGTCAAGAGACAAACTTTTCCCACTATAGGCCCTACATGTTACATTATGCAAAATGTCACCTATTAAAACCGAGGAGTTTGGTGGAAAAACGACCTCAGTCCAAAAACCGTGTTTTAAGATAACTTATGTTTTATAGGCTCTTACCAAATTGCATTACTCTTCGGATTCTTATACTACGCAAGATACATTCTTTTAGATTGAGAATATAATCCTTGTTTGCTTATATGTCCTTTCTATCAAAAGTTATTGAACAAAATATGAAGCAGAGTCAGAGGTCGTTTTTCCATCAATCCACTTTTTCAATGTTAAAAACTTAGATTTTATGCATTTAAACTCATAGAAATGGATTGAAATAAAGTAAAATAAAATATTTACTCGAACTAAATTTATTTGAAATAAAATATAATAGGTCTACCAACGATTTCATTCATTAAAACTTAAAATAAACTTGTAGAGATACAATGGTCCATCAAAGACTTTACTTAAGAGTTTAAACATTTAAATAACAGATAGCTCGTTTAAACACAAATTTTCACACAAAGAAAACCAATACAACGTTTAGCAATAACCCATAATGTTTGTCTGCATAAGATTGTTTCCTCCAGCTGAAGTCAGGCTGCCTCGTAAGAGTTGACAGCATTCAGAAAAAAATTCAAAACTCAGTGAAAACACAATATATTGACATGAAACAAACACTGCTGCAAAGAGGATTAAATGACGGATCATTTTAAGCGTTTTCCCGAAAGACGACCTCAGTCACATGAGGTCGTTTTTCCACCAACCTCCTCCCTTCTTTTTAATTTTGATTATTTTATACTACTCATTGAGAGAACATTTGCATTCAGGAAAGTTACTGTGTTTTTATAGTTGTTTTACCAACACACCCCCTGCTTAAGATCAAAATCAGGACAGCCAATATCTGCCAAAATAAATATCGTGAACACTTGACGGCGACTACTGGGCTGGCGCTACCCAGGCGAGGTCTGGTGTCGGTGACTCTCAACTCACCGTTACCGCCGAGACATTTGGAAACGGTAAACTTAACAGCAAATCGATTTACTTCAGTTAAATGTGAACTATTTCAGTGAAATGGAAAGGCTGCATGAAACAAGATCACTTTAATCAGTTTGCAATTGATCAAAGCATTTGTACAGTAGGGTTTGAGTGTTGGGTTTATCGTATAAAAATTTCGCAAATAAAAAACAACGGTTATTTGCTCTTAGCAACATTTTTGAAATGGGATTTAGTTCATGAAAGAAGCCACTCATTGAAATAAACTACCACTCAAAAGATTTAGTTTTTTTCTATTATTTTACTTTTAGTTTATGAGAACTGAGCATTATTCTCTAATTATTCTTTCAAAACTTCTTTATTCTTTCGTTTCTACATCAATCTTATACTGTCCACCATTATATCAATCATATCATAAAAATGATGTGATAGTTTTTATAAGCAGTTAAAGAGAGGTGTCTTAAGGCTTATATTCAATGATATATTTTAATTAAACATTATCATGAAATCTTTACTAAATTAAATTTCATCGTTTTACTAAATGGTCACTTTCGCACTCTTCATAATATTTCTATGTCAAGTCCACTAGATAAAAAAACTGAAAATGAAAGAGCCCTATGAATCACTTGGCAATGAAATGGTTATCAGTATCTAGTTAAAAAAATCAGTAATCAGTTTATTAAGGTCAAACATGGGTATTGATTGGTAAATGGTTAATAATATTCATACATGGTCGATTGTTGACTATAAAGAGGGACTATGATTCGATGCAGCACACACTGACGGATCATCAACATACAACAGCGAAGTTGCCTACCGCTGTGTGGAATCTCCGAATCTCTATCCGAAACTGAAGGTTTTTTTTTACAGAAACACATTTCCGGGGTTCTAAATTGTGTTATTTTTATTGTATAGGCCTGTTTAGTAATATTGTAAAATTAAATTTTTTAGCTTAGTCACATTAATAACAATTATCTCAGTTTCATTTATTATGCACTATACTGTACATCCCTTTAATACGAGGAGTGTCTGTAGCGATGCATTTAATTTCAATTTTATAATTTAGTCAGTGGATCTTTTTTTAAAAATTTAAGTGTGTTTTGGCCCAAAGCGCAGTTTGGAAACAGCCACAACCTCAGGAAAATTCGTTTTAATAAAAAAGAAAAATGCTTAGTTTACTATTGATCCTAAGCGTTGATATGGTAATGTAATAACAATGTAAGGTAAACAAAAAATAAAGGAGAAGTACTATTAATCATTGGTTTTGAAACCACTGTTAGAAAACTGTGGAAATGAAGAGTTGGTTGTTGTGTACCATGTTTATTCTGTACTAACTTAAAATTAAAAGTATGTTTGCTATGATACTATAACATAAGGGAATGCCAACGAGCAAGGCTCGGTCAACCCGGTACTTTTAATGAAAGGACAATAATAACCCATACTATATTATTTTCTTACACTCGTGAATATTACAAACATAAAAAAGTAGAACTCCAAATTGATCTTATAGTCCTCAAAACAAGTTTTAAGTCTACGCGGAGGAAATAAGAAACGTCAAACACACAAAGACTTGTGAGATGCACAATCATCTACCAAAACATTTAAGTCCTTTGTGAAAGATAAAGTATGAATTTGGATTATAATAGTGGCTTTTAGAGAAAGAGCCTCTACAACATTGGCCCTAGTGAATATTCTTGCTTTATTACGGGATGCAAAGTGACAAAATATTTTGATTTCAATAATAACAGTTCAGCGAGTCGTTTGTATTTGAATATCTAATAAGTCAATAAGCATGATGTTAATATAAACTAGTATACGTGTTGCTCGGAATCGAGCAATTTATTTTAATACAATACAAATGTTACTTTTAGATTTAAATCAATGACATCTGACCAATCCAATATTGTGAATATCTTTAATCACCAAAACGACACGTATTTACAGCTGATTATTAACAGATGTTTAAAATACTTTATTCAATCCCAATGTTATTTAAATGGGGAATTTTGAGATTTCAGTGGTGGATAGCATCTTTATTTTCAGTCCGATTTTCATCAGTTTTTGGCGGGAACAACTACAGACCAAGCCCTATCCAACGACACCAAAAACTTTAAAATCGGTTGAAAATTGTAGGAGGAGTTCTCAAAACAAAAAACCCTTAGCGTATTAAATAAGTATAGATTATTTTTGGTATATGAAAATGATTTTTTTTTAAAGAAAAGTAGTATTTTTAAACAATACAATCTTGTATAAGCTGAGTAGGATTTTGTCAAGAGAATCTTAAGACATCTAAATAACTACAAAACCAAATTTATACTTTTAGAAGAATACAATTTTTAACAACATTTGTAAGTATTATAACTGTCAGTGTTTAAATAATCTCAAAGAAATAGAGCCTGTTGTTTGGATTTCATTAACTCCCTTTTGAATTCTGTCTCCGGCCTGTTTTGAAGCCTCTCCGTTTGAAGCAACACAGTTTGTTTATACGGCTCGCAGTCGCTATTTATTGGATTAGACTCACCATAAAGAGCTAGAATCAACATTTGAGAAATAAGGCATTGAGTTTTAAATTTATCTTACAATACTACATGTGCATGTCAAAGTCTTAAAATAAGTAAATAGTTTTGTCTATTCATATTTAAGTAACGGGCTAAACGAGCCTTGGTAACCTTCACACCAACAAACAACCATTTTCACAGTTTTAAGCCAAAGTTCAAAGGTAGTGTTTATATACTTTTTTACCTTTCGTTGTTATTTCGCTACCAAGATGACAAGCCATAAGACCAATATAAAAAATTGCAAATTTTAAATTTTATTTTAGACAAAGGATGATTTTTTCTTGGGTTGAGGCTTTTCTAAATTTTTTTTTAGTTGAAAATACTCTTAAATCCAAATTTTAAATAAAATATACACAATAGGTTCCTATTAATATTAAATTAAAATATACTAGTACAGGCATTACTTTTGATCGTATTTTGTGTAAAACTGAATTTGAAAGAAGATATAGTTTTGAATTTTTATTAAATTTTTTGAATTAAAGGAGTCTAAATAGAGTAATGATTAGCGCCTTTAACTTTCAAGAGGTCACTAGTTTTATTAAAGGGATGTCTACAAGAATTTGATGGGACCGCTTCCCCATGAGAATGAGAATTTGTATGGGAATTTGGACCGCTTCCCCTTAAAAGCGGTTAAGGTACTCCTTACAAATCAAACATATTATTTAAAAGTAATACTTAATAACACTTTAAAATACATATATTAAAAAACAAACTATTAAAAATATAAAACTAAATAAAAATTAACTTTGATATAAAAAAATTCAATTAACTCAAGAATTAATAATAAAAAATAAAAAAAACTGTAAAGCTTTGCTCTAATATGTTTGTATGGAGTATTATTACCTACTATCTATCTACCTATGCTGGGCGCTTTATAAAAGAATACCGGTACTTTGAATGGGCATTACTTAAAACGTTTTGAAAATACTTAAAATATTAAAATGTCAAATCAAATTTCAAAATCAAGTGCCAAATCTTTCCCATTTTCCGATTTCATGCCAAGTGTTTTGCAGCATGTGTCTAGGGTTAAATTCGAGATCGCTGTAGTCTGTGTTGTATGTAACCCGAGAAAAAAGTACAAAAGGGTCAAATTAGGGCTCCTGGGAGACCAAGGAATAGGTGTACTCTTGCTTATCCAAACATTTGAAAATCTATAAAAAAAAACTAAATAGTAAAAGTTGCATTTAATCCCAAAGTCAAGGTCAACGTTTGGTCCCCAATAATAATATAAACAAAACGTACTTGTTTGAACTTCGAATTGGTGTGTAAATAGTTTATCCATCTTGGAAATTCTTTCAGTAGCACCCGTTAAAAATCCTGGAATTTTTAGTGAAAATTTATATCCGATCCACATGTAAGAGACAGTTGATCGTTAAAAGATAACTAACTGGAATTTTGGAAATCATTAACTCTACATAAAAACCAACACGCATCATCCTACAGTTAAAGTTATAAACAACTTGAATTTGATTTTATACCAATACTTTTGTAATGTCTTATTATAAAACTTACTTATAAAAATAAATTATATTCTTTAAAAAGAAAATAATTCCATTTGAATTCGGAATTTTAATGTCCCTTTAACGTTTTATAGTCATGAATGTATATACCGGTATACATTTTTTCAGATGGAGAAACACATAATTTTGTTGTTGCGTCTTAAAATTGTTGAGGAATTTTATTCATGATTAAACTAACCACAAAGAATTATTACAGTATATACATTTCCCAATATGTTGTTGAAAAAATGTAATGATGAATCCGGACATAGTTTTATTTACAAAATACCATGAATGTTAAAAAAACTCCTATCTGGAGAACTTCGAACTTCCATCATTCCAAACGTGATGACGAAGTTGAGGCTCGAAACTGTTCAATGTTCAATACGTAACGGTCCTCAACACTACACGAGTCAATTAAAAGTTAGGATGACACATTGGTCTGAGATAACCACTTTTTATGTTTTTATTTTTATATTTTTTTTATAAATGCTTCAATCAAATATTGTATCTTTATTTAAACCTTAACCTGATATCTTTCTAGTTTTTCAATTTTTAAAGTAAAAATAATGTAACCAAAAGTGTATGAATTGTTTCTTAAAAAAAAAAAAAATTATAATCAATATACGTAATCAAAATAAGCACAAATAAATAAAAGAGATCCCGAAAACATTGATTTCACTTTACCCGGTTACATTAAACAACAACGCGCACCTTAGTGGTAGTCTGCTGTGGTCAAAGTACGTAAGCTGGAAAGGGCTTGTTTTTCTTATTTTCTGATAATTTCACTGTACATGGTCTTTAACCTGTACCAGATAACTAACTGGCAGTGCTTTGCTTCGGGGATGGTTACGATAACGAAAACTTACTTAGGCTTAATTAACATAACTGTGTTATCTTGGTCCATTGTAAATATTCATCCTTATTATGTTTGTCTATAGTTTTTCATAATTTCCTCCTAGTACTTTAGAAATAATATTCCTAATTATTTATATGAAAAGAAACTCTTAGTAATCAAATACAATATGCCCAAAGTTTTGATCGTGGGTGTGTTCGGAATGCATGAGGGATAAAAAAGATTTATTTCAATCGTACCCTGAAACAAGACTCTTATATTACTTTTGGTCCCTCAAAATTTCTGTTTGAATAAAGTTCGGGACAATAATAATGTATGAAATGTATGTAATAAAATGCAGGCAGTTTTTGAAAATATAATGAACTTGAGATGGCACTTCACAAAAACTGTTGACATGGCCAGAAGAGGCCAACAGTGAATACTCATACTTTTCAATAATGTTTGAAAAGCAATTAAAAAGCTTAAGTTAATATTTGTGATCCACATAAAAGTAAAGGTTTCAAAAGCAATATGCCTACTCCAGAATATCGCTGTACTATTATTTTTATTTGCAATGTAGCATAAAACTTCAGATAGAACTTTAAAAACAATTTAAAGTTTATGTGAAATGTGAGGAAACGAATTCCTAGAAATACGTAGCAGCGCTGAGGTAGACAGTAGCTTCTCGAGCCGCCCGCTCTTCTCTAACGAGCTTATTGTCTACAAAACAAAACTTCTTTGTGTTGTACGCGTTGAGGCAAGACTGAGATTTATTTAGGTAGCATTTAAAATTATTTCCTCGTTACTACCTATGATACGGAATTATATCTATGTTACTAAATCACGTACATACTACAATATACTTAAACACATATTTCAAGGAAATTTATCAAAAATAGAAAAGTACTAGTATTATTAAAGTTTTTGGTTGCCGTATGAATATTTTTTAAGAAGTTTTGAAATGGAAAGGGAAGGCTGTGGAATAGAAAACGATTCATGTATAATGAAGCACGACATTCTATTACGTTTGTACATTAATCTTTAGTTATTGAATAAAAGTTTACTGTAATTTAAACGAGTTATAGAATAAGCACATCGAATGTTAAGACAGCAGTTACAATGAAATTGTATTATTGGACATAATTAAGTCATTTCCAGTCCTTTGAAAGAAAATGTCCCGTACCTCACGAGAACAGCCCTGCTGTTAGCTATGATAGCTCGTTCCATTTAAAGCTAGATTTAAAGATAGATAGAAAATTTAATGTAGGTCCAATGACTCCAGGTCAATGAGTCCAACATTGTTTTATTTGTTACAGTATTTGTAATGCCAAATAAAAATGATCTTCAAGATAAGTAAATTTTCCTAAATCCTAAAAGATCTATTTTTTCTCATTTAAAAAATGGGATACATGTAATTCAAAATGGATTCATAACAAAAATAACTAACAACGTTCAATACTAGGCCTTACAGTAATTATGTGCTTTCATATTATTACATTGTAAAATATGTTGATATGTTTAAATTAAATTACTTATAATTTGTGTGCACTGTTATGGGTTATCTGTGAATTTGTAATGTATGATTGTTTTTCTATAAATGTGTATATATTTTTTTATAGTGTTCACGGGGAGATGCCATGTCAACATAATTAAAACACCATTAGCTAGCTGGGTAGCTGAGTCGATACAGCGCTCGCCTTTGAATCCAAAGGTAGCCTGTTCAATCCTCAAAAAAGTTTTAAAGATTTGATTCCATATCCACTTGAGATTTGTCATTGAGCTAGTAATTAATGATGCTATCTAACAACAGGTCGACGATAGATAGTAACAAAACGGCAAATTCGACCATTCCCAACAAAATATTAAAAAATCTTACTGGATAAAGAAACACACAAAATAAAAACATAACAGTTCATATTAAGTTGCAAGAAAATTACATACTAATGTAATAAGGGCTACTTAAAAATTGTTTGACTACTACCTGAAAATTTCACTTAAAAGAATAATTTGCAAAGTTTCTTAGTTGTATCTAGTTGAAATAAATACAGTCACTTGTACCTTAAGACGGTAAAGGAAATGAAGGACGGTAGCAAAAACTTTGCCGTGAAAAACAAAGGAAATCTTTGGAAGTAATTTAAGTTGTATTAGTGGTTAGTAACTTACCGACCTAATTGTTTTATCTTCCTTTAATTATTCTGAGAAAACTAGTTTTGCAATTAGCTTTATAATCTTGCTAGGAAACTATTTTAATTTAAATAAGATAAAAAATGTTATTAATTGATCAAACTGTGACTTAATACCTCATCATATAAAATGAATTAAAAGTTGTTTTAAAGTTAAATACGAACTTTTCAATGAATGCTTATATTTATATTAAAAAAATCAAATGGGTATTTTATAATTATGTTATAATTTTTCTTATTCTCATTGACAATGACACTGTTATTGAAAAATAGTTATTTAAATATTTTACCTACTTAAAAAAGAGAAAGTACCTGTAAATGAAAGCTTGATAATTTTAAATTAACAGATGGCAAAGTTATCATTAGAGAGAAAAATTAAAATGTTTTACACAGTTGTGGTAAGGTGCGGCTCAGCGTATGCAGCAGACAAAGGAAGTCATAACTATAACTTTGAGAAAACACTCCTTATGACACTTCAACACTATTCATAGTAGACACTAAATAACTCCAAAAAGGAAAATTAAAATACAAGGTGGAAAATTTAAATATACATGTTTGTGCATGCATGACAATATAGAAATTGAATTCAAACTATATAGTTTTCCATCTAAACGAAGTTAAAAAAAAAGAATTGAAGAATTATTCATCAGAAAAAAATATTTTATGAGCGTATACACATTAATATAGTTTGTTGGTATTTTGTATATGGAAAAATTTATCAAGTTTTATCAATGATTTTTATTTTTTAAATACAAAGAGCTGTTGTTATAACAGATGTTATACTACACTAACTCTAATTTTGAAATATTAAATTATTAGACCTATATGTGTACCTAACCATGCCCTTTAAGCATAGTAATATTAATAATAATTTACTAAATAAAACTGCATTTTATTGTATATTGTTCACGAACAAATAATAGTTTGTGAAAAATCTTATATAATAATATGAAAATAAAATTTAGATCTTATTTAGAACAAGACGTTATTTCGTCGATTTGTTTACTGCTACAGATGATTTATTTCCTAAACTAATATTTCACACCACTTCTGATTTACAAAATAGATTTAGTAAACATATCATACAACCCCAATTCTACCATTTTTGACAGATGATAACAAATGAAACAAAAAGATTGATTAAGATTGCAGTTATTTTTGAGAGCAGTAAAATAAATAGTTAACAGTTGATATGATTCAATAAAAATTTTTAACTATATAAAAAGAGTTTACTTTTATTGTAGATTTTTGCACTTACTATATTTTAACTTACTAAGGTTCCCCGTGCGCAAATTGCGTATTTTTGAAAATATTTCTTTTTGTTTGTAAGCACACCTACAGTAAACTTTTAAGAAATTATATGAATGTAAATATCAAACTATCAAGAAGAATATTCTCGTATAAAAACCAAAATTTAACTGTTATAACAATATTTTTTTGATTATACAGTGAGAGATATATATTTTTGTTTACAATCTGACTCAAATTTATTTGAAGGTAATACGCTGTCAAGTTACAATTAACATTTACAAAATTTATAATAAATTTGGTCAACATTTTAAAGCATAAATTAAAGGGCAGGGGGCGATGGCCAAAACGAAATGACCTTTTTAATCAACATTCGCCCACGTGATCGATCATAAGCTTTAAAATGACACCTCCATCTTAAAAATCAGTTTATTAGATCGAGAGAAAAAAGGAATATAACAGACAAAACCCTTATAGAATAATACAAAGATAGATTACTTATGGATTAACTTGTTTACATTACAGGTCATATGTTTTTTGACTATTTTTTAGATTAATGAGTCTTTTTAATAGACAAAAACTTATTATTTTTATTATTAAGTAGTGGTGCCAAAATTGAAATGGGTGGAAAGGAATGCAGCTGATTACAGGCGCCGGGTCGGTGCGGCGCTCGCACGTGCCCCGCGACACGAGGACAACCAACAGATGATGGATGTCATCGTGGAATGTATCGCAAAATCAGCGAGTCAAAATGTTCTGAAAAATGTAAAAATAAATACTAAATTTAAACAACCGTGGTTTGACAGAGAATGTAGTAAGGCTTGGGAGAAAGTTCTTAAATTATTAAATTTATTCAGGAAAAATAATTCGGAGACAGTAAAACTAGATTATATTGAAGCTCAGAAACAATATAAAAATCTTTGTAAAGTCAAAAAGAATCTTCACAATAACAAAATATTAGAAAATATAAATAATGCGTCGGACGCCAAAACGCTATGGAAAGCACTGAACACGTTTAAAAACAAACCGGATTTTAGAGTAGGAACTATCACAACACAGGATTGGGTGTCGCATTTTTCTAAATTGTTAAATCCGCCGCAGAGATCGGCTAACACTTCGTATGCAGAACCGCTCATTTTTTATGCTTATTTGGACAACTTGTTCTCAATGGTAGAGCTAAAAAATATTTTGTTGAAATTAAAAAATAATAAAGCGCCTGGTCTTGATAGAATTTCTTACGAATTTTACAAAAATGCGCCGGATGAGTTGCTTGTTTGTCTACTTGATCTATTCAATAATATTTTGGTTACAGGTGATGTATCGGAAACTTTTAAAAGATCGGTGGCTTTTCCGCTTTACAAAAAAGGTGATATTAACAATGCGCAAAATTATACAGGAGGGTCATTTATAGATTCTATAAGTAAAATATTTTGTAGCCTTTTGAATGGAAGATTGTCGAGCTGGGCTGAAGACAATAACATTATAACGGAAATGCAAGGTGGTTTTAGAAAGTGTTATTCAACAGTGGACAATATATTTAGTTTAAATAGTATAATTAGTCTTAGAACTGCCACAGAAAAAGGAAGGTTATTCTGTTTTTTTTGTGGACTTTGCCGCAGCTTTCGATACTATTGACAGAAAAAAATTGTTTTTTAAATGCTCCTGCCTTGGAGTGACAACACGTATTTTAAACGTTCTTAAAAGTTTATACAATGGTACATCTGCGGGGGTGTGGACAAAGGAGGGCGTAACAAATTTTTTTTGAAACAACAACAGGCTTGCGACAAGGCTGCCCACTTTCACCGCTAGCGTTTACTTTCTTTATTAATGATCTTCCGGAGGTTTTGGGGGGTGGCTGTCGTATTGGTGGTATTAGAATAAATGTATTGATGTACGCGGATGACATTGTTCTAATAGCGCCGACTGCTACGGTGTTGCAGCACATGATAGGCAGGCTCGAATTATTCTGCGACACCTGGAATTTGCAAGTAAATTTAGACAAATCAAAAATTATAGTTTTTCGTAAAGGGGGCAGGCTAAAAAACAATGAAAAATGGTGGTATAAGGGGAACCGCGTTGAGGTAGTGAACGAATATAAATATTTAGGAATTATTTTTACGCCGACGTTGAATTGGCAGTCTCATTTCGCAGCAAAATCCAGAACTTCCAAATTAGCAATCAATTCTGTTTGGAACTCATTAATAAGCAATAAAACAGTGTCTTTGAATATTAAGTTCAATTTATTTTCAGCAGTTATCAGGACAATTTTAAGCTACGGAGCTCAAGTGTGGGGTCACAACGAGAGTGACAAAATCGAATCAGTTTTAAAATTATTTTTAAAACGCTTGTTTCATTTGCCAAATAATACACCAGATTACGTTCTGTATATAGAAACCGGATTGGAATAACTGTTTTTTTTTATACTCTTACGGTTAATTTAAATTACATCGTTAAACTGCTTGAATTGCCACCAGATCGACTTCCAAATCTTTTAGTAAAGACTTTAATAAGACAACGTATAGGCTTTTGTAGTGTGTGGGAAAAATTGGCGAGTAAATTTGATTTGAGTATCCACTGGGAGGCGGGGGCGGAAGTTGTTCACAATCAGCTGACTGCGGTGGCGAACGAGGCACGCGCCGCCTGGTGGAGGGAGTGCGAGGGACGGGCGCTCACGTCGCGTTATCATCAGCAATATCTTACCCAGGAACTTTATCTTGGTGATAAGAGTGTGTTTGCGGGCAATTACGACATTTCAACAATTAGTTGGGCTATTAAGGCGAGAGGGCAGCTTGTCGATCTAAATTATAAACCATGGATTGTAAATAAAAATTACCTGTGTTCTTTGTGTAATACAAGACAACCTGAAGACGTATATCACTTTGTAGCAATTTGTCCGGTTCTTAAAAATATAAGAAAGTATTATTTTGGAAAAAATCTTTTGAATGATGTTGAATTTAATGAATACTGTACATGAATGGGAGGGATTGGCGTGCTTTCGGAAAGTTTATGAGGGATGCGTGGAAATATCGCTGGGATCTGATCACTGAATTTAACCTATAGAAATAAAGCTGCAGGAATTACTTTTACACTTTTTCTGTATAAATTAGAAATTTGTTTTATTAATTAGTTTTGTTTTATTAATTAGTTTAAGATAAGCTGATGTTTTAAAGAATGGGGTCAACCGGGCAGACGGTCTTAGTGACCATTGTCCTATTGTGTTTTTTTCATAAGCCTTCCAATATTTTATTTTATAAAACTAGTTTAAGTTTTTTATTATGTAAAGGGCATTTCATGTATTTTGTTAAAGGTATAATAAAACACGTTTTCTTTCTTTCTTTCTTTCTTTCTTTCTTTTCTTTTATTTCTTATTATTAAGTAGTATAGCAAAATGTTTTGTTTTAATATTATGTAGTCAGATATTAAAAAAATCTGCCTCCTTGAAACCTAAATATCATTACACCTCTTTAAAGTGACATTCATAAAAGTTAGACGTCATTTTTGACGGGCAGTTAGCTAGAATAATATACTAAAAACGTGCAACCCGTTGGTTTAGGTAGTCTCACTAGGCAATAGTCCATTATCTACATCTACACAACAATGAGTCACGGTAGCCACAGCGGCGCTTGGCGTTGGCTCCAACTTAGGATGCTTCAGTAGTGGGGTTTGGTTACTTTCAAAACGGAAGTCGTGCCAATTGCCAGCCGCTGCCGGCCAGCTGCCATCGGCCAGCTGCCAAATCAGTCGCTGCCGCCATATGCCATGCCATATAGCTTCCGGTGGGGTAGGAGATGTTATTTGAAATTTGAAATTCAACTTGACAATTGGGTTATGGAAAGTATGTCAAGGTCATCCAGAGTAAGTTTTAAAAAACCCTATCCCGCTACCACCGGAGTAATAGTTCGGAGAGTGGAACCAACTCCGGTGATAGCGGGATAGGTATAGAATTAGGTTTGTGAATTTTATTTGTGAAAAACATACAATCAATGTGTGACAGCAGTGTTTAAACAAGTTGAAGTTTTGTTATGAACTACAGAGTTGTAAACACAAACACCGACGACGATGAGAAGGTAAACGCAGAGTCCCCAGATGATGTATTTAAAAAGTTTGAACAAACGTAACATCTCGAGTTGGTTTTCCCGTTCCATTTCCAAACGTTTGATTTCCAATTTCAATTTATCCTCTTCCATCCTTGTTACAAATGGAACTTCATCCATCATATCCATCATGTTTGTGTTTTTTTGAAATTTTGAAAGAAGCGATGTTGATAGTTGAAGAGGCGAGGATGGAATGAGAGTTAAAAGAGGGAAATGTCGGTTAAATAAAGAAGTGGTGGGGGGAAAGAGCGTTGTTACATAGAAGTGGTGGGGGAAAGATGCTGCTCATCATTTGCCTCAGAAGTTGTGTCCGACTGTAGAGGGGTAAGAGGAGTAGTATTTAGTAAACTGTCTTCATCAGAATTTTCAACCTTATTACAAATAGGACAAGCGTAAGTTATTTCCAAATTCATTGTAATAGCGTTAAATTTATCTATAATTTCATTTAAAGCATTAAATATTTCTTGTAAATCATCTTTTGAGTTTATTTCAAAACTAGCATTCATTCGTGCCAATTGAGAAGTGTTCATCGTTAGAGAGTTGGCAATCGAATGAGGATTAGCGCCTAGGGAAGGGGGCTTATATAATGGCGACCTTGAGCAGGTGTTTAGGGAGGGGGGCTTTTTAGGGAGGGGGCTTCTATATTGGGGACCTTGAGCTTATGATTGAATAAAACGTTTAGTTCTTCTTCTTCTTCGTCTTTTAATTCAATTATTTGAACCGAAGTAGTTGTTTCATCCTCTTCACTCGATGAAGAAAACAATTCACCAGGATTTAAATATTGAACTACAATTCTGAACCATCTTATAGGATATTCGTCAATGACAGAAAGTAAGTTTTGAAACAATTCTTCCATCTCCTCCCTGTCAGTTATTATATGTTCAAACTTGATAAATTTTCCTTCCATGTTGTTAGTTAGAGTGTTGGAAGTGGAATGATTTAATATTATATAAAAATTAGAACTAATGGTGGGGGAAATCTCAAGGTCATCCAATTGAAGTTTTAAAAAAGAGTGTAAAACTGAAATTATACATTTGATGGTTCTACAGGATCGGAATACCAATCTGATCTGTATTTACATCTTTTTATCATATGTGTACAAAAATCATCTTGATGAGACTTGGTGCGTTGACAATGAGCAAGATCTAGAGGGTGAAATTTGAAACATCTTTGAGGACAACATGTATGAAAATATCTTGATTTGTAAAATTTGAAAGTTCGCAATTCCGGTGGCGGTAGTTGTTTTGTTTTACATTTGCAATAACAAGATCCGAAGAATTCACATTTAGTACAAGCTAACCCATCCACCATCATTGGTCCTAAATCTGTACACTGTTGTTCACAACAGTAACGAGGTTTGTACTTGTATTTTTGCTCTTCCATGTTGACGCTGCGGAGTCTAGTGAAAGAATAAGATTGTATAGTGATGAATAGCGAGTTTTATGTACTATGAAAAGTGGTAGGGGTAATTTCAAGGTCATCCAAATGGAGTTTTAAAAAATTATACCTTACAAGTGTAAGGATTATTGAAATTTAGGAAGTTTGTTTCTGTTTGTTTTCTTCAGACTTTTTTTCTCTCTCTGCCTTAGCCATAGCAATAAGTTCTTCTGTTGATAGTGGATGTACTTCAGGAAATTTTAAAATTAATTTAGCTTGATATCCTTCTTTAGTTAATACATCTAAATCTTGAGTCATTTGTTCAACAGTGTTATAATCCTTTCCATAGATTTTCCCATCAAGTTCAATCATCATTCTGTATAACATTTTGTAGAATAGATCTTGTTGTGGCGAGAGCTGAGAAGCGAATGATTATTTATCAAACTGTTACATCCTTTTTATGAACTTGATATTGATCACGTGATTCCTTAGTTGTAATTTTATTTATTAAAAGTTATTCATCATTGGTAATACTTCTGGAACTTGACGTTATGTTGACCAGCTGGCGATGAAGAAGTTGTAGGTTGTGTAGAAAAAAATATTTCATCATCGCAATATTTTGTTTTAGTGAACATCCTTGTATTAGTAGCACTAACATCAACAGTTAAGTGATAACCACCGGTAAGTAAAACTCGCATTTCGTTAGTTAAATCTTCAAGTTGTTCAAAAGTAGTTATGGTGTTGGTATCATAAGATGCACACTTAACCTTTAGGGACATGTTGAAGTTTTGTATTTAGTGATAGAGAGTGAGATGTGTACGGTACGAAAGGTAGTCGTAGACTGATGAATTTAACAAGTTGATTTTCACTTTTATTATCACACAAAATTGGGTCAAGGTCATCCCATGGAATTTTTAAAAAAAGCAACATATTGTAATGTACAAACACATTACAATATGTTGCTTTTTTTATTTTTTTTTTTTTTTTAGGTTTATATCATATTTATTGAGAAACAAATACAAAGAAATATTTACAATCTTATGTACAAACTAATCAGTAGTAGGTGTTACATGAATTGTAAGTTCAGTAGAATTGTTTCCACTTGGTCCATGTGATACCAAATAGAGTGCGCCGGGTTGAATTATACGAAGATCTTCATTTTGTAGTAGTTGTACGAAGCGCTTTGGTAGGAAGATTTGAAATTTTGCTTCATCACCAATTGTATAAGGTGCCTCGCTTAATGTGCAATTTATAGCATCACCTACTGAAGTTTCCATCTTCTTTATTGTATGAATGATGTAGTGTTTTTCTTCTTTCAGCTCGGAACATTTTTTTGTAGGTAGGATTGTTGATTTTGAATGAGCGTTGAATTGTTCAACTAAATTTTGAAGTAAGTTGTTTGATGCCATCTTAATGTTTTTGCTGATGCTAATCTTCTTGTTAATAAGAATATCCGTTGGAGATGTTGTCTCTTCGGAGGTTCGAGTAATACTCATGCTGTGTCATGGTAGCGCTCTCACTTTTATTATCGAGAATACCCCCACCACTGACACTACCCCCACCACTGATGCTACCCCCACCACTTTGTTGAAGGAAATTATTCAAGCGGTAGGCATTCTTCAAAGCACACTGTGACCTTCGATGTTTAAAACTTTTTGATGAAATACAAAGTTCATTAAAGTAGCATTGGAAATCTCTATCTATTATTGCATTTATCACTTCATTGCTTGTAAATGATTGTATCCAATTTGCTTTTTCCAATCCTCTTGTGTAGATAGTTTTAAACTCTTTACAATAATGATTCATAATATGCGGCATCATGTTATAATGAATAAAACCTTCATCCCATTTTAAGTTATGAAAATGTTTGTTTAACCATTTGTTTGTAACTTTCGCTTTAGTTGTTAGTTTATTGAATGGAAACGGAGGTTTGAACAAGTAATGATAAATTACAGATGTGTTCATATCCAAAATTACTAATTCTTTAATAATGAAATTTCCATCATTCCCTCGAAAAGCTTGAAATTCAATTATACCTCTTTTAACTTCCATTAACTGTGATGCAGTAGAAAACGAAACCCGTTTGTTCATGATGAAGTCTCATCCACAACTGACTGTTATTACAAACACGATTGTTCTTCTTTTATTTCTTGCGCTTCTTCGTTTATATTAAAATTGGTGTGATAGTTGTTTAATTGTCTCCACATATCCACTTCTTGAGGTATTCGATTAAAAATTGAAGTATCCACAGGACCATATAAAATTGGAATGAATGGTTGTCTGTCCAATGTATCGATTAGATAATCTTTAATTATTGTACTTGAAAATACTAGTTGTTTTAAGTATCTAGTGACAGGACCGGTAGTACAACTTAAAGTGTAAAATTCTTCTTTAGTGAAATGTAATTTTACATCATGTCTAGTTAAATCTTTGAAGCGAACAACTTGTCCCCCACGATGTTTGATTATATCAACTTCAATATTTGATTCTAATAAACTTAATCTTGTTCTTTTTCCAAATGTGTTGTTAGTTAAATAACATTCCAAAAGATGTAAATGTTTCATTAGAGAATCCCAAGAAGTTTCAGTAAAGATAACCATTTTACTTCCTTGATTTAACATAACAATTGGTGAATAATCCAATGATTTTACAATTCCAACAGATATACTTTTTGTCATGCATGAAGAAATAGGGTAGAAAATTCGAAGAAATACTTCTGTTAAAATATTTGTTGTAATGTTAACTTCAACCTTTTTTCTTTTTACTTCTTTTTCATCTTCTCCTTCTTCTTCTTTCTTCTTATGTTTGTTAAACTTGAGGAATTCATCCATTTCTTGTTCAACTTGCTTTTCTATATCAGAACTATTTTCATCCATTAGAGGTGTATTTTCTTCTCCGTTAGTAGAATTCATCTTGCGAACGATGTTTCCCAAACGACGGTTGAAGATAGAATGAAGTTTCTACTAGTTAATTTCCTGCTTTTATATTTTTTGTAAAATTTTTGAAATTTATACAATTACATAATTGTTTATTTTCAACTTGTGTTTTATAAACAAAATTCTAACCTTAAAAATTGAGGAAGATAATTCTAACCTCAATATTTTGCAGTAGTTGTACTAATTATTTTTAAAGTACATTCTTCACTATTCCGGTCAGTGGTGTGTAAGTAACTATTTTATCATGTAGAATTAGACAGTATGCCGAAGTTCCATCCGCTACTGGTTCCTCAAATTCCATTTCAATTTTTATATCCACACTTGATGATTTTACTGATTCATTTTGTTTTGAACAATCGATTACAATTATTGGAGCTTTGGAATAATACTGATCAGGTGATAATAGTGGTGTATTAGTCTTTCCATAATATGATGATTGAAATCTTGCATACATATCATATAAAATGGAAAAACGTTTTTTGCTAAACATGACATTTAAATTGTCATATGGAAAGAATTGAGAGTTTAAGAAAACTTTACAATTCTTTATTTTACAGTGATCAAATTGACCAGCATTTGCAGTAATAACATCTTTTCGCTTAGTTTGAAAACCGAGTATTATGTACCTTGCACGTTCCAAGTAAGTTGATGTTTTGACGGTCCATGTTTGTCGTTCTGTTTGGGGTAATGTAGGGTATTCATGAAATTCCCAACTTCGGAATGGCATTACAATGTCACGGTCAGATTTTAACTTTCTTAACAATACGATTCTATGTTCATCAGCCAATCTTACATGAGGTACTCTCCAAACAACTTTATCCAATTGTAGTTGCCATTCCAGTTTATCTTCCGTAGTTGCAGGGTCTGCAAGTATTAAGTCCTTATTAGTTGAAGATCTGAGTAATACTAATTCTTGTTTAACATTTATTATAACCCTTTTGTAATCTTCAGCAAATCCTAAAAGCAATCGTAAAGGTACATGAAAATCAAAATGACCGTTGGAAGCAGGTGTTATAGTGTCTTTATCAGGAGCAACCCATCCGGCAGTGACTATTGAATTCTTCTCATGTGGTGTTAATGATGTTAATCCTTTTAATGTAGTTGTTATACCAACCTTTTTTGTTGAATCAACTGTCACCCCTGATATCTCATATCTTATTTCATCAAAAAGATATGCCATTGGGTTATTTATAAAAGGAACTGTTGAAGCAGTTTTTCCATCCAATTTTAATACCCTTCCTTCGATGTATAAATAACTTTCACATGGTAATGTGTAAATATCTTGTTGTTGAATGGGAATTCTTATTTCATCATTATTGTTTAATTTTGATGAAGTGTAAGGGTTGTGTGTGTGATATTCCTTCTCCCATAGTGTTTCGTCGAATGTCGGTCCTTGAGATATATCCAGGATATCCATCGTTGTTAAGTTTCAATCCAATCTTTTGTAGAAAACGAATGTTGTCTGATGTTAACTCTTCCAATGTCGAGGAGCTACTGAGCTCCCGACTCTTCCGTTGTGGTTTAAATGATAATCCCATGTTGATTTTTATGTCGCCGCTCTGATGTGTATTCGTATAGTAATTGTTTCTCCTCTAAAGTCAACACTATGACCGTCTTGATCCAATATGTTCAGCACGATGTCTGAAATGAAACTGGTGTTTAACGGTAGGTATATCAAGTTTTGTGGCTTCTCAACAATTTTAAAACCTGGAGCAACTGTTGGATAAAATGTATGTAAAATATGCTGATTTACTCCTTCTCTATATGATCCATGTATAATATTACATGTTACATCAATACTATTTACTTTTAATATTGTAACAGTTGTATTACCTGAATGAGTAGTTTCAGGAGTTAAGATTTTCTTTTTTGTATCTGTAAATCCAAGTAAACTGCCAATAGAGTTTTTCATTCCGACATCGATATAATATTTTGAAGTTATTTCTGCTTTTAAAGTATTATTGTTTCCTTTAACGGTGATATTTTCTTCTCCGAGTTTTTTCTGTAGTAATTGGTTTATATCATCAATTTCATAAGCTCCAGTAGGAAATGTAATTATTTTCAATTCTGAGTATTTTCCTGCAGCATCCTTAGTTTCATAATAATGTAGTAAATTGTTTTTTCCTTCTGTAACATTAGGAATTGAATTGTAGGTAGTCAAATCAAGTAATGCAGCTTCCCATAATCTTTCTTTGGATAAACGCAATGCTGGGAATAGAGTACTTTTTAATGTGGATGAATTTCCACTCAGTGACACTGTATACGATGACATCTTAAAGGTGACTGACACTTTTCGCTAGAAACTCCAAACATAAATGTCCACATATTTCAGTATTGTTAGGTTGTTCTCTTTTGTAATTGTAAAAAATGTTTTTGGAGTTTTGAAAATAATGTTGAAGTTCTTTAGGCGGTGGTAGATTGCCAAAACTGTCAAAGTAGTAAACGGTTTGTCCGAGCTTTTTATAGCATACCCAATGAGTGCCTGGACCATAGGTGGAATCCAAATTTACTATTCCAGTTTCATTTTTCCATATTTTAGTTGGTAATGCATCTTTCATAAAAACTCCTCGAAAGAATGGTATTTTCAAACATTTTACATAATCATTTAACTGATGATTAGTTAAGGCTTTATTTGGAATTATCAATTGATTTTTTTTATTTAGTACACACGGTACGGTCTTAGGTATAAACCTGCTCCGTTTTTTACCATTGACCAAACAGAAGCCTTTTTTACTTTTGCTTTACGAGTTCTACGACGTCTCTTTCTAATATTTCCACCTTTTTTGGGAGCTCTTCTTTTTGCAGGTCTTCCTCTGCGACGTCGTCTTCCACCACCAAACTTAGCTTTTGTCTTCATGGCTGTTGTTACTGCCCAAGCCGCTGCTTTTTCTGCAATACTTGCGTCACTTGATTTTACTCTTTGCCAAGCTTTTTCTGCTAGAATTTTATCTGCTATTGATCTATTTGTTGAATCTTTAAACTTTGAATATGCTATATCGTGTTGTTTGCAAGCTTGATCTAATTTATTAATTCCAGGATCTCCTCTTGCTAAACGTTTTGCCAACTTAGTTCCAGGTCCACAATATTGATAACCTCCAGGAATATGTAATTCGTATGGTAAAGCGTCTATTGCTCGATTTACAACAGCACCAATAGGTATCCGTCTAAGCAGGGATAACGCAGTTGAAGTTATACCACGTCCTCTCTTGTTGCTGTCTTGATGATGACTGAGTGATACGGCCTTCATTATGTAGTCTTATATAAACTGGTGTGTTTACTCCACAAGATACATTACATAAATGAATAAGTTATGTATAATTTTTTATATTTAAACACTTAGTTATTCAAATTAATTATATATTGATTTATAATTCTATTTTTAATCCAAGCTTCCCGTTCATCGGGTTGAATTATCACATGACTCGTTGTACTAGCTATATGATTATGGGTATCAATAAGTAAATTGCCCACTATTCTTATTAAACAATCTAAATTTACAGCATCTTTTGGATGTTGAGGATCATGTAATTGCATAATACGTTTATCATTACATGTGTAAGCTGTTGAATCACTTTTTGATGTTTTTATGACTTGTCCAATAGTAGCAGCATCATTTGAATCTTCGCCTGGTAAAATATTAATTATTTTCTTCATCTTTGCATCATATTTGGTCCCAAAGTGTTTATCCCAAGTTATTGTTTGTTTCATTGTAACACAATCATTTGCTTCGTAACCAGGATAAATATCTTTTATTCTTCTATTACGACCATTGTATGTACCTAATGTACCACCAGTAGCAATTAATGTTTGCACCATTAGAGGTACATCTGTATCTTTTATACCAAATCTTCCATTTGTTATTGTTTTACGTCCTGCATCCCATTCATCATTATTTCCTTGCATTAAATCAAACTTTTCATTTCCATGTATAAATTTATCTCCCCGCTTTAACACGGCATCTTCATGTTTTACAAAATTGGATGTTTCCTTTTTTAATTCTTTAGATAATTGTTCTATAGTAACAGCATCTTTTGGTTGAGAACCAAACTTTACATTTGTCAATGTTTTACCATGACAATCGATTTCATTAACATCTTGTAAAATACAGTTGTCCTTGATGTATTTTAGGTTTACAGCATCACCGTCTTCCTTTGGGTATCCAATGTCATTTATAATAAATTTATAAAAAGAATATCCATGTTCAGTTTTTTCCGGTATTATAGAATGTAAATATTCTTTATTAACTGAATCTTTATCATTTTTGGGATTTCCCACGTTGGTTATTCTATAATTTCCAGCATCATATGTTTGTCCATCTTTTAAGTTGTTACCCCATTGCAATTTTAAAGTATTTGAAAGTTCAGATGATAAGTACTCTTTAGTAATTGCATCAGAACCTTCAGTTGGTTTACCAACATTAATTAATCTATGTGATTCAACATCATAAGTATTCTTATGTAATTTCAATGATGTTGAAGTAGCTTCTTTTACTGTCTTTAAATTTGCTCCATCAGTATCTTCTTCTGGATCTTTAACTAATTTTAAACGTTTATTACTTATGTTATAGTCACCTTCAGGTGTTTGCGGTAATCCGCTTCTTTTTCTGTCTTCTCCAACTTGCACTCCTAATGCGGAGTAGCGTCCGAACTTGTCGACGCTCATGTTAGAACTGATACATCTTATACTTGTAACTTCTTTATATTTGCGGACAATTATACAATTATACCACGATTTTTAAGTTCATCAACTAGAGCCACCCATTCATTATTTAAACCAGTATGACCGGCTTCCATAGCTTCATGCAATAGTCTCATTCTGTCAACTAATTTATTGATGTCGTTGTAATAGATAACATTTGTATTGTATAGATTTTTCATTAATCCTTTACCAGATGTTGAAGTATCTCCTTTACTCTTTTTACCATGTTGTTCAAGAAGTGATAAATCCATAAGTGATAAAGATTTTCTTTTTAAAGGTTGTCTCACAGCCGGTGTGGTACGTAATGTTGGTAATTTTCGTGGAGGAAACAATTTTTTTATAACAATACTATATTTTGTTGCACGTGAACGATTAATCATTCCATCCTTTGAGTAGTTTCTTTTATGAGCGTTAGTATTTTGTAAAATTTCTTTAAAAATATTTAAATCTTTTGCTGAATATTTTATTGGTATATTTTTAAAAATTAATTCATATAATCCTTTTGTTCCTTTATATCTATGATCACCAATAATGATATAATCGTCTTGAGTTACTTCAAGCTTAGAGTTACCAATTTTCAATTCATTTCCATCAATTCTTGCTCCATATACATGTGATTTACTTAAATTTGGATTTGATTTCATGTCATGTAGCATTTTCATTATATATTTTCGTCCAAGAGGTCCATGTTGTAATATATCACTACTCAATTGAGTTAAATTTGGAATAGATTGTTCTGCTTCAGGTATTGGCTGGTCTTCCTTTTCAACAATTGATTCTTCTTCATTTTTTGTTTCTTCTTGTTCACTAGCACTTGTATATGAATCATCATCATCATCTTCTTTTTTTAATGCTTGTACTTCTTGTTTAGAAACTGGTAGTAAAACATCTCCTTCATAACGAGGTTTACCAATAGTTTCTGATATCTGTTTTAAAGGTTCTGTGATAGGTTTAAATGTATTCTCTAAAAATTCTTCTCTTTCACTTAAACCCATCCTTAATGCACGATTCTTTATCCTAATAGAATCACTGAGTGATTTTATTTCTTTTAATAGTTTTTCTTGATTCACCATGTTTACACTGTGAAGTTCAAAGTGTTACTAGATGTAGCATAGGTAGTTCAACGTATTAATACAAATTTATCCAATCCTATACGATATCTTCATGTTTAATATCTTCTTCTTTCATAATAACGAGAAATCCATATTTTTCATTCCATGCTTTACCACACATTTCTTTAAATTTATCAAATGGCATATCCGCATTAACATGATCATTATATATATGCTTTAAATTTGTCTCATCTTGCTTAAAGATGATCAACATATTTGCATTGTCTCTTATAAGTTGTTTTGGAATTTTACTGTATGTTTGACCAATATAAATGCTATCAATATTATTATGTCTTCCCATAGCAAAATAATTTCTTATAGTATCATGATTTTCACAAGAAACATCGTCAAATATAAAAATGGAAAATGGTTTTGCTTCACCTGGTTGCATTATTGTTTCACTAGCATTAAACTTGTAGAAATTCACTTCAGGTACACTTGCAAGTATTTTATCTAATAATTGATATTTTGGTTGTTGCAATGATTTTGAAAAAATATATATATTGTTAAAGCGTAAACCTTTAGGATTAGTTATAAGGTTAAAGACAACATTAGTTTTTCCACAATTTGAAGGACCAGTTATTAAACATCTTATAGTATTTGGTAGTAATTCACCATGTTTACCATGATTTAACTTATTATTGTCAACTGTCAATTCATCAATATTATTAATATTAAATCGATCTTTTTGTTGTACAATCTCCATCTTGTTTAAAGGTTAAACACATAATGAGCTATTTAATAACTATACCAAGTCTTTTGAAGGAATCCAAGAGTCTTCACTTTTATCAAATCCTAACCACCTAACTTTAACCATATCCTTTTTCCTTTGTAAAACCTTTTCAACAAGATATACATCACCAACTGTTGATTTTAACAACTCATGTCCATAGAATCCACCTTGAAGTAATTCACCCTTATTATCCTTTAAAATGTAAGTTTCAGGTATAGTTGGTTGTACTTTATAAATTGTAAATACTTCATTAGTCCAATTTGGCAGATATCTTTTACTAAATACACCTTTGTATTTACTTATACGAACTTTATCATTAACCTTAAACTTTTTTGGTTGTAACTTTTCTATTTTTGGTGTTGTATTATTTTTGATGCGTTGTAATACAATTTTAGCATTAGCACTGTTTACTTGGATAGGTTTCATTCCAATGGTGCGATGATATTTGTTGTTATACTCTTTTATAAGTTGTGGTAATATGTCATACCACACATATGATCCTCGTTTTGAAAATTGTTTATACATAGCTCCTTTTAATGTTCTATTAAATCTTTCAATTATTGAAGCTTTAACTTCAGAATTTGTAGAATAATGATTTATTTTATATTTTTTCATCAAAGCTCCAAAATCTTTATTAAAATATTCTTTTCCATCATCCGTTTGTAAATGTTTAATTTTAAATTTATTTCTTTGTATTGTTGTCTCCATAGCTTTGGTAACACTTTTACCAGTCTTGTCCTTCAAGGGTAAAGCATCAGCTATTTTAGTAAAACAGTCTATAATTGTTAAAATATATTTAAATCCTTTGTTTAATTTACTGTGTGGTATCATTTCAATAAGATCAGCTTGGTAAAGATCATTCATTCCTTTAATGATTGTACTTCTTCTTGGAAATCTTCTTCTTGCTGGTTTATGTAGTTCATTTACAATCTTATCCTTTACACTTTCCATCTTAAAGTGTTGCTTGCACACTGTTTGTAGAAATACTGATCCATACAATGGTTTATTCTCTTATATATAGTTGAAATATAGGTCAAGGTCATTTAATATTAGTGTAAAAAAGAGGGAACATGGCATTGAGCTTGCCATGTCCCCTCTTTTTTACGGAAAGGAAAAAGGAAGAAGGTAAAGGACGAAGAATAGGTTTACTGGTCGATAGGGTTTAAGGAATAGTGGCCAAATGGTAGAGTATTAATTTTATCTTCTAAAATATGTCGCTTGTCATCTTTGTAGCTTAATGCCCACTTTGTTTGTTTGACACTAAAAAGTTGGTGGTTATAACTTCTAATAGTGTTAAATGTTGCAGTTGTTTCAACATTTTCAAACAAACATCTTTTATAATGTTGAAACTGTACGTTCTTCTTTAGGAAAGATGTCTTTATTCCTTTAGCTTTTTTTGTGACTTGATATTCATTCCTTTCATTTATGTACAGTTGAAATGAATAGAGTTTAGACATTAATGCTACAATTTCCATCATCGGCACACCATTTGTTTCATCTTTAAATTTTCCCAATACTTTTTTGTTTTTGTCATAGTCGTAATTTGGATGGTCCTTAGGATAATCGGAAAAATCAAAATCATCTTTATATACAAAGGTCCGTAAATCCTCATACATGTCATTTGTTTTAATCCAGTAAATAAGTGCATCCGTATCCATATATACAATACCAATGTTATCTCTTCCATAATAATTAACCATCTTCTTATAATGAAACTCGTACATGTGTGTTTTAGAAATATCCAATATTGACATTCCAAGATATAAAGGACGATCCAATACAACTGATTTTTTGTTCATAGAAATGACGACAAGATTTTCATTTATAATTACCGATGAACCAAAGTTTGGTTGTTGCACTAGTTTCTGTAATTTTACTGGATCAGTTACTAATTTGATATTCTTATGTTTCCTTTTGTTTTCTAAAGTCTTGCCAAATATTGCATTGTTCATCAGTTTGAAAAAATCTTTTTGAAAACTTGATGTAGCAGCAGCTCTTCTTCTTGTGTTGTTGTCGATGTACGGTTTCAGCCAACAAGATTGAGAGAATTGTAGTATTCGATTAATTTTTGTAATTTTTAATCCCAAGTCTAAAGCCTGTTGTATCATCCAATAATGTCCAACATACCTAGACTTATTGTTTAAAGTCATTAATAATTTTGGCCATCTTCCAGTAGGGGAAATTTCAGTCTTTGGAAGAAGTGGTAAATCGTAATGATGATCATGAAGATGTTCAGGATATTCAAAATCGACGTCAAAAATGTAACCAGTTTCACCATGCTTTGGTATATCCATTATGTTTCCAATTGATTCTGGATCTATCCATTTAAAATTATCATATGGAAGGGGATTTGACATTGCCCATCCGTATAAGTTATTTGCATCGAAATAACCTAGAAATGTTGTTGGTTTTGATGCATCATAATCGGGCAGATACTTATTATTAGCCTTAACATGTCTGGTTACACTTTGTGTCAATCCCCCTCGAACTCCTGATTCTAACATTAAAACCATATCTATATCAGTAAGAAGTTGTAATTTACAATTTGTTTCTTTCAACATGGCTTGCCATGCTAGTCCAGGTGAAGTGTATGAATGAAGAGGGTCCAATCCATATGCTGCAAAACATGTATTTCTAAATTCTTCCATTATATCACATAATAAAGTTACATCTAATTTAACATAAAAATCTGAATATTCTCCCAATGTTGTAAATCCTAATTCATTCCATACTTTACATGCATGATCATAATCCTCTTGAGATATGTCCATGTCGTATAGTTTACTTTTAAATTCTTCTTTTGGCGGAAGTGATGTTTCATTAAACTTTTCTAAACTGTCTATATAATCATATGGGAAAACACCTTTCCGAAGTACGAGATCCAGTTTGTCGTTACTTACAATCTTTTTTGTTTCAATAAAATCTTGTTTCCTTAAATTTTCAGAAAGTTTAGACAAACTCGACGGCATAAATCGGTAGGAGTCTAAAAATCTTAATTTGACATTTCCAACTGTTTTAGAGAAACTTATAAATTTTTCTGAAGTTTCAGCCAATACATCTATCGAACCATCGTCTCTTCCTAATTCAGGTATTATAAAATGAGCATCATACCCACTGAGGTTATGGAGAACCACAGGAATAAATAGTGGTAAACGATAGCTCAAATTACATTTATTACAAGCAGCACCCCTGTAATAACCTGTAAGGTGGTCATGATCTTTAACTTTATAATTGTCAATGGTAAATTCATTTTTACATAAGAAACAATGAGTTGCATTTTCATGTTGAATTTCCTCTTCTTCCTCCATCGGTTTCATTGGTATGATATTTGTATATAATCTTTGTACATTTTCAGCTATTAAATATAAATGGTCAAGAAATATTGTTTCCACATTTTCACCACGATATACTAGAGGTTCTGAAGTTAATCCATATTGGTTTAAATGTTCTTCTGATAATGTTGATTTAACCATTAAACAAAAACTATTTGGTTTATGCATTTGATATTTGACACTTTTTCTAGCTTCACAATTTTCATCTTCTATAGGAATTAGTGTTGATTCAAAATCAGCATATACAACTATAGGGATACGATATTGATGATGAACTTTTTGAAATGTAATAAATGCTCTGCTTTCTGAAGGTAAAATAATTTTTGCTTCATAATTATTGTTACATAATCTTTTGTGCTCTTGTAACCATTCCATTCCTTGTCTTCCTTCTCGTTGGAAATTAAAACATCTTTTGCAGATCAGCTTTTTGTTTCGATTTTTTGAAAGTTGTTTATTAACAAGAGAGTCAAATTTCTTTATATACACATAATGAGATACATCTCCTTGTGTTAGTAGTAGTAAATCTGTATGATCTGCTAGTTCTTCTTTAGCAATACGTAAAGGATAAACTTTATTTGAACTATCTAATCCAAAAACATTAATAGATGTGCCGGGATTTTTCTTCTCAAATTTTGATATATCTTTTAGTGATACAGGATAACTAATTCCTTGAAAGTTATATCTATATCTTTGATTTTCATAGTGCTGGTTTGGTTCATTACAATGATTTGGTACAAATTTACATGTCATCGCATATCTAAAACATTCGTTATCTTGATTTTTCACATTAACACATGATCTTGTATCTTCAATTATTTTTGGTAAACGAATATAACTAGATCCCATTAGTCCATATCCATGTTTATGAACTCTTATATTTAATCCTTCAATACTTATAAGACTCCACCCTGATCCTCGTCCTTCATGTTCCTGAATTTTAGTTAATATTTCTTCTATACATTTTTCAACTATTGAATCAATGTCTGAACTTCCTATGATAGTTTGATTTTTAGTTATAAATCCTCTTGGTGATAATTCTTCTTGTACATTTATAAACATAGCTTCTAGTAGTAATCCAAATTTGAGAAAATTCAATCTTTTTAATTCTTCTTTTAAAGTTCTACTGATGATTGGTTTTGCTTCTCTAATAAATTCTTCTAAGTTTAAATCTTCATTTTGAATCTTATGATGCATTACTACCTTTCCAGGTAAAGCTGATACTTGTAAATTTGGTAAAGTTGTTGTAGGTCTTGCTGTTATTTCATTTTGTTCTTCTTGTTCTTCTTGTTCTTCTATGTTGTTGTGAATTAGTTCCTTATGTATTTCTAACAGAATATCATCATTAAACGATTCCAAACATTTATCGCAATGATACATGTTTGGTGGTGTTCACTCTTCAAAATTTCGCCAATAAATGAAATGAGCTCTCCCTTTCCTTCTTTTATAATAGTTCCCCCACTACTATTTCATCTTCTTCTTCTTCACTTTCAGAAGAAAACAAACGTCTTGGACAAAATATTAATCTTCTACTAACAGATTCTTCATTAATATTCTCTATATGAATTGGAGTTTCAATATGTATTTCTTCATATTCAAATGATGACGAAGACTCTGATATTACTACATCCATATCCAAATTTTCATTCTCCACATCATTGGCATTTTCTTCTTCTGATGTTGTTACATCCACACCCATATCATTTATAGTTTCTACTTCTGAAGTTTCGCTATTATTTTCATCTTCTTCCATATTTAAATCCTCTAATTGAATTTTATACAATATTTCAATCATAGATTTCCTTGGATAATCGGTGTTGTCTACAGGAGCCATTTCCAGTAAATGATGAATAACTGTTTTTGATCCGGCTTATATGATATTTTGCTAAGTATGTCAAGGTCATTTTTGATTAAGCGAGAACTGGGAATAGATCACTAAGCAGCATGATGATTCATTACTACAAAGTGATCTATTCCCCATTCTCTAAGAAGTGTCCAATCAATAACCAAAGTCCAAATTCATTTTTTTGTTTAATTTAAGTCTTTTACATCTTCTTCTTTTATTATACAATTTATAGGTTCATTGTTCGATGTTTCAATATGTTGTTTTATCTTGTGCTCCAGCTCTTCTATTTTTGCTTCCTTTATCATTAATTCCGATTGTAAGTAACTGATGTAATCAGCCGCCATGTCTACCGTTCTTGATCTTATTTCTCCTAACTTAACACCAGGAATCAATCTCTGTAGTTTGTAAAATCTCAACCTTATTCTTGACTCTCTTACTTTAGCCATTTCTCGAAATCTTTGTTTTCTATCTTCTCCTTTGCTTGTGGTCAAGTCCATACTTTTGACAAGTTTACTTTCAGAGTGATTCCTCTACAGTAGGCTTCTCCTTTATACACTTTCCCCCACCATTTTCAATTTCCCCCACCCTACTAATGTAGGTCAAGGTCATCCAATATAACGCGAGAACGAGGAATAGAGCACTAAGTGGCATGTTAGTCCATTACCACAAAGTGATCTATTCCTCGCTCTCTATTCTACATCTACTTTTTTTTTCATTTTACTATTTTATTATTTTTTTTTTGTTTTTCTTGGGGGGAATGAGTGTTTACTTCTTACAATGTTCATTCTTCTTCTCCAACTTTTCAATTTTTTCTAACAATTCCAACAAATATGCATTGGTTGCTTGCAAAGTTTGTATTCTAGTACATCCCACTTTAATAGAGGGAACTGTTAACTGTAATTTTGTAAATTCTATCCTTTCTCTCTTGCACCTTTCTCTCATGTATGTGTTTTTCCTGATTCTTCCTGATTGAGCTGATATTAACTTATTACACTCCAAATGGGGTTTTGATACTTTAAATACTGATGTACAAAAATTAGTTGATGTTGTCGGCTGTTGATTTTCATAGAAATTTTGTGTTGAAGTAATAGTTTGCTGATTTCCATAACAATTTATACTTGAAGTGGCCGGTTGCTGATTTTCATACCAAATTGAACTTGAAGTACTAGGCAGCTGATTTTCATACCAATTTAAATTTGAAGTGCTAGGCTGATGATTTTCATAACAATTTGAACTTGAAGTATTTAGTTGATAATTTTGATGCCAATCCACAGATGCCAATACAGGTGTTGTGGAAGGATGCTCCATCGTTGTATAGAGTGAATTCTGTTCTACAATTTTGCTGGTTTTATCTCATTTCCCCCACCAATAACTTCTACATTTCCCCCACCACAATAATTTAAATTAGATACCAAACTTCTAGGGTCACATCCAAATCTTCTTCTTTTAAATATTTTATAAATGCAGAGCTTTCTGATGTTACATTAGGTGTGTTTAAATATGCCATTATTTTGTCATGACTTTCTTCATTGTGAATATAGCAATGTACATTTAGCAACTTTTGATTTTCTTCTTTAGACTTGACAAATCCTGCAACAGAGCTCCAATCTTCATATTTAATTTTAAAATGGCAAATTTCGAACTGCATGTTGTTTCAACAAATGCTGCAACAATATTAAAAGTCTCTTCAAACAGCCTACATTTATACAAGTTCTCCCACCACTTTATAATCCCCACTCTTTTTCTTCCCCACCTTCTTCATATGTAGAAGGGATATCATGATTTTAATGCACTATACTTAATAAATTCAAACAAGTTTTGTGCACAAATGTTACATTTTTTCTTGACTGTTTCAAATTTCATCACTTGGCCTTTTACAAGGTGAACTAATTTACCTCCATCATCTTCAAATTGTTCAAAGTCTAAAACAGATGCTTTTCCACAATCATGACACATTTTTGTTCCATCTTCAAAAATAAAAGCAAGATAAATACCAAATCCACTATTGTCCTTCTTAAATTTCATGACCATTTCACGAATTGGTTGAGGTATTTCACATTTATTTGATGTTATTATATAACGGTAAAGAAACCCATTATTGATAATTTGTTGTAAACACAAAACTAACAAGCTGTCCATAGTGTTAGACTTGTACTGAAAGTTATATCCATAACTATCTCTTTATATGCTCTTACCCCCACCACTTTTATGTAGGTCAAGGTCATCGGATATTAAGCGAGAACTGGGAATAGATCACTAAGCGGCATGTTATTACATTACCACAAAGTGATCTATTCCCTATTCTCTAAAAGGGGTGCTGATAATTTAGATTCCTAAAATTTCTTTTCCTTCTTCTTCACCTTCTTGAACAGTTGTATTACCAGACATGTGTGATATTAATTTCTTCAATTCTCGATTTTCCATTTCTAATGTTTTCAATTTTAGATCTCTTGCTTCAACTTGTACTTTCAAAAATTTGATATAACTTCCAGCCCAGTGGAGAGTTTTCAATCTTGGTGCTCCAAGTTCAATTCCTGGTATTTGAAATTGTAGTCTATTAAATTCCATCTTCATATCTTCTCGGTCTTGTCTTTCTTTTTCTAGTCGTTTTAATCTTTGTTTTTCCCTGAAGGAAGAAGTCGGATCACAAGGTACATGATGAAACATTTTGATCAACAATTTCTCGAAGAGTAAGCTTCTACACAGATAGTCAACACATTTATCCACATTCCCCCACCAAATTTAAGTCAGTAGTGGGGAGATGCCAATGGTGGGGAGACGTCAGTGGTGGGGAGAGTTATACTAATGTAATGGTTATTTCTACAGTTACACTCGCTCCATTCTCGAAAAGATATTTGTAATATGGTTCGGGATACTGTTCTCTTTCAGATCCCGCATGTTCTTGAATAAAGTTGAAAGCCAATTTTTTTGAATAATCATTGTGAAATACTTCCCTGACACAAACAAGAATTTTTTCTTCCAAAAATTTGACTTGAACCAATGGTATTTTGCTTACATCGTCCTTGTCCATGATAGGTAGCTTGTAGGTAAAAGTATTAGGTGGTAGTTTTTGTGGTTTATCCAGTAGAGAACAAAATTTCTTGTACAATTTCTCCTCAATGTCTGGAAAACGATGTATATCAAACAGATTGTAGTATGAAGGATCAAAAGGTATTTTACGAAACATCTTCGGTCACTAGTCTCTTTAAGACTGATCTCCTGCACAAATATTTAACACATTTATAAACATTCCCCCACCAACTTTTAACTTGTGGTGGGGATATTTTCCCTCCACTACTTCTTCAAAATAGTGGGGGTACCTTAGTCCAATTCAGATTCAGATTCAGAAGACAGTAAAGGTGATATGGGTGATTCCAATGATGAATCCAATATAAATATTTCAATAGCTTCCTTAATTATATCTTCATCACTATCATTTATCATTTCTTCAAATAGTTCTTGTTCAATCTGTACCATTTCTTCCTCTTCCATCATAGAATCATTATCAGTTTCGTCATAAGTTTCCTCTATGTTTTCTTCCCGTATTTCATTTGTGCTTTCAAAAACATCTTTAACTTGAGAATAATTAATAAATGGAGTATCTCTAGACAACATGTTTCTTTACTACTTCTTTTACTTCAAATAACAAACTATGTATCGCTTACTTAGTCTTATATATACTCCTACCCCCACTATTTTTGCAAAACAAAGGAATAGGAAGGGGGTTAGTATCTATTCTTCTCTATCTAGGTTATATTTCATTGCTGTCACATCTACTATAATTTTCTGCTCTTCAATTTTATTGCGAATAAATATTGTCCAAGGAAATAGTTCATTAATATTGTTAATTGTTACTTTTATACTATACAAAATTTCAAAATGTTCTACTAATGAAACAAAAACAATAACTCCTAGCTCATTGTTTCCCATAATTTTTTCTTCAATTTTTATCCGTAAGTTTGTTATTAAACTCCATATATTAATATCATTGGCTATAAAACCATCAAGTCTGGTAAGCATCTTGATGCTACAAGGTGTGGGTACAGACTAGAAACTTGGAGGTTCATAGCCTGCCTTTTCATCAATTTTAAAAATGGGGAGGGGGAAGGAATAAGGATTGGGAAGGGATAGGGTATAGGGTGGGGGGAAAAGTAATTTTGTTATTACACTACTTGTGCAAGAAAATAGCCACCAGTGTCCACACCTTGTTCATAGCACTCCATCATAGATTGTGCCCACTGCAACATGCGGTCTCTGTCATTTGGTGTGACAAGGAAAGAATGACTATCACCATACAATATAAAAGAGTCAATTCGTATATAACATCCTAAATTTAACCATTTATTAGCTTCAACCAAAAAGTTTTCTATTGTATCAAATGGAAATTGTGGATCAATTGCTATAACTTTACGTTCTTCACTAAGTTCAACACTATAATCATCATCTTCTTCACTCTCACTCTCACTATCATTATTTAAAATGTCTTCAGGTTGTACAAAAACATCGGAAATTTCGGAAGAATTAAAATGGTAATTCACATTAGGAGGCATTTTTTTCAAATAAATAATATTTTAAAAGGTGGAGAAAAAAATACAAGAGATGTACTTCACGGCACAAAGTGCGAGTACAGACTAGAAACCTGAAGGTTCATAGCCCCACTTTTATAAATTTTAAATATGGGGAGGGGGAAGGAATAAGGATTGGGAAGGGATAGGGTGGAGGTGGGGGAAGGGTAATGTGGTTATTAAGCCACTCTTGCAACAAAGTACCCAACACCAATGTTCAGTTCGTATGATCTCATCACATCGTCCTGCCAAGTAAGAATTTGTTCTCGATCATTTGGAGTTACAAGGAAGAAGTTACTGTTATCGTAGACAATAGGTGAACCAATTATAATGTTGAATCCTAAATTTAGCCATCTATGTGCTTCAAAAATAAATCTTTCAACTACATCAAAAGGAAATTGTGTTTCTATAAAATATACTTTGAATTGTTCATTAATTTCAATTTCATCTTCACTGTCATCTTCACTTTCATCTTCACTGCTATTATCCATGTCTTCTATCACATCTTCTTCATGTTCTTGGAAAGCATCTTCTTCATGATGTTGGAAACCATCTTCAGGTGGTTGAAAAACATCTGCATTTTCTGAAGGATTAAAATTTTCATTAAAGTAAGGAAGCATTTTAAAAATAAAGATATTAAAACTGGCAGGAACAAAGCAACAAGAGCGGCGAAGCAACGAGAGTGGTGGAAGAAACCAGAATGAAACACTAGCCATAGCCGGCGCGTCTTTTATAACGGTATGCAAATGAGAGGGGTTAGCAGCCGGCCATGACCGGTCATTGGCCCGGGAGGTGGGGGAAGGAGTGGGGGAAGGAGTGGGGGAGAGGGGGGGGGCGCTCCATTTTTCGGGGGGGGGGGGTCATTGACCTTTCAGGTCCGGTCATTGACCCGAAGGAATGCACACAGACACAGAACCATCCTTTACTCACTACTCACATGAAAGTAGGTCACGAGACTTAGAGTGTTAAAAAATAATGGGGGAGAAACACAACGCTATAACGCGTTGTGTTTCTCCCCCAGTATTTTTTAAGCAATAATTTGGAAAAAGCTATGTGAATTTACTTGCTACGCCCCCACCTTGTAATACCATCCAGTTTGTGTCTGAGGAGATAGTCTTTAGAGTCTAACTCATAAACTGATTTCTCTTTGCGCAAGGATTCAATCACTTTAATATTATATCTTAAGCCGTTACAAGTTGCCAAAATGTGTTCGTTGTCAATAACACGTTCAAAAAAATAAACACAACCTCTCTTAAGCCTATTTCCTTTCACACCAATAATTTTGGATTGGTATTCAACAGTGGGGGTTTCTGTCACTTGTGGTTCAGAAATGTGTTTTACGACATGTACACGGCAAAAACTTTCGTTTTTTACACATTTCCTCCCACAAGGTGATCCTTTCTTAATTCCCCTAGTAAGCATTTCAGGGCAAGTAGTGGGACGGCTAAATGCCCTACGACGCTCTTCTTGTAATAATTGAAATTGCTCTGAAGGAGCGGGTTTAGGAGTAGGTTTAGGAGTAGGTTTAGGAGCTGGTTTAGGAGCTGATTTAGGAGATGGTTTAGTAGCAGATTGAGAGGAATCAGTTTTATGATAGGTATGATCTTTAGGTGTACTAAGTGGTGGGGTAGGAGGCAATGGTGATAGTGGGATAATAGGTGTGCTAAGACGATGAACAATGGTTTCAACGGAAGGGGTATTAGGATAGTGATGAACTGGCTTCTGCGGTGGCGGCATAGTAGTTGATGGTGGTGGCGGCATAGTAGTTGATGGTGGTACGGAGTCCTTTGAAGGCGAAGGCGAAGGCGGTGAAAAAATACTACGAAGTCTAGAAGTGTTAGTTGGCGGAAGAATAGCTCTAGAAGTTGAAGGTTCAGATGCAAGTCGGTTCTTGTAGCAATCAGGAAGGTTTTTGAGGCGAAGAGTTTTCTTAGGTGCAGGAACAGCTGTAGTAGAAATAGAAGTCGAAGTAGAAGTAGTAGTCGGTACAGAAGACATGGTTATAACTCCAAGTTCGCAGCGTAACGTCTGGAATCAGAATGAAACACTGGCCGCGGCTTTTATAACGGTATGCAAATGAGAGGGGTTAGCAGCCGGTCATGACCGGTCATTGGCCCGGGAGGTGGGGGAAGGAGGTGGGGGAAGGAGTGGGGGAAGGGGGGGGGGCTCCATTTTTTCGGGGGGGGGGGGGGCTCCATTTTTTCGGGGGGGGGGGGGGTCATTGACCTTTCCGAAAGTGGGTCAAGGTCATTCAAGATTTATAATGATCCAAGGTGATGGAAACAGTAATACTGTTCCCACCACCCTGTTTGCCTAACGGTTCCCACTCCCAACCCACTAGTTACGTTCTGCAAGGGAGGTCCCTGGGCCGTCCGCATCAAAGCGTAACTTCCCGTCCGCATCAAAGCGTAACCATTAATTTCAGGGAAACTGGAACAGTTAATGCAGAAACGCAACTCTAACCCCACCCAAACTAATCCCACCCATCATATTCCTAAACAAAATGCAAAAAAAAGTCCGACTTGCGGATGTCCCACCCATTTTAAATGAAGTTCAACTGAACTTCTGAATTTACAGTTAATCTACCCCCTAACATCTAGCTGTAAGGCAAAACAAATGCACAAAACAAACATAAATTATTAGTACCAACACATCATTATTAAAAACCAAATAATTCAACACAACCAAATACCATCATTATTCTTAAAAATTAATACACCTTAATGCTAAACCCAACTTATAACTAACATCGCAATGCGCAAATTATTTCTTAAATTAAATACACCTTAAAACTAAACACACACACACACACATACCACATTGCATTAAAAAACGCAACATAGTAGAAGAAGTTCAAATATATATAGGCCTACTATATATTTGAAACCTCTTGCTGAGTCGCCAACAACCTTTCGCTATGAAAGTTTGTTGGCGACTGAAGCAAAGATATAGCTCCTATCGCTCCTCGGGTTTTCAAGGAGTGGGGGAAGTTGTTTCACTCCAGTACAGTGTTCAATCCAGTCCAATTCGCAGCAGTGTAAAAGAAAGGCGAAGGAGTGGGGAGCAGCATATGCACAGCAACGCAAAACCAAGGTTTGAGGTTAGAATTATCCATGTGCAGTAGCGCTAAAGTGAGTAATACAGGACTAGGCGCATGCGCAATAGCATAGTCACTATTCCGATCCGGAGAACTCGTTGCATGCGCAGCAGGTTTGAGGTTAGAATTATCCATGGCAGCTGCCATATTTAGTCTGGTTTCACCACATAAAGTCAACAACCGGTGGTGACCGGCCATTGACCTGGAAGAGTGGGGGAAGGAGTGGGGGAAAGAGTAGGGGAAGGGGGGGGGCTCCATTTTTTCGGGGGGGGGGGGGAGGTCATTGACCTTTCCGGTCGGTCATTGACCCCAAGGAGTAGGGATAGACACAGAACCCTACTTCTCTTACTACTCAAGTGAGTGAAAGTCGGTCAACCAGTCATTTGCTTGCCATCTGCCGCCATCTGGCTGGAGTTATTGCCTCTATAAAGGTGGGTAGTTTATTTCGCTACAAACATTCATTGCCTCGCATCCGCTCGGTCATCATCTCTCGTTAGTTTTATGTTATGACTACTTCACTTACTAGGTTTGAGGTTAGAATTATCCATGAAATAGCCTTTGTAAATTCTAACCTATAAAATTACTACTCTGGCTTTCTGTTTCAATTTCTTTTACACTTCATTTTATATCTCAGTCTTCTTTTAACTTCTGAACTTAACACATCGATTATAATGACTGCACAATATTTAAAATTAAAGCTTTTGCGAACACAACACATATTACGAAGTACTTCTAAACCTTCAATTTCAAAGTGTAAAACTAATTTAAATAGAGTTAGGAAGAAGTACAGTTTTAACCCATTATACTGTTCAACAACTTCTCAGGTTAATGTTGATGATAGTGTTATTTACGACATTTTACGTTCTATGTTACACTTAAATAACTTAGAACTTGTTACACCTATCGACTGTGTTCAACAAGTTTTTTTATTTTACCCCCCCACCATTCCTATATAAGGGCCCCGACAATAATTCCTACTTCATTATCTTCTATGCTCTTCAGCTAACAACATCTCCACTCTAATTCACACTACAATAATAATGGAAACCAACCAAGAAAATGTTCAAGTTCATGAAATATCATCAACAACTCATCCAAGGGAAAATCCTTCTAGAAATTCAACTTCAACAACTCCTCAGAACCCTGTACAAGTTCCAGATGTATCTTCTACAACAATAAATGATGTAGAAGCTATTCTTCAATCCCTTGTCGGTTTCGACTGACCTGTATGATGATCACCGATAAACTGAACTCTTAAAGTTCAGTCTTTTTAAAACCCCCTCCATATGACCTTGAAGCAATTATCCCCTCTCCTTTATACACTAACTCCTACTTCAAAAATTAACACCATCTCCTCACCCCTTCTCCACCCCTTCATTTGATTTAGCCTCTCCCCACCTGAAGCTATATGGCATGGCATATGGCGGCAGCGACTGATTTGGCAGCTGGCCGATGGCAGCTGGCCGGCAGCGGCTGGCAATTGGCACGACTTCCGTTTTGAAAGTAACCAAACCCCACTACTTGCTTCCTACCAACTAGTCTTCAATAACTGCACAAGTAGCCCCACGTAGTGGTGGTAGTCTCACTGTACAGCAGTTGTTGGTCCCCACATTTACAAGTCTATTGGCTACACAACAATGAGTCACGGTAGCCACAGCGGCGCTTGGCGTTGGCTCCAACTTAGAATGCTTCCTACCAACTAGTCTTCAATAACTGCACAAGTAGCCCCACGTAGTGGTGGTAGTCTCACTGTAGAGCAGTTGTTGGTCCCCACATTTACAAGTCTATTGGCTACACAACAATGAGTCACGGTAGCCACAGCGGCGCTTGGCGTTGGCTCCAACTTAGAATGCTTCCTACCAACTAGTCTTCAATAACTGCACAAGTAGCCC
This sequence comes from Neoaliturus tenellus, assembly GCA_030545055.2. Classification (NCBI taxonomy): domain Eukaryota; kingdom Metazoa; phylum Arthropoda; class Insecta; order Hemiptera; family Cicadellidae; genus Neoaliturus; species Neoaliturus tenellus. The sequence goes on along the minus strand of CM061533.1, from coordinate 87,396,006 downwards.
CACGTAGTGGTGGTAGTCTCACTGTAGAGCAGTTGTTGGTCCCCACATTTACAAGTCTATTGGCTACACAACAATGAGTCACGGTAGCCACAGCGGCGCTTGGCGTTGGCTCCAACTTAGAATGCTTCCTACCAACTAGTCTTCAATAACTGCACAAGTAGCCCCACGTAGTGGTGGTAGTCTCACTGTACAGCAGTTGTTGGTCCCCACATTTACAAGTCTATTGGCTACACAACAATGAGTCACGGTAGCCACAGCGGCGCTTGGCGTTGGCTCCAACTTAGAATGCTTCCTACCAACTAGTCTTCAATAACTGCACAAGTAGCCCCACGTAGTGGTGGTAGTCTCACTGTAGAGCAGTTGTTGGTCCCCACATTTACAAGTCTATTGGCTACACAACAATGAGTCACGGTAGCCACAGCGGCGCTTGGCGTTGGCTCCAACTTAGGATGCTTCCTACCAACTAGTCTTCAATAACTGCACAAGTAGCCCCACGTAGTGGTGGTAGTCTCACTGTACAGCAGTTGTTGGTCCCCACATTTACAAGTCTATTGGCTACACAACAATGAGTCACGGTAGCCACAGCGGCGCTTGGCGTTGGCTCCAACTTATGATGCTTCCTACCAACTAGTCTCCAATAACTGCACAAGTAGCCCCACGTAGTGGTGGTAGTCTCACTGTACAGCAGTTGTTGGTCCCCACATTTACAAGTCTATTGGCTACACAACAATGAGTCACGGTAGCCACAGCGGCGCTTGGCGTTGGCTCCAACTTAGAATGCTTCCTACCAACTAGTCTTCAATAACTGCACAAGTAGCCCCACGTAGTGGTGGTAGTCTCACTGTAGAGCAGTTGTTGGTCCCCACATTTACAAGTCTATTGGCTACACAACAATGAGTCACGGTAGCCACAGCGGCGCTTGGCGTTGGCTCCAACTTAGGATGCTTCCTACCAACTAGTCTTCAATAACTGCACAAGTAGCCCCACGTAGTGGTGGTAGTCTCACTGTACAGCAGTTGTTGGTCCCCACATTTACAAGTCTATTGGCTACACAACAATGAGTCACGGTAGCCACAGCGGCGCTTGGCGTTGGCTCCAACTTATGATGCTTCCTACCAACTAGTCTCCAATAACTGCACAAGTAGCCCCACGTAGTGGTGGTAGTCTCACTGTACAGCAGTTGTTGGTCCCCACATTTACAAGTCTATTGGCTACACAACAATGAGTCACGGTAGCCACAGCGGCGCTTGGCGTTGGCTCCAACTTAGGATTCTTCCTACCAACTAGTCTTCAATAACTGCACAAGTAGCCCCACGTAGTGGTGGTAGTCTCACTGTACAGCAGTTGTTGGTCCCCACATTTACAAGTCTATTGGCTACACAACAATGAGTCACGGTAGCCACAGCGGCGCTTGGCGTTGGCTCCAACTTAGGATGCTTCCTACCAACTAGTCTTCAATAACTGCACAAGTAGCCCCACGTAGTGGTGGTAGTCTCACTGTACAGCAGTTGTTGGTCCCCACATTTACAAGTCTATTGGCTACACAACAATGAGTCACGGTAGCCACAGCGGCGCTTGGCGGTGGCTCCAACTTGGGATGCTTCCTACTAAGGGGTCGTGCATAAATTACGTCATCTGAAAATTGGGGGGGGGGAGGGTCCAGATTGAAAATGACGGTAAGGTGATGTGCAAGGGAGGGTTCGGCTTTGATAAGAAGTCATTTTAAATATGATGTATTATATAAAATTTTAACAATAACACAATGATAAATTCTAACACAACTCACTTATTATAAAACAATTATCTAAAAAATATATTAGATTATTTTAAGGCGTTGTTTTATAGTTTATTTTTCCAATGAGAAAGTCATTTTGGCTTTATTTCGGAAGGTAAATTCAGATTTGATTGGCCAATTATTTTAGTTTATCATGTAGCGTTTAAAAAGCATTATTGTTACTTAAAAGGAGGTTTGTTAAAAATGACGTCATTTTTCCGAGAGCGAGGGGGGGGTCAGACAATTATGATGGTAGGATGATTTTAGGGAGGGGGGGTCCAAAAATGGCCAAAAAGCGATGACGTAATTTATGGACGGCCCCTAACTAGTCTTCAATAACCACTTTATTAACCACTTTATTATAACGAAGAGGCGGTAGTCCGACTAGACAGTAGTTGTCGACCACCACGCTAACAAGTCAAGTGTCTACAAAACGAAGAATCGCGGTAGTCATTGCGTCGCTTGGAGGTGGCTTAATCTTGGGATGCTTCCTACTAACTAGTCATTGATTACCACATAAGTAGCCCTACGTAAGTGTTGTGAATTCACTTGATTTTTTTAAACATTTGAAGCATATTGGAAAAAATGGTACACAGAAGATTTCTTTTTAACATAGAAAGAAATCATAAAGAATTGGAATACCAACAATTGGTGTAAAGGAACGCCAAACCCAATAAATAGAGAATCAATCGGAAGTTAGTTCCTCTGTAAGTTATTCCTGTGTGTTTACATGAGGATATTTTGGTGCCCCTGCTCATGAAATGTTTCTCACTTATCGGCTTCCTGCACCTTGCTTTCACGAGTACTGCATGTCATATCTGTTTATCTTGTTACAACACCTTCGCTATTTTTAAACTCACTAAAATACTAACCTGAGCTAACCGGTACCTTGTTCCGTTGGTCAGGGTATTTATGTTGACCAATTTGAATATACAGGGTGATTCACGACGAAGTGCAGAAATTTCGGGAGCTGATTCTAAACATGAAAATAAATAAAAAAGGCCATGTAAACATATGTCCTAAAATCCTTCGTTTAGCCGATAGCCGCCATTTTGTTTTTTACACGTAATAATTTCTATCTCCGAAATGAATTGATGGATTTACGTCATATTTGGCATGGACCTTTATCACAATAAAGGTAATTTTCAGAAAAATAATTATTATTTACCGATGTCTATTTTCGAAATGGCGGCCATTTAAAATTTTTAAACTCAAATTTCTCAAAAACCGCAAATTTTGTCAAAATTTTATTTTGAACAAAAAAATTGACAAATTAAATTATCTAAACAATGATACCAAGTTTGTAAAAATCTGACAACAAATAAAGGAGTTATTGGGATTTTTCTGCAAAAAACATAGATTTTGCATTATAATTAATGCAAATTTAGGTTATTTTAATAGAAAAATCTCCATTACTCCGTTATTTGTTGTCAGATCTTTACAAACTTGGTATCATTGTTTAGATAATTTAATTCGTCAACTTTTTTGTCTGAAATAAAATTTTGACAAAATTTGTCGTTTTTGAGAAATTTGAGTTTAAAACTTTTAAATGGCCGCCATTTTGAAAATAGCCATCGGAAAATAATAATTATTTTTCTGGAAATTACCATTATTGTGATAAAGGTCCATGCTAAATATGAAGTAAATCCATCAATTCATTACGAAGATAAAAATTATTACGTGTAAAAAACAAAATGGCGGCTATCGGCTAAACGAAGGATTTTAGGACATATGTTTAAATGGCCTTTTTGTTTATTTTCATGTGTATAATCAGCTCCCGAACTTTCTGCACTTCGTCGTGAATCACCCTCTGTATTATCAATTATCTATTATGGTAGCTTAGAGATATCTCTGTTATTTACATATACCTTTCTTTTGCAGGTTATTCGAGATAAGTAATTTGTATTTTATGATAGTTGTTATTTTTGTAATGATGATGATTTATATTAACCAATTACGGCAGTAGAAAATAATGTGGCCGTGATAACCCTACTGCCTCATAATATATCAGGCAGCCTCTACCCTGGTTTATTTATTACCCAATTACGTAAAAGCCCATATACCATTTAAGAGTACTAGTCAGATTAATTAAATTACGCTTTGATCTTAATTATCTATTGACGAGTGTATCAAGATGTAAAGTTGAAACGTAGAACCTTATAAGGGGACCGAAGTTTAAAGTTTGATGGTAATCGTTCGGTTAATACTAACAATTGTTTTATCATTCACAAATATAATTTACACCTTTAAAAAGTATAACAATAAATTTAATATTGAACAATAAAAACATTTATGTTTGCTGTAAACGATGCGAAAAGTATCACCAGTATCTTTAAAGTCTATGTAATTAAAGGTATGTTAAAAAATTTGTAAGTGGTGTCATTTTCGTTTTCACGAAATTAACTGACCTCAAACAATCTTGAATTAGTTTGTTGTATAAACAGAACTCAACCTAATTGATTCTATGTATTGCAATTTGATTCCTCATATATACGACTAATTTTAGCAATAAATAATGTACTAGATTACTCAACTCATATTTGAATATTGAAAGTGATAAAATAATATGTGATTTATTTTGTTTGTTTTAAATATTTAACTTAAATATGAATAGTAAAATTCTAATTAAATGGAAAATTATCAAGTTTTACTCAAACTACTGTGTAATGACCACATCTGAAAAGGGAATCATAATGCAACCTATGGACTCGTTACAAATAAGAGGTGGATGAGTCTAAGATGGAAGTCACAGCCGAGTAAGTAAAATACTAGTCTACCATTCAAAAGTACCTGGTCCATTTCTTAAGAAAATACTTCATAAAATTTGAAACTATACTAGCATCGTGATTCAAAAGACATGTTATGTTTTTTCCCTGCTTTAAGACTAACACATTTTCTTGTCCAGACGGTTACATGAATTTTACTTTACTTTTTAACCAAAGATAAAAATTTTATTACAAAGTTAAACAAGACAGTCATTTGATCCATCCCTTTGGGCTTAAGTCCTAGAGCTGTTTATAACTAGAGATGACACTCCCGATCCCCTTCACTCTCGCCCGGCACAATTGATGTTATTGTCACTGCTTTGTAACTATGAGGGCGGCAGTGATTTATAGATAGATGTGAAATGCAACAATAAATCTAAGTACAATGTGTAAAACATATTCCTTAATTTATTTTTGTGTGTGTGTTTTAACCACCCGGTTATCCTATCAGACATGTAGCCTATGACCGTTAAGGTACAACTACGGACAAGCAAATTGATATTGCCAATGTTGATGGCGGATGCACTTGTACAGGTGATTGGGTTCTGTACCTGGTGACGATGTGGCTGTATAGTGCCTGTGTAATGGACAAGTGTGTAATGAATAAATATCAGTGTACATTTGTAATTATATCTTACTCAAGGCATATACGTAAACAAAATAGTATACTGTTTACTCATAAAACGTCAGTTAATTATAGTATTAATGTTTGTATAAAAACATTTTGATGTTATTAAATTGGTTTTAAAAGCTGAAACCAAACATGAAATAATATTTTCTAACCCAACTTTTACAAAATAACGCATTTGTAGAAAACTGGTAAAATATACATAAAACGTTAGTTAACTTATTTTATTTTATTTTTGAATATAAACTTTTTTAGGATTAAATCATAATAATTCAGTAACAATAATCATAATAATTCAGTAATAGCGATAAAATGATACAAATGACACTGCGTGGCTCTTCGAGTGTGGAGGAGCATTACATTCGAGTTTTCCAATAACCATGACATCAGTGTAAAGCGCCGTCTGAATGGATCGAGCGGTTTATTCGGCATATCACAAACAGATTTACCTGAATACATTTCAGTATCAAGGGGTGGGAATTCGCTTTCGCACTTCTAAACATTATTATTATGAATTTAGTACTCTGAACTGTAAATCTTGAATAATAATTAATATAAACATTATCAATTAGTTTGTACTCATAAATATTATTTTAAAAGGGGAAAAATATCTGTAAATAAGGGGTAAAAGAGAATAAATGGAGATAAAAATACACATAGACCTAACAATAAAATAAAAATCCTTCGTTGTGTCATACAAAAATACAGTCATCTAGCAATGTTGGTAACACAGTTTAAATACGCATAGTATATATATTTATTTGAAATAATTAAATATTTTACTAATTACAGTTTTGAACGTTATTTTTTTAAGTAGGCCTATGCCTAATTTAAATGAAAAGGTAGTGAGTTGTGAGATAAATTTGCATTGGGTTGAATTAAGATAACTTCTGACATTTTCTACCTCTCAAAATGAGAGTGACAGTAAAGATGCTAAATTTGTATAGCTACTAAAATGAAGTATAAATAACCCCAACAAATATACAAGAAATATATTATGGTTTGTTAATATTCAAAACTCGCCTTTTAATTGAATATAGAAGCCACCTGATGACTCACCCTAGCCCTCCATTAGCAACATCCTGACAGCTGTTATTATCATTAGTTGTAATAACTATAGTTGGGGGCAATAGAACAGGCGGGTGAAGGTCAAGCTAATTAACATGTAGTTAAATGAGAAAAAATCAGCTGGCTTATTGTAAGATTTGACCTTGACACGCCTGTTCTATTGCCCCTGACTATACCAGACCAGCTACTAGGCCTGCCTGCGCTCCACCGTTGTAATTGTTTAATTGAGCAACCTACTGGTATATCCTAATACAATGTTATTCCAAAGTGTATTTCCCTTGTTGCAGCTAAGAATTTAATATTTTGTAGTCTACTTGGTAACACAGAAAAGAATGCAAGTATAGATTATGAAATCAGCGTAAATATCCATTAAACTGCACGTTGGAAATCCACTAAATCGGAATTCCTAGTTTGTAACTGTAAGATGATAAAAAACTCATCTATATTTTGCCCACTTTACTTAATAATGCCCCCGGTTCGGCTAGATACTATGAAATTATATTCATTAGCGTTTTGAAATACAAAGGTCCATAATGAATGACCCATAGTTAGATGTTTAAAAAATCCTTTGGTAATAAATATGACAGGTTTAATTACTATCACTGCATATATAATTCATATAATAGTAATACATCTATTAACTTTAGTGCAAAGTTTTTCAATCACTTATGCTTAAAAACTTTTATAACACAAAAAAAACTGATATAAAAAATGTTTCAATTCAGGCAATTCAAGATTCTACAAAAACTTAATATATTTTATTACAAAAACCTTAATTTCCACTGGTTTCAACTCAGAAAACACACTTGTATCGTAAGTCAAGCAATAATTTTTTTGTAACATATAAGCAGAAGTGATCTATTATTTTACTAGAGTATTTCTTCTTAAAGTGGCTGAAAAATAATAAAACTTAATAGTTCAATTTCTTAACTATTACCAAAACAACTACAATGCGATAGTTTTTTATGGGAACTATGACTTATCTCTGCACAAATTATAATATAAATTATATTTTTAAACCGTTACAAACTCTCTAAAATTTTTAGGAGTAAGTTGAACGTTGTAAGCTGAAAAGGTTTACAGTAAAATGCTTAAATGTCGAGTATCGTCACTAGTCCGAAAGGTTATCCAGTTTCACAAGGGATACGGGATCTCACTTGAACCTGCTTTGAGAAAATGTTTTGTTGGGCCTTTCTATATGTGGGATCACATTAAATTAATATTCGAGTAATAAAATTATTTATAGAAATCGGTTAATTTTTACTAAAGCAAAAGTTATTTTCATTGATAGTTTCGAAATGTTTTAATTGCTTCTCGTCATTACTGCTTGTAACTTATGCACAACAAAGGCATCTATTTGACTGGACCTGCAGATAAAAAGCACTCTGAGTTTGAAAACGTTTTGTCATCCTTTTGTGCCCCAGCCCGACTCGTGAATGTTACAGTCTGAATGGCCCAGCAGCGACCGGCGACTTGGAAACTCTAACAATGAGGCCACCCGATTGTCGAGGCTCTCACAGTAATGAACAGTCGGCCTTTGAGATCCATTATGTAAACGTGTGGAACTTGCCAGGCTGGATGGGATATCCAGAGAAAATAGTGATATCAAACAAGTGTCGTCTTGTATATTAAATTCAAGTCATACATAAAATCAAGTTTCTTTTTTTCTCCCTACAACAGGTTATCAATCTGACTTGGAGGTGTTGTTCCTTTTAAACCTTTTAAGCATAAACAATTTGTTACAGGCTCGTCTGTAATACAAGTAATATCCGCAGTAATATGCGTATTATATTATTTTATATGCTTCACTTTTTTGTGCTTGTTTGGGGCTTGTCAAAAGATTAATTGCTGGGCCTTGAGGAGTCATTAAGGTTGTTGAAGCCCATAAAGTAATAGACGATAAACTGAAGAAACCTCTAATATAAACTCTTAAACTGAAGAAGCCTTTATTAAAATTACGAATTGAGAAATATAATGGCACTGTCAAAGTTTAAAGATTGTAATAATAAAAATTGAGAACATTAAAAAAATATATATTTGTTATTGTAAATTTAACTTACATGTGCTGTCCCTCACATTGTCCTTACTACTAGTATAATTAGTGGTGCTACTCGCGGCACTTCTTTTACAGTGGAGTAGGCCCAATAGCAAATTATATCTCCCTTCTTAGGTGTGAATTTAACAGAGACAATTTTTTGGAATATTCCAGTAATATTAATATTCTCTGTTATGGTAAGGTATTCAGATAGTGATATTATTATTGTTTTTTTTTATGCGTGGTTGTATCGTGTGGGTTTTTTACTCTGAGATAACTAAATTTCTAAGCTAGCAACTTGATTAACTTGATAGTGTAGTCTTTGGTTATAAATATGTGGACAAGGGGAGTATTTTAATATATAAATGGGGGATATTTTAATAAAAATGATTCACTTGCAATATGCCGGTTTTTGATATATTGATTGGTGATTCAGACATCAAGTAAATACATGGAGATCAGAAACAACGTAGTTCGTAAAAACAAATTTACTTTAATTTGATGAAAAACCTACGATGTGACGTCATTTCCTCGGGGAAAAGCTTCAAACGTGGCTTGTCTGGAGGGGAAATGAACCGATCAGTCAAATCGGAGGATACATGTGCAGCGCTCCATCACCCGCGACTCAGCCCCCAGCTGAACTGAGTGACTGAGGCGTTGACTAAACCTGCAGTTTCCAAAAGATCAAAATATAACCTTAAATAAAAACTGTATAACTAAACTGGCAGTTAGAGTTGTGAAAATCCAAGTTTGGCTTTTCTTTGTGAATGTATAAAGGAAGTATTTGTTTTATATTAGTTTGATATTTAAATATAAAGTGGTATGTTTCTGTCCAAAGTGGAGCACTTAGTACTCACAATCCGTGGAAAGAGAATAATCTTATGTTAGATATCAGGTCTTCCATCATTAATTTTAATTAATTTAGAGATAATACAGTCCAAATTGAATTAAATATTATAAATATGCAGTTTATAATGTTTCCATAGTGTTTTGGCTTTTAGTGTGTTGAGTTTTGTTGTTTATGGACACAAAACCGAACATCTATTAACCATATACTATAGGAGTTGTGATTTTATGAGTGATTATTTTAATCAATCTGTGTTCTTTGGTCGAGTCGTATGTCTTAATTGAACCTTAATTTTTTGTATTAATCTGTTAATGTGCAAAAGATTAACTTAAAATAGTTTCTCATTAACATTTTGTATATTATTAACAAATTTTAACATTTTGAAATGCATATATTATGAAATAGTTAAGTGCACCACATTATAAATACTACGGAGTGCTATCGATTTCAGTAAATCTAACTTCATAGAATTCACTAGAGGCAGAGAGCTTTGAAAGTTAAACTAAAAGAGAAATACGCTTCATTAGAAATGCCTACCTTTTCAGAGTGACTTTGGAAACAGAAATTACATTCTGGACTCGACCTCATCTTTATCTTTATACTTTTTATTCCTACGTCCCAAGATTGCCCTATTTTATCCTGTTTGACTAAATACTTAAACATAATGTAATAACAGGTTAATTTTTACAATGGTAATAAGTTTAATAATCATTTAAATTATTTTAAATCTTAGAATACATTTTACTTACAATTTTACCTAAAGAAGGTATTTTATAATGATAGTAATGTAAAATTGTTTCTAATAAAGTGCACAAAAAATTAATAAAAAAAAGAGCTAACCCTTTTTCCAAACAAAACACCATGACCTACGAGGGTCTACAGTTCTCAAATGTCAGATGTGAACGTTGACATTTGCCCATTAGAGGTAAGGTCACCCTATTCCTCCTAATCTAAAAGGTCATCTTTTATTCGTTTGTTCTCATTTGTAATTTACTTTTTATTGTAAAAACTCACACCTCACCCTGGGGATGATGATAGAAATGTTTGTTTCAACAGGATACCTCTATAACTTCTTAGACAATAGCTCCAATATGTATGATACTTTACATGTATGACAAACATCTATTTGTTCAGCAAACGGGCAACCTCGAAAAAGTAATAAAAAATTGAAATTACGTTATTGGTTGAGTCTTGGGAAAACTAAGAAAACTGAACATAGTTTAGTTACTTTCAAAACAGTTACGAATTTATCATAAAAAGTGGCCAAACTAATCTATACAACGTTTCAGGCATGATTCGCTTCCTTAATAATATTATAGTTTTAACATAAACAATGTTAAAAGTTGTCACCAAATTCGATATTTTTATCACAAAAAAGAAAATCACTGCTCAAATGCTTAAGTGCAAATTTTTGAGTGTCTTAAAAAACTTACGAAAAGTATAAAATTTTGGAAATTTTGTACATTTTTTGTGTAATGCATACATCGCTATTACTGCAGGGTGAAGGGCCGGTTCAGGTTTAAACATTAGGCCATACTGACGTTATGAGTTCATGATTTTTATATTTTAAAAACCACCTTACTTAAAATTCATGATAAACTCAGTTGATTTAAGTTTTCTAAATCCTATACTCTAATAAGGATATATTTGTATGTATATATTTATATATATATATATATATATATACAGGGTGTCTGTAAAGTCCATCACCAAACTTTATAATATGACTAATTGGGTCAAAATAAGCAAAAAAGTTCCTATGAAGTTATGTCCTAAAATGCATATTTACCCAGATATCCGCCATTTTGTTTTTTCCACTTAATAATTTTTATTTTGGTGACGGATTGATCTAGGAACTTGATATTTGGCATGGATCTTTATAATACTAATGTTCATTTCCACAATAAAAATTATTTTTTTCCGATGCATATTTTCAAAATGGCGGCCATTTTAAATTTTAAAACTCAAATATCTCAAAAACGGTAAAATCTATAAAAGTTTTGCAAGTCACAAAAAAGTTGACAAATTAAATTATCTAAACGGTGATACCAAGTTCGTAAGGATCCGCCAACAAATAACGGAGTTATTGAGATTTTTCTCTTAAAATAACCTAAATTGGCATTAGTCATAGTGCAAAATCAGTGTTTTTATGCAGAAAAACCACAATAACTCCGTTATTTGTTGTCGGTTCCTTACAAACGTGGTATCACTGTTTAGATAATTTAATTTTTCAACTTTTTTGTGTCTTGCAAAATTTTTATAAATTTTACCGTTTTTGAGATATTTGAGTTTTAAAATTTAAAATGGCTGCCATTTTGAAAATATGCATCGGAAAAAAATAATTTTTATTGAGGAAATGATTATTAGTATTATAAAGATCCATGCCAAACAAAAAGTTCCTAGATCAATCCGTCACCAAAATAAAAATTATTAAGTGGAAAAAACTAAATGGCGGATATTTGGGTAAATATGCATTTTAGGACATAGCTTCATAGGAACTTTTTTGCTTATTTTGACCCAATTAGTCATATTATAAAGTTTGGTGATGGACTTTACAGACACCCTGTATATATATATATTTTGTGTACGTATGTATGTATAAATATATTTTCACATACAAGTCACGGAAATTCATATATTTTCATATATGTACACGGATCTAAAAAAAATGCTCGAACGATTTTCTTCAAACTTCGAAAATAACTTAGTTCTGGGATAAAAACAATATTCAAAAAAAAAAAAACTTATTTCGTTATAATTTTGAATTGTATTTCTAAAAATTTTCAACGTTAATCTAATATGGAGTTAAAAATTAAAACAAATAAATAATGAAAACAGTTGAATAATATACACGTGGTTTGGTTTTTAAATCGTACTATATACTGTTTTTATGTATTTTGAAAAGTAAATTAAAACGATAAAACACGTATGAAATTTGTAGAATATCAATTTGAAAAAAAAAAATAGTAACAATTATGTAATTTGCTGTTAACCAAATCATTAATTAGTGTTACAAATTTAACATGTGGTTCAATAAATTTAAACCAGAGCGTGGCCTACATTAAAACAAAGGCATTACATAAAGGCGAGTTAGTGATCGAACGAGTTTGATTTGAACAAGAGCAAGCCTTTTTGCACTTGATATTTTAGCGCACCGTCTGTAACTGATATTACTATATAGAATTGTTTAAGTTAACCGAGCAAATGCTAAGCCCCCAGATACTTAACTATGGTATATAATCTGTTTAAAGCCCCCACACATATCTGGATCCAATTGTCTGTTGCAGATAGGCTTAAGGGACATGCATCTGTTCAGCAAATTAACCAATAACCAAGCAGTTATAAGTCTCCATCAGCAGGGAAGTTCTAATGTCCCATGGGTATTATACATTTGGACCAATGGTGTTTTATTGAAATTTACTGTTTCACCAGTAAATGTAAATTGATACGTCTAATCTGCTAATGTTTGGCCATTTACTTCACATCGCATTAATTAAGTACCTCATTAAGAATATGTTGTGAAATAAATATGAATTCATCTTTGTTTTGCCGTTCCATTATCAACGTTATGTTATGCAAGCACTTTGAGTTATAGAGTTATCTATATATATAATTCCGTAAGCGAATCGGTCCCCACAAAATATCTCGAGTTAGAAGAAAAATAGGGTAACGTATGATGGCTCATTTTAAAGCTTGAGGTCCAAGGACGCAAGGAAAAATACTAGAATCATCAAAAGTTACATGGGCTTCGCCCCATTGGACCTTGAAGTTTCAATGTTAATCTAAAGGGAGGAAGATTTTTAGATCTACACGTGTGACTAAGCAGATGTTCCAGTGTTTTATCATAAACTCAGCTGGTTATTGAGCATACATTTTGAGTTAAGATAACCGCATACTTATAACTTTTACAATTGGAAATGCACTATAAAAAATCAGAACACTAATAGTCATGAACGGATTACAGATTAAAAGGAGACAACTTAGTGATCCCTTCTGTCATCGAGGAAATAGGAATAAAATGATTGGTATATTCAGCATAAATTTTTTTTAATAAGTTATAATTTCTTAGATGTGGCATGGTTGATATAATGGTTAATTAATTGTGATACTCAGTGAATGTCGTTTAGTTATTAAGTTACAGCTTTATATTGGCTATTAATAGAGGCATGGGGATGCACTGGGGCACGTGGTGGCGGGGTGATGGGGCTCAAGGAGCACTAGGGGTGTCGGTGGCAAAAGGGGTAGATGGGCATATGGGGCACGGTTGCCACGGGGAGCAACGTCGGGCATGGGCGTACGAAAATGTAGGGTGTCCGGGGCAAATGGCGGAGCGGGAATGGGAAGGCACAATGGGCACTAGGGGCGTCGGTGGCACGAGGCATGGGGGGCAGATAGACATGGGGACACGGGAGAGGCTTGGGTAATATAGAGGGCATGGGAACCATTGGGAAGAAAGTGCGTGGGCACGGGAGTGCCGTGGGTGTGGGGACATGGGGGTACGAGGGTTGTCGGGGGCACTGGGGTTAGGGAGGAATGGGGATATAGGTTGCATGAGGGGGAATGGTGGGCATGGGGCATGGGGGTAAGGGGGCATGGGAATGGGGGCACAAGAGGTGGGGACTACTCGAGACGTCGGTTTCACGGAAATTGGTTGGGCATGGGGGCATTGGGGAGGAATGAGGAACATAGATGGCACGGGGGCCACGGGGAAGAACTGCGGGCATGTGGGAAAGAGAGAATGAGGAGCACAGGGGCAAGAGAGTACGGGGGCATGGGGGGGGGGGTACTTGGGCCCCTGGGGCATAAGGGGTACAGGAAACACGGGTCAGGAGAGGTGAACGGGACCACGGGGAGGCATGGGGTCGCGGCGAGTGTGGGGGGATGGAGGGCACAGGGGTCCAAGGTGAAAGAGTGTACAGTATTAATGGGCATATGTTGCATTGAACTGTTTTATTTATTTGAGTTACAAACTCATCATGAACTTATTAAAGGTTAAAACTATTTTTACCACTTTTGGTAGTATAATAGTGCAATAATTTTTCTTTTTTTCCACAAAATAGATTAGTGTACTTTAATGCAGGAGAAATTATTAGTAAATTACTGATTTAATGCAGCCAAAACGTTTCATCAACATTAGGAAATATTTTATTGGAAAACCCAAGCGTGTAAATTCACACTACAGCTTGAGAAAAATACAGTAGGCCTAATAATGCAAGGAGGTGATAAATTAAAACTTATATTTGGAGACATGAACATTTTGATTTTTAGGGGCCTTTGCCCCTACACTCCACTAGTTTCAAATAAATATCTTACAGTAATATTATTTAATAATTAAATGATCTATATAATTGTGTAGACAAAATTTATTAAAAAAAACTACAAGCATTACGAAAATCTCAATATTATACGGGAGGGCTCAAACTAAATGCTTTAATTTATAATATGGTAAAAAGCTTTAAGTTCGAAATATAAGAAAATTAAAACAAAGCTATAGCTACCGTTCAAGAGAACAATCGAAATAAATGAGGGATTGTGAATACTCAGAGTTGTATTATTACAACACGATTTAATAAATAATCATAAGATTTGTTGTGCCACAAGTGATATGAATTACACTTACAATTAATAATTTAACATTAATAAAACTGGGGTTAGAACGTTTAGGTGTTTTAGTCTATCCAGTTTTTATAACAGAGTTCTAAAAGGCGGCCATGTCAGCGAAGACAGTGGAGAACGCCAGTCTGGTTTGGTTAGGTTAGGTCAATAACGATTCCGATATCATCGTTCTCTTATTTTAAAGTACATTAAAATATAATATACAGCATAAACTGAATAATCATATGCATACCACACGTCTATAGTGGCGACAGAGCAACACTGACAATGTTGAACGAGCTTTTTGCACGAACATCAGACGTATCGTTCTCAAACAAGTGATAGTGAAGATAAAAGTAGACCTAGATCGACACGTTTATGCTAATATAACTAAGAAAACTAACAAAGGTGATGCCTATAACCGAAAAGTACGCAAACAATTAAGGTATTTTACCATACCCTTCCCCGAAATTTTGGTTTAATTGTCACGTTATTATGAACTCTCCTAATTTTATATTTTAGTAATAGTTTTTCTTTTTTTTAATTATATCAAGCACATAGAACATTATGATGATTCGGAAGTATTAAAAAAATCAGGTCGAGGTAGCAGACAAATCTAACGGGAAAATTATAGTCGCTTTAACAGTAGGATGTCCTGGTTTCCATCCCTTCCCGTGACGATGTTAGTGTCAGTCGCCTGCTCTGTGCGAGTCACTTGAATCTGCTGATACCACAATACACTTGAGCGTTGACAGCACAACCGCCGGAATCTAGCAGACGCACACTCGTGCTGACGACATTGATTGAAAAGTACTAATTTCAAATACTTCCAATCTTAAAAAAAACTGTTTGGTGATGGAGGAAGTCTCTGACGCGCCGGCAGGTCATACATATCAGTGCATCCGTTGTACGAGTAGTAATGTGTGTTTTCGTATTTTATGATTTTGAATTGTATGTGTGTGAAGTTTATATTTATAAAACGACGTTTCATTGACTGTTTTAGCTGATATTTTTCGGCCGATTTTGAACATGAAACAATGGCGTTGAAACTTTAGTACCCATCAAGTTACTATAATGATTGGAGGCGATAAAAGTAAGTAAACAACTAGAAAGGAAAAACCCTTGGCAAAACAACAACAAGTAATGAAAAATATTTAAAATGCTTCTTTTCTTTTTTTGAGGGACATAACAAATCGTTATGTAGAATGTGTTGAAATAAAGCTGTTAGTAATTTTGTTTTACAGGAATCATTTTTTGAATCTTTGGACTGCCAATTAGTGATTTGGACTCCTGTTAGAGGGGATCAGTAGCCTCTTATGTAGGTAATATAATGCAGTAACACAAGTCGCATTCATCAACAATACCGTTTGGGGGTAATACGTGTATAAGACCTAAGTATACCTAGAGAATAATTTTATAATGTTATAATAGAATGAATGCGGGTATTCAAATCAGAGAAATGACACGATTTATCCCGGGAAGGGGGGGGGGGGGGCAGAGCGTTTGAGCGTTTGCTCTGTATACTTATTCTACTCTTTTGCAAAGATAGAGATTCACATAAGGTTGTTCCGAGAACAAATTCAATAAACTTGTTTCTTCTATAACGTTTTAATATAACGCCTAAGGGCGCTGCTCTCTGATACTTATTTGCTGAACCACATGTTAAAACTGTAACACGTGGGTTTAAATTCTTCAGTTATCAGCTCATTTTATTATTGTAGAACATTCTTTAATTTTTATAAAACTACATTTAAACAAAAACAGTTTTGTTTTAATCTTTTATTAATTTTTTTATCCATCCAAACCATAAAATCGTAAGTATTAAAGTGCTATAAGAAACATGATCAATTTTCTTTAACAGTATAGTAAACTGTTTCCAGTTAAAATACACCCCGTCGCAGCAGACCTGCGTACTCAGCGAATTTCCTAATTAGTAATATTAAATTTGACCAGATAAACCTGTAAACCAAATGTCATCACATGCTCATAAATAGGAAAAAAAGTCTAGTCTCCTTATGATAAATAGAAGAGTATGCAGGTATGCTGCCATGGGGAACACTAAAAGTAGGTTATTAGCATAAAATCAATTTATTTCGACCATATAAAGCCATATACTAAGTTTCGTCAATGTCTGTCCATTGCTAAAGAAGTTTGCTTATTCTACATATGATTAACATGGGAAAAGAGTATGAAGGTTTGCTGCCATGAAAAGTATAAAAACCAATATTTTTTACCTTAAATGGATGAATCTCAACTAAATGATGCTAAATACCAAGTTTCATCCAAAAATATTGGTTAATAAGTGAAATATTAACACATCCTTATTCTCCATAAGATTAACATTGGAGCTTCAAAATACAATGTACTGTCTTTAGACTTTTTAATATCTCGGTAACCAATGAAGATAGAGCAAAGCTTAAAACTACTAAATTGTGTGTTTTTTTTTAGCTAAATCCAATGGTAAAAACAAAAATTTAAAAATTTTAAAAATTACATATGAAAAATGCAAAAAACCCATTTTGGGGTACAAAACCCCCCAAAACTACCCCTTCCGGTAGGTCGATATATCTGGTTTACGAACTCATCCGAATAAACGTAGGATTACACATCTCTACCAAATTCGGTGTCGATCGGACCATTTTTACGCGAGTTATTGTGTCTAGGGACACATACACACACATATATATATATATTTTTTTTTTATGACTATTATTTTTGGTCTCTGGGCACCTAAAAACAAAAAAGTAACATGGTCCCGGGCTTAGGTCTTACCATGAGACCCACGGTAATAGCTTATTCCCTATGGGAAATTCGCTAAAAAAATTTAACTCCATGAGAAATAATGTTCCACGAGAAGTAACCGTTAAAATATTGATAATTTCAACTAAACATCATGACGAAACATATTTTTTTTTATCATAGAGACCTATGTTTATATTAAATTGATCGCAGAACTATGCTATTTGTAAAGTTAAAGAAGTGTGAAGAAGGTGTTTTTCCTTCACAACTAAAAATATCCAGAGTTAAACCAATTTTTTAAAATGGTATAGCAAGTGACATTAATAACTACAGACCTTTATCAATTATATCACCATTTAGTAAAATTTTTTGTCTATTTCAGTAGATTAGAATTTTTTCTTGAAACAAACAAACTTTTATCTGACAATCAATTTGGATTTAGAAAAGATAAAAGTACAAATAACGCAATAAATAAAGTAATTACTAAGGTAGTAAGGAATTTAGAAAAAAGAAACAAAACTATAAGTGTTTTTATGGATTTGAGTAAAGCTTTTGATTGCGTAGACTCTAACATTTTGTGTGATAAATTGGTTGAATTAGGTGTCAGAGGAATCGCTAACAACTGGTTAAGGTCCTATCTCTCAAACAGACAGCAGATTGTAGAAATTTCTGGTTTTACATCTGAAAATAAATAAATTAACTATGGAGTAACTCAAGGTTCTATTTTAGGTCCTAGACTTTATAATATTTATGTTAATAATTTAATGAATGAAGTTAAATATAACAATATAATTTGCTATGCAGATGATATTGCGGTAACAATAAATAATCCTTCGGATGAAAGTTTAGAAATAAATAGTTATATTATTCTTACTCAAATTTATCAGTTCTTGGGAAACTTAAAATTATATGTAAATAATAAAAAAACCAATTATATAATTTTTAATTTATTGAAAAATAGAGATGAAAAATTTGATGGTAATATAGTAATGGATGACTTTGAACTAAATAAGGTTAAAACAGTAAAATATTTAGGAATTATAATAGATAAAAATCTAACCTGGTCCCCTCATATAGACTCACTGTGCAACTCTCTAACTTCCTGCATTTTTTGCTTGAGCTATTATTGTCAATTTAGATATAAACCCTTGCTAAAATTGTATTATCATGCAGTAATAGAATAAAAAATTAGATATGGTATTATAATATGGGGATCAGCAACTCAGAGTTTAATGAAAAGAATCTTTGTTTTACAAAATAGAGCAATAAGATTAATTCAGGGATTAAAGAGAAGAACATTTTGGAGACAAGCTTTTAAATCACTAGGGATATTACCATTATATTCATTATACATATATGAAGTCATAATGTTTGCTAGATTCAACAACAATGAATACATTACCGAATCTATGCATTTGCATAATACAAGAGGAAAAAATAATTTAAGACAGGAATCTCAAAGGTTATTACTAAACTATAATCTAGCTCAAAATATCGGTGCTTCTTATTTTAACAAGTTACCCTACATAATTAAAAACATTAGGAAAAAAAACCAAATTTAAAAATGAGCTAAAAAAGTTCTTAATTGATGCATCTTTTTACTCAATAAGTAAATTTAATGAACACTATTACAATCACTTTGAACTATATCACACTTACTTACTAAATCACACTAAAACTACTTTGTAACATATCACAAAGTACATAAATGCATTAAACTTATAGGCCTAAATTGATTTCAAATTTTAACCAGTTTATATTAACTTCACAGTTTTTAGCTCAGTTTCATCTGAACGTTAGAGTGAATGGATGAATACTGTGCTAAATACTGAAAAACTCATAAGCAAATTCCTACTAACACATACTATATTGAACATATCATTTTATAATATCTTTATGTTTAAAAATTATAAATACCAATTAAAATTTTAAATAAATATTATTTTTATCTTAATCAAAATGGTTATACTATTGTTATTAAAATATTAAATTAAAATATATTAACATTCCTCTAAGATATTTAAATTTCACTGTATTCTAGCACAGTGTCATCTGAACGTCAGAGTGAATGGATGAATACTGTGCTAAATACTAAACTGTTGAGCAAATTCTTACAAACACCTGTTAAACTTATAGTTGATGTGCTATAAAATTATAAATACCACTAATTCAAGTTTCATAAATAAATATTTCGTTATCTCATTAAAATATTTAAGTTACTGTTATTGAATAATAAAATTAAAATATACAAATATTTTGTAGGATCTGAAGCATCCAAGCATCCGGGCTGTATGATGCTGAAGGTCACAATAAGTAAGCAAAATAAACTCTGCAATACTAAATATACAATAAAAAATTAAGGTAACACATGAATATTATGTTATAAAATAATACATATGAATTTAAAGACCATAGATAAATAATTTTCTGAACATTTTATCGGGAAATATGAAGCATCCCAAGCATCCGGGCTGTAGTGATGCTGATTAGGCCTATTTCCCGCCAATCGGTAGGCAAATATAAAATTAAACTTAAAGATACGGTTGCAAAAATCAATATCCATCGATAATTTATAACATAACAATATAATAATAATCTTATCCACAAATAAAAATTATATTCATAATAATCTTTAATGATTAAACAACAATGTTACACACTCTTTCGTCCTGTGTTTTCTGTTCTCGGTATCCACTTAAGCCGCCCAAACTGGAAACAAAATTGTAACAAACTAGACCTCGAAGGCGTGGAAGGAGACATCGAAAAGTCAACGAAGAAGTTAGAAGAATGACGAAGGAAGAAAGAAGAAAGAGATAGAAGAAAGAAGAATTAAGGAATACTATGGAAAAATAATTGAAAAGACTTAGTGAAATAAAATTTGGCAATGAAATGTTTAAATTGTGAAACAAAGCAAATGACTTACGTAAATTCCCCAAACTATGTGCATTCCCATACAATGTTAAATATTGTCAGAGGAATAAATGTTATTATTATTACTAAAAAAAGTCAGGAGAAAATCGTTAGAGCCGTTTTTGAGATCAGTGTGCATACATACATCCATTTCACATATACCTTACTCGTATTAGAGTATATTAGTACCAAGGCCCAAAACTTGTACAAATCTTCTTGGTAATAATATCGGTCATAGACTGTGCACTAAAATCGCAAACGCAAAATTCTTGTGTTTGTTCAAGACTAGCTCGTTTGAATCGCCCACTAACCTTTCACAATGTTTTAATGTAGGGTGCCGCATAAGTTTGTTGAACCACAAGATAAATCGGTAACATGTGGAGTCCACTTCTGTAGCTGATTCCATCATTGTTACTAATTCTTTTGTTCTTAAATGTAATTCCAATTCCACAAATTGCTTGGTTGATTTTTAATTTTATTCTACTTTCATGACTCTAAACATTAATACATAATTCCAAACATTCAACCAGTATAAAGTACGATTTAACGTCTAATAGATTGTTTTTATTATAGTATCATCACTCAGCAATTCAGTAAGTGGCTACAATGGAAAACCATACTTTAACACTGAACCATGTATTGATAGTTTAGTCCACTGTTTTCAGACAATCTTTTCTTTTGAGTTTTTACTCCAAAAGAACAAAATACAATTATTAGCATTTAAATTCAAAATTATAACGAAATAATATTTTTTCTATCATAAAGACCTATATAGATATGATTTTAATCTACTAACGAAAATAGTTACTAAATTTGAAGAAAATCTTAAGAGAAATTTCGAGATTCGTTTAACATTCATATATACTTTACTTGGATAGAAGGTTAGAATACAGCTATATGGCTAAAAAATACCCTCACAGATTAAAACCATACAATGTATACCAAACCATTAGCAAATATATCAAATTAACTAGGTACGCGCAAAGTTTTATTTACTTAACATCTCTTTAAACAAAGAGTTTTGGTGAAAGGAAATCCACTTTAGAAACATAATAAGGTACCAATACTGCTATGAAGGATCCCAAAGATAAGTTTACTCTTTGATCTTTCTAGTTCCTTGGATTCAATAGTTCATCGATATTTCTGCCTTATCATCCCATAATTTTATATTGTTATTGGCTGACAGATGAACCCCTATTAGTGCGATTAACGTGTCAGTGAAGGCCAAAGCCCCCAAGAAATTGTCGTTTTATTTGGCATGTCATTAACTGATTCCATTTCTCCAAATGGAATAAAACAACTAACAGTCTCAATAAAAAACTAACCGATTTTAAGAGTTATTTAAAGCACACTGAATAAAATAATTACAAAAGTATACAGTACTAGTGGCTTATAGGGGCAAAAGCCCCTAATCATAGAATTAAAATCATGTAGACCTTTGTGGATTACCAGTAATTTAAAAAGAAAGTTTCCACAAGATTTAGTCTAACTTTTATCGATAGTATTTTAGAAATACCAATTGCATAGACCATTCTCTTCCAAAACACTCTTTACAATCTTGAGAGTATAGAATTGCCTCTTTGGATGATTGGTATAATATAAAGTCTTCCTCACTCATTGTCTTATACTTGGCTTTCTTTTAAAAATCAAACCAAAACACATGTTATAATGTCCACAAAGAACATCATGAATGAATGCTTAGTTTAGTCTATAGTTAAACCTTCATTGATAAATTAGTAGTTTTATCACTAGGAGCAAAAGTTTGTCTTTTTGGAGCGACATCGTGTTTTCAAAATGAGGCGCAGCCGAGTTTTTAAAAACGATTGAGCATCAAAAAGAAACTTTTGCTACGAGTGATGAACAACATTTTTTATCATAATGCGGAATCATACTTTTATCGTTGAAAATATTATCTAAAAAGTTTTATTTTCGAGGTTACATTTACAAAGTAAGTAAATATGCAGTGTTTAAATTTCTGTTATTTACAAACAATGCTCTTTATAAAGTTTGAATTTCAAAATTATGCACCTCAAATAAATAAAGAAGTGCCAGGTAAACCAAGCCTTGCTCGTTGGTTTTAATTCACTTTTGTTATAGTGTCATGGTAATCAAACTATTAAATGTACACTAGACTCTTCACAGATAACAGCTGTTAAAAAACTGCTTAAAATTTATGTTCCTTTATTTTTGTTTACTTTTAAGTTGTTATTTAGTTACCAAAATAGCAACCCATAAAACCAATGTAAAAATTACGGGTTTAAACTGAAATTTAGACTAAATTCGATTTTTCCTGGGATTAAGGATGTTTATAAACTTATGTTTGGACAAAACGCTCTAAAATATAAGGTTTAAAAAAAATCTACCCGCTAGATTTCGAGATCGTGGAAAATACATCCCTTCAGATATTTTGCCCGTATTATAGTATAGTAACCAGAAGAACATATCCAATCCTATAGCCAACGAAGAGCACTGCTTTAAATTATATCACATCACTTGTTATACAAGATATATTTTATTAGTGGCAAAAAGGTAATTTTTTTTAACTCTATACCAAAAACACCTATATGAGAGAATTATTGCAGCAACTGTTTCCGTTAGAACTGCTATTATTGAAAGCACATGGGAAGAACTAGACTATTAGGTAAACATTTTCAGTTTAACTTAGACTGTTCCTATCAAACTGTAATTGCTTAAAGAACATGCAAACTTATAATTTTGAAATATATTTTTTATGTTATTATTTGATAAAATTTAGCCAAAATTAGCCACGAGTAGTTCTTTTACAAAGACTCTGTATTATGGAATACGAGCTCGAACACGTGACCTGTTTATTTGTTGGAGCTACGAACGCCCCCAGCAGTATAGTTCCCCAGTACGTTTAACCTATTGCCCTCTCGGTCATCAATCATCGTGCCGCAGCCCTCGGCCCCGCCCCAGGACTACCGGCGCGGCGGACGTGACCATAGTACGCTGGGACCTGCTGGAACTAACTTTATCATCGACTCCCGTAAAACAACTAATTTTGCAGTATGAACATCGTAATTTATTTTTTTATTAAATAATTTATACCTATTTTATAACAATTTAAAAGTAATACACGTTTTTTATTTATGTCTTGTTTCGGCAAGGGAATAAGTTATTTATTACCTGCTAAATAACCAAACTATGATATAATCAAAGATAATACAACGCGCCCAAATGATATTTTATTTGGTACATGAGCACCACATGTAGCATTATAGTAGCCTACTATGTAGTAATTTATAATTAATAGCAGATCATAAAAGGTGGAGATACTGTAATAAAATTTGTGTCACACTGGATCTAAGATGAACTATTGGTTTACTATTGGTGAATCTATAAGATTATGTATATAACCATAATGATGATAATAATATGATAAAGACCTAACTTTTAAGGGTCCTTTATTTTTTTCACACAGTCATGTCTAGAGAATAGGCCTACTTGAATGTTCTGTTTATAAGATGTGTTCCTACAGATGAATTAAGCACATACATTGATCATGATACGTGATAATAATAATTTTGATTGTGAAATTGGCTTGTTACCCACTTAAGGCTAATTTAAATGAATACCCTTTTAAATTTGTCATAAATTGTTTGGTTTTTTATTTCCTATTGAACGAGGCAAGTTTCTTGCTTGTTTCTTTACATGTTTTCAAGTACATGTTCCTTTTCACTAATTTCTCAATTATAGGGTTAACTTTATATTTATAACACACTGAGGTATTTAGACAGAAATGAAAAACAATAAATTCAATCCAAATGAACTCGTTTAAGTATGTCAAATAACAACAATTTCAAAGATATACACTCAGATGAACATTTTTTCCAACAAAACTGTTAGCTTAACGACAATCCCCAAAATATACACCGGGTGTCTCGAACCACAGGTACACTCGTTTTAAAAAATGAAAAAAAAGTTTTCACTAAAACAAATCGAGCCGTTATAGGTAAACCGGTTACGCTCTATCAATTAACACTAATTTCAACTTGCAGGGTGTACCGTACCACAAGTAATCTAACCCCCAATTTTTATTAACTTTTGGATTCCACACGTATTTTTAAGGCAAATTTACAATCCAATTTGCACAATTAATCCTAATGGTTTAGGAGATAAAGGCTGTTGGAATTTAGTTTTTTCCCATCAGAATAACTTGGGAAAATTTTTACCCTTTATCACAAAATATTCTACGTTCCACAGAACTGCCCAAGCATGAAAATGTCTTAGAACCTCATTTTAAATAATAGTCCATCGTAAATATCGATTATCACGAAATTAATTTTACTTTTCCATACAATTTTGATCATCTCCAACATAATTTTATGGAAAAAGAAAGTAATTTGTGATAAAATTAATAATTTCCTATGGACATATTTTTTAAAGATATTTTTGTGCTGCATCATGTTTGTTTAACCCAATAGTTTATTGGGGTTTAGAATTTGTTCCATGTTATTCTTATGGGGAAAATATAAATTTTACTCACCACTATATCCTAAACCGTTCGGATTATGGATAAATCGTAATGTTGTCTTAAAATTACATGTTAAATACAAAAATGGCATTAAAGTTAGAGGTTTGTATTTAAAATTACTGACTTCCGGTCCAGAGTCCCCTTTTTGGTACACTCTGTACATTGAAATTTCTGTCAATCGATAGAGCGTAACCGGTTTACCTATAATGACACAATTGGTTTTGGTTATAAACTAATTCTGTAAATTTTAAAGAAGTGTACGGCATTTCTGACACATTGGTATATAATTCTAATAACTAATTAACAGACTTAAAAAACTACATATACGGAACAAGGAATAGAAAATGTGAAGCCAATCAGAGACAGCTAATGATGATCGAACCCAGTGACACGTGACAGACTCACACAAACAACAGCTCGAAAATAAATAGCTGCACGCCGCATGTGATGGAAACCAAACATGCGCGCCGCCCGACAACTGCACGGATGCTGAATCTGGGTCGCTTGTAAAAAAATAATGGTATGTACGGAACTGTTTGTGAACGATAAGATTATTCTTATGTATTTAATATAAAGTACGAGTAATTGTTTATTTAATATATAATAACATAGTATGTTATCATTGCCTGTATAAATTGAATAAGGCTTGGTGTCACTTGTACTTACCTCTATTGTAATACGGCAAGAAAGATCGAAAGTGACCATAAAAAATATAAAAAATTGGGAAATTTGTTATTATACAATTGGGTAAGATTATTAAGATCATCTAATTTTGTAGCTACAAATTCAAAAACTTTATTCATAAAAAGTATATAAGATTTATAACATGGAAAAGTAAAAAATAAGTTACATAAGTATGAAAGTGGGAAACAAGTTAAACATTTTATAAAAAGTTAAATATGTAACAGTTGCTAAAAAAAAAAAAAAAAAATAAAATAAAATAAAATGATCGGAGAATCCAATAATAAAAAGAGTTGGAGTTAATATTTTATAAGTAAGATGTAATTCATCATACATGTACCTTTTTAATTAAAGGAAAAGAACATTGACTTTTGTTAGAGACTGATTTAAAACTTTAGAGATTGAGTGGTAGTGCATTTATTTCCATTAGTCAGATCTCACTGTGACACCAAACAAAGTGAAACCTTGAGGGCAACTCTGTGCATTTTAAACGCCAGTGTTTTATACAATTATACGGTTTACCACATAACTATTTTTTAATATTTGAATTCATTTTATAAGGAGATTATTTTATTTTAATGCTTACTTAGCTGGTTATAACTATCAGTACCAGGTTAACCGACCCTTGCTCGTTGGTTTTAATTCAGTTTTAATATTTCCACCAACAACCAATTATTATACCTCTTCACAGTTAACAGCTGTTTCAAAAAGTCTGCTTAACATTAATGTTTCTTTATTTTTGTTTACATTTCGTTGTTATTTCGTTACCAAAATAGCAACCCATAAGACCAATGTTAAAAATTACGATTTTTAAACTTAAATTTAGACCAAATTTGATTTTTCCTGAGATTGAGTCAGTTTCTAAACTTATTTTTTGGCCAAAACACTCTTAAATGCAAAGTTTAAGCAAAATCTAACAGCTAGATTTCGAGATCGTGGAACACACATCCCTTCAGACATTCCTCGTATTATAGTATAGGATTGTAATTCTCTATCATCAATTGTCACACTGCAACAATGTATTTATAGATAGTTTTTCTAAATTGTAAATCGTTCTGTAAAGCCTTCGTACGATAAAAAAATCAATAAATATTATTTTCAATTATTAAATTAAAAATATTTGATTAGTCATTTACAAAAAAGAAACTAGAGTGCAAAATGCTCTACTTTTCACCTCCTGGAATGCCTAAGTGGCATTCTCAATCGCAATACAATCTTTGTAGCGATCTAATCATAAATCCCGACACATCAGACAGGCGATGATTGGAAGAGTGAGAGGGGGGATATTAACATACAATCAGCTCCCCTGGCTTGTCGTCTGCCTTATAGAGAGAGCTCTTATGAAAAAATTAACAATCAACCTCAAAATTCTTTTTACCATTCATTTGAAACAAGAAACAGAAATAAATTACAAACATCTTTATGCAAGTACACAAAATCTAAAAAAAATCTTCAATTTATGGAACAAAAATTATTTAATACGATACCCTTGCCTTGGTTGGAACTGCCAGTAAAAAATTTAAAAGAAGATTAATGGAAAACCTACTAATTAAAACACCATACAATTTTGAAGATTGCCTAACTAAAGATTTTTGGACATCATGGTTACAATTAAAAATTATGTTTTAGTTTAATTAATTATTATTGATATGTATCTTTTATGATACCAGTCAATAAAGCATCATTATTATTATTATTATTATTATTATTATTATTATTATTATGGCAGGAACAATGTATACAGAACCGAATAAGTAGGGACATCTCATGTTGAAAAATTT
Source organism: Neoaliturus tenellus (assembly GCA_030545055.2). Lineage (NCBI taxonomy): Eukaryota > Metazoa > Arthropoda > Insecta > Hemiptera > Cicadellidae > Neoaliturus > Neoaliturus tenellus. The sequence continues at coordinate 87,368,688 of CM061533.1, read as the reverse complement.
TAGTTTTGCTCTAGAATACCAGAGAAAAATAAAGCACTGATATGATTACTTCTATTTATTGTCACGGGAAGCGCTCTCTTTGCCTCTTAAATGTCAAAATGAACATATTTGTAAAACCAATCTAAACAATAATGATCTTCTGCAATATTATTCTAGTCATCAGTTTGCAATCATCAAAATCCTTAAATTAAAATTTCATCTTGGTGGTCCTATCTGTGTTTCAAGGGCGGCGCTTACCTATAAGAATGGCCGATTCTATGTAAACATTGAAAGGAATAAGCGTGGAAAGGCTGTTCATATCGTCTTCATACAGCCTAGTGTAGGAATACTACAATGATTGTGTGAACTAAAGTGTGACATCATAATAATTAAATTAGGTTATTTTAAATATGGTAGGATAACATTTTTTAATAACATTTTTTGATTATTTGGTATTTCTTACCTCTAACGAACATACCAAATTTTAATTTTAAATCCTAGTAGTTGTTTAAATTACACGTTCAAGTTCAATGCATATTGAAGAGCCTCGTGCACGAGCGACATTTCGCTATATGGATGTCAGACTCATAACTATCATTCAAGAGGGAGCAAATCCTTAGCAGTTTTATGCAAAAATTGTGCTGTGCCCCTATATTGACCATCGACTTTAGCTCATTACCTTAAAATACGAGTTTAGCTTTTGATTGGCAAGTGGATTTTGGAAAAGCGCAATTTTTGTCAGGAAAGCATTACTTGATTGAAAAAGTAAAATAAAACGAGAATGTTTTACGTTATCGGTATATTACAAATACACGATGGTATGGTTAAACACGACAGAGGACATGCGACATACAGTCAGCTATTTAGCAATACAGTCGGCTGATTGGACTGCACCTGGCTTGTCGCGGCCGAGTCATCAATGGTTTACATGCTGCACCGACCCTACCAGTGTATCAGTGATGCTATTTAGCATTGAAATGAATCGTTAATGGATGGATTGGCATCCTGAAACGTGTATGATACGAGGATGTACATTTGGATGATGATCATGTCATCTTTGCAATGATGTTTTTAATTAGAATCACTAAGCGGTCATTAAGCTTCACTGTCAAGGTTGTTAGAACATTCATAAAAGTACAATGTTTCAATAAACTGTTTCCTTAGAATTTCTTTTGATAACAGCAAAAGGAAAGAATAGTACTGTACATACTATTCAAGGTATGAAATAAGTCCTGAGGATTAAACTTTCTCTTATACATTTTTTTTCAGATTTCCGTTTTGTAGGCTATTTATTTATAAAAAATAATGGACCTTAAGCCTGCAAAACTGATGAGAATTCTTTTTATTTTTTTACTTAAATCAAGTAAAGCCAAGCTTACCTATAAATGGGAAAGCCCTCACCAACTGACTGCCTTACTCATTCATCACTAATTCTCCAACTTTCCGACTATGAAATTTGGTATACTCATTCTTTAGGCTTAAAATAGAAAAGTCTGACTATTTTCATATTAGTATGCACAAAGGGCTACGCCTTAGATGTCCTCAAGCTTCCAATGTTATCCTATAGGGATTATGTTTGTTTACATCTGCCACATGATGATTCATTCAAGCAAATGCTTATAACCATGGACGTAACCAGCTGTGAGATATAATGTTAATTTAATACCTTTAATACCTTTATTGAAATGGCGACCTAACTCAATAGGTAGTTTAAAGCCAAGTATGAATGAGGGATGCAGTGCAGTTTACTCGATTTCGTATTTTATTACTATGCTAGTGCACTTGTTGCACGACATCGAGTAACTTATTTTAATACAATAAAAAAATACAAAAGTTACATTTAATTAAAAACTAATGACATCCGACCAACCCAATATTGTGAATATCAGTGATCACCAAAAACTACAGCTGTAAGTTAACACATGTTCAAAATGCTTAAACCAACCCCAATGTTGTTCTATTGGAAAATTTCCAAATTTAATTAGTGAACAGCGCCCTTATTTTAAGTCTGACTCATCTCATCAATTTGGCGGGAAAAACTACAGACCAAGCCTGATCCAGCAACCCCGAAAACTTAAAAATCGGTTGAAAATTGTAGGAGTTCTCTACAAAAAATTAAATAAATAAAAAAAACTAATTTGATTAAATGAGTAACGATTCTTTTTTACTGCTCATAGCAATTTATGGATTTCAAAATTACTATAAAATACTTTAGGGCCTTCGCGGGGTTTATATTTTTGACGTGGACGTTCCTCTTTGCTCATGGATGCTCACTAAGAAACGGTTTCTTAAGAAAGAAGTTATTGTTGCTCCTTAAAAGGATTTTACCATTGACTATGTACACTTACTACCTAAACAATAAATTTAATCACGGGCGAAGCCGTGACGGGCAACAGCTAGTTTAAATATATTTATATTTAATAAACAATTGAACTATATAATTCTTTAAGATTCTTATACAATTTTTTTAATGTAACTTACTTCACATTATGTTATAATTAATGTTCATTGTTATTGCAAGGAACGCTTAAAATAAAATTTGAAATGAAATATCATTTCTTATAAACTCACCGGCTTGTATAAACTCAAAGAAAAATACCGTAATACAAATAAATCGCCTTACATCAAACAAGAGTTAGTTGTTAAGCAGATTCAAAGAGATGTCGACCTTTTCAAGATAACGATATTTGAGTCTTTGTCCTACATTTAAGAGTACTGGTTGTTCACCCAACTTTAAAACTGAAAACTCTAGGGTTACCTCAGTAAAACGTATAAAACCCTCATGGAAACCCAGGTAAATTTTAATATATTCTGGTATTTTTAAGAATTATTTTAGCTGTTGTAATGATTTATACATATTTGGCTTACACTAAATAGCTGTTCCTGATAATTTTTCTATTATTTATGATTTTTTTGTGTGAAATTTTATAATAGGGATTACGTTTCAATCATTGTGCATACGAATATAAATAAAGGCATTTAGTTGCTCTTACATAATAATAAACTTGGCACATTAATATGTTGTAAAATATTAAACAGCATACTTTGTTCTCTATATCAGCATTCATTTGAGTTTTTTTTATCTCTTTAGAGGGTCTACTTTTGAGGGATTTCTGTGTTAAATAAAGCCTTAGGAAAGCATGAAAACTTATGAAAACTCAGAGAAAATAGTTTGTTCGACAGTTGGAATGAAGTTCAAGTTGCTCTACATTATAAGGTAGTTTGATAACCCACTAAACGTTTCATTTTTAACGTTATAAAACAATTTTGGATTTAATATGTCATAAATAATATGTCTAATACATAAAAAATGAAATTTTCGGATGGTAGGTAGTCCTACTTGTTTTGCACAATATGAATAAAAATGTTAAGAAATTGTCGTAGTTATATATACCTAGTTTCAAAATTGATCAAATTAGGTGAAGATTTGCTTCTGGTACTGGTGTCAAAATATGTCAAACAGGGACGTTAGTTGTTGAGAGGGCCCTGATTTATTCATGTAGCAGGACAAAGAACCTCTTCACGCCATTGAAACTCTTAACCCTCCGATCATTGACATAGTCCCTTCTACAGTTAGCTTTATATCTGTTGAACAATAGAATAGTTTAGTATTTATAAATTTTCCTGATATATAGAAATTGGATTGGAGGAAAATAGAACAATATACATTGTAATGGGATGAACTAAAACGATTATATCAACGAAAATAAAACTAGTAGTTGATTTCAGAGTATTTGCAACATAGATGCTAAATACTCATAGCTAAATAATATACTAGCTATTGAAGCGTACAGTGTAAATTTATTTCATCCAAATGTACGATTCGGTGTGTTTTCTTTTATAAGCAAACATACCAAGTAATTCAATCATATTTGTCTTCATCTTTATATGTTTTGTACAAATATTTGAAAAAACCTTACAAATGAAAAATATTAATATTACACAGGGGTTCTGAAAAGTCTAGAAACTGCTTGATATGTGTATTAATAGTTCAGCCAAAAGTTAAAAACTCTGGGAATACAGTTGAAGGCAAAAAGTCATTGTTTAACGATCTTACTGAGTGCCCTTGTCTGACGGGGTTCGGCCCATGAGGAGTCAGTAAAAATCTATAGTGGAATTAGTTCTTTTGCAGTCGACGGCAATAGTATAGGTGGGAGGAGGTAAAGTATTTCAGAAAATCAGCTGATTATTTTTACCCAGCTTATTCATCTAAGACCCACCTGTTTTATTGGAGCCGTTTATATTTACATAGCTGGTTTATTGAAATATGTTACACAATTTCTTATATATGGTGTCAACTATACATATTTTTAGAAATCCCAAACATTTAGATTGGAACAATGTTTTAATTTACTGGAGTTTTGTATCTGGATGGTGGTGGTCTCAACTGCAGCAAATCTCATCTACCCGATGGACTTACACTTGGACAGAAGAATGCAATAAACATTCTTTGCCGTTAAGTCGTTCCGAGTTTTCTTCTCTTATTGACTGTTTTGTTTAAACCCTGCAATACCATACAATTGCTTCTTCTTTTCTATGCTAAATGTTTATGCCTTAAAATTCTACTTTGCGCGAAATAATAAACGTAAATGGAAGATTTTGGACTTTTCCATGACTCCCTTTTATTCCCTTAAATTTAAGAACAATAGTATATTACATCACCAGAGTCTGAATCAGGGATTTCCAAGTTTTGTTATCTCGCGGGGCACCTATGGTAGCCTAGAGACGGTTAGGAACCAACGTAACCTTGCAGTTATATTGTTATTCTATAAAATAATAAACAAGACAGCCCTAATAAAATACAGTAGAAGAAGAAATCTGAACATCTAACAAAATACTTCTTGCTTCCTCCTTCGGTTATATTTTTTGAATGTGACACATGGAATGTTTTTGAGTAACTCCATTCTTGAGGTTGTACAATTGACAAGGCCATGTCCTGCTTCACCGTTCGTAGTTGTGACTTGTTTTAAAATTTTATTTGGTTTGTAGCCAAAAAAGGTGTCACACAAATGTAGGGCTTTCAAAAACACTGGAAATACTTTGTTGCCTTTTTACTTAATGCATTATTTTCATTTATTAAATGCCCTACAAACTATTGAGTCATCAACTTAGTTTGTACAGTCTCGACTGGAAGATTATCCGATTTTAATGTATATTCGTACAAATATTAATCAAATCCAACAAAGTATGTCACAAGTATGTCTCACGCGTCTACTAGTGATGTCTGAGGGTAAACAAGCTAGGCATTTTAGTGATGGCAACTACATAATTTTATTATCTCCCTTGGTATTTTATTTGATTTATTTCCTCACGTTCCACGGCACACCTAATCGGCTTGGGTTACACCATTGTGCGATGCACATATTGTGACTAAAGTCTTTGGACTAAAGTGAAGCTTTTCGTACGTTATCAAGTAAAATAGCCGTGTTTAGAAAAAACAACATTAGAAATGTGTTATGAGCGGTATTTTTAGTCATAATCGTCAATTGAATTAACTATACGTATTAAAAATAATGAATTAAAACTTTCATACTTTGATCACAAATAGACAATGAATCTTGATGCCACCAAAAACATTCAGCTCTGGGGTAGCACCTCCTACTCCAACATCAAACGTGTGCTGACCCTGCAGAAGAAAGCGCTGAGGGTAATGGCAGATCTGAGCTGGAGGGAGAGCTGCCGAGAGCCTTTCAAGCAGTGGCAAATACTTACTGTGGTTAACGTCTACCTATTGGAAGTGATCTCACTAGCCTGCTCAAAGGGTCTTCCGAAAAATGAAAATGCACACCACTACAACACCCGACATGGTGGAAATTTTAATCTTCCTACTCATCACAGCAAGCGTTACGAATTGAAGCCGTCATATAATGGAGCCAAGTACTTCAACCTATTGCCAATTGAGATTAAGACCACAAGACCGAAGCTACTTAAGTCGAAATTGAATGAATGGTTGCTGAGTCATCCCTTCTATAGCATCACAGAGTTCATCGAATGGCGGAGCAGCTAAATCGTTGATAACTTTCTCAAATCCATAAGACTATATGCATTCTAATGGTTCCAGTCATGTATATTTATGTTGATGCTATTGCAATCTTGAAGATTGTCGATAAAGTTTTCTCTATCTATCTATCTATCTACTGCTGTAGTTTCATACGAACAGCTGATGCCTTCAACAGCATATTTTGATTTGCATAGGCCAATAAATAAACAATATCGAAAGTTTGATAGACATATTTTATTACCAGCTTTAACTTATGATGAACAAAATATATGGAAACAGGACAATTGCCAAAACAAAAATACACCATGATTTTGACAATAATTTTTTAAGTTTATGTAAAAAAGAAACCAAATAAGCAGAGTGATTTCCCTAAAATATCTTGCAAATACTAACATTTAAAAGCCTTCTTGGAAATTTATTGAAATAACACTTTCCATTGAAGCTCCCAGCGTCGAAAGTCAGATAATAAAAATTCTCTTCTCTATTTTATATTTAAGGGTCTTGTTCGTTAGCTCCTTAGTTATACCTAATTATATATTCTACAATTAACTCTCAGGATGCTGAAAATGTACAATTTGTATGCTGTATAAGGATACATTAGTACATATATTCACTTGACAATATTAGGTATTTTAACTCATATATTTTTCGTCTCTAAATTCTGAAATTAAAGTTATCACCTTTCATATTGTAGGTTAAAACTAAATGTATTTAGCAGAATTTGCAAAATAAATTTTAAGTAAATGCAAAATTCAGATGAGTAATTAAGTCAAAGAAGAAGATATCTCTAAAGTAATTCGTAAAGGGAAGAAGATCGCATCTCAGATGCCCCTTCACGTCGGGGATTGCACATGGGACAACGTTAAGACCTAGATCAAAGTTTGCCTTTAAATCAATCGAATACTCAGTGCTATTGGTTCATTCCTTAATATCACAGAAAAACTTTGATTATAGGATGTAAGGTTTTAGTAATAAAACAAATCATTAGTTTACATTAGTGATAAAATGTGAAACTCTTTGACATTTAAATTCCTTTGATTAGTCTATGTTTTAAATTTTATTCCACTTATTTATTTTCTAAAACCAATTATTAGGTCATTACAGTTTATAAAAAAAAAAAAAAATGCAAAACCTGTATACTAAGACTTTACTGCATTATATGAATTAACGTGATTTTGGATATTAAATACTATTATATCACATAAAAAACACACACACTTCTGTCCAAAAAATAAATAGTATAAAACAGCTTATTTAAAGACAAAGTTATTAGTCTTCATTATTTAAAGTAGTTAAAATAATTATTAGAGTAATTTTTCAAAAAATTTTTATATACATGACATTTTAAAATTAAAATACTCCTTGCAATACAGGTTTTATTAAATGGGTAACATAATGGCTTATCTGATTTAGAGCTGTTAAGAATATAATATTTGGTTGATTGAGAAAACATTTTACGACACTGTTCAGTATTTCATTTATTGTTACAAAACTAAGCAAAATATTCTAAACGGAAACTTTACTGAATATGTTAGGGAAATGTTTACTGCAAAAATATTATGCTATACTTAACTAAATTGGGAGTACCTATTAAATAAATAAAATTTTAGAGTCAACTGAAACATCATAATTATATCAGAGTTATGTAAAGGAACATTTCGCTAGCTTGTTCTCAATCAAACAAATCAAACCAGGCGGATAACATGAGACTATATAGTGTTATATATCTTCATTTCTAATATTCTCTAACCATAGTACAAAGAGTGAGGGAAAGATGCACTTTGTGAGACTGAAAAGCAATAAATTCTACTTTAAGCTACATCCTTAGCAATCATCCAGTTGCAGCCTTAATTCTCTGTATTCTTTTCTTGTTCACTATACGAAATACGATAGCTCTCTTTCATTTTGATTGGTTGGAAATCATAAAATTAAATTAAATATCAACAAAACTATTCACCCCATAAACTTCCATAAAAGTCATACAGTCAATAAATCAGCCGTTATTAGATTTTTGAATATATTTGCAAATAAATTAAAAAGGGAAACAGTCAGTAAAAGTTCATTTCCTTAAAGCGCAATTCTAGTTTTTCTTATTATTAGGATTATTATTACTAAATTATTGCTTATTATTACTAAGCTGACTTGGAAGTTTAAGTTTTTGACCTAGTGATGTAAATGACTATTTATATGAATGTTTTACCCTGACATCGACATTTTTTAGTTTTTACAAAAGTTGCCAGTACAAAAATGTTTTCTAAGTTCTTATTAGACCTTTGTAGTAATAAATTATAAATAATGTTACTGTTAATAAACATATAAATTATTTCAAAATTAAAAAACAATTAAAATCTGCAATACTTTGTTAATCACCTTTAACTTTACCAGAGCTTTGCCACTGAGCTACTAAATCATTCCATAACTACTATTAATAAATTGCGCGCGTCTTAAAAAATTCGCAAGTCCAAATTTTGTAACCACTGTACAGAGTAAACTTTCTTAGAGAATGTTTTTAACAAAATGTTCCGTCTTAATGAGAATGCTTTTTGTGGTTAGTATTAAGAAATTTGATCGGATTCTCTTTTTCTATATCTAAGTGGTTGTTAATTTTTCCTTCGCCATACTGATGCCTGTACTGATAAACATTAAGCTTATGTTATATTAAGAATTAATTTTTATTAGTTAGCATATGTAATACATACGTTCAGCAATATTATGTAAACTGGGATGTAACTACAATTAATTAATAATCCATTTGCAATAATAAAAATGTTATGTCAATGTTTACTTTTTACCAAATCATTATGGTTTTATTTGTGCTAGATATAGTTGAAAATAATTCATAAACCAAATAATATTGTAATGCTGTACCATAACTAAATGGCATTTTGTAAAAATTAAATTATTCCATGTCATTCAAATTAGAGACACTCTGACAACTTATCTTGATAAATCACTATAATATGTTCCTCTTATGGTAATAGTACCAGGTTAACCGAACCTTGCTCGTTGGTTTTAATTCACTTTTGTTATAGTGTCATGGTAATAAAACTTTGATATTTCCACCAACAACCAAAAATACCTCTTCACAATTAACAGCTGTTACAAAAATACTGCTTAACATTAAGGTTGCTATATTATTGTAGACATTTCGTTGTTATATCGTTACCAAAATAGCAACCCATAAAACCAATGTTAAAAATTAATATTTTTACACTTAAATTTAGACCAAATTCGATTTTTACTGGGATTGAGCCTGTTTCTAAACTTATTTTTGGGTCAAAACACTCTTAAATGCAAATTTTAAGCAAAATCTACCCGCTAGATTTCGAGTTCGTGGAACACACATCCCTTCAGACATTGCTCGTATTATAGTATATGATTTGTCTGGCGCCCTCTTTTGAAAATAAACCTTTCTTTGAGAGGGGACGGCATTGTAAAAGATCCCATCGCTTGATCTTTCATTCAAAATATCACAAAAACGATTTATTCTATGTATCCCCTCCAAATGTATTATCATAAATAACATTCGAAATCTTCTTACATAAGTGAATTGAATGTTAAGTTGTGCCAAATATCAGGCAAATCCCTTAAATAAATGTCCTAAGAGATAAAAGAATAGTCTTGAAATATTATCCACTTTTGCATGTTTTCTCATAATTTAGCATAAAACATGACTGAATGTAGAAAGCAGGATTGAAATAAAACGATGTTTGGGTTTTTCATTTCAGAGTAAGTGACCATATAGAAATATTTTGACATTACTTTACAAATTTACCGAACAAATGCTCAGTCCCCCCCCCCAAGTGGTAAAAAATAAATTTATTTGATAAGTGTAGCATACTGTTAAATTGTGGTAAGTAACTACACAAACTAGAATAATAATCTTTTAAAAATATTAAGGAAAAAATCCACATGATTTATTTATTGTACATTATTTTACACTATTACACTATTCATTGCAATCTTAAAACATTTTTATAAGTCATAGACATTATTTTATATATAAAATGCACAATCGTGGCTTATGGTCCATACAGGGTTAGGCAAAAGTCTGGACACCCCCAGTTAACATTTTAACTCGTTGCAGTAAGGAAACCAAACTCGGCACATGTTTACAACATAAAAAACGGCACTTTTTCATCAACTACACAACTTTGCTCCTGCCCCCAAAATGGGGTATTTTGGGTGCAGCCCAAAATTTTTCAAATGTAAACCACTATTAAGTGACCCCTCATTTTGAACGGTTTATTAAGAGAAATTAAATGGTGAAAAACTGGATTTCAAAATTTGAGATGGGCAAGCAAGTTTGAGTCTGGACACCCCCAATTAATCTTTTAACGAGTTGCAGTAGGAAAACCAAACTCAGCACATGTTATCAACACAAAAAATGCAACTTTTTCAACAAAGAAACAACTTTGCCCAGGCCCCCAAAATGGGGTATTTTGGGGGCAGCCCCAAATTTTCAAACGTAAACCCCTATTGAGTGACCCCTCATTCTAAACGATTTATCAAGAGGAATGCTATGGTGCAAACTGGAGGTCAATATCTCACCCCAAACAAAAATGGCATCCATTTGAAATTTTAGATGGGTTGAATGACATTCAATAAATTTAAATCGGAAAATAGCTATAGCTATTTTAAAATAGCTACGAAATTTTAAAATTATTTTAGAATTTAAAATAGTAGCAGAAATGAATCAGTAGGTTAAATTCTAAAATAGCTTAAAAGATTCGTATTTAAAAAAAGTTATTTTCCGATTTAATATTATTGAATGTCAATCAACCCATCTAAAATTTTTAAATGGCTGCCATTTTGGTTAGGGGTGAGATATTGACCTCCTGTTTGCACCATTGCATTTCTGTTCAAAATAGGGGGTATGGTAAAAAAGCATTTTTGTTGATAACGTGTGCCGAGTTTGATTTCCTACTGCAATGCGTTAAAAGATTAATTGGGGGTGTCCAGACTTAAACTTGCTTGCCCATCTCAAATATTGAAATGGCTGTCATTTTGGATAGGAGTGAGATATTGACCTCCGGTTTGGGCCATTTAATTTCTCTTGATAAACAGAAAATTTTTTATCCCTTTTACCCCTTTTGAAACCGTTCAAAATAAGAGGTCACTCAATAGGGGTTTACGGTTGAAAATTTGGGGCTGCCACCAAAATACCCCATTTTGGGGGCGGGGGCAAAGTTATGTAGTTGATGAAAAAGTGCCGTTTTTTTTAAAGTTGTAAACATGTTCCGAGTTTGGTTTCCCTACTGCAACGCGTTAAAAAGTTAACTGGGAGTGTCCAGACTTTTGCCTAACCCTGTATAAGCCACAAGTGAGACGTAGGTTAGTTATAAATATCTCCCGGGTGGTTTAAAGGCTACATACTATCGTTGCGTAGACTACTTTATCTAAAACCGACTTGAATGTGAAAAACAATTTAAAAAATAATGTATTAAATATACAGATATCACTTGATCGAATCGTCATTCTCTTATGACTATACTCTTTTGAGTTAGACTCATAAAGTGACTTTAAACCTGAATTTCAATGGAACAATCATCTGATATGCAAACTGCGTTATTTATATTAAAAAACTTTTTTCAATCAAATGATGACCTCTCATTCTTCTAGATTCTGTACAAATGTGAAACACGTACGTTAAATAAGTCATTAAGCATCGGTTTTGATTATGGTTTAATAATGTTCAACTTTATGATGCTAATTGTTATGAGTGATTAATACAAAAGTCGTAGATAAACATTATTTGCATACAATTAATTACTTTGTATTACAATTAATTACAATTAATTACATTTAATTACTGTGAAATATTTTTATTATAATGCAATAGTAGTAATTGGTACTTTAGGAGAGCTGTAATAAACTTAGGTTTTTCGTGGACTCGCCGTTCGTAGTCTAATATACAAATTTTACGTAATAGGCTAACACATTTTAAGTACAACATTCTATATACATTAAATTACTGTATATGAACATCAACAACTATTCTCTTGCTCTATATTTGTTTCTCTGTTTTATTATTGTTTTATTTTCATATCAGTTTCCATCTTTCTAAAAAATCATAAGAAATGGATTGCCATGCACAAAACTACAAATTATTAAAATAATGGTTATTGTATTAAAATCAGTTTAAGTGTTTCCGAGTCATAAGTAATAATAAATAATATTCGTATTTTAAAACGCTTTTAAAACTTTAAAGAAGATTCAAAGGAAAAATGAGCTGGGCTATTACCGAGGGTTAAACAAATTGTGGAACTGTTTGTTCCTCAGAAATGAGAAATTACAGAGATGCGTGGACCATAAATTTCACTCACATATCTGTATTTCCGCTGGGAAAGTTACTTACAACTTCATAATCATAACCCTGACATGCCGTGATGGTATAAATGGTCATTTTACCAATATATACTTAAACATTTAAGTACCAATACGCTACGCCCCATAGTACCATAGTACTTAAAACTTATCAGTGTGTTGCATATGTGCATAATAATCGTTGTAACACAAAAAAATCTATTGACCGGCTTAAACCACAATCTGTTGACCTTTCTTCTCTTAGACAATATAAGACCGTAAATTATTAATTGTTGTTTTACTTTTGTTATTTATTGTAATTTGTGTCCGAAACTGATGAAAAGGACTAATCGATTAAGCTGCTTGGTCAGTATTGCCAAGTAAGATTGCAATGTTCAACCCATAAATTTAGGGTTTGTGTATGACTTTTAAAGGCTATAACTACATTTGGCGACTTATATGAAATCTTAAAGTGATCATCCCATAATGTTACCTGGAATTGAGAAATAAATTAAAACGTCCTCCACAAGACTAGCATGGAATTTGAAAAACGTCTGCTTAATATACATTAAAACACGTGTTTGGTTTGATTTTAAAACAAGAGCAAGAGGTGGAAGACAAGGAGTGAAGAAGGTCTACATTATACTAATCACCTAAAGTTTCAATACAACAATAAAGTTTTTTTATGTGTGGAATCACTACAAAACCAATAGGAGCGTTAAAAATCTTACAAATCATTAAAACATTTACTGCTGATTTTTATGAAATAACGTTACAAGAAATGAAAACCATCTAGCCTAAGTAGGGTATTCACATTACACCATATTATTTTTCATTAAAAAATATTATTTGAATTTCCTTAGAAACAGATAAGGTCAGTCTTATACGTAGTACAAATTGTAAAAGAAGACAAGAGTAGACCTAAATAGTGGGGACTATAAACTTGTTAAAAATTTTTAAATCTTATTCTTCTGTTTTAGCTATATTATAAATAGTATTATAAATATTTATCTCTCATGAACAGTTTCAAAATTAAGTAGTATGTAATACAACGCATTTAAATAAATTATTGATTGCAAGAAGTTTGTAATAATCATCATCAAAAGTAAGTATTACAAACAGGTAATTCCCTACTAATTTGCCACACTATGTCGTGATCTTAGTGATGCTATTAACGATAAGGTTACCGAAAAGCAACCCTGTCGCTGTGTGGTATATTGAGTACTCGCCTACGGCTCCTGGGTCCACCCCCTGCCGCCTTGCTAGGTCCTATAAATTCGTAAATGCTCTTAGTTTGTAGTATTTATATAATCTGAATATAATATAAAACTTTAAATTTACTAGGTCTATTAGGTTAGGTTCTAATCTGGAAAAAAGTATAAAAATAACAAAATAAGGATCAGCACATTGTAGGTACCAACTGTAAGTGTTGCTTAAAGTTAATTTAAAGAACGAGTACTCAATACCAGAAAACACCATATCATGAAACTCAGTCAGGGGGACAACTAGTGTGATTCAATTCAAAATGAGATAAGAAAGGTCTTTCGATCAATTTAGTTCACAGTTCTATTTTTATATTATTTTAGAGCTCAAAGATTTCAATAAATATCATCGAGGTTAAGAGCTATTGTTAGGAAATGGGTCAAAGGGTTGACATTTTTGGTTGTTTGAAGATGGGTATGAGACGGATTTGCCCATACCAGACGGACTGCCAGTAGCATTTTGAAAAGAAAAAGCCTGTAGACTTAACAATACAATGCCACAAAAATCCGATTTAGGTGATGACTGGTTACATAAGGCAAAAACTATAGGATCAAAGTTGAAATTCGTTTGAAGAGCTTACCTCATATTACACACTAGGACTGTTTGGTTGCTGTAATTCATGCAAGAAAACAGTAAAAGTAGGCCCTACTCCAAACAAATAATATACTTATCAGTTTCTAGGGGTATTTTATTTATTTAATTGTTTTTAGGGCGTTTATTTAAACATATTGTATGCGTCGATTACTTTTCTTAACAGAACCTTAGAAATTTTATAAACTGACATAAAAACGGGCTGTTACTGTTGAACATTTTTGAGTTACCTCCTAAAACCCCAATTTTGAGAGAAGGGGTTGCAAATTTTGATAAATCTAAAGACTTCTCTTTTGTCACTAAAACTTCTAAAGAAGATTATCTTGTTATCTGTGTCTATTAAAAAATCTGTTATAGAATAGCATAGGGGTTCCAGACATTTGCCTAACCCTGGATTTGTAAGTTCTTAACAAACCTTATGATTTTGAAGCGAATAAAATTAACAGAATATAAGTAACTAAACAACCACTACTTTTATGGTTATTACTTTGTGTAAACTACCTCCAAGTATTTGTTTTTTGTTTGTTTTACATAGTCACAAAGAAGCTATCCTTGAAACTAAAAGCCTTTTCCGATTTGTGGATATGAAACCTCTCTATTAAAATAATATTTTTGCAGCAAAAGTTTTAATTAAAATGCTAATCCCCGGCCCAAGAGAAATGAGTTTGGTTCGGCGTAGTTTCAAACCGCTCGTTATAATCGGCAGTTACAAAGCAAGCGAATATTGATCTGAATATTGAATAACGCCTAACGTGTTAATATAAATTGCTTTATATTACAGTGATTTTAACCACCGAGGAAAACTCAGCATACATAAGTGATGGTCAATCTACTCTGATTATGGTTCCATACAATTACTTAGACATTTGACCATCCTTCCTGCCTTGTTAAATATCTGTGTTGAGCAAATATACAAAAGTTTGAATAGAAACAGTTTAAAATCATAAAACAAAGCTATTTAACTTTGAAATAGTCTCCTTTTAATTCCATTTTTCCTAAATTTATTGACATATTTTTAAATTGTCTTTACGATATAAATGATCAAATAATATTATCAAATATTAAATATGCAACTTTTTGCATATAAGTTATTATAAAAAATATTTTTAATTCTATATAGGTAATTACATCAAACTCTCCACATTATAACAGTTCCAAGACGTATTTGATGTATCGCAATTTATTAAGTTGTGCTTAGGACTACGGTTTACGGTTTATCTGTATAGTTTACAGTTATAAACTTAACAGTAAAGTTTTTTTTAGATAATCTTAATCAAAACTTACAGTAAAATCTGGAAATATTTTGTACATGTTAAACACTTTTCATATTTGACAATTTATTTTTCTTACACAACAGCTTCAATACCTACTACTTTAAACGAGACAAGCAATAAATAAAGTATTTTTATGATTACTGACAAACTTTATTCGGGTATGAGTGGAGCATGAAGGTCACCACCGACTGTCCTGGGGTCAAAGGTCATAGATGGCCCATTGTGATGCTGATGACCAGAGGAATACAAAGAACAATGCAATCTGTCCATCATCAGCACTGTCGATTCACTTAACCAAGCGTAAACTCACACCGATTTATTACGTATATAAAGTTGTGTGAAATAACCTTTTAATGATTGTTACTTCACGAGTTTTCGTAACGGAGAAGTTCTTATTAACAATCATAAAACATTGTGGAATTTGCTCAAGAATTCATTTGAATTACAGTAGAACCCCGTTTAACTGAAATAATGGGGGGGGGGGGGGCGTTTCGGTTAAACTTCCATAACCATAAAACAACCTATTACAATGGGTATATAGGAAAGAAGAATTTAAAAACAATGACTATGTAATCAGTGTATTATTGCAGCAACTAAAGACATTATAATGGTTAACAAAAAGCAATTAAAGTGGTTTTAATTAAATAGTTTTAAACAGTGCCTCGGTGTTTATCATGTACATTAATTACAATTAATAATTAGTCAAGGAACTGTTTCGGTTAACCCAACTACTTATAACCGGTTTACTAATATATTTTAACAGTTTTTTTATTACTCTTTTCTTTATATACTCTAGATTAATGAAAATTTTACTTCTTTCAATGTCTTAAGAGTATTTTATATTTAGTTTTTTTTTTTTATTGATAATGAATTTAAACGTATTTATCTTATATCAGACTTTTACTTTGTACATGATTTGGATTGCATTTCAATCATTGCCCTCAGTGATCAGCCTCTAAGGAAAATTTTGTCATAGAGTATTTCTATTTGATCAGATGTTTCTTAAAAGCTTGAAGTAATTAAATACATACAGGGTTCTTACAAAAATCTAATACTTCCGAGTGCCAACTAAAATTACTTTTGTTAGGACTCATTAACAACATTAGGACTAAGTTTTTTGTTGTTAGTCTTAATAACTAATGTTTTTGCAGTTTCGGCAGAGATAAACCAAGTAGATAAAGTAATTAAGTCCATAAATAACAGATAATATCTTACTTAATTGCCCATACGATGTCGTGCTCTCAGAGCCGCTGTTAACAGTCTGCGATGTTATCGAGCCCGAACACTCTAGTGTACAATGTGTTCTATGATGATGTATCTGTGGTGAAGAACCCAGCCCTGCTTTATGTTCTAATACGGTACTTTGTATATGTAAAATTCTATAATACTATGGGTGGTTTTGTTGGTCCATAAAGAAGGCACCTAAAGGAGTTTCACGTGCATTTAATTTTTCCTTAAATTAAATAATATATTAGATAATTAGATATTAAAAATTAAATAATAATTAGATATTAAAACTTATATCTGCTTAGAAAACGAATATAGCGGCAAACCTACGTACTCACCTCTATGGGGTTTATGGGAAAAATAAAAAGAACACCATAACCTGATAAAATTTGGTATGTACATTCACTAGGTAGGGTTTAACTTATATATTCCAACAAAACCCATATGGCGGCAAACCTACATACTTTAATCCCCATGGATTTTATTTGGAAATAGAAAATATACCGAAATTCCATTAATTGGAAATTCGCTGAGTACGCAGGTCTGCTGCAACGGGGGTATTTATTTTTTTAATAAGGTACTTTACTGTTGTGTTAGCAAATATAATATTTAAATTTTTATGGCTTTTAAAAGCCAATTTTATCATTACTCCCCAAACGGATCTTATTTTAAAACTTGAATATCGGTCGGAATGACACAGTTCCAACCTGAAACACTTTGATAAGATGTTTTCACGCAATTTGAACAGAAACAGTAAAATATAATAAATCGAAAGTCCGTTAAAAATTGTGAAAACACCTGCAAAAACAGTCAATCTGCATGCAGACAAGCACGAGAGCATAAGCTTATGTTTAGAGAGTTTTCACTATTCTTACAGGACTGTTTTGCTTATTCTATTGTTCTGAATGTTTGAAAATATCTTAACAAACTATTTAGCTTGGAATTGTGGCATTTCAACCGATATTACGTTTTTATTAAGATTCACTTTGGTGTGATGATAACATTTTATCTTGTTAATGTTTTGTATGAAAAAAATATGACACTATACTGACAATTTATCCATTTTAACTAAATTGGTTGGCCACTCTCAAGACATAACAAGAATCCTGACTCATTGAATAACAAGTACAACAAAACTTTCACTTTCGGACAGTTCCCACAAGTCACCTTGTATAAAAATACAGGAAAAGATCTTGTTCACCCAAAGTTGTTTGTTATAAAATAATCAACATATATGGTTTTTAAATTACTGAGATAATAATAACTAAACTAGTTTTAACAGGAAGTTTCAAGAACAAAGTTCGTTGACCTTAATCGCTGATATAATTATGTGTCGAATTGATTAATGGAAATGTGTAAAAGTAAGAACAAAATAGAAATTTCTTCTATCCTTATAAGTAACTCTGTACAAACCTGTAATTAATCAACTATATCATTAATTTTTATTTCAAGTAATCCATAGAAGGTTGACGATTTGAAAATTTTTCAATTTTCATAAGCTCCATAAAAATCTGAAAAAACACATTGATTGGCAAAAAATTGTCAAGTTTTTTTTAAACAACTAGACTAGTATCGCCATAATTTCAAATTGTTTGTGTCACATTCACCAATCAGTAAAGATATGATATAATAAAGTTTTCTATTAAAGTCCGTCAGCGTTCTCTTTCAATCTCAGATTAAGAATCTAATCCATTTTTAATGAAGGACGGTTTCATGCTCGGACGACGTAAATCTTAGACTTTATTTACATCATAAAAAGTTATGAATATAGGGGTCCAGTCCAGTAAATATGTATTGATAACTATACGTGTGACATATACATTCGGAAGGTTAGTAAACATCCAACATTACTGTAGAGATTATTGTTTAGAGAAATTTTAAGCTATCTTGACATTTGGATAGTAAATATGTTATTACAACCTAAAACATGAATTGTTTATAGATCCAAATGAATTCCTCTTTAATGTTTCATCAGGAATGAAAATAGCAGAATATGTAATGTAGCAGAAAAAAGTCAATGAGGGAATCATATCAATATTTTTTTATTTTTTTATTTCGAATAAGGAACTGTGACAGCGATGTAAAAATCTGGGGTCTGCTAGTACTACTCTGGGTGTGGGGTACTAATTTTTATCACTACCTGTGCTGTAGTTGCTCACCCCTACCCCACAATTCGTTCCACTCAACAGATCTTAATGCTATTTAAAATGTGCATGATAGGGCAAATTAATGTAAAAAAGGCTGTCAATCACCAAACGTTTAACTCGAGAGGTTTCTTTCTCATTTACATCGATCTAAGGTGCACCAGTTGTGTTGCCAGCCGTCCAAGTCGCTCGGTGGTCGTCGGTTGTCGTCCGTTTTCACCGTCTGTCAACTCCACAAAGGCCCCCGCAGCGCCGCCTTATTGCCACGTGCCTCTAGTAGAGCCAGGTTTAATCTCAATAGTTTGGTTCATATTATACCATAAAATGGCAAATAATATCTTATATCAGACATTGATGGAATAATTTTAAACTAACAATCGTTATCCCTAGAAATATTATTACTAAATGTGAATGTGAATGTGCTTATGTTTGTTACGCTTTCACGTGAAAACTACTCAACCGACCGAAGTAAAATAGGATAATTTTTATAAGAACTTTTACGAAAGATAAAAAATTTCTTGTAAAAAATATCGAAATCTATTTTACTATTTCTTTGTGTAAAAAAAAATTCGAATAAAAATTACAATTTTAGGTATTCCAGCGATTTTTTTATATAGGGTGAGCGTTACAGCGAGTGAGCGTAGCGAACGTGCTAAAGCTGAAGGGGGATACCGCGGGCGAAGCCACAGGAAAAAGCTAGAATACTAAAAAAATCTAAACATTTTTCACGGGTTTTGTGCTTCAAAACAACATTTGAAACTTTTAATTCATATTTGGTGTATTTAGTTCTACATTTTCATTTCTAGCCTTTTTGCTACTTTTGGCATAAACCACGAGTGAGCTAAGTGTGGAATGTTTCAGGTAAAATAAGAGAGTGAGCCGTTACGGTATAGGCGAATTGTAGTGATAAAAACGTTGCAGAACGTGGACTCGATAAAAGACGACATCGCTGCAATGGTCCAGAAAACTGGCCAGCGACTCGACCAAGACCTTTTTGGTAGACCCATAACCTGGTTATTAAGAAACATGTACGCGTGTAACATTATACCATCATCATTTCTAAGCTACAAATTGAGCTAGCTTTTTGAACAATAATTTTTCTAACCTTGAATGGTTTAAACAATATTTTTCGTGAATATGTTTCGCATTATCTTGGATCAAACGTTTGATGGTTGGCAGCATTTTGGCCTTAATTTACATTACCTTGTACATTCTAAGTACCGTAGCATTAATATCTCTTGAGTGGAACGAATTAGAGACAACGTCGGAGGTGAGCAACTACGGCACAGGTAGTGAATGATAAAAAACTAGTAAGCAGCCCCAGATTTTTACATCACTGTCACAGCTCCTTATTCCAAATTTCATAAAAATGCATTATAATAATTTCCTTATAAAATTGTGTTGACTCATATGTATGAAAACTAAATGTGCTAGGTTGTAATAACATGTAAATGTATAATATAGCTTAACATTGCACCGAAATATGATCTCTAGAATGATGTCGAAACCTTGAAACTTTACTAACCTTCCGAATGTATATATTATTATTGATACATATTTACTGTCTTGGAACACCAGATTCATAACGTTTTACGATGTAAATCAAGTCTAAGATTTACCTCGTCTGAGCATGAAACCTTCCTTCATTAAAAATGGATTAGATGCTTAATCTGAGATTGAAAGAGAACGCTACCGTCCTTTAATTGAAAACTTTGTAATATCCATCTAATAAAGTGTTTACTGTAAGGTAAATGGGACACTTTTGGTTGATGTATTGATTTATAGAGCTAAAAGAGATTTTTATAATGTAACAATAACAACAGTTTTTCAAATTCTAGATGCTTAATGTAAATATGTGAGGTTGTTTTGTTCCAACAAGCTGTGTGACCCGTGCATGTGGGGCAGACTATACAGCACCTGTTCTCTTATCGGCTCAAGTCATTACCGACGTACACGCTGCACCAGTGATGATCCAACGCTAGTGCGAATTGGCAGCACTGCTTAGTGGACGAGTACACGCACTGGTATACTGACTGCATCGCGAATAATTATATCTAGGGCAACGGAAATTAAAATAACCACAAAAACCTTTGTGTACATGTGATTTATTAATATTTCACAAAACATTTACATCCTATAATGTTATGTCAAATGTAGCTAAATATGAAAAACGACAGAGATGTTCTGTTTACTGCTGTCAAAATTACGATGATACGAGTAATATGGATTTTATTTATACACAATGGTTAAGTTTTCTACACAATTGTCTACACAATAACTCTAAACTTGTACTGAACAACATAGTGGCTGTCACACATTAGTGAGTAGCGTACTGGCCTACCACACTAAGAATCAAGGGTTCGATTCCCTTGGTAACCATATATATTTCATGACACCATGTTACGGAATGTATGTTAAGCCGATGGCCCCGGCTATAAAAGTTGCGTTACTTCAAGTTACAGGCATTTTTGGGACCTAAAAACTTTAGCACCAAATCTTGGCTAGAAGATTACATGATCTTTACTGACCTACATATGAGTATGTTTAGTCTCGATAAAGTTTTTAAGGTTTTTTTTTCATTGAAACTCTGTAATTCTTTTATCTTTTTGTTTTTAAGTAGAGGAATCCTTTTCGCTATTTTATTAAAATAAGATGATAAAAGTGAAGTGTGTATTTTTAAATGTTTATTTTCCCTGAAACAAAAGAGAAAATGAATTATTAACCTTTTTCCTGAATGATGCTTAGTTTTTACGAGTTGAAATGTAAAGGGGGGGGGGCAGTTTCTCTCCTGTCAAAACAATGAAGTAAAAAAGTAAAAGCCATCATGTATACAGTACAAATGATAGTGATGACCGAAATGGCTTTCATTATTGAAAAGGTTGAGTTGTTGTAAAAGTTCTAAAAAATTTTAGAAATATTACTTACTTGAATACTTGAATACTTGTGTGCTTCATCTTTGACCGACAAGTCGGATTATACTTAATATTTTATACTTAATGAGTAAATAAATAAATGAATGAGTACTGTGTAATAAGTAACATAGTTTAAAATTAACATTTTAACTAATTAATTGAGTGTTTCATGCAATTTACATTTTTTTGTCAGAGTATATAGTAGGATATATGCACAACACAACATACTCTATTTACACCCAATAAAAAATTGTCTTGACTGATTTAGATTTAAAATAACAGCGCAGAAACGTATTTACCCAATTCCGCGACTGGAATGGCCCAGTGATAGGCTAGACATTCCTGATTTGATTAAATCAATAATGTGACGCTATTTACATTAGCACCATCCCCATGTTTGAATTATTTCAACTATCTCCCGTAACATTTTAAAGACCCAATATGTTGATCAGGTTAGTAATGGTACCGCATTTCATTATTTGTTAAACGTTAAAATAAATCAGAATTATATAACATATAAGATATCTGATATGATAATGTATGATTATTCATTGATGCATTACATTGATACAGTATGCATTACTACACAGTATCAATGCATAATACACTTTGTATCAAACAGGGTGATACAAAGATCCGGAGCGGCTTAGTAATATTTGATCCGATATAAGTAGAAGTCCCGGTAGGATAGGCCACCAATCAGAACGCAGCATTTCATCCCCACCCCTCCCCCTAGGCCCCGCCCACCGGCCAATCAGAGAGCAGCATTTCATCCCACCCCCTCTCAGGCCACGCCCACCGACCAATCAGAGAGCAGCGATGGCGGCTAGGCCCCACCCCTTGATCAATCAGAGAGCAGTGATGTCACCTTCCTGATATTTGTTTTTGCTTGGCGAGGTTGACCCTCCGGAAGCCATTATTTAGCTGCAAGATAATGTGTTTCCTGGAAATTTACATCACATCCGTTTGGTGGTGTGACCACCGCCGGAAGTCGTTAACCAAGTTAATTGGCATGACACTGACTTCCCGGAAATTTATATTAGATAAATATGGGGTCATAAATTTACAAGTGTGCATCTGCACTGAACACCTGCACGATGACTCATTGACAAGTCTGTACTTGTTTATTGGGTTTTCCGGCTCGGCTATTATTATATAAGGTACAAACCTAAATAACTAGTTAGTTGAGTTCCAGCTGCGGCAGAGGTAAGTGAAACAGCTTTGTATCTTAAAAAGTGCGTTTATTAGTATTAACTAGTTATTGAAGTGTGTTTAAACAAAGGCTATTCTAAAATCTTCCATGCTTCTTCATTAATATTTCTATTTACATTTCTTTTTCTTTGAGATTTCCAGTACAGTCTGAAACAGAAAACATTCTTATTTTAGATATATTTAGTATAGCAGTACTTGTGGTTTGCTTAATAAATAAGGTAATATGGAAAATATTGGGAATAATAGCTTGAGTGAGCAGAACGTAGTAGGTAATGTACCGGCTTCTGTAAATAGTGCTCTTGAACCGGTTAGTATCATTAGCACTGATCAAACGTATGTAAAGAAGTTTAGATTGTATGGAAGTAAAACAGTTTTCAAATTTTCAAATCCCCCACCTGAAACTAATGAGATAGATTGGTTGCGTCAGGGGTTTGCGAAAGTAGTAAATGACATGAAAGAGCAGGCATTTGAGAATGACCAGCTAGGATTTACGTTGCAGAGTTTAAACCTGAAAAGTAAAGAGCTTGGGTATGTTGCCTTTCGGCCTGTGGGGGAAATTGATGAAAATATTTTATGGACGATTTTTGGGGGGATTGTGCAAAGTAATTCCGAATCTATCAAGTCAACAGATACTTTTCAAGTTGAGTGTACGCGGATCAACCTTCCTGTAGGCAGTGGTAGGAGACGACCTGGACTGTTTAATACTTTTGAGGAGGAATGTAAGGGAAGGCATGGGATTGTGGTAATTAATAACGAGGACAATTTGTGTCTACCCAGAGCTTTATTGGTAGCTATGGCTTTTGTAACAAATGACCCGGAATACAAGGCTATTCGAAAAGATCGAAAAAAGAGGCAGACAGTGAGAGCTCAAGAGCTTATTAGAAGGGCGAGGGTCGAAATACCTGAATCTGGATTTGGTATTACACAACTTGAAAAATTTAAAGATCTACTAACCGACTTTAAAATTACTGTATATAATTATGATCGTAAAGGAAGGGATGTGTATTATGAGGGGTGTGTTGAAAATGCAAAGTTTAAAATTAACCTGCTTTTTCACAATGGTCATTATAATGTGATTACTAGTCTTACAGCTGCGTTTGCATGCGCATATTTTTGTGAAGCGTGTCATATCCCGTATGAACATAAAGGTGAACATAGATGTTCAAATAGTTGTCCAGCGTGTTTGACTATTTCTCCGCCTTGTCTAGAAAGTAATGGAGGAGTGGTGTGTCGCGAATGTAATTTAATTTTTAGAAACCAACAGTGTTTTGCTGCACACAAGGTTACCCTGTGTAAAACTGTAAAGAAATGCCTTGATTGCGGTAAAGTAGTGTGGATTAAAAGGAGAAACACGCCACATAAATGTGGGGAAGTATATTGTAAGCCGTGTGATTCTTTTCAGGAACCCAACCATAAATGCTTTATGATACGAGATGAGAGGAAGTTTAAAAACAAAGACTATCTTTTCATCTTCTTTGATTTTGAAACCCGTCAAGATGAGTCACTTCCATCGGACTCTGAAGTCAAGGTCCATAAAGTTAATTTGTGTGTATCACAACAGTTTTGCTACCAGTGTATAGGCTCGGGGTTTTGCATGGCATGTAGGAATAGAACCAAAGTGTTTAAGGAAAGTCCTATTGAACAGTTTATGAGTTACGTTTCGGAAATCCGGAAACAGTTTAAGGATGTTTGTGTGATTGCCCATAATGGTCAAGGATTTGATTTTCAATTCTTACTAAAGTATATTCTGGAGAAGACAAAATTCACGCCTGCTCTGATTATGAGAGGCTCGAAAATAATTCTCATGGAAATGGATAACGTCAGGTTTGTAGATTCGCTCAGCTATTTCCCAATGGCCCTTGCTGCACTCCCCAAAGCGTTTGACCTGCCTCCAGAGAGAAAGAAAGGCTATTTTCCTCATCTTTTTAATACATTAGCAAATCAAAATTATGTAGGCCCTATGCCTGCCAAGCACTATTACTGCCCGGAGGCAATGTTTGAAAAAAGCTACAAGGATTTTGAGAAATGGCATGAAGAAAGAGTTGCTGAAAATTATGTATTTGATTTCCAAAAGGAAATTCTAGAGTATTGTCTATCTGATGTTGAGATTTTAGCACAGGCTTGCCTTAAATTTAGATCAATATTCCTCCAAGAGTGCAATGTCGATCCATTTTTAGAATCTGTAACCATTGCTAGTGCTTGCAATCTAGCTTTTCGTCCAAACTTTCTTAAACCTAAGACAATTGGTCTTATTCCCAAAAATGGTTACCGTTTTATAGACAATCAGTCTGCTATTGCTTTAAAATGGCTGTCTTGGGAGGAAGAAAAACGTGGGGTTAGAATAGCACATGCCGGTCGTGGCCAAGAAGTAAAAGTTAAAGGCATGAAAGTGGATGGATTTGATGGTAAAACTGTGTATGAGTTCCATGGATGTTATTGGCATGGGTGCCCGAAATGTTTTCCTTATAGTCGAGAGGCTCCTTTGAAAGAGGACCCATCCGATAGCCTTCACCTAAGGTATGAAAGAACGAAATCTAGGATAGCAAAGTTATATGGATATGAGGTTGTAGAAATGTGGGAATGTGAATTTAGGAAAATTAAAAAAGATCAAAAGCTCAAACATTTAGATAGTTTGCCGATTTTAAACAGTCTGCCCCTTGACCCAAGGCAAGCTTTTTTTGGAGGTAGGACGGGGAACGCTAAAACCTATCACAAATGTGAGGAGGATGAAACTATCCAGTATGTGGATGTGTGTTCACTCTATCCTTATGTGTGTAAGTATGGAAAATATCCCGTAGGTCATCCAACAATTCACGTAGGTGACAGGGAGTGCAGAGCACGCGGTCTTGGTGTTGAGGGTCTGCTAAAATGTAAAATTTTGCCACCTAGGGACCTTTATCACCCTGTACTCCCGGCTAAAATGAATGACAAGCTTATGTTTGTCTTATGCAGAACATGTGGAGAAACCTTAAACCAGGAGGATTGTGATCATGAATGTGAACATAGAGCTCTTGTGGGAACGTGGAGGATGGATGAGATCCGTAAAGCTGTACAAGTAGGCTATATCATATTAGATATGTATGAAATGTGGGAGTATGAGGTAGCCACCTACGAAAAAGGAGGATTGTTTACAGATTTTATTAATAAATTTCTTAAAATGAAACAAGAGGCGTCAGGGTATCCTAGCTGGTGTGTGACCGAGGAAGACAAAGACAAGTATATAGCGGATTATTTTGAACACGAGGGGGTTAGATTGGAGAAGGACAAGATTGTAAAAAATGGAGGACTTAGATCACTGGCAAAATTGATGCTAAACTCTTTTTGGGGTAAGTTTGGTCAAAGGGAGAATCAGACTAAAGCTTCGATAGTGAGAGAATCAAAAGAGCTATTTAGAATGCTAACCAGTCCAGACATTCAGGTTAACAGAATTCAAATAATAAATGAAGAGGTGATAGTTGTTAGCTGGGAGTACATTGAAGAAGTGGGTGATCCTTTGAGAAATGTTAACGTTTTAATTGCGGCCTATACAACAGCCCAGGCTCGGCTCAAGTTATATGAACATTTGGAAGCCCTAGGAGACCAGGTATTATATTATGACACGGACTCTGTGATTTACTACTTGAGTGGTGGATTGTACAGAGTTCCGACAGGGGATTACCTTGGACAGATGACTGATGAGTTAACCGAGTATGGACCTGGCTCATTTATCGTTGAATTTGTGTCTGGGGGACCGAAGACCTATGCATACCTCGTTTGGTCGACTAATAAACAAGCCCTGCTTACTGTATGTAAAGTAAAGGGTCTCACCCTCAACATGAAAACATCCTCTATTGTTAATTTTCAAAAATTGAAAGAAATGATCCTCTCCGCCGAAACGAAAGCATTGGAAATAAATGAATTCCGAATTGGAAGGACAAAAAACAAAGTCATCGTAACAGTGAATGAAACATAAATCTTTAAAATCACGGGACCTAAACGCAAACGTCATGGTGACTATGACACACTACCTTATGGCTACAAACAACAAAAACTTACCTAGTCCCACCATTCAATCTTCTCCTCCAACTCCTCCAGTCTCTTTGTCAGCCTCTTGATTTCCTTCTCTACCTCCCAATACTCGAACAAATCGTAATTGTATTGCTCATACGGCCCGTAGAGCCACTGACAAAACGTGAACCAGGTGAGAAACATTCTGTTGTTGACCTAAGCTGCAGTAAGACTGGAGGAGCGCAGCAGGAGACATCTTGGCGGGGAGGGTGTTGGTGGGGAGGGTGTTGGTAGGGAGGCGTATATCGCTGCCTCCCACCACCCGGCATCAAACGTGGTATCCTACTTTTAAAGCAACCTAGGTTGTGTTAATCTTGTAGTTTTGGTTTAGGTTATAAACTATTTCATGCAATATTTATAGATATATTGTATTACTATACCTACTTGATTCTGGTAAAAAAGTTGAACTTCTGCATAATCCGTGTTCCGTGGTGGTAGTGGTGGCGGTTCTAAGGGTCGCGGGGAAAGTTCTTCATAGATATTGGGTTCAGGGGTGTATAAAATAACTTCTCCGCGACGCGGCTGTTTTCTTTCTAATCTGAACACCCAACCAAAACAAGATACTGTGCACATTGTTCAAGTGTTTGAAGCAAACTGGTATGCCCGTTTGGAGTAGCTCTTCCCCCTCCACTCCTCTGTCTAGTCACAAACGAGTTCTTCACATTTGCAGGCTCAACGATGGCGTTGATACCGCTGCCTGTGTTGCCTTTGTACAATTATGCTGCCTTTGTTATTGTAGATTCTGTAAATACTGTTGAGGATTTAAAATCGTTAAACCTTCCTGATAGCATAATAAATGATTTGATTTGTAGATTCTTTAGAAGAAAAGAACTTAGACAGTGGTATTTACTGATGCGTACTACCATTGGACCACGACAATCAAGACCTGTCGTGTACCTTGATAGTGATGACAGTGATTAACTAAAAGCTTAGTAAATTGAGGCGCTCCGACCCGAGGAGGGTTCGAGCTACTCTTTTAAACAGCTTGGTTTGAATGTAGGACCTAGTAGACTGAGGAGTTAGGAACTGAGGAAGTCCCTAGCTACTCCTTCGAACGGTCCTTGATGTGGCCACCCAACTTTCTTAAGTTAATGTAAACATTTAAAACATTAAATTTTTTGTTTATCTCATTTTGGCCAATTGAACGGCTTCATCAAGTAAATGGCTTGTATATGATGGACAGAAAAAATTAATATATAAAAATAAAGATGGAGGGGGTGATTATTATGCTTATCTGAAAGGTTTTCATTTATAAAATGTTAAAAAATAAAATTCTCTATCCATCACTTTACAACCAATTGAACGGCTCCACTTAGTAAATGGCTTGTACATAATGGGTAGACGTAAAAATGAATATATGAAAAATTAAAACGGAGGAGGCGACTAGTATAATTTTCTGGAAGGCCTTCACGGGCCGCGGCGGTGGAGGGGCCGCGGTCTTTTATTTTTCTGAGTGGAGGGGGAAACATCAACTCCATGCGCTCAACATTGTCATATTTGGCTTCGCACAATGAGCACCTTGTTCGAACTATGTCTCAGAACTATAATAGAGGATGATTTTCTTTACGAGAATATACATGAATTTAAGCTTCCTAAAACTATTGTAAAATATGTTAAAGACTACTATTGTGAGAATTGGGGGATTTTAAAATTTCATATTTACCGTTTTGGCAATGGACTTAAATTTTGCAAGGATTGTGGAAACGCCGCGGTTTCCGATAACCTATTTGAATTTGTAGTCATAAATGGTGGGGTCCGTACGTACGGTTCCATTGGATGGTGGCCAATGTAAAAACCTCTTGAAGACAGGTGCTCAATTTGTGCAGTTCGCCTTTATCAATAAACCTTATATCAGTTATTGTTGAAGTTTTCAATGCAAGGGTAATCCTGACTTTAGGCAATAAAAGAAAAAACGGTCGTTGGCCACGATGGTTGCTGGCGGCCCCTAAAGTCAGAAGGGAGGTAAGGTATCGCTTACCACGGCATGCAGCGAGGTTGGGGCTGTATGGGTAATTATTTGAAGGGTGTTGGTATTTAAAACATACTGACAGCCTCTGTGATTGCCAGGGGGTGCGGAGGCGGTAACTAGTTTGTTTTTGGAGGCCGCCACGCTATCCGCTGCGGTGGTGGGGCAGTGGATTCTGGGGTTTAAAAATAAACAGACTGATTGAAAAATAACAGTGTCAACATGGATGTTAGGAGTGCAATAGCTGGTGAACTGCACAAACCTGCCCGTAAAAAATATCCTAGGCGTAGGGTTACACTTAAGGGAATAAATGATTTGTACCAGGCGGATCTTGTGGAGATGCAACCCTATTCAAAAATAAACAAAGGTTACAAGTATATAATTACTATGATAAACTGTTTTACAAAATTTGCTTTTGCAATACCCATTAAAAACAAGTCGGGTCCTGAAGTTGCAAAGGCGTTGGAACCTATTTTAGAAAAATGTAAGATGAAAAACTTTCATACTGATCAAGGAACTGAATGGTTTAATAAACACGTAAGCTCCCTAATGAATAAATATAACATTAATCACTATCATACGTATTCAGACCTTAAAGCCAGTATTGTGGAAAGATTGAACAGAACGTTAAAGACAAAAATGTATAAATTATTTACAATCAAAGGTAAATATGAGTGGGTTAGCCTCTTACCTGATATTATCAAATCTTACAACAACACAAAACACAGAACAATAGGTATGAAACCAAAAGACGTGAGACAGAAGCGTGTCAGAGAAATTTTTAAACGTATAAATAAGGTTATTAAGATCCCTAAAAACAAATATAAGGCAAAAATGTATCCAAAATTTAACCTGGGTGATAGTGTGAGGATTAGTAAATATAAAAAGGTTTTTGCTAAAGTCTATTTACCAAATTGGACCAACGAAGTGTTCAAAATTGACGCGATTAAACCTACAAAACCGGTTACATATATTTTAAAAGACCATAACGGCGAAATACTTAAAGGCGGATTTTACGAAGAGGAGCTGAGTAAATCGAAAACTGGAGATGTATATCTAGCAGAAAAAATACTTCAAAAGAGAGGAGATAGAGTTAAGGTCAGATGGCTTGGGTTCGACAGGAAACATGACTCATGGCTTGACAAGGCCGACATTGTTATCTGAGTGCGGCGAGGCGTGGAGCGGATGTTCCCCACGGAGTTGGCGCACATGTGGGCAGTATATTAGCATACAAATGGGCGGCATAAAACATTCGACGCGCAACGATGCACGTGACAGCACAGAGCCCCCCGCTGACTATAAAAAACTTTGATGAATATATGGGTTCCGGTATGAGCGCGCTTCCCACCAAGCATGGTTCCCTCCTGCCAGACACCATCTGGTGTGTCATATTCGGTCCCAGCAACTCGGGGAAAACCAATGTTTTATTTAATCTTTTATATGATCCAAATGGTCTGAGATTTGAAAATATCTATTCATTTTCAAAATCGTTATACCAGCCAAAGTATACATTTTTACAGAAAGCTCTGCCCAAAGAAATTGGTTACTTTGCCTTTGATGATAATAGTCAAGTAGTACACCCTAATAATGCTAAAACAAATTTAATTATGATTTTTGATGATATATCTTGTGAGAAGTACAATAATATTTGTAATTATTTTACAATGGGGAGACATAAGAATATCGATACATTTTATTTGGGACAAACATATAGTGCTATCCCCAAACAGCTCATCAGGGACAATTGTAACTTTATTATTTTGTTCAAACAAGATGATATGAACCTCAAACATATATATAATGATTATGTAACAACCGACATGTCTTTTGAAAAGTTTAAAGAGTTATGTGCTTAAGCTTGGAAGGACACACACTGGTTTTTAGTAATTGATAAGACACGTGACCTTAATAAGGGAAGGTACAGGATAAAATTTGACAGTTTCATCACAGAGCTGTAATGGTACCCATCTACTCGTACAACGATCTTCGAGGTTTCTACAAAAGGCTACATAATGTCAAGTCGAATCTCTGTACATATTATTTTAGGGACAAAAAGAGGTGTTGTGGAAATTATTGTAGTCGTAAACCACCACATGGATATACGTTTAACAAACATTGCTAGAGGCACAAAACACCAAAACATTCAGCTATGCTACCCCCAGTAGTTTTGCTGATAATTTCTGCTAGTGAGCGCACATATAATCGCGACACCTGGCTTAACTTTATATTCCACTGTGAAAAGAAAAACGTACCTCTGGAGCTTGTAATTTACCACGAGGATATGAACAACTACACCGTGAGGGATCCTCAAAATTTAATATCTAGGTTCAGACCATTTCCCGATATCTTTGGCAAACCCCTGCCGTTACGTAACCTCCACGGTAGTGTGAACTTTACACAAATATGCAATAGAATGTTGGAATATGGTTGTAAGATTCCTTATGCTAGTAGATGCATTTTACTTACAGAGAGAACCATTCCTATACGATCACCTTTAAAGATATACAAGGCAGCACTTTCTCTAAAGTGTTATATTGATATTAGTTATAATACTGCATATGGCCCTTTACCTGACGGGGTTTCAAATTGTTATAGAAATAAACCTTATATCGGTGTTAACAATCTCTGTCAAGGGTCATACACAGTAGATTTTCTAAAAGAAGCATTGCCTACACTACCTATACACTGTGAAAAATTTGGAATATCTTTAACCAATGGAAAATACTCGGTGACTAACCAAAAGTTATTTGACCAATGGCGAGCATTTACGGGTGCTAATCCCAGTGAGTTTTGGCTTTTGAATTCTTTCCTATTACAACATATCAAGGAACAACGGCCTTTGAACATATTGAAGAAATACATGGAAGATACTGTTGAAAATGATAAATACACTGTTGCCGAGATACCGCAATGGAGAGGTGGATGGAAACGTACTTTTGTATTTAGGAGTTTCACTCTACCTTATGTAATACCACGATTTGATGCACGAGAACAAAGTTACTACAGAGGATTGGACTTTAGTGAGGGAGTTTCCCTTTTAGATGTTATCAGATACGTACGAAAAAACAAGAAACGTGCAATGTTCTTCAGGCAGGTAGAGATGCCTTAAATATGGAATTTTTGAAAGATTCCACTAGTATCAATCATGAAGCCGACTGATAAACAACTCAAGTTGCGTGTGGCTGCGCTTAAAGATGCCATTCGACGTAAATACCGAATGTTTAAAGATGGTATAGTGGAAACGGAAAAAGTTTTGGAAAAGCAATACAAACCCATCATTCGAGAGCTGCGTAAAACGGCCCAACCTATTGTAAAATCTGAACCTGAATCTTTTAAACAAGAAGCGGAAGAGGATGAGGAACCTACTGTAGAACAGATGGATTATGATGAAACCGATGAAGATGAATCAACCGATGTGGATTTACCACGGCTATTTGATCCACCGAGTGTTTCTACCCCCAAGACCAGCTCTAGCCGGGTAAAGGAGGTAGTGTCAACTCCTTCTGGACTTGAAACAGCTTCCCGATATCTTGAACAACAGTTTAAAAACCCCATGACCCTCAGGTATATGAAATTACTTATGGAGGATACTGGTGGTAAGACAAAATTAATTGATCACGATTTTGGACCGAGATACAACGAAGAGGGAAATAAATTGATGATTGGTGATAAGGATTTAGATTTTAATGCTGATGGAGCTATCCTTATAAATAATACAAGATATAAACCAACTGAGGGGCTTTACGAACTGATCTTTAAAAGACTTCCCAGCGAAGAAAAATACTCGCAGGATGATTTGAAAGTGTACAAGGATATACTTGTTGCTACTAATGCTCACAAGAAAGGCTACAGCTTTTACAATCAGATTAGAAGGGATAATAGTTTAAAATATAAACATGTTATCAAAGACTTGTTTCCACCAAGTAAATCAGGCAAGGGGCTCGTGTGGAAATCCAACAAATCGCGCGACATTATATATTGGGATAACCCCAATGAATTGGTCAGTAGACTTAAACTTTTAGCAATGTCAACAGAGACGGCTAACACTTCCCACAGTAACGAGATACTCAATATCATAGAGGAGCTGAGGGAAGCGGGGTTTATAAAAGGGGCAGGTAATAGTAGATTTAAATCACTTTTACGATGAGTGTAGACAAGTTCGGACGTTACTCAGATAAGAAGGATAAGGGGGATCAGAGGGGACCCAAGGGCGAGGGGTTCAACCTTACCCCCAAAGGAGATTATGATATACAAGAGAAACGTTTAGTAAATGTAGGAGATGCCGTAGAAAATCGAGATGCCGTCAACTATGAAACCCACTGTCAGGCGTTTCGTAACTGTATCAGTTTACAAAATAATGTGTTTGACGCACAAAGTACACGGATATGTAATATGGGGAGCCCTATTGAAAAAGACGATGCTGTGACAAAACAGTATATAGAAACACAAATTCCTATTAAACTAAAGGATTCATATTCATTTCATCAGTATCGTTTACAGGATATCGCATCACCAATTAATGACAGAGATGCTGTTAATAGATTGTATGTCCAAACAAATACAATTAACAAAACTAGTGAGGGAGTTTATAACGCCAACAATTCCATAATAAGAAACGTAGCACCACCCGTAGAAAATGACGATGCTGTAAATCTTTCTTTTTTTAAAGGTAATACCATATTTAAAAATATAAACGGGGGTTATGATGTGCATAATACTATAATACAAAATGTGGCTCCACCAACAAAGCCGGGCGATGCTGTGAACAAACACTATTTAGACCATCGTACTCCCATTCCGGGTACGCACACTTGGAACTTTAAAAATAAAAAGATTTCTCAGGTTGCAGATCCAACTCATATACATGATGCGGTGACATTAAAATACTTGCAAGAAAATACTATCGTACTGGTTGATCCTGGCAAAGGTAGAGTGCCAAAAACAGAGGAACCTCATTGGAATGCTGGGAATAATCGGATTAGAAAGCTTAAAAAGCCTCAAGGATTGACTGACGCTGTAAATAAAGAATACCTAAAAGAAGCCCTTGCCGAATTGGCATACTCGATATACAAACATTTAAAATCAAAAGATGGAGCAAGGGCGGGTTTACACGATGAAAAAGACTGGAAAACTGAAGTTGTGCAAGAGTTGACCTCATGGGATGATTTGTTCAATGACGAGATGACTATTGATGCGTCAGAGCTAGTAAACCAACCAGGGATTCTCGAAACTGCGGAAGAGCGTGCACGGAGGCTAGGTGGTGGTGGCTCGTCATAAATAAAAGGACAGTAAACTGCTAACATCAGTTGTTATGTGAAGTCATACGGTGAACATTGAGGATGGGGCACTACTGTTGCGATAAAAAGTGTTTTATTGTTCCAGAAGACCAAGTCGACGGGTTGGCTTGTAGTAAATGTGAGAGCTTTAGCTATTGCCAATGTAAATGTAAATCATACAAGGTCTCAAAGAAAATAAAAAAAGTAAAGATTAAAATCTATAAAACGGATCATTTCTTTACATGCTGCCCGGACAAATGTGTTAAATTGTCAGCTTTTGAATTTGCCAATCATTGTGCAAATTGCTATGTCGACAGATTTTGTACATGTATATTAAAAAAATATTGTAAAACTAGGAAAACTTGGAATTAAGTGCACTATGCTCTGCGACCTGCGCTCTGCGCTCTGCGCTCTACGCTCTGCGCTCTGCGCTCTGCGCTCTGCGCTCTACGCTCTGCGCTCTGCGCTCTGCGCTCTACGCTCTGCGCTCTGCGCTCTGCGCTCTACGCTCTGCGCTCTGCACTCTGGGCAAAAGTTATTTAGCTAGATACGACATCGGTATGTCATCAGTAATAAAATGGCTAGACGCAAAGCAGGATCGGTCAGACGCGGTCAAGCTGTCGTGCGAGGTGGTGGTATCATCTCCTCCGTGGTGAACAAAGCTATTGATTTACTACCTTTTGAGGCACACCTTCCGGGGTATAATTACTGTGGTCCCGGAACCAGATTACAAAAGAGGCTAGCGAGAGGTGATAAGGGGATAAACGGTCTTGACGAGGCGTGCAAGATTCACGACATTGCCTATTTAAAGTATAGCGATAACGCTCATAGAAAACAGGCAGACAAAGAGTTGGCTGAACGCGCTTGGCGCAGATTTAAAGCATCTGACGCTTCCATTGGGGGAAAAGCAGCTGCCTGGGCAGTGACAACAGCCATGAAAGCTAAAACTAAGTTTGGCGGTGGTAAAAAGAAAAAAACGTGCCACTAAGCGAAAATCACCACCCAAAGGTAAAGGGTTATACCTTAGACCGTATCCAAAACGAGGAAGCGGTAAGAAAAAGACAAGGGTGATTAAAAAAAAACGTCGATCCCGATAAAGCTTCTAACAAACTACGATTTACTTTATTACGCTAAAAAGCTAAAAATACCAAACTTTAGAGGCGTTTATATGAGAGATACGTTACCTCGTGTACCGAAAAAATACGAATCGGCTATTGTAAATTTGGATTCACATACTGGTGAGGGTACTCACTGGGTATGCTATAAAAAACTTAATGATAATTTATATTACTTTGATAGTTTTGGAAACCTCGCACCACCTTTAGAGCTATTACGGTATTTTGAACCCTGCAATATTTACTATAATTACCAAAGAAGACAGAATTTCAATTCAGTCGTGTGCGGACACTTGTGCTTAGAGTTTCTCTACGGCAATGTTTTGCTTAAGCGGTAACGGGTCGTTTATCACAAAAGACTACTTCCCACCTTTGGAATGGTGAATGGGAGATCGGCCTGGTAGACTTGATGACTTATCATTCAATTCAAAATATCGAAAAAGGCATAAATGATAAATTTTACTATGGCGATAATAAATGTATTACTATAGAGGAAGGCGCATACGAAATTGAGGATATAGAAAAATATTTACAAACCAAAATGGGCGAGGGGTTAGGACTAAGCCTAAAAGCCAATAATAATACGTTGAAAGCTGAAATTGAGTGTAAAGAAAAAATTGACTTTGATAAGGAGGGTACGATAGCTTCGCTATTGGGCTTCAATAAGAAAGTCTTGGATCCGGCCACAAAGCATATTTCTGATAGACCGGTTAGTATTATGAAAGTTGATGTTATTCGTGTGGAGTGCAACATAGTTCGTGGGTCATACAATAATGGCGAGGAGGGTCACGTGATTCATGAGTTCTACCCGAACGTTGGGCCAGGGTATAAAATAGTTGAGGTTCCTAATACAATCATTTACTTGCCGGTGAACGTCAAGAGGATAAACAACGTTACTATTTGTCTCAAAGACCAAAACGGTGATAGAATAAATTTACGGAACGAGGCAGTCTCCATCAGACTTCACATAAGGGAGAGAAATGGGGCTTGTATTTAGGGAGCTTTCCAACACAAATAAAGTCAGTTTGGGTCAGGACACCATACGGTTAACATCAGCCAATATCAAGTTTTTACGTTCTCTTGGATTTAAGGTACAAGATGTTGGATATAGAAGGAAGCGCAGAATACAGTGATGTAATCACTGGAATGGAATTCCATATCCATAAGCCTTACGCATCCTCTACATATAAAAACAATGATGAAATCCGTATACCCATCAGCCAGCAGGATATTATTACGGCACCATACGATAGTACTCTTTACATTTCTGGTAAAGTAAGCGGGAAAAAAGCTGATAACACAGCTGCTACTGTAGAGCTTATCAATAACGCAATTGCTTTTCTCTTTGACGATATACGTTACGAAATTGGGGGTGTGGAAATCGATAGGACTAAAAATGTAGGTATTACTACAACTATTAAAGGTCTCATATCCATTCACCCAAACGAGTTACACAGTCTAAAAAATGCCTGCTGGTTGGGGCCGGGTGAAAAACTTCAACCTGACGATGGGAATTTTTCATTCTCCATTCCTTTACGCTTACTACTCGGCTTTGCTGAGGATTATCGCCGTATTATCGTAAACACAAGACAAGAATTGATTCTACTTCGCTCCTCGACGGATAATAACGCCGTATTGAGTAATGATGCAACGGGGATCACTCTGGATATTACAAACATATACTGGAGGGTGCCGCATATCTCCGTGTCGGATGCTTATAAATTAAAGTTGTACAAGATGATTGAAAAAGATACAAAAATACATCTACCTTTCCGTTCGTGGGAAATACACGAATATCCTACTTTACCTCAATCGAAAACGCATTCTTGGACAATCAAAACATCTTCTCAGCTTGAAAAGCCTCGTTACGTGATTTTGGCTTTCCAAACGGGAAGAAAAAATAATTTGAAGAAAGACATGGCACAATTTGATAGAAACAGTTTAAACAACGTCAAGTTGTATCTGAATTCACAATATTTCCCATACGATAACATTCACGGAGACATATCACTATTTTATGAAATGTTTTATCGTTTTCAAAATAGTTACTATAACAGACCCTGAACACCTACCGTTGAGCTGGATAAATTTAAAAATAAAACGCCTCTATACGTAATCGATTGTTCCAAACAAAATGATACGATCAAATCGGGGCCTGTAGACGTTAGAATAGATTTTGAAACTACAGAAAATGTGTCGGAAAATACTACTGCATACTGTCTTCTCTTACACGACAGTCACATGACGTACTCACTTCTCACAGGCACAGTAAATAAGGTGACGATATAGGTTAAGGGTTGTAGTGTGGGAAAATTTTTTTAATTTGGCCTACAAAAGGGTGGGGGAAAACTAAAAACTACGGTAATATTTTAAAAAATTGTCAGTTGCTGCTATGGAGCCGTCGCGAGAGGATCTTGTAAGTATGGACGTTCATATTATTCCCAAACCTAAAGAGCCTATTAATGCGTTAACCGGGATATTTTTGAAAATGATTTACTACTTTGATTGCGAGTTATCTAAATGTATTATTACGGGTATATTTAAAAATAGAAATGACGAATTGGGAGTTTTGTTCAAAGGTAAACGAGGTTGGGTTTTCTGGCCAAACAGTGTTTTTAACGAATTTGGAATATCTACTTTTAATGCAGTAACATGTGCGGTGGAAGAAAGAAAAAACTTTAGCTGTATTTTAAAAACCGGTGAGAGTATCAAGGTAAATTCCGTATTTGGCAAACAGCACGTGTTCCTCCACGATGGAGAACATACTTTGGCGTTAAACAGTGCGGAGTGGGTTCAGTTTATAAATAGCCTCCCTCTGGTCTACATCCGCTTGGGTGATCTACTGCCTCACGCTGAGGCAATAAAAGTTTTTATTGCGGAGGTGTTGAATAGTAGTGAGGACAACGAGGCAATCGATTTTCTTAAATTGCCACCGCACATTTACAAATATCTTTACAATGAAATACTGTTGTACAAACGATGGCCTTTCACCCCAAACGGTTGCGGTTGTTGAATTTCAAGCTTTCAAAGATTATTATTAAGGAATTCGTAATTTTTGGGGATTTTACAAGCAGCTATTTCGTGTTTAGCTCCCCATACAAAATTGAGTATTTAAACGAAAAAATGCGCTGCACAGCGCGATGGTTGACCCGTCATCATCACCGTATTCGATGGGAAGACGGTAAAATTCCGTATAATGAAAGGCTTATACGTGAATTATGCAGACCTTTTGACATAATATACACTAAGGGCTTAGAAAAGGTAAAGTTTTTAACTCGTTTTCATCCTAACGTTTTGGAATATCAAAATACCACTCTTGTAAATATTGTAAATAATGTGAATTGCCCACTACCCCAGCACGCTGGGGGCTTTGATAGATGTGCACTGCATACTGCTTATAAAAGATATGACTCAAGTTTAGTCTTTAATCAGCTGTCAAGATGGCAACAACAGTGTGGAACCTTCTCTCGATAGAGCCCAAAGAGCCCAAAGGGGTATTGACTGACAACTTTTTTATGAAGTTTGATCAGTACATGAACTGGGATCTTCTATCCTCTCATTATGATTTTTCAATTGATATGTTGCGAATTTACTCGCACAGAGTCAATTGGGCTAAGCTTTTAAGACGCACTAAATTTTCAGAAGAGTTCCTGAGGGAGATGGTTCCCAATTTTGAATGTTGCTGGGATGTTTTGTGTAAATATCAAACACTATCCGAGAGGTTCATTCGTGATTTTGCTGGTAAAGTTGATTGGGATTATGTAGCTTTATATCAAAATGTAACTAGTAGATTTCTAGATGAACATAAATCATATTTTGATTAAAAATCTTTCAAGTTTTGGTGAATGTCACCTACTCAAGGCTGGTAAATGGAGAACAAGCCACTCACTTAACAGGCTGGCGTAAAACCCATAAGTCCAGGAGTGAGAATGGTGGTTGGCCTAAAAACCGCAAAACATTGTGTTATCCACCGGCTTGTCTCCATGTGTGAATGTGAGGACCTAGTAGATTGAGGCGCCCCGATCCGAGGAGGGTTCGGGCTACTCCTTTTAACGGTCCTAAGGTCCCTGGCGCGGCTGAGGAAAAGGCCCGTAAACCTTGGAGTGTATTGGTACCACCTTGATGTAGATGAGAGGGTCGGGGGTAAAAACCCCGTAAAGCAGTGCGCTTAATTCTACATCACCATATTTTGTAAAGAACAAAAAAATTTAAAAATATAAAATAAATAAAATATTTGAAAGGGAGGTAGCATTTTTGTAATGGAGTGGCTACCACCGTAGGTTGCGATGATTGGGGCAACCTACCCCAGAGGTTAGGCCTCTCGGGGATGCTCTGGGTAAACAAAAAGAACGCGCCGAGGCTCCTACCCCTTGGGTGGTGTGGAAACGTGAGCCATTAAAAATAAATACATACCTAAAATTCCAGTCGCCATACAACTGGAAGGTAATCACCACACACAAAGCACTTGAAACTTTCAAAATTTAAATCATTAATTCTCATAATCATCCATCCATATGTTTCTTCAACCCCGTTAATTAACAGACCATTACATTTTGCACAACAAATAAAATTTGTAAATATCGGAAAGTACCAGAATTTCACCAAACACATGCCCTGCTCCATCTTGAATGCGAGCGGAAGTGGCAGCCGCCGGCCAGATGTGAATCACCTTCCTGCAACGGCTGGTAGAGGGGACACTCCAGGCTATTTAAGCACGGTCAAACAAATAGTGCTAATCGTTTACCATGGCTTTTCTTAAGTTTGCTTTCATCACCATGATAATGCTATCAACTACCAACTGCTCTCCACCAAAACGTCCAAGAGTAAGTAGTAATTCAAATTAGGCTCATACTATCACCATAATTTTAATAACACTTTTTAACCCCAATAATATTTTATTTTAGACAACAGAAGAACAACGTGACAATCAAACACAATCTGACGGGGTAAATAACCCAGGGTCCTCATCATCATCATCACAAGATTATTGGATACCATTACCTCAAAGAAGGAATGTAAGTATAACACGCAATAGCAATTAATATGTGTGTGTGTGTGTGTGTGTGTGTGTGTGTATAGCATATTTAAGTACATTGTTTTGATAATATTAATTGTGTTAGGATGACGATCAAGAAGCACTCTCCCCATCTATAATCAGTGGAGAAAACCAAGTCTACGCCACATTAAGACCTCTCAACGTAAGCACATCAAGCAGAAACCCACCTGAACCACCTCACGTGACAATCACGAGGATACTTTCAACACCACAATGTCAACAGACGCGAACATGTACTACCAGAATTGTAGATCAGCCATCAACATCCTCAGGGATAACCAGGGTAGGTACATGATATGTTGTTTACGGATTCAAGCCCGTTTTATTATTATTATACAGCTTAAAACATTAATAAAAACTCTGTATTGTTATAGACATCAACAGCTGCACGTAGCATCAGATGTCCAATTGAAGCCGATCGCCAACATATCCGGGAATACCGACTTCACAACTTTTTACAGGTACGGTATTATTCTTATTTATTAGCTTGTATTGTACCTTGCTATGTTGACATTTCTTTAATACATTATTTTTGTCAAAACAGAGATTTACAAGCAATCGACAATATGAGCTCCCAGATCTACTTTTGGCCATTCAAATTGCAAGAGTAGAGCTGAGGGATGCCTTATGGCTGGCCAACCATTTCCTGGATGATACCACCGTCTCCGAAATGGTTCACATTGCCCCAGCCCTTTGGGAAGACCTCCGGGAATCCCTGGAGGCAATTCTTATCACCGCAGGAGAAAGGGTAAACAACGTTTTAGGTCATGATTCCGAAGACGATTCAGATGACGAAGAATTACCAAGATATATAAACTGTCGAATATGCCTTGAATATGTACCAACAATTCTTTTACTTACTTGTGGTCACACCGTATGCGTAAATTGTTCAAAAAAACTTATAAGATGCCCTTTCTGTCGAAATATAATTTTAAAAAGAAAAAAGATATTTTTCTAAATATGTTTAGTTTATATATTTTTGTTAAACATACTGTAAATATGTACATAAAGGCGGGCGCGGTGATCCCACACGACGCTCCCACGTGACGCTTCCGGTGACCCCCACTCAAGTCCCCCTCTCCTGCGGTGCATAAAACCAGCCTTCCCCATCCCAGCGCTACACTCAAGCTACAGCCAGCTTCCACTTCCGCTGCAACTACTGCTGCTGATACTCCTACTGTTCGCTGCTACTACTACATAAGGTAACCACTAATTCTCTTAATCGTGTTATCTCTCATCCAAATCATTGATGTTTTATCCCTTGTATTATTTATTTATTTACGGCAACACACCATTTTACATCAAACATTTTCTTTATGGTTAACTAACTATATCAAGAAATACAAAAAACGCTAACACAATGATTACCATTATACTAACAATACATACAATATAATTTAACGACTACATAAATTGCTTAATTATCATTAAGTTAAAATACAACTAACACTTAAGTAAATAACAATGACATAGTGGGGTAACACTTAAATAGATTAACAATAACAAGTGGGGTAACAATGACAATATACTAACAATAAATACGATAACAACCCATTACCTGAATAACATTAAAACAAACATGCTTTAAAGCAACATTTCTAAATCTAACAAGGGTCACACCAAGGAACTATAATTCAACACAATACTTGTTTCCAGTTCTCAGATGGCATGGGATGGTTATAATCTTTACACACTTCATGTTTCTTTACAGGTGGCATAATCTGCAAAACAATAACTCAACTAACATATGCATTAATCCTAATATATTAGACACTAAGACTTGTTTTAATTGATTTTCAGATGGATCTTAACTCCAATCTTGCTGCTTGCGAAGAAGCAATTGTAGCTTCTGAAAAGATTTCCATCAAGGAAATCAACCAGCCGGCGAAGATCGTCGGTGCGAAGAGGGTGCCAACCAGATTCAACCATTCAGCGATATTACTAGAAATCATTCTGGTCAATGGAGACAAACGTGTGACCTTCCTGCCGGCAAGGTTTGATCGTGTGTTGACTGAAGAAGATCTTGACTGTTTCACCACGACGAAACAATATAGTGTGGTCTGCACCAGCGCAGTTGAAAAGTCTCCAAACGTAAAAATTTTCAAACACTAAAGTTGTTTTTTTTTTATTTTTGTAGTAGTGGTAGCATTGTAGTAGTAGCGGTAGTTGAATTAAAGTAGTTTATAGTCTAATACTTGTGTGTTGATTTCAGCCCAATTACCAAGGTAAGAACTATTATTCACCCTCTGTAAAATAAGGGAGGGGGTATTATACGATTGAACGATATTTAATTAGATTAATCTAATTAAACGTCTGTCTTGTATAATACTTAACCTGGGGGTGGTAAAAAAAGAACCACTCGGGCATTCCCAAACCGTGTCCTGGAGGGTGCACAATAGTTGTAATATTGATAATAATACCGTCTTAAACTTATAGTTATGTTAATTTCCAAGATAACAAAATTAACGTTTTGCTCCTTCATTTTTTTGGATGCACCACGCATTACATCAATAGGCCAACATAACATATATATATATATATTTACCAAGTATAAAGTTAATCGAGCCAGCCATTCCTAAAATATAAAATTAAACTTTTTTGCGCCTTCAATTCTTGGATACCTCCCTCCATACATTTCTAGACAATAATTACTTGTGTACATATACCAAATATAAAGACAATCGGCCCAGCCGTTCCCAAGATATGGAATTTCAAAGTTTTGCCCCTTCATTTTTCTGGATGCAACCCGCAACATTTTTGTTAATATTTTAATTATGGGTACCTACCCCCTGGGGGCACCTACACTACGTAGTAGGTGGTTTTTTGAGGTCCTCAGACCCCTAGAACACACATTTTTCGAGATATTAGCGATTTTTTAGTTTTTTAGCCAAAATCTTTAACATTTTTAGGTATTATACACTTTATATAGTATAACACTTTATTATATCTACTATGTAACCATCCAGATGTTCTCTTTTGCAGCATAACATAACATTGATTTTTACACGTGGCATATCGGTGCCAAAAGTAAGGTTATGTACACCATTTAGAGCACGTAGGTGATTACGTCATCCCACTTGGCGGTTTATTAAACACGTGGACACATTACTACTCTCAAACCAAATGG
This sequence comes from Neoaliturus tenellus, assembly GCA_030545055.2. Classification (NCBI taxonomy): domain Eukaryota; kingdom Metazoa; phylum Arthropoda; class Insecta; order Hemiptera; family Cicadellidae; genus Neoaliturus; species Neoaliturus tenellus. The sequence continues at coordinate 87,325,192 of CM061533.1, read as the reverse complement.
GGGCGGGGCCAAGCCGCCATCGCTGCTCTCTGATTGGTCGGTGGGCGTGGCCTGGGAGGGGCCTAGGGGGAGGGGTGGTGAGCCGTGACGTTTTGCCCACCATGTGTGATGTCACGTCTCATTTGTTATAGTGTTGTTTTTTTTCTGGTTAGTGTTTTCTGTATGCTGTCATTCTGGAATATTCGGTGTTGTTTTTCTTCTTTTCACCAGCTGTGACGCAACGTCCTGAAAAAGATCATAGGTGCCGTTGGTGAGCCCCTCCCGTGGAGCGCCTTGGGCAAGCACGTTTCCAAAGGTCGGGTGCGCTTCCGCGGGGGTGCGGTTCAGATGGTAGCAGAGCGTGGTTGGTTCTGAGGTGTAGTCTCGGAGGAGTTGTGTTAGTTTGGTGTGTGTGAGTGTATGTATGTGTGTGTGCGTGGTTCTTCATTTTGGTGGAGTGTGTGTGTGGCGAGTGGGATAGCGTCTTCTGTTGGACCCCAGAATGGTTGCGTAGGAATTTTCGCCCAGACACCTTAGGAGGTTAAGGATTTTGTGCAATTGTGTTGTGTTGCTGTGTTTTTTTTGTGTGGCCGCATGGCTGGGGGCAGCATGTCGGTCTCCCACCGCTTCTTGGAGTTCCCCACTTCGGTGATCGTGGACCTCCTCATCTCATGTAAACCTCATCGCGGAAATCCTTAAGTAGCTCGGAAGTCTGTGCGGGAAGTGTGCAGGGCCAGGAAGCCTGATCACCTTTATGTCCCCTTCACTCTGTTCTGGTTTTTCCCTGTTTCTCTTTTGCAGGCCTGCACAAAAAACTTTGGGTGAGTAGTCCCCTGGTTTTGGGAAAACTTGACGCCCCCGCTTTCAGACTGTCCTGAGCGTTCCTGGTGTGAGTGTTCTTCTAGTTTTGGGGAGAGGTTGTTTGCCTTTTGTTTTGCCGGGTGGTTCCCTTTTTGGAGGGGGAGGTTGAGCCGTGACGTTTTGCCCACCATGTGTGATGTCACGTCTCATTTGTTATAGTGTTGTTTTTTTCTGGTTAGTGTTTTCTGTATGCTGTCATTCTGGAATATTCGGTGTTGTTTTTCTTCTTTTCACCAGCTGTGACGCAACGTCCTGAAAAAGATCATAGGTGCCGTTGGTGAGCCCCTCCCGTGGAGCGCCTTGGGCAAGCACGTTTCCAAAGGTCGGGTGCGCTTCCGCGGGGGTGCGGTTCAGATGACCACGCTCTGCTATCATCTGAACCGCACCCCCGCGGAAGCGCACCCGACCTTTGGAAACGTGCTTGCCCAAGGCGCTCCACGGGAGGGGCTCACCAACGCTCTCAGGAGTTCAGAACAAAAACAAACTTGTGGAACCAGCAATTTTAATTTTTACCCAAAGTTAACAGCAAAATTAACAACAGCAAAGCAGAGCAAACTCGGGAACATCAAAGGTCCACAGTGATAAATTTGATAACAAAAGATTTTTACCAGAAGTCAATGTCACCAAGGTTGGCCAACCAGAATATCGATATTCAAAATTCAAAAACAACGGTAATTTAAAAAATTCCCCCTTCTGAAACTTTAACCTTAAAATTGGCATTGATAAATTAAATAAATAAATAAATAACAACAAATAAATTTCAATAAATAAACATAACGAATTACAAACACAAAAATACACAAAAGAATTGGCGTGCCGAATTTTGAGGTTGACAAAAATAATTCCACCCGGAGACCTGTGGCGCAGGGCGGGCTCCTAATGGGATACTAACCTAACATAGAGACTACAAATAAATAAATAAATACTGTCACACATAAATAACAAATATCACAGTTCATTGGTGGAGTGGCATATCACAGTAGTTCGTTTATGGCGTCATGGCACTGGAAAGAAGAGCGTCGGCCTGCAGCTCCGGCAAGTGGGGACCAAGGCCATGTATGTCCCCTAGGTGGGCAGGCGGACGGACCAGGCCGGAACCATCATCTGCATGGCATTGTCGGTGGGACCAAGTCCCCAGCTGGACCCTGGTAAACCCCAAAATTTGCCAATATTTTTCCATTTAAGACACATTCAGTAGGCAATTAGTGTCAACAGTGCAAAAGGTAGAATTGCCACAAAAAAATATCCACTGTTCCAGTTTGGACAATTTGCCACTACTAACCACAAATGCTGACTTTTCAGATTTAATCAATTTTACAAATTTTCTTGAAAATTGTGACAGAAAAACATTTTAAATGTGACAGACAGTTTTACTTTGACTAGAGAAATTACAGCAAAAAGAAATGAGATAGGCTATAGGCCTACTCAGAAAATCACTAAACAGGGGGGTGTGAGTTAAGCAAAATACTTGAGACATGAAAAACAGTTAAACTACACCTTAATATTAATTCTACAGCTAAATTGAACAGGTTGAAAACATTTGACTAGGTTTAAAGCATAAAATAAATCCATTTTTAACATCACAACAAAATTTCAGTTTTGGCGGACATTGCCCTTCTATTTGGCTCATATCTCAAAAAGTTACTGACCGAATCTAAAAATTTTACCTTTAAAAGTTGGGCCAAAAGTGAGGCTTCAAAATAAAATATAAACCAGAACTTAACTCCAAGGCTACTTCATTGTGGACCTAAGATTACCCGACACTTTACCCCCAAACTGGTGTGCTACCAACAGTAAAAACTAGGCCTAAATCATTAATTATGAACCAAAATTGATAAAACTTTACATAGGCCTAGCTCAGGGCCTTAGGCCACTTTGAAAACACAAAAACCCTAGTAAACTAAACAGGAAAATGAGTTATAAAAGAAAAACCTTGGCAGCATCACCATTTAGGCTATGAGCCTATTTTGACTCTACAACTTACAATAACCCCATCAGACCACTGGGTGGCCAATATAAAGTTGCACTGAGCAATAACAAACAATCTTTAATGCAAAACAAACACTGGAACATCTTAATTATTACAGGAACTTGAAAAACATGTGTTCAGCTCACTAACAAAAATTGAACTCTAAGAGCAAAAGCGTGGATGGCCCAAAATGCAGTCTCAAAAGGAGAACAAAATTGATTGCTTTGCTTGAAACAATGAAACAAAATTTACAGAACACTGGTTCTGGCCTAAAACAATATTTTTCAGAAGACTGTTCATTTTTGCAACGTGGTCGTCTGACCGAATCCAATTGCATCGAACATATTTCTGAATTAAACTGGAAAATTCTCGTGACTCACCCAAAATGGTGCGTTGGGCGGTTTAAATCACCGCATTACAGCACAAAAATCACTGGTAGAAAAGGTCTAAATGGATAAAATTTCTTTTGAGAGTCAGTGCGACAAAATAGTACGTCTTGCGGTTACGTTCACCAACGGCACCATTTTGGGTGAGTCACGAGAATTTTCCAGTTTAATTCAGAAATATGTTCGATGCAATTGGATTCGGTCAGACGACCACGTTGCAAAAATGAACAGTCTTCTGAAAAATATTGTTTTAGGCCAGAACCAGTGTTCTGTAAATTTTGTTTCATTGTTTCAAGCAAAGCAATCAATTTTGTTCTCCTTTTGAGACTGCATTTTGGGCCATCCACGCTTTTGCTCTTAGAGTTCAATTTTTGTTAGTGAGCTGAACACATGTTTTTCAAGTTCCTGTAATAATTAAGATGTTCCAGTGTTTGTTTTGCATTAAAGATTGTTTGTTATTGCTCAGTGCAACTTTATATTGGCCACCCAGTGGTCTGATGGGGTTATTGTAAGTTGTAGAGTCAAAATAGGCTCATAGCCTAAATGGTGATGCTGCCAAGGTTTTTCTTTTATAACTCATTTTCCTGTTTAGTTTACTAGGGTTTTTGTGTTCTCAAAGTGGCCTAAGGCCCTGAGCTAGGCCTATGTAAAGTTTTATCAATTTTGGTTCATAATTAATGATTTAGGCCTAGTTTTTACTGTTGGTAGCACACCAGTTTGGGGGTAAAGTGTCGGGTAATCTTAGGTCCACAATGAAGTAGCCTTGGAGTTAAGTTCTGGTTTATATTTTATTTTGAAGCCTCACTTTTGGCCCAACTTTTAAAGGTAAAATTTTTAGATTCGGTCAGTAACTTTTTGAGATATGAGCCAAATAGAAGGGCAATGTCCGCCAAAACTGAAATTTTGTTGTGATGTTAAAAATGGATTTATTTTATGCTTTAAACCTAGTCAAATGTTTTCAACCTGTTCAATTTAGCTGTAGAATTAATATTAAGGTGTAGTTTAACTGTTTTTCATGTCTCAAGTATTTTGCTTAACTCACACCCCCCTGTTTAGTGATTTTCTGAGTAGGCCTATAGCCTATCTCATTTCTTTTTGCTGTAATTTCTCTAGTCAAAGTAAAACTGTCTGTCACATTTAAAATGTTTTTCTGTCACAATTTTCAAGAAAATTTGTAAAATTGATTAAATCTGAAAAGTCAGCATTTGTGGTTAGTAGTGGCAAATTGTCCAAACTGGAACAGTGGATATTTTTTTGTGGCAATTCTACCTTTTGCACTGTTGACACTAATTGCCTACTGAATGTGTCTTAAATGGAAAAATATTGGCAAATTTTGGGGTTTACCAGGGTCCAGCTGGGGACTTGGTCCCACCGACAATGCCATGCAGATGATGGTTCCGGCCTGGTCCGTCCGCCTGCCCACCTAGGGGACATACATGGCCTTGGTCCTCACTTGCCGGAGCTGCAGGCCGACGCTCTTCTTTCCAGTGCCATGACGCCATAAACGAACTACTGTGATATGCCACTCCACCAATGAACTGTGATATTTGTTATTTATGTGTGACAGTATTTATTTATTTATTTGTAGTCTCTATGTTAGGTTAGTATCCCATTAGGAGCCCGCCCTGCGCCACAGGTCTCCGGGTGGAATTATTTTTGTCAACCTCAAAATTCGGCACGCCAATTCTTTTGTGTATTTTTGTGTTTGTAATTCGTTATGTTTATTTATTGAAATTTATTTGTTGTTATTTATTTATTTATTTAATTTATCAATGCCAATTTTAAGGTTAAAGTTTCAGAAGGGGGAATTTTTTAAATTACCGTTGTTTTTGAATTTTGAATATCGATATTCTGGTTGGCCAACCTTGGTGACATTGACTTCTGGTAAAAATCTTTTGTTATCAAATTTATCACTGTGGACCTTTGATGTTCCCGAGTTTGCTCTGTTTTGCTGTTGTTAATTTTGCTGTTAACTTTGGGTAAAAATTAAAATTGCTGGTTCCACAAGTTTGTTTTTGTTCTGAACTCCTGAGAGCGTTGGTGAGCCCCTCCCGTGGAGCGCCTTGGGCAAGCACGTTTCCAAAGGTCGGGTGCGCTTCCGCGGGGGTGCGGTTCAGTGGGGATGAAATGCTGCGTTCTGATTGGTGGTGGCCTATCCTACCGGGACTTCTACTGATATAGTCTAAACTTTTTGCAATGTAATCTACTTTTTCAGATATGTCTATGTTTTTAATGCATGGAGGCTGCCTATAGAAGGTAAGAACACAATTTTAATGTAAGCATAGGTCAATATGTACATCACATTAAAGGTCATAAAGTAGAGATAAAGTACATTAATAGAGATAAAGTTTAGTTAACACTTTCCTGTAGTTTTGCATGATGGCATAACAGAGACTCCATGTTTTTTTTAGGACACTAGAGATGTCCATTTTTGTTACGCATAGTCTATTAATAATTTTATATCTTACAAAATATCTAAAAAAAAGTAAAAAAAACGGCAAATTTCAGTAGAAAATTCAGAGATTTTAATTAAGAGTTAATTCTGTTAATTAAGTTTAATTTCTGTTAAAAGTTATTTAAGTTCTAATTAAGTTTAACTTTAAAGTTAAAAGTACTATTAATTAACCATAGGGAAGGAATTATTACTTAAAAATAAATATTATACTAATTTTAGAAATAGAAGTTTTTGAATATTTGGAATATTGCAATACAAGCTTTGTTAGGACTGAAACATTTTGTAAATCGTGAATATTTAATAAATTTTAAATATTAAACATTTAATAAAATTATGAAATAAACCACTGTTTTTAAACCAATGGAAAAGTTATGCTTTCATAGTTATGAAAAACGCTTTAATATGCATATATACTATACACTGCTTCCATCGATTATCTGTTACACTTAATATACACGTTTTTATGTGTTATTCTTGAAATATCCGGTCACGTCTTAATTGTAAGAGAAAAAAATACATGTATAGCTTCTAGGAACGTTAGAATCAAATGTAAGTAAAAATAAATTAATATACACAAGTTTGTAATGTTTGAAAATTAAATTGTATCTAAAAGAAACTCTAAACGGGAGAAAGAATGTAAGTGATCGTCAGGTAAAGAGTTTCAATGGCGTCAAGAGGCTCTTTGTCCAGCGACATGAATAAATCAGGCCCTCTCAACAACTGGCTTCCCTGTATTTTCCTGTATTTTGACCCCAGTCAACAAATAATTTTTAACGTATACAATTTAAGCTTTAAATGACAACCACGATATGAGATATCACTTTGCTATGGTATATATTATGTATACTACGGTAAATATTTTTAACATTTTGATTTCTGTTAAGATATTTTCAAGTTCAAACAGCAGGGTAACCACAAAAAAGGATAGATGGTCTATCTGTAAAAAAGGATACTTTTGAAAAAGGTGGAATTATTGTTAAAAATGTTAAAAATACAAAACCGTTACGGAATTCCAATTAATTAAATTTACCATTGATCATTAAGTTTGTGATGCACACGTTTCAGGAAGTCAATCCACCAATTTCCGATTAATTTAAATGTTAAATGGCATTACTCGTTGCAGCATGTAAACCGTTGATGGCTCGGCCACGACATGCCAGGTGTAGTCCAATCAGCCGGCCGTGTGTCGCATGTCCTCTCTCGTGTTTAACTGTACCACTTTATTAACCATGTTTATTAACGAACATAAGAACATTAAGCCTTTTTCGTGAAGTACACAGGTTTGTTATTTTAATAAGTTTGACTAATTCAGTTTTAGTTTTTCTCTTTTAAATGAGTTATGGAAAACCCCCTCTCACTTACCTTTTGATGCAAGGGGTGAAGGACTAGTGTCTCTTGAAGGTACCTTGTTGCATTCCATCAATGTGTTTGTTTTTTTAAGATTTTTATGAGGCTTATGAATTTTAGACTTCTCAACTTCTTATTGAGAATCGTACAGAAAATGTTTGTGGTTAGTTATCATCAGATATTAGTGCAATTACTTACTTACTTACTTAATTACTTTAATTCGAGTCCAACAACACCATAAAAATATCAAAAACTCAAAATAGTTTTTTCACAATTTAACTTTTGTTTCTATGGTAACAAACTATATTCGATGCTGTTTGAAAAATTAAATATTGGAATTATAAACTACGTTAAATTTTAGAATGTTTTAAAAACTACTTAGTATTTAAGTCTCACAAAGCTTTACAAACTGTGTAAGACACCAAGTCCACTAGATTTGTAGCTTACAAAAAAAAGTGACTCCAAAGCTCCACTCAGTTTGTAACATAAATCAAAATGTGAATTTTTGAGATCAGTGTGCATACATACAAATATACCTTACTCGTATTAGACACTAGAAGTATAAGATAAAAAACAATTCCAGCTTGCTTTGTATAACTTTTTTACCGAGTACTAGTAACTTTCTTCAATTTACGATTTGACCGTATCAGAGGGACCGAATAATGTGTAACATTTGTAACCGAATTAATTTCCAAGGATTTCTTTTAGTTCACGATTGGTTTGGAAACAATTTTGAACAAGGTTAATAATGAATGACAACTAATCAAAACCAAATCGAAAAGTGAAGGCCTACTATGAACGTCAATTTAATACATAATCATATTAGTAGTTTAAATTTACACCTACTATCTTCAGACAATGGAAGAATGCACGTTATCTGCAGATTGAGCTTGGTAAGGCAGACGACAAGGAAGCCGAGCTGATTGTATGTTAATATCTCCTCTCTCACTCTTCCAATCATCGCCCGGTCTGAGGTGTCGGGATTTATGATTAGATCGCTACAAGGATTGTATTGAGGTTGAAAAAAATGCCAACTAAGCATTCCGCGAGCTGTCAGTGTCTGTATTATACATTTGTAACCTTTCCATCTCCTCTTAAATATTATGTATCATACAAACTCAAATTTTATAGTGGAAACTTTTTTATAAGTCAACTAATTAAAAGGAATGTATTAATTTAATTTCGTTAAAGGTAATAAATAATTAAAGTTTACACCACACACTTAACATACATACAAATATTTTAGTAAGTACTAATAATAATAGAAGTATAATAAATAATTCAATGGCGATTAGTCATCATTACAAGTCTAGCAAAGTTTAGTTATAAAAAAAGGAAATTTTTTTACATTTTTGAAAATCTAATATGACTATATGATTGACCTAAATAAACATTTAGTTTTAACACAACCTGTAAATAAATAACAAAATAAAACAAATAATTAATTAGAAATTTGGGAATAAAACAAGAAAGTGTATGGTATTGACTTTGCAATTTATTATCAATATTATATATCTTACACTTGTGTAAAATAAAAATTTTAAAAGCGTTATGAAACAAGTTAAAGAGTACAAGCAAGTATTTGGAGAAATGCCCTTAGTTTTAACTTTATTTGCCTTCATGGGAAGTCCGGATTGAATTTAAATAAAGCAGTTCTTAGTCACAAGCGTAATAAATATACAACTTTCATTGAATGTTACGTTCTCTTATATCCACATGGTTTGTAACTCCAATTTAATTAATCTTATTTTTGTGTTGATTTTATCTGGGTTTTAGTGAAACGTCTTTTGTGTCTGCAGCTACAGTTAATTTTTAGTAAAACATTATTGAGCATATTTGTGTTAGGCCTATATATTAAAAAAAGAATGTATAATAATCTCCTCCTCAATACATTTCAACTATCTAAATTATTATTTTGTTTAAGTTGTTACTAAATTGTAGTGAATATTTGGCAAAAAATTTTAATAACCATAACAAGAATTGTATGTAAAACAATGCACAAACATATTACGTTGATTACTGTATACAAAATTCAACCACAGGAACCTGAGGAATTGAAAATTGATACAATTTACAAAGTAAATACTGATTTTGAAGACATGGCAAAGTTTTCTTGAAAGGCATAATTTTTCTCTTCACATTTATAAACATTATCGAGGTGTTTAGCGACCCAGATTCAGCATCCGTGCAGTTGTCGGGCGGCGCGCATGTTTGGTTTCCATCACATGCGGCGTGCAGCTATTTATTTTCAAGCTGTTGTTTGTGTGAGTCTGTCACGTGTCACTGGGTTTGATAGTCATTAGCTGTCTCTGATTGGCTTCGTATTTTATATTTACCTCTCCAATAATTTAACTTATTTTATTTATTTATTTATTACATTCCAACGGCAAAAATACACCATTTCATATCACATGCATGCATAGATGGCTGAACTACAAGCTAACTACTAACATAATACAAAACAAAATGCCAAGATTGAAAATGCGGAAAATATTTGAATACAATAAAAACTAAAACTCTACAAGTAATAAATTATATAGTGTGACAAATGCATAACAAATAAATAATAACAATACATAAAAAAAATCTAAAGACGTAACAAGCTGCCTTCCGCTAGACTGTGGCAACAATAATTAATTAACAATCTTGGGAATACCATTCAGATATTTTATGGTCAAGTCCTGTTCACCAGATTCCATGCGAGTCTTGAGAGTGTTCCGCAGATCAGAAAGATGTTGTCTTTCCTTTATAGTGCGATCTCGGGCAAGAGACACACCATTTAAACCAGCTACCGAGCTCTTCTTAGAGTCAAAACAACGGAAGAGTTTGGAGGCCTCGCCCTCTGATGGGAGGCAAAGCTTGATAGCTCGAGGCTTATCCTTATTGACCTTTCCAATCCTGAAGAAACGGGCTCCACTCAGAGATGAGCCGAGATCGCAGAATTCCAAGAATTGTTTGATGAGGTCACCGTCATGTACTTTCACAGTTGCTGGTAACTTTGAATTGCTTTCCTTAAGGCCAAAAATAATTACATTACATGCCCGACGTTTCCTGTCATTAATTTCCTCTATGATATTTTCAACAGGCGTATCACTATTAATAGTATTGCCCTTTATATCAAGAAGTTCACTCTCAAGCTTCTCAATGCGTGGCTCTAAAGAATTAATCTTGGTACTTAGATTGTGTATATCCGATTTGATATCCATCAAACCATCGGAAATTTCTTTAACTTCTTCTTTTGTAGCAAGTTGAGAGAACTTATTGAGTAATTCGTCCATTTTATTCATGAGTTGCTGTGTTGGATTTGAGTTTGCAGGTTGGCAATCAACTCTAAGGCAAAGCCATTTTTTATTCACATTATTAGCGTATTGGGAATAATCGGTTTTGGTCACACCAACACACTTTATATGGAACCACCCTTGACAATCAGAATCACACTGTATTCCATCATCGGAACTCAACACCTTTTTCATACATACTCTACAGGCGGTGGGATCTAACATATTGAGCTGGGAAAAAAAAAAAAAAAAAAAAAAAAAAAACTTAGTGGTGTGAAATATCTTCTTGTGAGGAGAGGATTTTCAATAACGAGCTGACCTCCCAGAATTTGAAGAACAAGAACAAAATGTGTGCATCTGCAGCTACTCGATTCACCACAGATACACACACATTTCGACAGTATGGAATTTATTATTCGTTATAGTAATGATTTGGAATCCCGAGGAAGGATACAGGAGGCTGTGGATTTTGACGGGTGACACCGTCCTCTATGGCAACAGATTCCTTCCTCTATGACATAACTGGACATGGAATGAGACTTGAAACGGGTGGAATAGGAACGAATGACAACAACAACAACGGTGATAGGTGGTTATAATGATGAAATGTGAGAGATAGGGCTAGACAACAATGTGTTACTGTAATGTGTTGGACTGTTAGTAATTGAATCCGACCACATACATTGAAACTCACAAAATTTGCGAAAGCAAGGATCGCCAGCAGCTATTTAAAAAACCAAGGCAAGCACAGTCTAGCTGCCACGTCTAACTTCCACAGTCTAACTTAGCAGACTTAACTAAATGCTCGCATTATCTCGAACTGTAATACATTACTAATGCAGCATCTTATTTCTAATGGTAACACTTTATATTTCGGCGTATAGCACATCGGTTAATCAATAACAAACAAAACTATAAAACAATATTCGAAACTAAATAACATAAACATCCCCTATAAATTTCCCACACATAATTGTAATAACTTTTTTGATCGTTCATTGAAAGTAATTTATTTTATTTGTATTCATTACTGTTACATTAGAGCCTACGGTTAAGGGGTTTTTGTATCTCGTACATAGCCACTAACCAAGTGGTTAAGAGACTCTGTTAAATCCGTTTAAAATATAAATGAAGTATGAAATAGTATTTTCATCACACTGTAGTATCACCTGTTTTCGACCATCACTTTTAGCAACGAAAATCATTACTTTGAGGTTTAGAACCAAAGATTTTTGGTCGTATAACTTCCCACTGGAAGCCAAAGGAAACAAGAACCTGTCGAAGGATAGCTATAGCAATCCTACACAACATACTGAATGATAGCTGAGAAGTGGTTGCCTACCAAGCAGATAAACAATGTATCCTGGTTAGTTATGTTTTGTTCGTTATGGACAAATATTTTTTTTTCATTTGTATATCATTTATTGCATAGTGTGGTATAGTGAAAAATATCGTGCGTAACTTGGCCGAAAATAGTTTGTCCACACTAGATGGTTTTATTATTACATTTCTCAAATTTGTGTCAAACTTTAAACACGCTATTGAGGCTGGAAAAAATCTATTTCGCCCCTTGTAACGAAGTATAATATAAATTACCAATTGGCATCATTCATTTAAAAGTTGTGCTAAGTTTTGTCATAAAACTTTTTATATTCTGCACTCATTAACTGCTATTATTAGAGCTCATACAACTTCATTGGCCGCTCATAAAGATAATGATAAAGTGTCAACCTCATTAGAGAAGCTTGATAGCTGTTTTATGCAAAATTCAATAACGGAGCACTTAATCACCTTTGTTGTAAAATTTATTGCTATAATGTTGAAGATAATGTTAAAGAAATACAGTATCTCATTGTCTATTAAAATTATTGCTAAGTACTTTTTAATTATAATTTATAATAATGGTTAAAGTTTTTATTACAGTGACTGCACCAAACTTCAATATGTGGGTAGTTATTAAAGTGCTACAGTATTTTTATCCGAAAAAGTGGAAAAAGATAAGTCGCTTAGCCAAGGCGACTCTGGCCAAACATATGTTTCTTTCATAGCATAAACGATGACGAATTTGAAGACCACTATGGCCATCTTTATGCACTTCAATGTTGTACAATGTCACCTTTGGGAGATGCGAATGTTGTGCTTGATATAATAGTGTTTACTTCTCCAAGCGAGTTGTAGTCCTCATCACGCAACATCAGGTAGTCCTGGGGGGGGGGGGAGTCTGAGGGCTGAAGTACAATAATAATTATTGATGAGCGAAAGGTAATAGTTTAAAAGCCTAAAAGAAAAACAAATTTTGTCCAAGTAGTAAGGCGAGCTTCAACCATTGAGACCTTTTTGCAGGTAAAATGGTTAATACATGTGGGCCTAAGTTATCAATAAATTATTTAAAACTATGTACTTACCTGAATGGGAACTCGGACATAAGTGTATCAACTTTTCAGCTAGAGTCTAATAAAATTAATTAAAATCTCAAATTAATTTTACATCATAAAAATAGTAAAAAGATGATTATAAATAAACCTACTGAAAGACCTCGCGAAAACATCGAGTGACTTTGGTTTATATCCACGAATCATATACAGAGAAAAGGATGTTTTATAAAAATAAATCTACACTATACTGTATCATGAGTCTGTAGAATCCGAGGAGGAACTAAGATCAAAGAGTGGACCACTTATCGGGATCTGCATCTCAGGATTGGTCCCTTCGGTTGTCAAAGTTGATTTGATGTAGAAAACATGTTGCCGTGGTTTTGATAAGATTTTATTAAAGAGACATTTGATCTACAAATACACAGTTTATTTTGAATGTAAAAAACTTTAATAAGTGGAATAAAAAATGATATAAACAAATTTTTAAGATTACTATTACTCACCAAATTCCCGCCAAAGGTGTCAAATCAGTAATCAATGTGATACTGCAGTTTCGAATCTTTACAATTCATCTTCAGTCACTAATTATTATTTCATTTGGCATTAAATAAAAATATTGCCCACATGTGTGGTTGTCAAACACTTAAAAGTACATTGAAAACATAGTTTACTCACAATAACACACATATTAAAATACCGATCGGTATCAACACTTAATAAAAAAACCACACAATTGTAGATCTACTCACCGAATTGAAAAAACCAATTATTGTTATACCAATTGTTGAGTAGATCTACAATTGTCACCGTGAGTGGTCAGGAAAAGTGACTAGTGGTTTTTTATTAAGTGTTGCTACCGATCGGTATTTTAATATGTGTGTTATTGTGAGTAAACTATGTTTTCAATGTACTTTTAAGTGTTTGACAACCACACATGTGGGTAATATTTTTATTTAATGCCAAATGAAATAATAATTAGTGACTGAAGATGAATTGTAAAGATTCGAAACTGCAGTATCACATTTATTACTGATTTGACACTTTTGGCGGGAATTTGGTGAGTAATAGTAATATTGGTGTCGAGGCTTTGAATATAACATTAAAATTTTTAAGCTAATATTATAGGGGTGTCAACGATATAAAGGATATAACTCTTGCCCAATTTGCCAAAGTATTTCCAGCAGATTTCTATATTCATCATTGTTCATCCGCTACTTATGGCTGTAACCTGTGTGCACACAAATTACTGACCTATTATTTTTAATGGCCGAATGTTTGTCGGCCATGGCCATTGGACATGAAATTTTTTGAATACCACCCATTTCTAGGCTTAGTAGTAGTGGCTTCACCATTGAACAAATCACAAGCAAAGGAGTCCATTGGGGTTGATCAGGACTTTGAGTTGCCAATTATTTGTTTCTAAAACGCCTGTTAAAACGATTCCTTGTATCTCAAGGCTAATAACGAATTAGTATCATCCTGCACAAATACGGTGCTGACCGCTTTTACCATTTATTTAGAATTAACCTTCTAGACTTGTTGATGGAGCATACTCAAGAACATTGCAACATTAGTTGTTTATCTAAGAATAAAACCACATACCACAATCACAGGTTTATCTCTCCTAACCATTGACAGGTTTCCAAAACTACATCATTCTATGGACTTTTGGTGGCAATTTTTATGGTGCTTATAGTTGTATTGTATTTAAATAGTTTCCACACTTCCAAGTTACAACAACAAACATCGTAAAATCTTTGTACTAGCTTCTTTGTAAATCCTTCTGTCATCAACATGTATCACGTATGATATTTCGACTGCTCAATGAAGTCAGGAATAACTGACACAATAATGATCAGCTATTCAAAAATAATCCTCTTAATTTCTTTCAATCACACTTTTTAAATTACCTTTTAGTGAACTACATAATATTAACGTGTATGTTTATTCATTAAACGCCTTGTAGATGTAATAGGCCAATTAAAAATAAATTTGTTAACAATTATGTTTAAATAAAGGTTGAAATATAAATTTGAAATATACATAAAAAAATAAAATATAAAAAAACACACGCATCCAATGAATGTTGTCAGCTTGAGTGTGTGTCGGTGATGTCGAAGCTCAAGTGTATTGCAGCATCAGCAGACTCAAGTGACGCTTGTGGCCGATTGACACCAACATCGACACCGAGTACAGGGGCACCGTAATGCCACTGCCTGTCTGACCACGATTGGTATAAAATTATTTGGAGTATTTTTTAGTGTATTCGTACGTATTATAAAAGAGGTAAGGGACAAGGATTGAACAATAGTCTTAATAATGTATGAAAATTAACAATTAAAGCAGGAAAGTTACTATGGTAAATATTGGGATAATTACTATTAAGGATACGTGTCGGAAACCCCCAATACTTTTGTTATTGGATATATGGCTATTAGATGTAATTATATCTACACCAATAAGTTTAAACAAAATTCTATTTATTTCAAACAGTAAGGTAAAAATCACCTTTGCACAGTTCGTCTGAGACTACTACTGTGACGATTTACATGCGGATTGTGCCAAAACAAACGCTAGCAGCTTTTATTTTTATTTAAAAAATATTTAAATGATTAAATCAGTCAAATATACAGTGTGTCTCTGAACTCCTTACCGACCTTTTAAGGTATTATTCCTGGACCAAAGACAAGTCAAAATATCATATTTAAATTGTCCGGAAGTCTTTAGTTACTCACACAGCCGCCATTTTGTTTTTTCACATAATAATTTTTATTTCCGTAACGGATGGTTGTATTCAGTTCATATTTGGTATGAATCTTTATCATACTAATGTACATTTTCAAGAAAAAAATTAATTTTTTCCACTGTATATTTTCAAAATGGCGGCCATTTTAAATTTTCAAACTGAAATATCTCAAAATTGGTAAATTTTATAAAAATTTTACAAGACACAAAAAAGTTGACAAATTAAATTATCTAACCAATGGTACGAAGTTTGTAAGGATATGACAACAAACAACGGAGTTATTGCGATTGTATCCATGAAAAACATTGATTTTGCATTATAAAACGGTCATTTTAACAGAAAAATCAATGTTTTTCTTGGATAATATCACAATAACTCCGTTATTCGTTGTCATATCCTTACAAACTTGGTACCATTGGTTAGATAATTTAATTTGTCAACTTTTTTGTGTCTTGTAAATTTTTTATAAAATTTACCGATTTTGAGATATTTCAGTTTGAAAATTTAAAATGGCCGCCATTTTGAAAATATACAGTGGAAAAAATTAATTTTTTCCTTGAAAATGTACATTGGTATGATAATGATTCATACCAAATATGAACTGAATACAACCATCCGTTACGGAAATAAAAATTATTATGTGAAAAAAACAAAATGGCGGCTGTGTGAGTAACTAAAGACTTCCGGACAATTTAAATATGATATTTTGACTTGTCTTTGGTCCAGGAATAATACCTTAAAAGGTCGGTAAGGAGTTCAGAGACACCCTGTATAAAAAAAATTTGTATGAAGATTTAACTTGGGGAATAACCAATATTTTTAATCCTTTGAACAGTACGTTTGCGACGTCCAATGGACCAATTTACACGCGGTTTTCGCCAAACAAAAGTTAAACTTTTATATACTATCAGATTTATTTACCCCAGCATTATATTACTTATTAAAATAAAAAATATTGACATTTTCAAATCTTTAAAATAAATTTATTTTACATTCTTTCAATCAGCTGGTTGTAAAAACACGAGATATTTTGACTAAATAGAGTAGGAGAACCAACACTTAAGATGGGATTGTTTTACTAAGACCCTTACCTAAAAACGTATACAATTATAATGTATTATTCAGTAAATGGACAGAAAAATAAAAGACTTTAGTTTTGTACTGTCTAAACTATAACTTACAATTTATATTTTATATTTGTATTTTCTGCACGACGGTGACCAGTTTTATTTTTTATTTATGTTAAGATATTACTAAGGTCACCTAGTAAAAAGTGGTAAAAAAGAGGACTGATTTTTTTTTGTTTAATAAAGATCTTCATAATGCTCTTTCCGTCGAGTCTTTTAAAAACTTTATAAAAAATTAAAAAAATCTAATTACAGTGTTTTAAATTATGTTAGTTTACCAATAGACATTAAACATTTTATCATGGACAATCTGCCAATTTCCGATACATGTTGAATGGCATGGTAGGGTCGGTGCAGCATGTAAACCGGTGATGGCTCGGCCGCGACAAGCCAGGTGCAGTCCAATCAGCCGGCCGTGTGTCGCATGGTCGCATGTCCTGTCTCGTGTTAAATATACCACTATACATGTTCACCAAAGAACATAAGTGCATTTAGAACATGTTTGTGAAGCAAAAATACATTTTACTCTTTAAGTGTTTTTGTATAGTTAACAATTTACACGAATGCGGCGAAATCATTTCTTTCTACAATTGAATACCTCCTCTTACCTACCCCTCTGAAGCAAATAATATTGAAGTAATGTGTCTTTTAGTCAGGCTACACGTTCAAGCGGTGTGTTTTATAGGTTTTCTAGAGTTTACGAGGTTTTGAATTTTCATTATCAAATGCGAGATCTATAAAGGAGGGTTCTTTGTTTTTTTTATTAACAGAGATTTCTTCGATTGCACACTTTTTTACTCTATTACTTTGATTTGAAGAGTTCAAAAGCGACAATGCAGATTAAAAGATGAAAATATCGAGATAGTATGAATAAATTAAAAATTTGGTTTTTACACGCTAAAATAGAAAGAATGAAAAAGTCACTCTTTGTTCAGAGTGAATGCGTGTTCATTCCAAAAGAATGAAAAGTAACTCTTGAAAGAACGGAAAACCTCCACTCTTTCTGAAGAGTGAAAATATCCACTATTTAAATAAATGTATTTTCACCTTTTCAATAGATGGTTTCTCAGTCACTGTATCAAAGAGTGATTTCCTTACAGAATCAGAAGACCGCCATCTTGAACGGGTCCGGGACAATTTTATATGCGTTATTTCTATTAAGTATTGGGAAACGTTTTGTGTGTTTGCATGGCTATGGCTAAAACTTCAAGTCAGCTCTGAAATCAATCATCGAAAGCATTCACCTCCAAAAAAATCTTCCTCCTCGGCATCGGTGTTACGTCACGGCGTCCAGAAGGCTTTCCAGAAGCTTTCCTTCCTCAATAGTTAGCAAGCACAACTATTTAAGTTTAGATGAAGTAATTTAGTTCTATATGCAAACATACTCTATTATTAACAGGATATTGTGTAGTATACAAGACTGAGAATCACTTATAATGAAGGCAAAGCCACCTTACCTTTCTACACTTTGTCTTGTAGGTTATCATCGAGGTTCAGTTCAGTAGGTTTTAATAGAATAATATTAACATAAATAACAAAATAAAGCACAAATTTTAGCTAAGTTAATGTAGCCTAAAACATTATCAAAGAACAACACAAAATAAACTAGCTAAGTTTATTTTGTATGTGTACCTATTTTGAGTAATTGTGAGAAGACTTCATTTGATAGGTTAGGTTAGGTTAGACTCATTCTTTAATTGAGTAAAAATCATTCTTTTGTTGAGTGAAAATCACTCTTTCGTTGAGTGGAAATCACTTTCGTTGAGTGGAAATCATTCTTTCGTTGAGTGGAAATCACTCTTTCGTTGAGTGGAAATATTCACTCTTTCAAAGAATGACCATAGTTCACTATTTTAAAGAGTGAATATTCATTCTTTCAGAGTGGCTCGGTTTTCCTACTTTCAAAGAGTTAAAAAGTCACTCTGAAAGAGTGAATTTTCATTCTTTCACTTTTAGTGTGTATGGAAACAAAATAACTTAAGAATGTTATTAAAATAAATAGTTTTTAAGTAGCCTATATTTTTATTCTTTTTGATTTTATTTCTGACAAGAAACATCCAAGAGGCTTGATAATGGATTGATAGAAAAATATTTAAGTTGTTAATTTTTATTTATAACTAAACGGTATTTTTTATTTCATTAAAGAAGAGATTAATTTCAATAGTCAGAATTAAATTTATTTCCAAGGATAATGTAATAACTCGCCTACGGCTCGATGGGGGCTCCGCCCCCATGCCCCCTTAGGGGTTGCCCAGAAATTCGTTAATTGTTGTTTAAGTCGCATATAATGAACAGAATACATATAAATATAAGAGTTTGTAAATGAGCAAAATAGCGAAATAAATGAGTTTGTCATTTATTTATAACATAAATTAACTCCCATAACTGCAGAAATAACCTAAATTTGAACTTATGCAACTAACTCAATCTAAGTAATGAAAATATATTCGCCTACGGCTCGTTTTCAGAGACTCTTTCCCCAAACCCCCTTCCTAATTCCCCCGAATTCTGTAAAGGTTAATGGAGTTATGAATGAATTTACTATGTAGGTATTGTATAAGTATTTACTTAAAATTATAAAATAAGTATAAATAAATATATGAAAAAATTTAATGTATAAACTGAATAAACAATGTGTAGTAGATCATCGAAAATAATGAAAAATCCCATTAAAACAAAATAATTGGAAATCTTAACAAAGTAGATAAAACCTGCCAAAAACCACTTTTATTTACAAAAATACTATTCAGTTACTATCCTTCAATTAGTTGTGTTGAAATTCCAGGGGATAACATAACGATCCAGTAATATTGAATACAATGATAAATACATAATGTAATATTGGCATTCATTACAATTCCTTCATTTCAGTTTTTAATCGTGTTAAACTTTTAAATTTACATAATTTCCTAAAAAATTACTGTCAGGGCAAATAAAAAAACTTCAAGCTTCTAAATACAATAATACAGTAGTTACTAACAAAAGTATGTTAAATAATGGTTAAAATATCAAAATTACCATAAACAACAAAGGACGTATGTTTTAGCCGTAGGACCAGGTCAGTAAATAACAATCAAAGTAAAACAATCAGTTGTTTGATATAGCAATTCGTTCCTACTAACAGTCAAAAAAAGAATACGTGATATCGGGAGTCATCATGATAATTTTTAAGTTTGATAATTTAATTGATATTGGTACTGTGCAAGATATGTCTATGCGCAAAGTGAATGTTATGAGTAAAATATTATAGTAGTTGTAAAAGTACGTCTACATGGGGTAAAATTCCCCGCAAAAATAAATAAACATTTAAACAGACTGGAGGGCAAAAATTCATAGAACAAAACTTGTAGTAACTTGAAAGGTGTTCGCTAGGATTGCCTCAAATGTTATAATTTGGCCGCTAGAGTAGAAAAAAATAATGTCATATTTATTTTGGGTAAAAATATTTGGCCGCTAAATTTCGAAATCAGATAGTTTTCTATGGGGCAGAAAATAAAAAAGCTTTTTATTTTAAATAAAAATACTGTACTGCCACCTTTTAAAATTAAACGTTAACTTAGTACGCACTAAATAAATCAATTGTGTAATCTGCTATTTTAGTTAAAACTTTTATTGAATTGTAAAATTTAAATTAGCATGCTATCAGGTAAAGTCAATGATGTATTTAGTAATAAGTTCGTTAGAAATTAAGTGCCATCCCAAATAAAGAACCAATTTTTGGGAGCGCTATCGTGCAAATATGATACTGTCTTACCGGGTGTCCCATACCACCCTTGCACCTCTTTTAAAATTGTACTTAAAAAAAAATGTGCCGTTGTAGGTAAACCTATTTTGCTCTGTTGATTGACACTGATTTCAATACAGAGGCGACCAGACGTAATTTTGAAGCAACTTTAAAATTTTAAACCCTAATCATACTAATTTAGAATAATAAATAGAATGACATTATTTTTTTTAACTGGGGAAAATTCAACATATATTATGTCTGAACATTTTACATATAACAGAACTTACCAAACATGTAAATGTCTAAGAACCTCATTTAAAATAATATACCATCATAAAACATCTATTATCACGTGATTAGTTTTACTAAACATTTAAATACATGTTCATTAATCTCCGTCATGTTGTAAATTTAATATAAAAACATTTTTTACCAAACTGACAATTTTTGTTGGAAACGCATTTAAAAGAGTCTAAGACATTTTTGTGCCGAGACATTTTTGCTTAACCTAAAATGCTCAGAGAAGAATGAGGAAAATCTAAATTTCAACCTCAAATATTCAATAAACTGCTAAAATTACGCGTACAAGATCAAATTGTAAAGTTTTCTTAAAAACCATGTAAAACTAAAAAAACTATTTAAAGTGAGAGTTTGTATTTGACATCAGTGACTTCCGGTCTGGAGAGGTAATTTCAGATACACCCTGTACATTGAAATTACTCTCGGTGGATAGACCGCTTTACTTATAAAGGCACAATTGGTTAATGTTATAAAATTTCTTAAAAAGGGTGTTTCTGTAATCCGCGACTCCCAGTATGTTGGCAATTTTCTCAATAATACAGGTCGGTAAGTTTAGTTCTCGCTTGGGAATCACTATGTAGTAAGTGATATATAGGAGATCTACTTTATCGACATTTAACGAATTTCTGATACCCCGATGAGTGAGTGAGTGAGTTACACATTCGGGAGTATATAATTTAGATTTTTTCCTTTACAGTAAGACATAAAGATCTTAATAGTTAGAAAGCTATTTACAGTTTTAGCTAATTTGCCTATAGGGACTACGTTTACCTGTTCCTGTAAACGACTACGAACTTTTATTCTATTTGGAAATCTTTTTATTGCAAATAAAACAATAATAAGTTGGTTTTGAATAGTTTCTACAAATATTAAGAACAACCAAATCCAAAACAATAACCAAAAGTAAAAAAAGTTATAAGATAACAAACCTTTAATGATAGCTCCAAGTGAAACAAATACGTGTAACTAAATATTTTTATGGACAGCAAGAAAACCATCCTTAGTTAACGATAACACCTGTTTTAATTAGGGCTTACTCTGACTTTTTTTTAAATATGTTTGAGCATTTTTTTGAAAAGATCATCCAGGCCGAATCACTGCTATCACTTACATCCGCGATCCACACAAATAGATCTTGAGCATTTCACGTTTACACTTGTTTTTCATTGCGCAATTTCACTGAACTCGTCGACAACCATCAGCGCAACTCAGGGCCGCCGAGAGAATTTTTGTGGCCCGGGGCAGAGTTCCGAAGTGAGGCCCCCCCCCCCCCAACACGCTCGGTGCATCCCTGCCCGTCGCCGTCTGTGTTCGAACCAGATGCAATATAGGCTACACATTTTTATTTCTTTGGATATTTATTTTGTATTTATGCACACAATTTGCTTTCTTTTCTTAAGGGATTCATAAATATTTTATTTGTATTATTTTAAGATATACATAGGACAAATGTACTTAGGTTTACTGTAGGCCTACATGAAATAATTTGATCAAACTTGCACTTTGGCAGGGTTTGAGAGTGCTTATTGGAGAGCTACCAAGTGGTTTTAGGCCTAACTTAAGTATTTTGAAATGGCTAAGCTTACAGGAAAAATTATTAAAATATATTTTATTTTAAAATTGGTAATTAGCCTTAATTAAATTTTTTCCTACTAAACACTTTTTGAATTTATAATTAGTGGCTTTTGTTTTTGAATTAATTTATAAGATTTAAAGAATCACGCAAAGTCATCCTATTTACCCGATACTAGCCCTCAACTTCACTAATAAGCCATTAGATAATTCAGTGTTAAATACCGTTCACAAAAACTAACCAATTCGCAAACGTTTCTTCCTGGCCTTCAATATGGCAAATTCATTTATGACATTATTAAAAGACACTTTTATCTTATATGTCTCTTTTATCTTATACTTGGACCAACACACGCAGACACGACAATATTAGTCGAAGCCTTGAAGGTATAGCTGTCAAATACCGGCACAGGACGAGGCGGCAGGAGCGCCGCCGCGGCGTCTGTTCACCGACACAGAGCTTAAAACCACGGAGACTCATAATACAGGCCTGATATATAAGGCCATTTTATATACTGATGGTATAGAGGTCATTGATAGGCCTGTATATAAGGTCTTAGGCTATACTTTGTTACGGTTTGAAGATTTTTATAGGTCTTCAAAAACACATTGCAAAGATTAAATTTTGCTACAAAAAAAAAAAAAAAAAAAAAAAAAAAAAAAAAAAAAAAAAAAAAAAAAAAAAAAAAAAAAAACGCCTGAAGATGAGGCCCCCTGTCTCTTGAGGCCCGGGGCAAACTGCCCCCCTTGCCCCCCCCCCCCCCTCTCGGCGGCCCTGGCGCAACTAGTCGACAGCGCAACAATGTCTGGGCCGGTACAGTCCACGCACTGATAAGAGCAGCAGCAGTGACAGGTACACAACGCGACAATTTGGGGGGGGGGGGGCACTACAGTTACGTTAAAACAATGTTTGAATAGAATTGACGATTGATCACCCTCATCAACCGTTTAAGAAATAGAAATTTTTAACAATTACTGTGGTGGCTGAAAAGTCGGGTACCTTCTTTAGTTTTTTTGCAATATATAGCCTTAAGGGTGTATCTGATGTGAAACCTGATGGAAAATAGTTTTTGCGGAATTAAATTATTTAAAACTTATAAATTTGAGGTTTGCTCTATCTTTTACCGTTTACACCCGAGATCACTTTAAAATTGGAAGTTTGGGTTTGAATTGCGGATGTAACACAAGTTGTTGAAGCATTCCTAGAAGTCATAACCCCAACAACCTATACAACTATATACCATTAGGCAAGCATGTTTCGTTTCCTCCTTTTTTCTCAGCTCGTGTGCATCGTAGGAGAAATCTGTGCACACCTTTAGAAAGGTATAGTTTTGTAGATGAGCAGAATCCTATTCTAATTCACAACGGACTAAAGGGCTACGCCCCACAGGCTTTCAAAGTTCCATTGTTATCCTTATGGAGGAAGGAGAATTGGTTGAATTATTGGACAGCTGTTGTAAAACAACTGATAGGAAAAGAGGAAGAACAGATGTTTCAGTTATAAATGTTTTTAAGGTTCTTGGGTCCAGATCAACTGAAATTTCGATCAGGAGGCGATCTCTAGTATGATAAAATGCTCTTGACGTGAAAACTACTGAAATATTAACGATATCGTCCTAACCTCCATAGGGATTCGTTCCACACGTCTTCAAAGTTACCATGCTATTTTATCTTATCATTATAAATATATTTATACTCTACAACAAGCAATGTTTGCACCGACAAAATTTTGTCCCTTCAAGAATTTTTATTTTTTGATTAATTATACAGTATGGGTTTTGGCCATGAGGAATCGATTGGAGCTCGTCCCGTGTCGTTTAGGAAAAATCTGGTTTTCGTCCAAGAGAAGTTCAAAGTTTCCATGTTATCCTTATGGAGATTTTTTAATTGAAAAAAAAATCAGGTGATAACTGTAGATATAAACAAACGTGTTACATTTTAAACCTGAAGTTTAGAAAAGTTATACTAAAGTACCCTCCGCCGTGGCGAGTGAGCTAAGCGAACGAGCTCGTCTTAAAAAGGAAGAGGACGAGCAAGCGGAGCCAACGAGTTTTGTGTGAGAACGAAAGTAATAATTTTATCGAGCTTAAGCTTGGTCCCCCTGGTACTATACTCCAAAATAAGATATGTTTGTACGGGTAAAATTTTTACCCTCCAAGGAGTTTTGATTTTTGGGTTGAATATGGGGCTTTTGGCCACGAGGAATCGGATGGTCCTACGTCTATGAAAAATCCGGTTTTCGTCCAAGAACCATTCAAAGTTCCCATGTTATCCTCATGGAGATTTTTTTTATAGCTAATAAATTGAACAGAAAAATCAGCTGATAATTGTAGATATAAACGTATATGTTACATATTTAAACCGTGGTTCAAAGAAACTATACGAAAGTGCACTTATTGGCCTAGCGAGTGAGCCAAGCGAACTAGTTCGTTTAAAAAAGAAAGAGGGCGAGTGAGCGGAGCGAACGAGCTTTGTCTAAGAAAGGAGAATGACAACTGATAATTTTACCGAGCATAAGCTCGGTCCCCCTGGTACTTCTTATAACAGCAACATTTTAGTGATGACCACATGGTTACATTTAATAATCTATACTTATTTACAATACGCTAATTTTTTTGTGATGAGAACTCCTCCAACAATTTTCAACCAATATTCAAGTTTTTGGTATCGTTGGATAGGGCTTGGTCTGTAGTTCTTTCCGCCAAAAATTTATGAAAATTGGACATAAAATAAGGGCGCTACATATAAATTAAATTTGAAATATTCCCATTAGTATAACATTGGTTTTAGGTTGAACATTTTAAACACTTGTGAATGTACAGCTGTAAATACGTGTAGTTTTTTGTGATCACTGATATTCACTATATTGGATTTTTGGATGTCGTTGACTTAGAACTAAATATTACTTTTGTATGTATCAAAATATATTGCTCGATTTCAAGCAACAAGTAGACTAGTATTAAATAATCAACAAAACGTATGTTAAAAGTATGAAGAGAAGATTTGTAATAAAAACTTGAGGATATTATAGAACTAAGGTGAGTGAGTTTAGCGAACGAGCTCACCTGAAGGGCAAAATATTCCTCGGGTTTGCATTACAATTTGAGTACCGTTGCGAAGCTCGGGTGCTAGTAGGATGTAAACGGGATGAAAATAATTTTATGGATTATTTTACGAAATGATGATCAACAGGTTCTTACAAATGTGTGCAGGTATCCTTAATAATGGTGATAAACAAAACCTTCAGTATATACACAATTGTGATAACTACAACTTATCGAAACCAAATCGGAAAGCATTATGAACGCTGAACGTCAATTTGGCAAGTGATCGTATTAGTAGCTCAAATTTACACCTACTATCTTCAGACAATGGAAGAATGCACGTTATCTGCAGATTGAGCTTGGTAAGGCAGACGACAAGGAAGCCGAGCTGATTGTATGTTAATATCTCCTCTCTCACTCTTCCAATCATCGCCCGGTCTGAGGTGTCGGGATTTATGATTAGATCGCTACAAGGATTGTATTGAGGTTGAAAAAAATGCCAACTAAGCATTCCGCGAGCTGTCAGTGTCTGTATTATACATTTGTAACCTTTCCATCTCCTCTTAAATATTATGTATCATACAAACTCAAATTTTATAGTGGAAACTTTTTTATAAGTCAACTAATTAAAAGGAATGTATTTAATTTCGTTAAAGGTAATAAATAATTAAAGTTTACACCACACACTTAACATACATACAAATATTTTAGTAAGTACTAATAATAATAGAAGTATAATAAATAATTCAATGGCGATTAGTCATCATTACAAGTCTAGCAAAGTTTAGTTATAAAAAAAGGAATTTTTTTTACATTTTTGAAAATCTAATATGACTATATGATTGACCTAAATAAACATTTAGTTTTAACACAACCTGTAAATAAATAACAAAATAAAACAAATAATTAATTAGAAATTTGGGAATAAAACAAGAAAGTGTATGGTATTGACTTTGCAATTTATTATCAATATTATATATCTTACACTTGTGTAAAATAAAAATTTTAAAAGCGTTATGAAACAAGTTAAAGAGTACAAGCAAGTATTTGGAGAAATGCCCTTAGTTTTAACTTTATTTGCCTTCATGGGAAGTCCGGATTGAATTTAAATAAAGCAGTTCTTAGTCACAAGCGTAATAAATATACAACTTTCATTGAATGTTACGTTCTCTTATATCCACATGGTTTGTAACTCCAATTTAATTAATCTTATTTTTGTGTTGATTTTATCTGGGTTTTAGTGAAACGTCTTTTGTGTCTGCAGCTACAGTTAATTTTTAGTAAAACATTATTGAGCATATTTGTGTTAGGCCTATATATTAAAAAAAGAATGTATAATAATCTCCTCCTCAATACATTTCAACTATCTAAATTATTATTTTGTTTAAGTTGTTACTAAATTGTAGTGAATATTTGGCAAAAAATTTTAATAACCATAACAAGAATTGTATGTAAAACAATGCACAAACATATTACGTTGATTACTGTATACAAAATTCAACCACAGGAACCTGAGGAATTGAAAATTGATACAATTTACAAAGTAAATACTGATTTTGAAGACATGGCAAAGTTTTCTTGAAAGGCATAATTTTTCTCTTCACATTTATAAACATTATCGAGGTGTTTAGCGACCCAGATTCAGCATCCGTGCAGTTGTCGGGCGGCGCGCATGTTTGGTTTCCATCACATGCGGCGTGCAGCTATTTATTTTCAAGCTGTTGTTTGTGTGAGTCTGTCACGTGTCACTGGGTTTGATAGTCATTAGCTGTCTCTGATTGGCTTCGTATTTTATATTTACCTCTCCAATAATTTAACTTATTTTATTTATTTATTTATTACATTCCAACGGCAAAAATACACCATTTCATATCACATGCATGCATAGATGGCTGAACTACAAGCTAACTACTAACATAATACAAAACAAAATGCCAAGATTGAAAATGCGGAAAATATTTGAATACAATAAAAACTAAAACTCTACAAGTAATAAATTATATAGTGTGACAAATGCATAACAAATAAATAATAACAATACATAAAAAAAATCTAAAGACGTAACAAGCTGCCTTCCGCTAGACTGTGGCAACAATAATTAATTAACAATCTTGGGAATACCATTCAGATATTTTATGGTCAAGTCCTGTTCACCAGATTCCATGCGAGTCTTGAGAGTGTTCCGCAGATCAGAAAGATGTTGTCTTTCCTTTATAGTGCGATCTCGGGCAAGAGACACACCATTTAAACCAGCTACCGAGCTCTTCTTAGAGTCAAAACAACGGAAGAGTTTGGAGGCCTCGCCCTCTGATGGGAGGCAAAGCTTGATAGCTCGAGGCTTATCCTTATTGACCTTTCCAATCCTGAAGAAACGGGCTCCACTCAGAGATGAGCCGAGATCGCAGAATTCCAAGAATTGTTTGATGAGGTCACCGTCATGTACTTTCACAGTTGCTGGTAACTTTGAATTGCTTTCCTTAAGGCCAAAAATAATTACATTACATGCCCGACGTTTCCTGTCATTAATTTCCTCTATGATATTTTCAACAGGCGTATCACTATTAATAGTATTGCCCTTTATATCAAGAAGTTCACTCTCAAGCTTCTCAATGCGTGGCTCTAAAGAATTAATCTTGGTACTTAGATTGTGTATATCCGATTTGATATCCATCAAACCATCGGAAATTTCTTTAACTTCTTCTTTTGTAGCAAGTTGAGAGAACTTATTGAGTAATTCGTCCATTTTATTCATGAGTTGCTGTGTTGGATTTGAGTTTGCAGGTTGGCAATCAACTCTAAGGCAAAGCCATTTTTTATTCACATTATTAGCGTATTGGGAATAATCGGTTTTGGTCACACCAACACACTTTATATGGAACCACCCTTGACAATCAGAATCACACTGTATTCCATCATCGGAACTCAACACCTTTTTCATACATACTCTACAGGCGGTGGGATCTAACATATTGAGCTGGGAAAAAAAAAAAAAAAAAAAAAAAAAAAACTTAGTGGTGTGAAATATCTTCTTGTGAGGAGAGGATTTTCAATAACGAGCTGACCTCCCAGAATTTGAAGAACAAGAACAAAATGTGTGCATCTGCAGCTACTCGATTCACCACAGATACACACACATTTCGACAGTATGGAATTTATTATTCGTTATAGTAATGATTTGGAATCCCGAGGAAGGATACAGGAGGCTGTGGATTTTGACGGGTGACACCGTCCTCTATGGCAACAGATTCCTTCCTCTATGACATAACTGGACATGGAATGAGACTTGAAACGGGTGGAATAGGAACGAATGACAACAACAACAACGGTGATAGGTGGTTATAATGATGAAATGTGAGAGATAGGGCTAGACAACAATGTGTTACTGTAATGTGTTGGACTGTTAGTAATTGAATCCGACCACATACATTGAAACTCACAAAATTTGCGAAAGCAAGGATCGCCAGCAGCTATTTAAAAAACCAAGGCAAGCACAGTCTAGCTGCCACGTCTAACTTCCACAGTCTAACTTAGCAGACTTAACTAAATGCTCGCATTATCTCGAACTGTAATACATTACTAATGCAGCATCTTATTTCTAATGGTAACACTTTATATTTCGGCGTATAGCACATCGGTTAATCAATAACAAACAAAACTATAAAACAATATTCGAAACTAAATAACATAAACATCCCCTATAAATTTCCCACACATAATTGTAATAACTTTTTTGATCGTTCATTGAAAGTAATTTATTTTATTTGTATTCATTACTGTTACATTAGAGCCTACGGTTAAGGGGTTTTTGTATCTCGTACATAGCCACTAACCAAGTGGTTAAGAGACTCTGTTAAATCCGTTTAAAATATAAATGAAGTATGAAATAGTATTTTCATCACACTGTAGTATCACCTGTTTTCGACCATCACTTTTAGCAACGAAAATCATTACTTTGAGGTTTAGAACCAAAGATTTTTGGTCGTATAACTTCCCACTGGAAGCCAAAGGAAACAAGAACCTGTCGAAGGATAGCTATAGCAATCCTACACAACATACTGAATGATAGCTGAGAAGTGGTTGCCTACCAAGCAGATAAACAATGTATCCTGGTTAGTTATGTTTTGTTCGTTATGGACAAATATTTTTTTTTTCATTTGTATATCATTTATTGCATAGTGTGGTATAGTGAAAAATATCGTGCGTAACTTGGCCGAAAATAGTTTGTCCACACTAGATGGTTTTATTATTACATTTCTCAAATTTGTGTCAAACTTTAAACACGCTATTGAGGCTGGAAAAAAATCTATTTCGCCCCTTGTAACGAAGTATAATATAAATTACCAATTGGCATCATTCATTTAAAAGTTGTGCTAAGTTTTGTCATAAAACTTTTTATATTCTGCACTCATTAACTGCTATTATTAGAGCTCATACAACTTCATTGGCCGCTCATAAAGATAATGATAAAGTGTCAACCTCATTAGAGAAGCTTGATAGCTGTTTTATGCAAAATTCAATAACGGAGCACTTAATCACCTTTGTTGTAAAATTTATTGCTATAATGTTGAAGATAATGTTAAAGAAATACAGTATCTCATTGTCTATTAAAATTATTGCTAAGTACTTTTTAATTATAATTTATAATAATGGTTAAAGTTTTTATTACAGTGACTGCACCAAACTTCAATATGTGGGTAGTTATTAAAGTGCTACAGTATTTTTATCCGAAAAAGTGGAAAAAGATAAGTCGCTTAGCCAAGGCGACTCTGGCCAAACATATGTTTCTTTCATAGCATAAACGATGACGAATTTGAAGACCACTATGGCCATCTTTATGCACTTCAATGTTGTACAATGTCACCTTTGGGAGATGCGAATGTTGTGCTTGATATAATAGTGTTTACTTCTCCAAGCGAGTTGTAGTCCTCATCACGCAACATCAGGTAGTCCTGGGGGGGGGGGGGAGTCTGAGGGCTGAAGTACAATAATAATTATTGATGAGCGAAAGGTAATAGTTTAAAAGCCTAAAAGAAAAACAAATTTTGTCCAAGTAGTAAGGCGAGCTTCAACCATTGAGACCTTTTTGCAGGTAAAATGGTTAATACATGTGGGCCTAAGTTATCAATAAATTATTTAAAACTATGTACTTACCTGAATGGGAACTCGGACATAAGTGTATCAACTTTTCAGCTAGAGTCTAATAAAATTAATTAAAATCTCAAATTAATTTTACATCATAAAAATAGTAAAAAGATGATTATAAATAAACCTACTGAAAGACCTCGCGAAAACATCGAGTGACTTTGGTTTATATCCACGAATCATATACAGAGAAAAGGATGTTTTATAAAAATAAATCTACACTATACTGTATCATGAGTCTGTAGAATCCGAGGAGGAACTAAGATCAAAGAGTGGACCACTTATCGGGATCTGCATCTCAGGATTGGTCCCTTCGGTTGTCAAAGTTGATTTGATGTAGAAAACATGTTGCCGTGGTTTTGATAAGATTTTATTAAAGAGACATTTGATCTACAAATACACAGTTTATTTTGAATGTAAAAAACTTTAATAAGTGGAATAAAAAATGATATAAACAAATTTTTAAGATTACTATTACTCACCAAATTCCCGCCAAAGGTGTCAAATCAGTAATCAATGTGATACTGCAGTTTCGAATTTTTACAATTCATCTTCAGTCACTAATTATTATTTCATTTGGCATTAAATAAAAATATTGCCCACATGTGTGGTTGTCAAACACTTAAAAGTACATTGAAAACATAGTTTACTCACAATAACACACATATTAAAATACCGATCGGTATCAACACTTAATAAAAAAACCACACAATTGTAGATCTACTCACCGAATTGAAAAAACCAATTATTGTTATACCAATTGTTGAGTAGATCTACAATTGTCACCGTGAGTGGTCAGGAAAAGTGACTAGTGGTTTTTTATTAAGTGTTGCTACCGATCGGTATTTTAATATGTGTGTTATTGTGAGTAAACTATGTTTTCAATGTACTTTTAAGTGTTTGACAACCACACATGTGGGTAATATTTTTATTTAATGCCAAATGAAATAATAATTAGTGACTGAAGATGAATTGTAAAGATTCGAAACTGCAGTATCACATTTATTACTGATTTGACACTTTTGGCGGGAATTTGGTGAGTAATAGTAATATTGGTGTCGAGGCTTTGAATATAACATTAAAATTTTTAAGCTAATATTATAGGGGTGTCAACGATATAAAGGATATAACTCTTGCCCAATTTGCCAAAGTATTTCCAGCAGATTTCTATATTCATCATTGTTCATCCGCTACTTATGGCTGTAACCTGTGTGCACACAAATTACTGACCTATTATTTTTAATGGCCGAATGTTTGTCGGCCATGGCCATTGGACATGAAATTTTTTGAATACCACCCATTTCTAGGCTTAGTAGTAGTGGCTTCACCATTGAACAAATCACAAGCAAAGGAGTCCATTGGGGTTGATCAGGACTTTGAGTTGCCAATTATTTGTTTCTAAAACGCCTGTTAAAACGATTCCTTGTATCTCAAGGCTAATAACGAATTAGTATCATCCTGCACAAATACGGTGCTGACCGCTTTTACCATTTATTTAGAATTAACCTTCTAGACTTGTTGATGGAGCATACTCAAGAACATTGCAACATTAGTTGTTTATCTAAGAATAAAACCACATACCACAATCACAGGTTTATCTCTCCTAACCATTGACAGGTTTCCAAAACTACATCATTCTATGGACTTTTGGTGGCAATTTTTATGGTGCTTATAGTTGTATTGTATTTAAATAGTTTCCACACTTCCAAGTTACAACAACAAACATCGTAAAATCTTTGTACTAGCTTCTTTGTAAATCCTTCTGTCATCAACATGTATCACGTATG
This sequence comes from Neoaliturus tenellus, assembly GCA_030545055.2. Lineage (NCBI taxonomy): Eukaryota > Metazoa > Arthropoda > Insecta > Hemiptera > Cicadellidae > Neoaliturus > Neoaliturus tenellus. The sequence goes on along the minus strand of CM061533.1, from coordinate 87,293,097 downwards.
ATATTTCGACTGCTCAATGAAGTCAGGAATAACTGACACAATAATGATCAGCTATTCAAAAATAATCCTCTTAATTTCTTTCAATCACACTTTTTAAATTACCTTTTAGTGAACTACATAATATTAACGTGTATGTTTATTCATTAAACGCCTTGTAGATGTAATAGGCCAATTAAAAATAAATTTGTTAACAATTATGTTTAAATAAAGGTTGAAATATAAATTTGAAATATACATAAAAAAATAAAATATAAAAAAACACACGCATCCAATGAATGTTGTCAGCTTGAGTGTGTGTCGGTGATGTCGAAGCTCAAGTGTATTGCAGCATCAGCAGACTCAAGTGACGCTTGTGGCCGATTGACACCAACATCGACACCGAGTACAGGGGCACCGTAATGCCACTGCCTGTCTGACCACGATTGGTATAAAATTATTTGGAGTATTTTTTAGTGTATTCGTACGTATTATAAAAGAGGTAAGGGACAAGGATTGAACAATAGTCTTAATAATGTATGAAAATTAACAATTAAAGCAGGAAAGTTACTATGGTAAATATTGGGATAATTACTATTAAGGATACGTGTCGGAAACCCCCAATACTTTTGTTATTGGATATATGGCTATTAGATGTAATTATATCTACACCAATAAGTTTAAACAAAATTCTATTTATTTCAAACAGTAAGGTAAAAATCACCTTTGCACAGTTCGTCTGAGACTACTACTGTGACGATTTACATGCGGATTGTGCCAAAACAAACGCTAGCAGCTTTTATTTTTATTTAAAAAATATTTAAATGATTAAATCAGTCAAATATACAGGGTGTCTCTGAACTCCTTACCGACCTTTTAAGGTATTATTCCTGGACCAAAGACAAGTCAAAATATCATATTTAAATTGTCCGGAAGTCTTTAGTTACTCACACAGCCGCCATTTTGTTTTTTCACATAATAATTTTTATTTCCGTAACGGATGGTTGTATTCAGTTCATATTTGGTATGAATCTTTATCATACTAATGTACATTTTCAAGAAAAAAATTAATTTTTTCCACTGTATATTTTCAAAATGGCGGCCATTTTAAATTTTCAAACTGAAATATCTCAAAATTGGTAAATTTTATAAAAATTTTACAAGACACAAAAAAGTTGACAAATTAAATTATCTAACCAATGGTACGAAGTTTGTAAGGATATGACAACAAACAACGGAGTTATTGCGATTGTATCCATGAAAAACATTGATTTTGCATTATAAAACGGTCATTTTAACAGAAAAATCAATGTTTTTCTTGGATAATATCACAATAACTCCGTTATTCGTTGTCATATCCTTACAAACTTGGTACCATTGGTTAGATAATTTAATTTGTCAACTTTTTTGTGTCTTGTAAATTTTTTATAAAATTTACCGATTTTGAGATATTTCAGTTTGAAAATTTAAAATGGCCGCCATTTTGAAAATATACAGTGGAAAAAATTAATTTTTTCCTTGAAAATGTACATTGGTATGATAATGATTCATACCAAATATGAACTGAATACAACCATCCGTTACGGAAATAAAAATTATTATGTGAAAAAAACAAAATGGCGGCTGTGTGAGTAACTAAAGACTTCCGGACAATTTAAATATGATATTTTGACTTGTCTTTGGTCCAGGAATAATACCTTAAAAGGTCGGTAAGGAGTTCAGAGACACCCTGTATAAAAAAAATTTGTATGAAGATTTAACTTGGGGAATAACCAATATTTTTAATCCTTTGAACAGTACGTTTGCGACGTCCAATGGACCAATTTACACGCGGTTTTCGCCAAACAAAAGTTAAACTTTTATATACTATCAGATTTATTTACCCCAGCATTATATTACTTATTAAAATAAAAAATATTGACATTTTCAAATCTTTAAAATAAATTTATTTTACATTCTTTCAATCAGCTGGTTGTAAAAACACGAGATATTTTGACTAAATAGAGTAGGAGAACCAACACTTAAGATGGGATTGTTTTACTAAGACCCTTACCTAAAAACGTATACAATTATAATGTATTATTCAGTAAATGGACAGAAAAATAAAAGACTTTAGTTTTGTACTGTCTAAACTATAACTTACAATTTATATTTTATATTTGTATTTTCTGCACGACGGTGACCAGTTTTATTTTTTATTTATGTTAAGATATTACTAAGGTCACCTAGTAAAAAGTGGTAAAAAAGAGGACTGATTTTTTTTTGTTTAATAAAGATCTTCATAATGCTCTTTCCGTCGAGTCTTTTAAAAACTTTATAAAAAATTAAAAAAATCTAATTACAGTGTTTTAAATTATGTTAGTTTACCAATAGACATTAAACATTTTATCATGGACAATCTGCCAATTTCCGATACATGTTGAATGGCATGGTAGGGTCGGTGCAGCATGTAAACCGGTGATGGCTCGGCCGCGACAAGCCAGGTGCAGTCCAATCAGCCGGCCGTGTGTCGCATGGTCGCATGTCCTGTCTCGTGTTAAATATACCACTATACATGTTCACCAAAGAACATAAGTGCATTTAGAACATGTTTGTGAAGCAAAAATACATTTTACTCTTTAAGTGTTTTTGTATAGTTAACAATTTACACGAATGCGGCGAAATCATTTCTTTCTACAATTGAATACCTCCTCTTACCTACCCCTCTGAAGCAAATAATATTGAAGTAATGTGTCTTTTAGTCAGGCTACACGTTCAAGCGGTGTGTTTTATAGGTTTTCTAGAGTTTACGAGGTTTTGAATTTTCATTATCAAATGCGAGATCTATAAAGGAGGGTTCTTTGTTTTTTTTATTAACAGAGATTTCTTCGATTGCACACTTTTTTACTCTATTACTTTGATTTGAAGAGTTCAAAAGCGACAATGCAGATTAAAAGATGAAAATATCGAGATAGTATGAATAAATTAAAAATTTGGTTTTTACACGCTAAAATAGAAAGAATGAAAAAGTCACTCTTTGTTCAGAGTGAATGCGTGTTCATTCCAAAAGAATGAAAAGTAACTCTTGAAAGAACGGAAAACCTCCACTCTTTCTGAAGAGTGAAAATATCCACTATTTAAATAAATGTATTTTCACCTTTTCAATAGATGGTTTCTCAGTCACTGTATCAAAGAGTGATTTCCTTACAGAATCAGAAGACCGCCATCTTGAACGGGTCCGGGACAATTTTATATGCGTTATTTCTATTAAGTATTGGGAAACGTTTTGTGTGTTTGCATGGCTATGGCTAAAACTTCAAGTCAGCTCTGAAATCAATCATCGAAAGCATTCACCTCCAAAAAAATCTTCCTCCTCGGCATCGGTGTTACGTCACGGCGTCCAGAAGGCTTTCCAGAAGCTTTCCTTCCTCAATAGTTAGCAAGCACAACTATTTAAGTTTAGATGAAGTAATTTAGTTCTATATGCAAACATACTCTATTATTAACAGGATATTGTGTAGTATACAAGACTGAGAATCACTTATAATGAAGGCAAAGCCACCTTACCTTTCTACACTTTGTCTTGTAGGTTATCATCGAGGTTCAGTTCAGTAGGTTTTAATAGAATAATATTAACATAAATAACAAAATAAAGCACAAATTTTAGCTAAGTTAATGTAGCCTAAAACATTATCAAAGAACAACACAAAATAAACTAGCTAAGTTTATTTTGTATGTGTACCTATTTTGAGTAATTGTGAGAAGACTTCATTTGATAGGTTAGGTTAGGTTAGACTCATTCTTTAATTGAGTAAAAATCATTCTTTTGTTGAGTGAAAATCACTCTTTCGTTGAGTGGAAATCACTTTCGTTGAGTGGAAATCATTCTTTCGTTGAGTGGAAATCACTCTTTCGTTGAGTGGAAATATTCACTCTTTCAAAGAATGACCATAGTTCACTATTTTAAAGAGTGAATATTCATTCTTTCAGAGTGGCTCGGTTTTCCTACTTTCAAAGAGTTAAAAAGTCACTCTGAAAGAGTGAATTTTCATTCTTTCACTTTTAGTGTGTATGGAAACAAAATAACTTAAGAATGTTATTAAAATAAATAGTTTTTAAGTAGCCTATATTTTTATTCTTTTTGATTTTATTTCTGACAAGAAACATCCAAGAGGCTTGATAATGGATTGATAGAAAAATATTTAAGTTGTTAATTTTTATTTATAACTAAACGGTATTTTTTATTTCATTAAAGAAGAGATTAATTTCAATAGTCAGAATTAAATTTATTTCCAAGGATAATGTAATAACTCGCCTACGGCTCGATGGGGGCTCCGCCCCCATGCCCCCTTAGGGGTTGCCCAGAAATTCGTTAATTGTTGTTTAAGTCGCATATAATGAACAGAATACATATAAATATAAGAGTTTGTAAATGAGCAAAATAGCGAAATAAATGAGTTTGTCATTTATTTATAACATAAATTAACTCCCATAACTGCAGAAATAACCTAAATTTGAACTTATGCAACTAACTCAATCTAAGTAATGAAAATATATTCGCCTACGGCTCGTTTTCAGAGACTCTTTCCCCAAACCCCCTTCCTAATTCCCCCGAATTCTGTAAAGGTTAATGGAGTTATGAATGAATTTACTATGTAGGTATTGTATAAGTATTTACTTAAAATTATAAAATAAGTATAAATAAATATATGAAAAAATTTAATGTATAAACTGAATAAACAATGTGTAGTAGATCATCGAAAATAATGAAAAATCCCATTAAAACAAAATAATTGGAAATCTTAACAAAGTAGATAAAACCTGCCAAAAACCACTTTTATTTACAAAAATACTATTCAGTTACTATCCTTCAATTAGTTGTGTTGAAATTCCAGGGGATAACATAACGATCCAGTAATATTGAATACAATGATAAATACATAATGTAATATTGGCATTCATTACAATTCCTTCATTTCAGTTTTTAATCGTGTTAAACTTTTAAATTTACATAATTTCCTAAAAAATTACTGTCAGGGCAAATAAAAAAACTTCAAGCTTCTAAATACAATAATACAGTAGTTACTAACAAAAGTATGTTAAATAATGGTTAAAATATCAAAATTACCATAAACAACAAAGGACGTATGTTTTAGCCGTAGGACCAGGTCAGTAAATAACAATCAAAGTAAAACAATCAGTTGTTTGATATAGCAATTCGTTCCTACTAACAGTCAAAAAAAGAATACGTGATATCGGGAGTCATCATGATAATTTTTAAGTTTGATAATTTTTTTGATATTGGTACTGTGCAAGATATGTCTATGCGCAAAGTGAATGTTATGAGTAAAATATTATAGTAGTTGTAAAAGTACGTCTACATGGGGTAAAATTCCCCGCAAAAATAAATAAACATTTAAACAGACTGGAGGGCAAAAATTCATAGAACAAAACTTGTAGTAACTTGAAAGGTGTTCGCTAGGATTGCCTCAAATGTTATAATTTGGCCGCTAGAGTAGAAAAAAATAATGTCATATTTATTTTGGGTAAAAATATTTGGCCGCTAAATTTCGAAATCAGATAGTTTTCTATGGGGCAGAAAATAAAAAAGCTTTTTATTTTAAATAAAAATACTGTACTGCCACCTTTTAAAATTAAACGTTAACTTAGTACGCACTAAATAAATCAATTGTGTAATCTGCTATTTTAGTTAAAACTTTTATTGAATTGTAAAATTTAAATTAGCATGCTATCAGGTAAAGTCAATGATGTATTTAGTAATAAGTTCGTTAGAAATTAAGTGCCATCCCAAATAAAGAACCAATTTTTGGGAGCGCTATCGTGCAAATATGATACTGTCTTACCGGGTGTCCCATACCACCCTTGCACCTCTTTTAAAATTGTACTTAAAAAAAAATGTGCCGTTGTAGGTAAACCTATTTTGCTCTGTTGATTGACACTGATTTCAATACAGAGGCGACCAGACGTAATTTTGAAGCAACTTTAAAATTTTAAACCCTAATCATACTAATTTAGAATAATAAATAGAATGACATTATTTTTTTTAACTGGGGAAAATTCAACATATATTATGTCTGAACATTTTACATATAACAGAACTTACCAAACATGTAAATGTCTAAGAACCTCATTTAAAATAATATACCATCATAAAACATCTATTATCACGTGATTAGTTTTACTAAACATTTAAATACATGTTCATTAATCTCCGTCATGTTGTAAATTTAATATAAAAACATTTTTTACCAAACTGACAATTTTTGTTGGAAACGCATTTAAAAGAGTCTAAGACATTTTTGTGCCGAGACATTTTTGCTTAACCTAAAATGCTCAGAGAAGAATGAGGAAAATCTAAATTTCAACCTCAAATATTCAATAAACTGCTAAAATTACGCGTACAAGATCAAATTGTAAAGTTTTCTTAAAAACCATGTAAAACTAAAAAAACTATTTAAAGTGAGAGTTTGTATTTGACATCAGTGACTTCCGGTCTGGAGAGGTAATTTCAGATACACCCTGTACATTGAAATTACTCTCGGTGGATAGACCGCTTTACTTATAAAGGCACAATTGGTTAATGTTATAAAATTTCTTAAAAAGGGTGTTTCTGTAATCCGCGACTCCCAGTATGTTGGCAATTTTCTCAATAATACAGGTCGGTAAGTTTAGTTCTCGCTTGGGAATCACTATGTAGTAAGTGATATATAGGAGATCTACTTTATCGACATTTAACGAATTTCTGATACCCCGATGAGTGAGTGAGTGAGTTACACATTCGGGAGTATATAATTTAGATTTTTTCCTTTACAGTAAGACATAAAGATCTTAATAGTTAGAAAGCTATTTACAGTTTTAGCTAATTTGCCTATAGGGACTACGTTTACCTGTTCCTGTAAACGACTACGAACTTTTATTCTATTTGGAAATCTTTTTATTGCAAATAAAACAATAATAAGTTGGTTTTGAATAGTTTCTACAAATATTAAGAACAACCAAATCCAAAACAATAACCAAAAGTAAAAAAAGTTATAAGATAACAAACCTTTAATGATAGCTCCAAGTGAAACAAATACGTGTAACTAAATATTTTTATGGACAGCAAGAAAACCATCCTTAGTTAACGATAACACCTGTTTTAATTAGGGCTTACTCTGACTTTTTTTTAAATATGTTTGAGCATTTTTTTGAAAAGATCATCCAGGCCGAATCACTGCTATCACTTACATCCGCGATCCACACAAATAGATCTTGAGCATTTCACGTTTACACTTGTTTTTCATTGCGCAATTTCACTGAACTCGTCGACAACCATCAGCGCAACTCAGGGCCGCCGAGAGAATTTTTGTGGCCCGGGGCAGAGTTCCGAAGTGAGGCCCCCCCCCCCCCCCCCCCAACACGCTCGGTGCATCCCTGCCCGTCGCCGTCTGTGTTCGAACCAGATGCAATATAGGCTACACATTTTTATTTCTTTGGATATTTATTTTGTATTTATGCACACAATTTGCTTTCTTTTCTTAAGGGATTCATAAATATTTTATTTGTATTATTTTAAGATATACATAGGACAAATGTACTTAGGTTTACTGTAGGCCTACATGAAATAATTTGATCAAACTTGCACTTTGGCAGGGTTTGAGAGTGCTTATTGGAGAGCTACCAAGTGGTTTTAGGCCTAACTTAAGTATTTTGAAATGGCTAAGCTTACAGGAAAAATTATTAAAATATATTTTATTTTAAAATTGGTAATTAGCCTTAATTAAATTTTTTCCTACTAAACACTTTTTGAATTTATAATTAGTGGCTTTTGTTTTAGAATTAATTTATAAGATTTAAAGAATCACGCAAAGTCATCCTATTTACCCGATACTAGCCCTCAACTTCACTAATAAGCCATTAGATAATTCAGTGTTAAATACCGTTCACAAAAACTAACCAATTCGCAAACGTTTCTTCCTGGCCTTCAATATGGCAAATTCATTTATGACATTATTAAAAGACACTTTTATCTTATATGTCTCTTTTATCTTATACTTGGACCAACACACGCAGACACGACAATATTAGTCGAAGCCTTGAAGGTATAGCTGTCAAATACCGGCACAGGACGAGGCGGCAGGAGCGCCGCCGCGGCGTCTGTTCACCGACACAGAGCTTAAAACCACGGAGACTCATAATACAGGCCTGATATATAAGGCCATTTTATATACTGATGGTATAGAGGTCATTTGATAGGCCTGTATATAAGGTCTTAGGCTATACTTTGTTACGGTTTGAAGATTTTTATAGGTCTTCAAAAACACATTGCAAAGATTAAATTTTGCTACAAAAAAAAAAAAAAAAAAAAAAAAAAAAAAAAAAAAAAAAAAACGCCTGAAGATGAGGCCCCCTGTCTCTTGAGGCCCGGGGCAAACTGCCCCCCTTGCCCCCCCCCCCTCTCGGCGGCCCTGGCGCAACTAGTCGACAGCGCAACAATGTCTGGGCCGGTACAGTCCACGCACTGATAAGAGCAGCAGCAGTGACAGGTACACAACGCGACAATTTGGGGGGGGGGGCACTACAGTTACGTTAAAACAATGTTTGAATAGAATTGACGATTGATCACCCTCATCAACCGTTTAAGAAATAGAAATTTTTAACAATTACTGTGGTGGCTGAAAAGTCGGGTACCTTCTTTAGTTTTTTTGCAATATATAGCCTTAAGGGTGTATCTGATGTGAAACCTGATGGAAAATAGTTTTTGCGGAATTAAATTATTTAAAACTTATAAATTTGAGGTTTGCTCTATCTTTTACCGTTTACACCCGAGATCACTTTAAAATTGGAAGTTTGGGTTTGAATTGCGGATGTAACACAAGTTGTTGAAGCATTCCTAGAAGTCATAACCCCAACAAACTATACAACTATATACCATTAGGCAAGCATGTTTCGTTTCCTCCTTTTTTCTCAGCTCGTGTGCATCGTAGGAGAAATCTGTGCACACCTTTAGAAAGGTATAGTTTTGTAGATGAGCAGAATCCTATTCTAATTCACAACGGACTAAAGGGCTACGCCCCACAGGCTTTCAAAGTTCCATTGTTATCCTTATGGAGGAAGGAGAATTGGTTGAATTATTGGACAGCTGTTGTAAAACAACTGATAGGAAAAGAGGAAGAACAGATGTTTCAGTTATAAATGTTTTTAAGGTTCTTGGGTCCAGATCAACTGAAATTTCGATCAGGAGGCGATCTCTAGTATGATAAAATGCTCTTGACGTGAAAACTACTGAAATATTAACGATATCGTCCTAACCTCCATAGGGATTCGTTCCACACGTCTTCAAAGTTACCATGCTATTTTATCTTATCATTATAAATATATTTATACTCTACAACAAGCAATGTTTGCACCGACAAAATTTTGTCCCTTCAAGAATTTTTATTTTTTGATTAATTATACAGTATGGGTTTTGGCCATGAGGAATCGATTGGAGCTCGTCCCGTGTCGTTTAGGAAAAATCTGGTTTTCGTCCAAGAGAAGTTCAAAGTTTCCATGTTATCCTTATGGAGATTTTTTAATTGAAAAAAAAAAATCAGGTGATAACTGTAGATATAAACAAACGTGTTACATTTTAAACCTGAAGTTTAGAAAAGTTATACTAAAGTACCCTCCGCCGTGGCGAGTGAGCTAAGCGAACGAGCTCGTCTTAAAAAGGAAGAGGACGAGCAAGCGGAGCCAACGAGTTTTGTGTGAGAACGAAAGTAATAATTTTATCGAGCTTAAGCTTGGTCCCCCTGGTACTATACTCCAAAATAAGATATGTTTGTACGGGTAAAATTTTTACCCTCCAAGGAGTTTTGATTTTTGGGTTGAATATGGGGCTTTTGGCCACGAGGAATCGGATGGTCCTACGTCTATGAAAAATCCGGTTTTCGTCCAAGAACCATTCAAAGTTCCCATGTTATCCTCATGGAGATTTTTTTTATAGCTAATAAATTGAACAGAAAAATCAGCTGATAATTGTAGATATAAACGTATATGTTACATATTTAAACCGTGGTTCAAAGAAACTATACGAAAGTGCACTTATTGGCCTAGCGAGTGAGCCAAGCGAACTAGTTCGTTTAAAAAAGAAAGAGGGCGAGTGAGCGGAGCGAACGAGCTTTGTCTAAGAAAGGAGAATGACAACTGATAATTTTACCGAGCATAAGCTCGGTCCCCCTGGTACTTCTTATAACAGCAACATTTTAGTGATGACCACATGGTTACATTTAATAATCTATACTTATTTACAATACGCTAATTTTTTTGTGATGAGAACTCCTCCAACAATTTTCAACCAATATTCAAGTTTTTGGTATCGTTGGATAGGGCTTGGTCTGTAGTTCTTTCCGCCAAAAATTTATGAAAATTGGACATAAAATAAGGGCGCTACATATAAATTAAATTTGAAATATTCCCATTAGTATAACATTGGTTTTAGGTTGAACATTTTAAACACTTGTGAATGTACAGCTGTAAATACGTGTAGTTTTTTGTGATCACTGATATTCACTATATTGGATTTTTGGATGTCGTTGACTTAGAACTAAATATTACTTTTGTATGTATCAAAATATATTGCTCGATTTCAAGCAACAAGTAGACTAGTATTAAATAATCAACAAAACGTATGTTAAAAGTATGAAGAGAAGATTTGTAATAAAAACTTGAGGATATTATAGAACTAAGGTGAGTGAGTTTAGCGAACGAGCTCACCTGAAGGGCAAAATATTCCTCGGGTTTGCATTACAATTTGAGTACCGTTGCGAAGCTCGGGTGCTAGTAGGATGTAAACGGGATGAAAATAATTTTATGGATTATTTTACGAAATGATGATCAACAGGTTCTTACAAATGTGTGCAGGTATCCTTAATAATGGTGATAAACAAAACCTTCAGTATATACACAATTGTGATAACTACAACTTATCGAAACCAAATCGGAAAGCATTATGAACGCTGAACGTCAATTTGGCAAGTGATCGTATTAGTAGCTCAAATTTACACCTACTATCTTCAGACAATGGAAGAATGCACGTTATCTGCAGATTGAGCTTGGTAAGGCAGACGACAAGGAAGCCGAGCTGATTGTATGTTAATATCTCCTCTCTCACTCTTCCAATCATCGCCCGGTCTGAGGTGTCGGGATTTATGATTAGATCGCTACAAGGATTGTATTGAGGTTGAAAATGCCAACTAAGCATTCTGAGTGTTGTCAGTGTCTGCATTATACATTTGCAATTCCTCCATCTACTATTAATTATTATGTATTATACCTCAAAAGGTACCGTATATTTAATTTAGTTAAGGGTAATAAATAATTCAATTTGACAACACACTAACCTTACTTTCAAGTGCTTAAGTGAATACCAAACGTGTGACGCCAAGTGATCGTAGCGAACGATCTAAACTCGACAGTGAGTAAAGCGAGCATAGCCGCGTGAAAAAGCTGGTATTGTATATATGTGAGTGACTTCAGTAAAACATTTAGTTTTAACACAAACTATAAATGCATAATAAAATAAAACCAATAAGAACTTACAGATTTTAGTACAGTGAGCGCAGCAAACGCAAGTGTGTGGAAATAGTAAGTAGATATTAAAAGTGGATATTTTACAGTTTTTTTTTTTATATATATGTGGGCTTATATTGAAAAAGAAATCGTTTTGACAACGTGACCTAAATTTCTGTCATATGCTATTCAATGTCGTACAAGCCAATGTAGGAGGCCAATGTTGTGCTTTATATAAAAAATGTTCACTACTTTTCCAGGCGAGCCGCAGTCCTTCTGACTGCAACGCAACGTCACAGCACAGCCTCAGGCAGGTCCTCCGGTAGTCCTTAGGTGGTAGGGGGGGGGGAGGCCTGCAGTACAATGAATTATGAATGAGCGTGGGATAGGTTAGAAGAATTAAGAGATCAATTTGTAAGGCAAACAGTTTTAATGTGTTTTCCCCGTAAAACGTGTGATAATCAGGTTACAAATATCAATTAGTTAATATGCGTCAAATGAATTTAAAATGTGCATTTTATTTTACAGAAATTTTTGAGACCTAATTATATTATATTTTTCCTAATTATATTTTTCATTAAAGTAAGTGTATCTGCTTTCAAACTGACTTGCTTTAGTGTGTCTCCTTTGATTGTAATTAAACGAAAGTTAAGTCTCAAATTAAGAAAACATAATAATGAAAATTATTGGTTTAAATGTCTCAGTCTACACCCAAGAAGTCAAGTGCCACCTACTTTTCGATATGACCTGTTATATCATCACCGAGCAAGAATGATATAAATGTGCAGTTCTGTCAGTCAAATAGACGCAGAAACATTTTTTATAAAAAACCACACCAAAAGGCCAACCGAAAGTTTGGTTTATAATCGTGGATAACATAAAGAGAAATAGAAAAATAAATCTTTACTGTATCATCATTTCTTAGAATCCGAGGAGGAAATAAGATCAAAGAGTGACCTACTTGTCGTTCTACCTCCCATCCTAGGATCGGTCCCTTCGGTTGCTAAAGTGGAATTGCAGTACCAAACATGTAGTTGTCATTCGGATAAGAATATTATTTATTTATTTCTTTTCTTTTAAGATATATTTATAATACAACTCCATAGTTCGTTGTTATTACGTTCATCACTCTTAAAACATGATATATATTTTGTAAAAACATAAATTTGAAATAATGGACCTTTTCATATATCTGGTTTTAATGTATAAATTAAATTAATTAAAAATTCAAGTTAACATATTTAGTTAGATTGGTGCCCATCTTCAACCTACAAAACAATTGTATTCAGGAGGTCAAAGAAGCAAAAAATACATCATAACCTATGTATCTCGTATGTATATCATTTTTGGTCTTTCTCTGTGCATGTAAATATCAATAAATCAGTTATATCTTGGAAACTATTTAAGGGACGGAATTCAAACTTTGTTAAACTTATAAGTATAAGAAGACACAAATGCAAATTAGCTTGACATTTCTGAATATTTCGATTTAAAAAGTGGAGGCAGTTAAAAATTTTCATAACTTAATATATTAAAAATCAGATATTTTATAAAGTGTTGACAGTTTGCAAGAAATTTAAAATAAAATGTTAACAAAATTAAAGTTGGAAATATTATAATCTTTTTTCTTTTTGTGTCTCCATACACTTAATATTTGTTGCTTGTATAAAATTCTGTTCCTTAAATATTTTCCCAAGATATCATATATTAATAAAATAATTAATGTACTTGTTGCTCCAAATCGAGCAATTTAATTTTAACTTTTACATATGTCACTACTAAAAATGATAGTTTAGTTCTAAATAGATTACACCCAGCCAACACAATATTGTAATCAACAATAATCACACAAAATTACACTTATTTACTGATGTACATAAACACATGTTTTACATTATCAACCCAATCCCAATGTTTTTATAATGGGGAAATTTAAAATTTCAATTATGTATAGCGCCTTTATTTTAAGTCACATTTTCATCAATTTCTGGCGGAAATAACTACAGACCGCACCCTATACACCAACACCCAAACGTTGAAAATAGGTTAAAAACTGTAGGAGGATTTCCAATTACAAAAAAACCTTCACGTATATACATATACATGTACGCAAATGTAGTTTACGTACATTTAAGACAGACAGATAGAAAACGGGTTGAGTCAGGACGCTCTTTTTGACTTCCTAAACAACCAGGTAGGGTTTGTTAAGATTGAAGCAAGTTACCCTCTATCAAAAGGGAACCAAATTTCAATCGGAAACTCGTCGAATGAATGTTTTCAGCATGAACTTGTGTCCCGTCAATGGCAGTGTGTCAACGCCCAAGTGTGTTGATGCTTCAGCAGATTCAAGTGCTCGCACAGTGGCGACTGACATTAGCTTTGATACCACGACAAACGATAACCAGGGGTATTGCATTGATACTATCATAACGCCAAAGACATGTTTTGCTTGTTGTTTGTGCTGAGTACTAAAATCACTTTTAGGTTCAAGAGGTTCATACGCATAAAAGTTTCATGGCCATTAGAGGAATCGAACCTACAAACACGACACACGTTAGATGAGTGTATTAGATGTCTTTGATAGCCATCTGAACACAAACTGCAATGTTATAGTCAAATTAAGTTATTAACTGCCAAATAGTCAAATTAATTGCAGTTATCTAGTTTACATATAATGTTGAGAAGACATATAATTTATTTAAATTTATATTAATTTGAGAAAATAATATAACTTGAATCTTTGTTTTTGAGAAAGGTTAAAAATTGGAAAGTTAGTAAACTTTGATTAGTAATATGTGTGTAAGAGCCATAATACTACTGTTGAGATGTTTACGTTAAAACTATAGAACATCAACTTTAAATATCAATAATAGTTCTTAAGACCTTTATTATTCATTAGTTATAATTATAATTAGCAGGTATTTATTAGTAGACACTCATAGACGTACAATTATTTAGGTCATATGCTAATCCGTCGCTATGTAGGCCTAAGCCAGGGATACATATGGGCAGCCTGGGCGTATTTGCAAAGGCCAATGATAGTATCATCTGGTGTTTATTTTGTAGTCCTGAACGATAATATGCACTGAGTTTTATTTTAAGGAATAACATATTATGACAAATAAACAAATGTAGGTTTTATTATTAAAGACTACTGATAAAGAATTTTGGAGTTTATTTAAAAAAGTTTGGATTTTGCTCTTGTAATATAAGTTTCATAAATGAAATTTGTCTAAGCTTTTCTATATTTATTGCCAAAAAATTATTACTGCTATTTTAAAATAATATTATACTTTTCAGTATAATAGTTCTCAAGACATTAATTGAAGTCAAAACAGATCAGATCAGATCAGGTCAAGTGTTTCGTCCTTTGTAAGTATTAATATTTGACAACTTTAATAATTAAAGAACATGATCATAATGTGATTGTAGCAATATTACATAATGGGTATAAAGATCTGAAACCATACAGAAAAACCACATTCGACCTTTATGTAAAATTCCACAACCACACAAAATCATGTCTTCACTCTCTAGACTAAACCATTATCAGTTACATTTTCAAACTTAGTATCTAGTTATCTAATGTAATTTTGTTGAAGTTGTGCTTCAATATATTTGTTATTTACATGGAATTTAATAATCTCACGCTTGCTTGGTTGGCCGCCTGACTGGTCTTGAACCCCCTGGAGGCGCGGAGTTGTGGTAACCATGTGAGGGAATCCACGAAAAAACTAATAATAGGCTGAAACAAACGAATATACGATGACCTTTGATATGAAGATTAGGGCGACCTCACCTCTGATGGCCAAATGTCAACGTTCACATCTGACATTTGACGGACCGTAGATTCTTGTAGGTCGTGGTGTATTGTTTTCAACTTATCAAGGTTTTGATTTCACTTTCTAATAAAAAATTTCTTTCATGTTAAATATCACCAGAATTTTTATTAGACAAAAAATCGATGTGTGAATTAAATATTGCTCAAAAGCCTAACATTTTGGTTTCAGTTAGTATAAATAAATTTAATCTATAAATTTTAAAGTGTCATTCAAAATTATACTTGTTTGTGAACGATGAGATGAATCCAATAAAAGTTATAAAAGTAGTAGGCACAGGCTTAAATACAAACAGTGTAAAACTTGACGAAGACAAGTGGAATTCCCAATTTAATTTACGTTTTAGTGTTCAGAGGGAAAGGTAGGCATTTCTAATGAGTTGTCTTTCTCTTCACAGTTTTGTTACCAAACCCTTACATTTTGTTCGCCTGCAATTACAACATTTTGTTTCCCTAACAATTAAATTTAACACTTTTTATCATGCAAAATGAACTCTTAAACTAATAATTGTTAAATACCTAGCACTAAAAGACAAATTTATTACTAATACTCTTAAAAAAAAAAAAAAAATGGAGCAAAACGTTACGTTATTTCTTTAGTCATTATATTACGTTAGGTTTTTCTACAAACCTTTTAATGATACCTTTCTGACCGCCATGAGTCAGCAATATCCTCAGCAATATTCCTAAAGCAGCAGTTTGGGACGCTCGGTGCTCAAGGGTCCCGAGTGCAGGTCGTGGGTGATGGAGCGATGCACATTTATCCTCATATTTGACTGATCGGTTCAGTTTCCCAAACGAGCCATGTGTTGAGTTTTGTTCCTAAAGAAGTGACGTTGTATTTCGAGCTATTAGACGGAGAAACAAACATGTTTTTACTTAAATATTACATTGGATCTACAAATAATGTAGAGTAACAATACAAATTGGCGAAACTACACTTTATTCCGAAACTTTCAGTGTAAAATTGGAAAGCACAGTTTACATAATGTTTAAGTTGAATTTACCGAGCAGGAAAATTAATATGGAATATATAATAATATACACGTAACTTATAGAAAAGTGGTTAAAAAAATAACGAAACTTTTCCAGTATCTTAGAAAAAATATAAAAAATGCAGGAAAGTTTTAATTATTTTATTAGAGCTTCTTCAATCGTAAATTAATAAAATAAGCAATCTAGTTTTCAAAAAAATTAATTTTCTTGAATAAAATTAATTGTCCTTGTCTATTGGAAATATCACCATTATATTAAGGTTATATTATTAAAAAACAATCATAGCCAAAAACATTGACTAAATTACTGATTTAAGTTCACATTTTCTTAAATTTTGTGAGTTTATGTTGATGGAGTTCTTACAACGGGGTTTCTTCTGAGATTCAATGTCGGCAACGGTAAAGAATGCGTCGAAGGTTATATAGGTTATAGACTTGGTCAGGTTACCTAAATTAAGTTAATATTGTTGCAGTTATCTACGTTCACTCGTCTTAAAAGTAAAACTATATCTAAGTATAATATACTGAGTACACTATTTAATATCGCATCCCATATATCTAGTATTTATACTAACAATGAACGACTAACCATGAACGATCTTTGGATCTGTAATCTAGACGAATTGTTGTAAAACCAACGAATAAAAGGTAAGATATTGTCAAATCTATGATAACCTGACCTAATTAACCGAACTACAATTTAAATATATATGACATTTATATTGAGTGTTGTCCGTTACTGATAAGTACATTATTTCTTTCGTTACACACTGTTAATTCAAAATAAATAACTGCTAAAATGACAAGACTTAATTAATTTTCCTCATTCACTCTCTAAGTTATCAAAATATATTTTATTTTATAAGTTTAACCGTTTAACGATAAATGATAAATGAACCGTTAAATCAAACGAGTGCTGTGAATAATTTATTAACAAAGTACGGTATATAGACATTAACAAGATTGATGTGTTTGAAAAAGAAATTTACAATAGACCTGTTAAATCATATTTAAAAAATAAATCAATCATTCTGGATAAAAATAATCCCCAGCATGAAATCTGCCTCGGCTGAAGGTCCGTTGGCCGGGGGTCAAAGGTCACCGAGGCCCATCATTGTGGTCAGTCCTACGTTAGAGATTCATATCTACTCAATACAAGGTCCAGCCTTCCATAGAAGTTTCACTTATCTATGCTGATATTCACACTGCCACAGAACGACGAGACGGTGATTTTACTTTACTGATTGTCTGATGAAATGGATAATAATATTTTTTTGTAGTTGTCCACATTGTTTTCATCTGTTGCGACGATATTACTCAATGAAATGAATGGAGACTCGCAGTTGCGCTCGGTGGCTTATGAATAATCGATTAGGGAACAGCTGTAGACAAATGATCTGTAGACAAGAGCGTCGTCGTTCCGATATGAGACGCCACCCACAACGGCACGAGCCTCGTGGCTGTGTGGGAGGACGGGGTACAG
Organism: Neoaliturus tenellus; assembly: GCA_030545055.2. Lineage (NCBI taxonomy): Eukaryota > Metazoa > Arthropoda > Insecta > Hemiptera > Cicadellidae > Neoaliturus > Neoaliturus tenellus. The sequence continues at coordinate 87,275,273 of CM061533.1, read as the reverse complement.
TGATGTTAGACAACTAACAGGGCATACGAAAACTTGGTAAAATGAAGTTAAATTAATTACTGCTATTACTTAATGAACTTAATTAATTAAGTTATTAATTGAGTTGAATTTTTTTTTAAATTTTATGTCTATATACACCAGTGGGATTTTTTAACGTTTTGACGGGGAACGGTCCAACCCCAGTCTTGTTACTATCTAACATCGACCGATTGTTAGAAAGTATCATTAATTAATAGCCCAATGACAAATGGAAACTGGGTTCGGAATCGATCCCTTAAAAAGCTACTAACTTTCATCAGGATCGAATCGGCAAGCTTTGAATTCAAATGCGAGCACTATAACCACTCAGCTACCCAGCCAGTAATGATATATATAAACTACTTATAAAATATTTGGGACGATAAAAAATGTTCAGAAACTGTGCCAAACTTGCAAAACATGTAATAGGCAATGGTGAAAACATGGAAAGCATTTAATTTTAAGATACAGTCATTTTCGTATGGCTACTCCTGTGAAATGATCATCACATGTTTTGTGGCCACCGTGGATATATTTGCATACATGTGCAGATACGTTAATTGTTATTTATACCAACAAATAATTACTCCATTAATATTTGTTAATTAATTGTCGGCTCATCGTATAATGAGCATAACGTGTAAGTCTAATAAATAAACAGACATCAGGATATCCAATTTTTCAAAGCTTGTTACTTGGAATTGTACATAGAAGTATCCGATGTTAATTGTCAAGTCGCATAAAAAAATCTCAACTACAAGCCAGGCAATAGCCAATTAGACTCACAAGAGCATTAACAAGACCAATCCGAACCTCCCTTGTTGAAAACGTATTTGCATCGTCTAATGGAAAACAGAAACAATTTAAAAGGATTGCCTTATGATTCCAACTGCAACTAAATTGTTAACTTTCGAAGAAGAGTCTTTATTGTAAAATCACTTGTAAACATCCTACCGTACTTAATGTAACTACTACGCCAATCTGTACCATTATTTATAAATTTTCAAGTAGGGAGAACCATTAAGCTAAATTTAAATATTTAAACATAAAAAGAAAAATAAAACCACCAGATCTGGATTTGATTTGGTGTTTTATTCTAATGTACTAATTTTTATAAACTAAATATAATAAATAATATTTATTATTAATACTCTCGTGAATTTTACAAAAACAGTATTTTTTTCTTGATATTTGCGTTTAGTTCCGGGGTGTACATGAATTATCGTGCATACGATTTAATCAGCTCGTCTATGGTCACAAACAACATGGGTTCATCCTTCAGGTGGCAGTAGCAGGTTCAATATTCATCTAAAGTAAACATTTAAGCACACCCCAATTATGAATCCTACATTTTTTCGGAAATTAACAATATTTGAATCAGTTTATTTGACAATCAATTGTTTCAAAGTGTACCTGAACCGTTTTCCAGCACTGAATCTAAAGGGATGTGTCGGGTAAAGATCTATTTAAAGAATGTTAAGGAATAACGTAATAAGATAACTTTTTACAGTAATGCTAGATTATGATTGCGCTGCCATACATTACGAAATAGTGGTATGTAAAGAAAAATTATCACATATCATAGATAATTACTTATATGCAGTACTGAAAAAAGATTAGACCAACTGAATGTTTTTGCCTTGTAAACACATTTGTTATATGTATGTACACACTTAGTTAATTCTATGATAAAGATATATAATGCATCACATAAATTAAATAATTTGTTACTAAGGGTTTATGTAACTACATATCAAAAAGCAGACACTTTATGTCTCTAATTTTATAGACGTCACTGGAGAACTATAAAAGTTCTTAAATATATAATAACAATAATACCTTTGATAGGAATGATTACAATTTGTTTTAATTTTTTACCGTACTATTATTTAACTTAGAAACATGTTAAAAATAAAATTGCTACAAAGCAGGGTCCAAGAGGGATCCTGCATCCTTTGTGAAACCGGATAGCCTTTCGGACTCCAGGGAATACTTGACATTTAAGTGTTTTCTGTAATTTCCTTCCGCTTACAACAGACAACCAATTACATGATAAAATCGAGATCTTGTAGATTAGATTATTACATGTTCCTTTTAATATTATTGTTTATTATCTTACCTTATATTTCTTTATGATGAAACAAATAAAGCCACATTTATTTTTCACCTCCAAGCCCATCAATTCTTATATAAAAATAAGTGTAAAAAACATCATCCTCTAAAATACCGTAGGTTAAAAAATTCAATTAAGACATTTATGAATAAAAACATAAATCTAACAAAATCATTTCTAAAACGTAAATGTGTTTAAACTTTCTATAACAATTGTAAATAATATAAAATAAATGAACCAAAATCGAATTATTATTTTATGTAATTATATATATATATATATATATATATATATATATATATATAAAACCAAATCTTGTCTTGTGGTTAAGCTTGCGTGCGAAGTTTTGTCCTACCAAGACCACAAGTTAAAACTAAAAAATAATCTAAAAACGATATAAGGGAAAACATTTTTAGAGCAACCTTACCTATCTTTCCAATTATACTTTTACAATTATTATTAGGTCTGTATAAAAAAATCTCATATCTTCATAATAAAAATGTAATACCAAATAAAATATCCCAACACTTGATTAAGAAAGAATGCAATTAATTAAAAACCAATTAACTAGCATAGAAGTCAGTAAACCTTTTATCAGTTAATTGAATCAATCATGTTATGACTTCGGATTATTATGTACTTCGGATGACTAAATTAATAAGTGTCTCAATTGGCTACTTAATTAATTTGTAGTCCATGTTACTTGAGGAAACCTATTATCTTGTAGGACGTGACTTTAGTTTACAGCCTTTTTTGGTAGGAGGGTGTTAGGGATAGTAATACTTTTTTTGGTGACGTCATGGTGAAAAGTAAAGTCAGTGATTCATCTGCTCCGTGTAATATTTGCAATGTTTTAATTAAACGAAGAGATAATGGCATTTATTGTGATGGATACTGTGGTGGATGGTATCATACTAATTGTGTGCATATTGATGACGAAAGTTATACAAAAATAACCGAATTATCAGAGATCGTGAAATGGTACTGTTGTCCATGTGCCGACAAAGTAGAGAAGTTAGTTGCTGCTCCTGCGATTACTGATGAGTTGGTTCAACTACGTGAAAGTGTGAAAAGCTTAGTGACAACGGTTAATGCTCTATTAGAGGACAATATTAAATTAAATAAGACTGTTGAAAATTTTTCAATTGTCAACAATTGGTTATGTCAGACATGGAATGAGAAGTCAGAGACTAGGGAAATCAAGACGACGTCTAAGGATACGAATACTCCTTTGACCAATGTAGTAGTCAAAGGCTTTCATGCTAACCTAAATGGCACTCGACTCAACAGCCAATCACCTGAACTTTTGTGCAAATAATATACAACTCAATCTTTGTGCTATCAATATTCAGTGCATCCGAAACAAACTTCCTGAACTGGAAATCTTTGTCTCTTTGTCTTTCTGGAATTTGTCTATTTCTATAAATCAATTAGTTTACTTGTTAGCTTTTATATTATTTATCATTAAAAACTTTCTTTGGGGTTTTTAGTGTAATGAAAATAAGCTTGACGTCCTTTGCATATGTGAACATTGGCTGACCGAGGAAGAAAGTCAGTACTACAGCAAAATATCAGACCTAGTTCTTGTGTCAAAATACTGCCGCAGAACCCAGTGGGGTGGAGCATCTGTCTACATCAGAAAAACATGGAAATATACCATCCTGGTCTTGAAAAATTTCATTGAAGACATGAATGGTGAGTTTGCTGGTGTCATCATAGATAACCTGGGTCTAGTTGTTCTAACCATGTACAGGTCACCTAGTGGGACTTTTGAGCGATTTCTTTTATCTATTGGAAATATGTTTAAGTTTTGTTGTATCTATAGGATTGCCAATACTCATTGGCACTGACCATAATGTAAACCCTTTGACACATCCGAATGAGTCTCAGGACTTCTTTAATATTCTACGTAGTTTTAATATTCATCCTAGTATAACTGAACCTACGAGGGGGGATTATCCCCTTGATACAGTCTTAACAAATTTGGATGTTTGGCATTATGAAGCAAGTATCAGTTCACATGCAATATCTGATCATAAGCATGTCTTCCTTTCAGTGAAACACTGGAATGTAAATCCCAGAAATACTAGCAGTAGGCTAATAATTTCTTTCAGAAGCTTTAGTAATGCTAATCAAAAACTTTTTGTAGTTTTACTGATTTCACTCAATAAAAACTTTTGTGTTTCCCCACTTGAGGATGTGAACCATGAATTTGAGGTTTTCTTTATGAATTTTAAGCATAATTTTGATTTTTGTTTCCCTAAAGTGACTAAAAAAGTAAACCCATGTAAATCTAGGGCCTAGCTGTGGAAAAAGTCTGATAAGAGATGTGACTGGTACACACCTGAATTGGCTAAAATGAGATCCTTAATCTTAACTGTATGTGACCTTTCAAAGTCTAGGCCTGATCTTTTGCCTGGATTGCGCCGGCTAAGGAGAGAATATCGCTTGGCGGCGAAGGAGGCTAAGCAGACTGCTGTAGCTGAATCAGCAAACCCATGTAGGACGGCATGGAGCCACATCAATTCCTGCAGGACCCAAGACTCATCGTCTAAGAATGACTTTGCTGCAGCTGACGATTTCAATAAGTTTTTTATTGTGACAGTGGACAAGTCGCTACCTTGGTTTGACAAGGTTGTAACTGACATTTGCGGCCGAAATGAGGTTATTGGTGCTTCAGATTTCTCATTTTCTGATGCACATGATGAGTTAACACATTCTGCAATATGTTGAAAATCAGCTGATCTACTAATGTTACAAAGTTCTAACTTATGAAATGTGATTCCTCTATGCAGTTTGACAAGGTTGTATCTGCTTTCTTCCACCATGGTTGTATCTGCTGTACTCTATGCCAATGATGAATAAAAACAGCAACAAAACAGCTGTTGTTTTTAGCGAATTCCCCATAGGGAATCTATACTTATTTAATACGCTAAGGGTTTTTTTGTCCTGAGAACTTCTCCTACAATTTTCAAACGATTTTCAAGTTTTTGGTGTCGTTGGATAGGGCTTGGTCTGCAGTTGTTTCTGCCAAAAACTGACGAGAATCTGACGGAAAATAAAGGCGTTATCCACCACTGAAATCTCAAAATTTCCCATTTACATAACATTGGGTTTGAATAAAGCATTTTAAACGTCGGTTAATAATCAGCTGTAAATACGTGTATATTGGTGATTGCAGATATTCACAATATTGGATTGGTCGGACGTCAATGATTTAGAGATGAAAGTAACATTTGTATTGTATTAAAATTAATTGCTCGATTCCGAGCAACACGTTTACTAGTAAGCTATTAATTAACGTGGGTCTCATGGTAAGACCTAAGCCAGAGACCATGTTACTTTTTCGTTTTGAGGTGCCCTGAGACCAAAAATAATATTCATTAAAATTTTTAAATTATATATGTATATATGTGTCCCTAGACATGATAACTCTCGTAATAATGGTCCGATCGACATCAAATTTGGTGTAATCCTACGTTTATTCGGATGAGTTCGTAAATCAGATATATCGACCTACCGGAAGGGGTAGTTTTGGGGGGTTTTGTACCCCAAAAATGGGTTTTTGCATTTTTCATACGTAATTTTTTTTTAATTTTAAATTTTTATTTTGACCTTTTGATTTAGCTAAAAAAAAACATACAATTTAGTATTTTGAAGCTTTGTTCTATCTCCATTGCTTACCGAGATATTAAAAAATCTAAAGACAGTACATTGTATTTTGGGGCTCTAATGTTAATCTTACGGAGAATAAGGATGTGTTAATATTTCACTTATCAACCAATATTTTTGAATGAAACGTGGCATTCAGCTTCATTTGGTGAGATTTATCCATTTTTATGGCAAAAAATCTTGGTTGTTGTGCTTGTCATGGCAGCAAACATGCATACTCTTTTCCCATGTTAATCATAAGGAGAATAGGCAAACTCCTTTAGCAATGGACAGATATTGATAAAACTTAGTATGGCTTCATATGCTCGAAATAATTTTTTTATGCTAAAAACCTATTTTTAGTGTTCCCCATGGCAACATACCTGCATACTCTTTCCCTATATTAATCATAAGGAGAATAGACATTTATTTCCCTATTTATGAGCATGTGATGATATTTGGTTTATAGCAGGTTTATGTGGTCAAAATTAATATTACTAATTTGGAAATTCGCTGAGTACGCAGGTCTGCTGTGATGGGGGTTATTAAGACTACTTTACAATTTAATGTGTATCCCTAATCCTAACGGTTTGGCAGATAATGGAGGTCGAAGTTTGATTTTTTCCCATAAGAGTAACATGGGGCTAAATTTCACATCCAATATCTCTGTTAATTTCCCTTTAAACTAAAAAGGCCTAGCATAAAAATGACTTAGCTTCTTCTTTTAAACACTTAAGCATCATAAATTGTTAGTTTTGTCATAAATTATCTTATTTTTCTAAGAATTTGTTAATATCATAGAAATTATTTAAAATTTGTAAAAAACTAAAATTGATTACGTTAAAAATCAGTATTCTTTATGAAATATTATCTAAAATGAGGTTATAAGACATTTTTTGCTTGGACAGTTATGTTAAAGGTAAAATTTTCAGTGTTAATGGATATGATAATTTGCTCCATGTTATTTTTATGGGATAAAAACAAACTTTTACCTCCAATATCTCTCAAACCGGTATGATAAGGGATACATATTAAATTGCAAAGTAGTGTTAAAATTATTTCTAGAATCCAAAAATACCATAAAAAGTGGGGGTTCGTATTGAAGATTAATGACTTCCGGTCTGAATAGGTTACTCCTAAGTATACCCTGTACATTTAAATTATTATCAATGGATAGAGCGCAACCGGATTACCTATAATGGCACAATTTGTTTTTGTGAAAAATTAATTTTGTAGATTTTAAAAGGGGTGTATTATTGGAAATTCAGTATAAAGACTGGTGGTGTGTGTTTTTGTTATTAACATTTTTTATTTTCTAACATAAACTGCTCTTATAGTTGTTAAAGTATAGTAAAAATTACTTAAAGAATAGTAAGATTTTACATTTAAGTTTTGTTTGTATCACACATGCTACATTGCCACTTTTGTGTTTTAATAAAACGTTGACCATATTCGTTTGAAAAAGTTGTATTGTCACTTACACCCTTGTCACTCACATTTTTACTTATTTTGTAAGTGACAAGGTTCTAACTGCATTATGACATTATTCATATAAAATAAAGGGCAAGATATTTGTTTATGAAACAACCCAAACCATTAATATACATGACTATTAAGTATGTATAAAAAAAATTGGCAAGATTGATTAATAATGGAAAAAAAATTAGGACATCAAAACTTCAAACTCGTTTCCCCAACAACTATGGTTGGACCAGTTACAACCTTGTCAAACCAAGGTAGCGAAGTAAGTAAGTAGCTGTAACCCCGAAATGTTGCCTAACACTCCTTCTGTTGACCTGAATTGTATTCCTCCAACCCCTTTTTCATTTAATTGGAAAGAAGTTAAAGAACAGGATATAATAAATTGTGTCCATCGATTTACGTCCTCCAAAAGTAGGGACTTGTATGATATGTCTGTTGATATGTTAAAGAGGGTCACACACGATGTGGTCCCACTTATAACCTGCCTTGTAAACAAATGTCTAAATCAGGGAGTTTTTCCAGATATCCTGAAGGTAACGAGAACTGTTCCTGTGTTCAAAAAGGGCCCGAAAGATGATGTTGCAAGCTATAGGCCAATATCTCTCATCCCTGTTTTTGCTAAGATTTTAGAGTCTGTAATGCAGGATCAGCTGTGAGAGTACTTTGAGACTTGCCGTCTCATAGTTCCGGCACAGTACGGCTTCAGGAGGGGTAGATCCACGACGGCTGCCGTGGATTCCCTGCTGCAGGTCGTGCTGGGATCTTTTGAGCGGAAGTTCTCCACAGTTGTACTCTTATGTGATTTATCACGCGCCTCTGATTGCGTGTCTCATGACCTTTTACTATTGAAGCTCGAGAGATATGGGGTTAGAGAATCGGCCCTGGAACTCGTTAGGTCCTATTTTTGTAGGAGAAAGCAGGTCGTGGACTGGGATGGTGGTCTTTCTCTCCCCCTGGACGTCAAGCATGAAGTCCCACAGGGCTCCATTCTTGGCCCGTTCCTTTTTGTCGTTGCCATTAATGACCTCTTTTTTAAGGTCTCGAGGAATGTTTTATTTTATGCAGACGACACAACGCTGTTCTCGAGCCATTTGGATATCGCCAGATCTTCAGTCCAGGACCTGCTTGTGGTAGCATCACAATGGTTTCGTACCAACAGATTGTGCCTTGAATGAGTCCAAAACACAGGAAATAGTGTTCAGTCAGTGTAGGGACCTGGACGGAAATGAACCTGTCAAGCTGTTGGGTTTCACGCTCGACCCTCGGCTCTCTTGGAACAACCATGTAGATAATATCTGTGTTAAGCTTAGTAGAGTTATCTATTTGCTAAGACGTTTGAAAGTTGACACTCCAAAGAAATTTGTTAGAGTAGCTTTTTTTGCTTTTTTTCAATCCCACGTACTTTATGGCACCAGATTGTGGGGTCACTCATCCAGGGTTTTTAAAATCTTGCTGTTACAGAAGAGAGCTCTGAGGGTTGTGTGTGGAGCACATCAGCTTGAACACTGCAAACCACTGTTCAAAGAGTGTCAGGTCCTGACTGTGTACAATGTGTACATATATCAATGTGTAATGGCCATAAAGGCAAACGAAAATGATTATGTTCCAAACTGTGGATTACATGAGCATGCTACCAGAGCCAGTGGGAATTTGCATTTTTTTAGATGTAGATTGGACACAGTTTTGAAATGCTTTCCTGTTGCAGGAATAAAGTTCTATAACAGTATACCTATTGAGGTAAGACGGCTGCTACAGCGGAAACTGGCCAATGTACTGAAAGCCTGGCTTCTTGACAACCCTTTTTATAGCCTCTCTGAATTTTATGAAGCCGACCGATCACAAATGAGAAACTATATTGTGGACTTAAATGAACTCTTGTTGTGACTCCAAGAGGTGTGCCGTCTTATAGATTTTATTTAACTTTTTTTATCTTTTATTATTTATTGCTTGAAGGAATTCCTTCCATTTATTTTTTATTTTTTTTTTATTTTTGTGTGCTGCATGGTTTGTTCTAGTGATTTGTGCATGGACTGCTTGGACTATTTATTTGTTTGTAAGTCAAGAGGACCAATTAATGATTTGATTTGTTAGTATTAGTTAGCTTTAAGTGACTTAGCCAATTGTTACCAAACTTAACGGCTCAATAAATGAATTTGAATTTGAATTTGAGTATATGTTTAGTATAGAAATGTTTAGGGATATAACAATATAAAATTTGATGTGCTATTACTGATGTGTGCTAGGAATATTTTGTCAGGACTCCCTAATTTCATATTTTAACTTATTTTTATGTTTCTCATGTTTTGTGTTTTTATTATGGTATATTTTAAAGTAATTTTCTTACAAATTTATGCTTTAATATCTACATCGATCATGGTAAATTTATCTAGGGTAAAAGTTAGATAGGGATATGGTCCCATTTGTTTTGAGATTCCATTAAGGTTTTACTAATTTGTTTTTACAACTTTCATGCTATATTTATGGGTATTTTTATACTAAAGCAGGTATTTTTTGTTCCGGCATTAAATTAGAAAAATATTAGAAAAAAAGTTAGAAAAATGTTTAAGAGCATACATTATGTTATCACACGCTTAAAAACTTCGATGCTTATTTGATTTCAGCTAATTTTATATTTTAATTTTTTTCATGCCAAGTAGACTACGAGTATTCAGCTAATAGTTATTATTTCTTACCATTTATTTGATAAATAAAATCTGTTATTTTCATAGAAATATTTGTGTAAGTTTTCAAACTCCTGTTTTAACCCATTTAATGCCAAATTATTTCTTTTAAATTTAGTGCGGTGGCTTATTTCTGCGCTCTCGTAGCGAACTCGCATACCCACAGCCTACAGTCTGCCCCGCTAGGGGCGCGCACTGTTCACAACCCTAATTCTCGTGTCTAGGCTGCCGGTCGTGATAGCTCAGAGGGCTAAGGCGTAGGCATCCATGGCCAGGATGTCTACGTCGGCGCGGGTTCGAATCCGCTCACGACCAAACCCTGACCTGGTGGTGCAACTCTTAAAGGGTTAGCCGATCTGTGGTAACGTTGGTGGGAGGGCCCACGTTAAATAAACGGTGGCAGGCTTGCGTGGAAGTTGACGGGATCGGTTGATTCTTTGAGAGTTATATCAATGTGTAATGGCCATAAAGGCAAACGAAAATGATTATGTTCCAAACTGTGGATTACATGAGCATGCTACCAGAGCCAGTGGGAATTTGCAGTTTTTTAGATGTAGATTGGACACAGTTTTGAAATGCTTTCCTGTTGCAGGAATAAAGTTCTATAACAGTATACCTATTGAGGTAAGACGGCTGCTACAGCGAAAACTGGCCAATGTACTGAAAGCCTGGCTTCTTGACAACCCTTTTTATAGCCTCTCTGAATTTTATGAAGCCGACCGATCACAAATGAGAAACTATATTGTGGACTTAAATGAACTCTTGTTGTGACTCCAAGAGGTGTGCCGTCTTATAGATTTTATTTAACTTTTTTTATCTTTTATTATTTATTGCTTGAAGGAATTCCTTCCATTTATTTTTTATTTTTTTTTTTTATTTTTGTGTGCTGCATGGTTTGTTCTAGTGATTTGTGCATGGACTGCTTGGACTATTTATTTGTTTGTAAGTCAAGAGGACCAATTAATGATTTGATTTGTTAGTATTAGTTAGCTTTAAGTGACTTAGCCAATTGTTACCAAACTTAACGGCTCAATAAATGAATTTGAATTTGAATTTGAGTATATGTTTAGTATAGGAATGTTTAGGGTTATAACAATATAAAATTTGATGTGCTATTACTGATGTGTACTAGGAATATTTTGTCAGGACTCCCTAATTTCATATTTTAACTTATTTTTATGTTTCTCATTTTTTGTGTTTTTATTATGGTATATTTTAAAGTAATTTTCTTACAAATTTATGCTTTAATATCTACATCGACCATGGTAAATTTATCTAGGGTAAAAGTTAGATAGGGATATGGTCCCATTTGTTTTGAGATTCCATTAAGGTTTTAATAATTTGTTTTTACAACTTTCATGCTATATTTATGGGTATTTTTATACTAAAGCAGGTATTTTTTGTTCCGACATTAAATTAGAAAAATATTAGAAAAAAAGTTAGAAAAATGTTTAAGAGCATACATTATGTTATCACACGCTTAAAAACTTCGATGCTTATTTGATTTCAGCTAATTTTATATTTTAATTTTTTTCATGCCAAGTAGACTACGAGTATTCAGCTAATAGTTATTATTTCTTACCATTTATTTGATAAATAAAATCTGTTATTTTCATAGAAATATTTGTGTAAGTTTTCAAACTCCTGTTTTAAAAGTAGAAAACATAAACTACAGAAAAGGTATTTATAATAAAGCATTTAGTACTTGGTATACATTACAAAATCAATGCTGCCACAATTATTTTTAATGAATTAGTATTCCCAAAGAAAGTGTGATTAAGTGAGTAACGTTTTATGCTTCTTTGACTGTTATTTAAAAACTTTATTTAACAATGAAATTTATTAATTTATGAGAATATTGCGAGAAACCATTTGTAGTTTAAGTCCTAAACATTTTTTGAATGCTAAGCTGTGTTTTGAATACTTTTTCAAAAAAAGTTAATCGGAAAATATTCAGACCCAAAATACGTTACGTAGAATATATATCATGTATAAACAAAATATGCGTGTTTCAAATAACGGCTCAATACATTTATAACATATTTCACATATTTGTCAGCATTTCTTTGTAGTCTTTTTGATGTAATCCTAATATTTCATTATAAAATGTTTCATTATAATATTTATAAATGCAAACATATTTATATGTGTCTAGGCTGCCGGTCGTGATAGCTCAGATGGCTAAGGCGTAGGCATCCATGGCCAGGATGTCTGCGTCGGCGCGGGTTCGAATCCGCTCACGACCAAACCCTGACCTGGTGGTGCAACTCTTAAAGGGTTAGCCGATCTGTGGTAACGTTGGTGGGAGGGCCCACGTTAAATAAACGGTGGCAGGCTTGCGTGGAAGTTGACGGGATCGGTTGATTCTTTGAGAGTTGCACCTTGGTCAACACTGATTTTGCTACTTTTTACTACTGTTAACTGTGTGTGTGCCATTACGGCTTTAAAATACGAAAGATAATCATATTTTCAATTCAAAATGTCAATTAAATTTATTCTAATGATGCCATATAACAATTTACGTCAGTCTTAATTCTAAGTGTCCCAGATGGGGATCATGGGCCTTAATGGGTTAAAAGTAGAAAACATAAACTACAGAAAAGGTATTTATAATAAAGCATTTAGTACTTGGTATACATTACAAAATCAATGTTGCCACAATTATTTTGAATGAATTAGTATTCCCAAAGAAAGTGTGATTAAGTGAGTAACGTTTTATGCTTCTTTGACTGTTATTTAAAAACATTATTTAACAATGAAATTTATTAATTTATGAGAATATTGCGAGAAACCATTTGTAGTTTAAGTCCTAAACATTTTTTGAATGCTAAGCTGTGTTTTGAATACTTTTTCAAAAAAAGTTAATCGGAAAATATTCAGACCCAAAATACGTTACGTAGAATATATATCATGTATAAACAAAATATGCGTGTTTCAAATAACGGCTCAATACATTTATAACATATTTTACATATTTGTCAGCATTTCTTTGTAGTCTTTTTGATGTAATCCTAATATTTCATTATAAAATGTTTCATTATAATATTTATAAATGCAAACACATTAACAATTGAGCGTATAAGGTGTGAAAAAAGAACTAATAATGAAATTGTAGTAATAATTATTTGTGTGACCCCAACTTTGAAATGTAATTTTTTATAATAGATTTAGTTGATAATGTTTATTAAACGTTTCAAAAGTAATAAGAAAAAACATTTTTACCTCCACATGGTGAGAAAAAACTATAACTTTACACTTTATTTTCAAGTATTATATTTCATTTGAGTATTAGCAAAAAAATTAATGTTTTTATGTTTTCATAAAGGTTAGGTAAATAAAAATTATATGTAACAAATAATTTGGGAGATCAACGGCAAAATGCGCAGTTGATCAGTTGAAACCGGTCAAAGTTCAGAGGAATCCAGCGGCGGCGGTGAGTGGTTTGTGGTTTCCGATTTGGCGGATTTCGAACGTGCAGTTTAATGGATATTGCTGATTCCGTGATCAATACTTGCATTCCTTTCATATTGGTATTCTACTTTGTATTTCATAAACTTTTGTACATAAGTATATTATCAAATTGAATACTAAACGAAATGAGATCATCGACTCAATGAAGCAAATACGCTACAAGATGTCAGACAAGCCTCTGCTACACAACTAATAATAATAACAGTTAAAGGGAATCGGCTTATAGAAGCGGTTGGATCTCTCTAGTCCATCAGATGGTATTTTTTGTCTTGAATGACAACATTTGACAATATTGAATGACAATATTTATAAATGCAAACATATTTATATGTGTCTAGGCTGCCGGTGGTGATAGCTCAGATGGCTAAGGCGTAGGCATCCATGGCCAGGATGTCTGCGTCGGCGCGGGTTCGAATCCGCTCACGACCAAACCCTGACCTGGTGGTGCAACTCTTAAAGGGTTAGCCGATCTGTGGTAACGTTGGTGGGAGGGCCCACGTTAAATAAACGGTGGCAGGCTTGCGTGGAAGTTGACGGGATCGGTTGATTCTTTGAGAGTTGCACCTTGGTCAACACTGATTTTGCTACTTTTTACTACTGTTAACTGTGTGTGTGCCATTACGGCTTTAAAATACGAAAGATAATCATATTTTCAATTCAAAATGTCAATTAAATTTATTCTAATGATGCCATATAACAATTTACGTCAGTCTTAATTCTAAGTGTCCCAGATGGGGATCATGGGCCTTAATGGGTTAAAAGTAGAAAACATAAACTACAGAAAAGGTATTTATAATAAAGCATTTAGTACTTGGTATACATTACAAAATCAATGCTGCCACAATTATTTTTAATGAATTAGTATTCCCAAAGAAAGTGTGATTAAGTGAGTAACGTTTTATGCTTCTTTGACTGTTATTTAAAAACATTATTTAACAATGAAATTTATTAATTTATGAGAATATTGCGAGAAACCATTTGTAGTTTAAGTCCTAAACATTTTTTGAATGCTAAGCTGTGTTTTGAATACTTTTTCAAAAAAAGTTAATCGGAAAATATTCAGACCCAAAATACGTTACGTAGAATATATATCATGTATAAACAAAATATGCGTGTTTCAAATAACGGCTCAATACATTTATAACATATTTTACATATTTGTCAGCATTTCTTTGTAGTCTTTTTGATGTAATCCTAATATTTCATTATAAAATGTTTCATTATAATATTTATAAATGCAAACACATTAACAATTGAGCGTATAAGGTGTGACAAAAGAACTAATAATGAAATTGTAGTAATAATTATTTGTGTGACCCCCAACTTTGAAATGTAATTTTTTATAATAGATTTAGTTGATAATGTTTATTAAACGTTTCAAAAGTAATAAGAAAAAACATTTTTACCTCCACATGGTGAGAAAAAACTATAACTTTACACTTTATTTTCAAGTATTATATTTCATTTGAGTATTAGCAAAAAAATTAATGTTTTTATGTTTTCATAAAGGTTAGGTAAATAAAAATTATATGTAACAAATAATTTGGGAGATCAACGGCAAAATGCGCAGTTGATCAGTTGAAACCGGTCAAAGTTCAGAGGAATCCAGCGGCGGCGGTGAGTGGTTTGTGGTTTCCGATTTGGCGGATTTCGAACGTGCAGTTTAATGGATATTGCTGATTCCGTGATCAATACTTGCATTCCTTTCATATTGGTATTCTACTTTGTATTTCATAAACTTTTGTACATAAGTATATTATCAAATTGAATACTAAACGAAATGAGATCGTCGACTCAATGAAGCAAATACGCTACAAGATGTCAGACAAGCCTCTGCTACACAACTAATAATAATAACAGTTAAAGGGAATCGGCTTATAGAAGCGGTTGGATCTCTCTAGTCCATCAGATGGTATTTTTTGTCTTGAATGACAACATTTTAAAAGTGGTGCTTATCTTTTATTGCTTTAAATATTTTCACTATCAAATTTAAGTATTGTTCATACATAACAATAGCTCCTGCATTTCATTTGGCCGAACTAATCTTTCTAGTAACTATGTAATAAACTATGTATAAATGTCTAGAAGTAGAAATGTGAAATGTTCTAGATAGAAGAATTTTTTATGTTTCCTGATCAAAGCTCGATACTTAAAAGATTATGAAATATTCGGCGGAAACCTTAAAGGAGACATGGGGACGGAGCCCCATCGAGCCGTACGAGGGTAAACTTCTATACACTGTTTAGGCTGTTCTAGTAGATTTTTGAAAACACTTGATACAGTACACCATATATTTGAAAAAATGTCATTTCTACAATCTAAGTTTTACTTGTTAATGTGTTGATTGAGAAAACTTCATGAAATTTAGTAGCTGAAACTATTACATTTATAGAGGTATACAATGGCTTTAAGAGATATATTCTAGTTAAACACATTTCTACCGGGTACAGTGCGAGATACAATCTATGAGACTACTAAAGTAATTGCAGTTGGTTACCAGGGAATAATATCTCTGTGGATCTGCGGGTGTTGCTCCACGTGTGCTATTCCAATAAGCCAGTGGACAGGAAGGCCAACATATAAACTCAAAGGAAAAAACTAAAACATACATTTATATCTCATTTGTCACTTACAAAAATATTTACATCGTTAACAAACAGAGTAACTAGTTTAGTTAAAATTTTTATATTTATTATTCAACATAAGTATTGATTAAGTCAATATAAATAAAGTGTAATAGAATGATGAATAAAATAAATAAGAACGACATGAAAGTTATTTTTGTGGTTGTATGGTACTTATATTAATACAATTTAAAAAGAACCTTCTTCATTAACAAAAAAAAAAAACCTTTTTCATTAACAATATTATCCCATCTAATTCTTATCGACAAAACAAAAATAGGTGTTCGTCATAAACTGCATGATCAAATATTTTATTAAATATGAGGAATGAAATAACTATTCTAAAAAAATGTAAAAATCAATATTTCAATCTTTAATTGAAAATAATTTAACAAACAGTAATTACAAAGTCAAATATACTTATGCTGTATAATAATAATTTATTTTTAATGTACAATTCGTGTACTTAATGGTAGAATCGAAAATGAGGACTTGAAGGCAAATGTGCACATATTGATACTGAAATGTATTCAGGTAAATCTGTTTGTGATATGCCAAATAAACCGCTCGATCTATTCAGGCGGCGCTTTATACTGATGTCATGGTTATTGGAAGTCCCCTTTGAAAGATTTTCCACTCACCAGAGGGGTTGAGCAATTCCACTCATATCCAATAATATTAAAGTCAAATTCAGATAATCTCTCTAGTATAACATGCAGTTGACTTTGTTGATGAAAAAACATACACTATTAGAGTGTTGTTTAAGTTTTAAAACACGAGTTATAAAAAGTACAAAGTAAATAATCTTATTTTTTCATACATAGATATTGAGGTATTTTTTCTGAATAACAATAGGAACATAAAAAACAGCAATTATTTTTGAAATATATTTATCATGGGGTAGAAGAAAGTATAAAAGAAGTTATATTGCGGGAATAACTTAAAACTGTTGTCTGGGTACGAGAATTGTTTTCTAAATTTGTGATTTCGACTAAGTCGGTGTTATATTAGTTTTATTTTCTTTACGTGTCTATCTACTTTTGAGGCTTTTTATAATGTTTTGAAAGGGAACTGTCCAAGCCCCAGTCTGACGTCGACCTGTTCTTAGACAGCATAGTTAATTAATAGCTTTTTAATTAATTAGTTGCCACTCACAAATGGTAACCGGGTCCAGTATCTAATCCTTAAAAAGCTACAACTGGTCTCAGGGTCGGGAAGGCAACATTTGGATTCAAAGCGAGCACTATAACATAACCACTCAGCTACCCAACCAGCATATACAGAATATACAAGTATTGTAATCTACTATGGTAACCTGTGCACCGCATTTATCAGAGTACCGGGAGATCAAACCTTGCTTGGGACTAATTGCCTTAGTTAGTTTGCATAAAAATTAAGGCATAATGCCAATCAAATTACAACTTATTGGGGTTTGAACAATCAATCGTTATCTCTAACTGTGATAAAGCGTTGAAATTTAGTGTGTTTATTTTAGGTCCACGTTAGGGTTCTATGATTGTTCCTATGCCGATCTGTTTCAGGGTCTATGCCTAAAAACCCCATAATCATGATACATTCACAGAAGTTTGATCTAGCTACACCACATCTACAACATACCGTACATAAATGTATAGTTAAAAATAAATATTATATAACAACTTTTGGCTCTGTACACCGTAAAACAGTACTCAGTGTGACTGTTTTTAAGTATTTTATGTAAAGGTTAGTCGTCGACTTACTGAATGATCTCGTCAATATTTTAATCTGAAACAACACCTTCTTTATTAAAATATTAAATAAATAAAAACACAACCAATTAAAATTTTACCAACATTCTTTCAATCCCTTTTAAAAACTAGTTTAATCTTTACCCTTTGACGTCAAGTAATCGAACATCCAATAGACTTTTATCACTAAATGAACATCTTTCACAGATTTAGGGTTATGTTATTTAAGCCCACTAAATCACGGCTGCCCACATAATTACGTGGCAGTTACAAAGCTATCAATCTGTATCAGACGAGGGAGCAGCACGAGGGGAGGAGGGGGTTGAGATGAGTAGTCATTGGTTAATTAATGCTGCTAGGGGAGGGGGGGGGCAAAAATGAGCCGCCAGAGGACCAGGCAGCTTCACTTGAGGGGTAAGATAAATTGGCAAGAATGATAACCGTGATATTCGTTGGTTTGAAGAATTTTTTTTTTCAAATTTATTATATCAATGTGTTTTTTCAAACACTTTGTTCAAAAATAAATCAAAGTAGTTCGATTTGGAAAAACAAATTACAATAAACCTAAAGGTTATAAACTGTCATCAAAATCGAGAATTTTGAATATTTTATTTCCATAACCCAGAACTATCACACATCAAATTTTCACAGTTTCTTAAATTAATTGGCAAACAAATCTTGATGCTCTTTCCTTGGTGCAATACACTTGATTGCATGTCACACACATCTTACTTATCAAGTAGTAACTTGATTAACGTTACTTGGTAATAAAAACAATGCTCGTATTAACTTTGATTTAATCCGTCCTAAATCTTAACCCTGTCAAAATCTAATGACTAATCAAACGACTATTTCTGTTCACAACCTACAACAACATCATTAGGAAAATAGACAAAAATAGAAGAATAGATTTTGATTTGAATGGTCGGTCAGGACGACGTAGATCTAAGAGTAACTACTCGTATATATTTTTTTCTAATTCCTACCAGTCCTGGATAGGTACGCGCGTATGTGTAACTATGTTAACGATTGATTTGGTGAGTTTAAAGTGCATTTAGTGAAGTTACTCATGATCGATCGCGTGTTGAACGATATTAAAGCTTTAGTTACCATACTGCCGAGACTTAAGAGGCAATGCGAACTGCCTGCAGTGAAATAATGAAGGGCTATAAAAATTAATAACCTTCTGTCACGTAAAATTAACGATTTTATGATGTAATAAAGCCACAACCTGCTATGACTTTGGGCATCGAACGGATTATTAAAATAATTTGGCCCGAGAGATTGAGAGTTGGATACTTGGACCTAATATTTTTACCGTACCAGATTATACTAACATTTAAACAAATCAAAACTATTACATAGGACACACACATTTAACATTGACTCCAGTGTTTTTTGAAGCTTTTTAAATTAAAATTAAACCATAAGGAAAGTTAAGGGCTTAACAACGTAGGTAACCACGCTGTGGCTACCGTGACTCATTGTTGTGTAGACAATAGACTTGTTAGTGTGGTGACCGACAACTACTGTACAGTGAGACTACCATAACTACATAAAGCTACTTGTGTGGTTATTGAAGACTAGTTGGTAGGAAGCATCCTAAGTTGAAGCCACAACCAAGCGCCACTGTGGCTACCGTGACTCATTGTTGTGTAGACAATAGACTTGTTAGTGTGGTGACCGACAACTACTGTACAGTGAGACTACCATAACTACATAAAGCTACTTGTGTGGTTATTGAAGACTAGTTGGTAGGAAGCATCATAAGTTGAAGCCATCGCCAAGCGCCGCTGTGGCTACCGTGACTCATTGTTGTGTAGACAATAGATTCGTTAGCGTGGTGACCGACAACTACTGTACAGTGAGACTACCATAACTACATAAAGCTACTTGTGTGGTTATTGAAGACTAGTTGGTAGGAAGTATCCTAAGTTTAAGCCACCGCCAAGCGCCACTGTGGCTACCGTGACTCATTGTTGTGTAGACAATAGACTTGTTAGTGTGGTGACCGACAACTACTGTACAGTGAGACTACCATAACTACATAAAGCTAAATGTGTGGTTATTGAAGACTAGTTGGTAGGAAGTATCCTAAGTTGAAGCCACTGCCAAGCGCCACTGTGGCTACCGTGACTCATTGTTGTGTAGACAATAGACTTGTTAGTGTGGTGACCGACAACTACTGTACAGTGAGACTACCATAACTACATAAAGCTACTTGTGTGGTTATTGAAGACTAGTTGGTAGGAAGTATCCTAAGTTGAAGCCACCGCCAAGCGCCACTGTGGCTACCGTGACTCATTGTTGTGTAGACAATAGACTTGTTAGTGTGGTGACCGACAACTACTGTACAGTGAGACTACCATAACTACATAAAGCTACTTGTGTGGTTATTGAAGACTAGTTGGTAGGAAGCATCATAAGTTGAAGCCACCGCCAAGCGCCACTGTGGCTACCGTGACTCGTTGTTGTGTAGACAATAGACTTGTTAGTGTGGTGACCGACAACTACTGTACAGTGAGACTACCATAACTACATAAAGCTACTTGTGTGGTTATTGAAGACAAGTTGGTAGGAAGTATCCTAAGTTGAAGCCACCGCCAAGCGCCACTGTGGCTACCGTGACTCATTGTTGCGTAGACAATAGACTTGTTAGTGTGGGGACCGACAACTACTGTACAGTGAGACTACCATAACTACATAAAGCTACTTGTGTGGTTATTGAAGACTAGTTGGTAGGAAGTATCCTAAGTTGAAGCCACCCCCAAGCGCGGATGTGGCTACCGTGACTCGTTGTTGTGTAGACAATAGACTCGTTAGCGTGGTGACCGACAACTACTGTACAGTGAGACTACCATAACTACATAAAGCTACTTGTGTGGTTATTGAAGACTAGTTGGTAGGAAGCATCATAAGTTGAAGCCACCGCCAAGCGCCACTGTGGCTACCGTGACTCGTTGTTGTGTAGACAATAGACTTGTTAGTGTGGTGACCGACAACTACTGTACAGTGAGACTACCATAACTACATAAAGCTACTTGTGTGGTTATTGAAGACTAGTTGGTAGGAAGTATCCTAAGTTGAAGCCACCGCCAAGCGCCGCTGTGGCTACCGTGACTCATTGTTGTGTAGACAATAGACTTGTTAGCGTGGTGACCGACAACTACTGTACAGTGAGACTACCATAACTACATAAAGCTACTTGTGTGGTTATTGAAGACTAGTTAATAGGAAGCATCATAAGTTGAAGCCACCGCCAAGCGCCACTGTGGCTACCGTGACTCGTTGTTGTGTAAACAATAGACTCGTTAGCGTGGTGACCGAGAACTACTGTACAGTGAGACTACCATAACTACATAAAGCTACTTGTGTGGTTATTGAAGACTAGTTGGTAGAAAGCATCATAAGTTGAAGCCACCGCCAAGCGCCGCTGTAGCTACCGTGACTCGTTGTAGTGTAGACAATAGACTCGTTAGTGTGGTGACCGACAACTACTGTACAGTGAGACTACCATAACTACATAAAGCTACTTGTGTGGATTTTGAAGACTAGTTGGTAGGAAGCATCATAAGTTGAAGCCAACGCCAAGCGCCGCTGTGGCTACCGTGACTCATTGTTGTGTAGACAATAGACTTGTTAGTGTGGTGATCGATAACTACTGTACAGCGAGACTACCATAACTACATAAAGCTACTTGTGTGGATTTTGAAGACTAGTTGGTAGGAAGCATCATAAGTTGAAGCCACCGCCAAGCGCCGCTGTGGCTACCGTGACTCGTTGTTGTGTAGACAATAGACTCGTTAGCGTGGTGACCGACAACTACTGTACAGTGAGACTACCATAACTACATAAAGCTACTTGTAAGGATTTTGAAGACTAGTTGGTAGGAAGCATCATAAGTTGAAGTCACCGCCAAGTGCCACTGTGGCTACCGTGACTCATTGTTGTGTAGACAATAGACTCGTTAGTGTGGTGACCGACAACTACTGTACAGTGAGACTACCATAACTACATAAAGCTACTTGTGTGGTTATTGAAGACTAGTTTGTAGGAAGTATCCTAAGTTGAAGCCACCGCCAAGCGCCGCTGTGGCTACCGTGACTAATTGTTGTGTAGACAATAGACTTGTTAGTGTGGTGACCGACAACTACTGTACAGTTAGACTACCATAACTACATAAAGCTACTTGTGTGGTTATTGAAGACTAGTTGGTAGGAAGTATCCTAAGTTGAAGCCACCCCCAAGCGCGGCTGTGGCTACCGTGACTCGTTGTTGTGTAGACAATAGACTTGTTAGTGTGGTGACCGACAACTACTGTACAGTGAGACTACCATAACTACATAAAGCTACTTGTGTGGTTATTGAAGACTAGTTGGTAGGAAGCATCATAAGTTGAAGCCACCGCCAAGCGCCGCTGTGGCTACCGTGACTCATTGTTGTGTAGACAATAGACTTGTTAGCGTGGTGACCGACAACTACTGTACAGTGAGACTACCATAACTACATAAAGCTACTTGTGTGGTTATTGAAGACTAGTTAATAGGAAGCATCATAAGTTGAAGCCACCGTCAAGCGAAACTGTGGCCACCGTGACTCGTTGTTGTGTAGACAATAGACTCGTTAGCTTGGTGACCGACAACTACTGTACAGTGAGACTACCATAACTACATAAAGCTACTTGTGTGGTTATTGAAGACTAGTTGGTAGGAAGCATCATAAGTTGAAGCCACCGCCAAGCGCCGCTGTGGCTACCGTGACTCGTTGTAGTGTAGACAATAGACTCGTTAGTGTGGTGACCGACAACTACTGTACAGTGAGACTACCATAACTACATAAAGCTACTTGTGTGGATTTTGAAGACTAGTTGGTAGGAAGCATCATAAGTTGAAGCCACCGCCAAGCGCCGCTGTGGCTACCGTGACTCATTGTTGTGTAGACAATAGACTTGTTAGTGTGGTGACCAACAACTGCTGTACAGTGAGACTACCATAACTACATAAAGCTACTTGTGTGGTTATTGAAGACTAGTTGGTAGGAAGCATCATAAGTTGAAGCCATCGCCAAGCGCCGCTGTGGCTACCGTGACTCATTGTTGTGTAGACAATAGACTCGTTAGCGTGGTGACCGACAACTACTGTACAGTGAGACTACCATAATTACATAAAGCTACTTGTGTGGATTTTGAAGACTAGTTGGTAGGAAGCATCATAAGTTGAAGCCACCGCCAAGCGCGGCTGTGGCTACCGTGACTCATTGTTGTGTAGACAATAGACTCGTTAGCGTGGTGACCGACAACTGCTGTACAGTGAGACTACCATAACTACATAAAGCTAAATGTGTGGTTATTGAAGACTAGTTGGTAGGAAGTATCCTAAGTTGAAGCCACTGCCAAGCGCCACTGTGGCTACCGTGACTCATTGTTGTGTAGACAATAGACTTGTTAGTGTGGTGACCGACAACTACTTTACAGTGAGACTACCATAACTACATAAAGCTACTTGTGTGGTTATTGAAGACTAGTTGGTAGGAAGTATCATAAGTTGAAGCCACCGCCAAGCGCCACTGTGGCTACCGTGACTCGTTGTTGTGTAGACAATAGACTTGTTAGTGTGGTGACCGACAACTACTGTACAGTGAGACTACCATAACTACATAAAGCTACTTGTGTGGTTATTGAAGACAAGTTGGTAGGAAGTATCCTAAGTTGAAGCCACCGCCAAGCGCCACTGTGGCTACCGTGACTCATTGTTGTGTAGACAATAGACTTGTTAGTGTGGGGACCGACAACTACTGTACAGTGAGACTACCATAACTACATAAAGCTACTTGTGTGGTTATTGAAGACTAGTTGGTAGGAAGTATCCTAAGTTGAAGCCACCCCCAAGCGCGGATGTGGCTACCGTGACTCGTTGTTGTGTAGACAATAGACTCGTTAGCGTGGTGACCGACAACTACTGTACAGTGAGACTACCATAACTACATAAAGCTACTTGTGTGGTTATTGAAGACTAGTTGGTAGGAAGCATCATAAGTTGAAGCCACCGCCAAGCGCCACTGTGGCTACCGTGACTCGTTGTTGTGTAGACAATAGACTTGTTAGTGTGGTGACCGACAACTACTGTACAGTGAGACTACCATAACTACATAAAGCTACTTGTGTGGTTATTGAAGACTAGTTAATAGGAAGCATCATAAGTTGAAGCCACCGCCAAGCGCCACTGTGGCTACCGTGACTCGTTGTTGTGTAAACAATAGACTCGTTAGCGTGGTGACCGAGAACTACTGTACAGTGAGACTACCATAACTACATAAAGCTACTTGTGTGGTTATTGAAGACTAGTTGGTAGGAAGCATCATAAGTTGAAGCCAACGCCAAGCGCCGCTGTGGCTACCGTGACTCATTGTTGTGTAGACAATAGACTTGTTAGTGTGGTGATCGATAACTACTGTACAGCGAGACTACCATAACTACATAAAGCTACTTGTGTGGATTTTGAAGACTAGTTGGTAGGAAGCATCATAAGTTGAAGCCACCGCCAAGCGCCGCTGTGGCTACCGTGACTCGTTGTTGTGTAGACAATAGACTCGTTAGCGTGGTGACCGACAACTACTGTACAGTGAGACTACCATAACTACATAAAGCTACTTGTAAGGATTTTGAAGACTAGTTGGTAGGAAGCATCATAAGTTGAAGTCACCGCCAAGTGCCACTGTGGCTACCGTGACTCATTGTTGTGTAGACAATAGACTCGTTAGTGTGGTGACCGACAACTACTGTACAGTGAGACTACCATAACTACATAAAGCTACTTGTGTGGTTATTGAAGACTAGTTTGTAGGAAGTATCCTAAGTTGAAGCCACCGCCAAGCGCCGCTGTGGCTACCGTGACTAATTGTTGTGTAGACAATAGACTTGTTAGTGTGGTGACCGACAACTACTGTACAGTTAGACTACCATAACTACATAAAGCTACTTGTGTGGTTATTGAAGACTAGTTGGTAGGAAGTATCCTAAGTTGAAGCCACCCCCAAGCGCGGCTGTGGCTACCGTGACTCGTTGTTGTGTAGACAGTAGACTTGTTAGTGTGGTGACCGACAACTACTGTACAGTGAGACTACCATAACTACATAAAGCTACTTGTGTGGTTATTGAAGACTAGTTGGTAGGAAGCATCATAAGTTGAAGCCACCGCCAAGCGCCGCTGTGGCTACCGTGACTCATTGTTGTGTAGACAATAGACTTGTTAGCGTGGTGACCGACAACTACTGTACAGTGAGACTACCATAACTACATAAAGCTACTTGTGTGGTTATTGAAGACTAGTTAATAGGAAGCATCATAAGTTGAAGCCACCGTCAAGCGAAACTGTGGCCACCGTGACTCGTTGTTGTGTAGACAATAGACTCGTTAGCTTGGTGACCGACAACTACTGTACAGTGAGACTACCATAACTACATAAAGCTACTTGTGTGGTTATTGAAGACTAGTTGGTAGGAAGCATCATAAGTTGAAGCCACCGCCAAGCGCCGCTGTGGCTACCGTGACTCGTTGTAGTGTAGACAATAGACTCGTTAGTGTGGTGACCGACAACTACTGTACAGTGAGACTACCATAACTACATAAAGCTACTTGTGTGGATTTTGAAGACTAGTTGGTAGGAAGCATCATAAGTTGAAGCCACCGCCAAGCGCCGCTGTGGCTACCGTGACTCATTGTTGTGTAGACAATAGACTCGTTAGTGTGGTGACCAACAACTGCTGTACAGTGAGACTACCATAACTACATAAAGCTACTTGTGGTTATTGAAGACTAGTTGGTAGGAAGTATCCTAAGTTGAAGCCACCCCCAAGCGCGGCTGTGGCTACCGTGACTCGTTGTTGTGTAGACAATAGACTTGTTAGTGTGGTGACCGACAACTACTGTACAGTGAGACTACCATAACTACATAAAGCTACTTGTGTGGTTATTGAAGATTAGTTGGTAGGAAGCATCATAAGTTGAAGCCTTCGCCAAGCGCCGCTGTGGCTACCGTGACTCATTGTTGTGTAGACAATAGACTTGTTAGCGTGGTGACCGACAACTACTGTACAGTGAGACTACCATAACTACATAAAGCTACTTGTGTGGTTATTGAAGACTAGTTAATAGGAAGCATCATAAGTTGAAGCCACCGTCAAGCGAAACTGTGGCCACCGTGACTCGTTGTTGTGTAGACAATAGACTCTTTAGCTTGGTGACCGACAACTACTGTACAGTGAGACTACCATAACTACATAAAGCTACTTGTGTAGTTATTGAAGACTAGTTGGTAGGAAGCATCATAAGTTGAAGCCACCGCCAAGCCCCGCTGTGGCTACCGTGACTCGTTGTAGTGTAGACAATAGACTCGTTAGTGTGGTGACCGACAACTACTGTACAGTGAGACTACCATAACTACATAAAGCTACTTGTGTGGATTTTGAAGACTAGTTGGTAGGAAGCATCATAAGTTGAAGCCACCGCCAAGCACCGCTGTGGCTACCGTGACTCATTGTTGTGTAGACAATAGACTTGTTAGTGTGGTGACCAACAACTGCTGTACAGTGAGACTACCATAACTACATAAAGCTACTTGTGGTTATTGAAGACTAGTTGGTAGGAAGCATCATAAGTTGAAGCCATCGCCAAGCGCCGCTGTGGCTACCGTGACTCATTGTTGTGTAGACAATAGACTCGTTAGCGTGGTGACCGACAACTACTGTACAGTGAGACTACCATAATTACATAAAGCTACTTGTGTGGATTTTGAAGACTAGTTGGTAGGAAGCATCATAAGTTGAAGCCACCGCCAAGCGCGGCTGTGGCTACCGTGACTCATTGTTGTGTAGACAATAGACTCGTTAGCGTGGTGACCGACAACTGCTGTACAGTGAGACTACCATAACTACATAAAGCTACTTGTGTGGTTATTGAAGACTAGTTGGTAGGAAGCATCATAAGTTGAAGCCACCGCCAAGCGCGGCTGTGGCTACCGTGACTCATTGTTTTGTAGACAATAGACTCGTTAGCGTGGTGACCGACAACTACTGTACAGTGAGACTAACATCACTACATAAAGCTACTTTTGTGGTTATTGAAGACTAGTTGGTAGGAAGCATCATAAGTTGAAGCCACCGCCAAGCGCCGCTGTGGCTACCGTGACTCGTTGTAGTGTAGACAATAGACTCGTTAGCGTGGTGACCGACAACTACTGTACAGTGAGACTACCATAACTACATAAAGCTACTTGTGTGGTTATTGAAGACTAGTTGGTAGGAAGCATCATAAGTTGAAGCCACCGCCAAGCGCCGCTGTGGCTACCGTGACTCGTTGTAGTGTAGACAATAGACTCGTTAGCGTGGTGACCGACAACTACTGTACAGTGAGACTACCATAACTACATAAAGCTACTTGTGTGGATTTTGAAGACTAGTTGGCAGGAAGCATCATAAGTTGAAGCCACCGCCAAGCGCCGCTGTGGCTACCGTGACTCGTTAGTAGTGGGAAAAAGCCACTTCTAAACCGGAAGTGACGTCAGCTGCCAGGGCAGCTGCAGGGGTCAGATGGTGTCAGCTGCCAGGGCAGCTGCAGGGTGCAGATGGCGAGAGCATATGCCCTGAATTTGAAGTAGAATTGGGCATGAATTAAGAGTTAGTTGAAAAGTAAAATTAAACTGTGTTAACTAAACTCTAAAAGTTGAATAAAAATTAAGAGTAAGATCAAAACTGAAATTCAACAGTTATAACTGGGGGCCTGGAAAGTATGTCAAGGTCATCCAGAGTAAGTTTTAAAAAAGCCTACCCAACTACCACCAGAAATAGTTCAAAGTTGAACTAGTTGGTGATAGTGGGATAATTCATTGGTGCCATGGGAGAGGTGTTTATTGTTTGAAAGTTGGCGATTGAATGAGAAGCGCCGCCTAGGGAGAGGGCTTATAAAATGGCAACCTTCTCCCCACCACCCCTTCCCCCACTCCTTTAGAACAATAACCGGTCGCCGACTCTATGTGGTGAAACTGAACTAGACATGGCGGCCGCCATGGATAAGTCTAACCTCAAACCTTAGCTTAGCTGAAGAGAATAGAGGAGCATGAAGTAGGAATTGTGGTGACAGCGCTTATATGAGGAATAGTAGGGGTAAAATAAAAAAACTTGTTGAACACAGTCGATAGGTGTAACAAGTTCAAAGTTGTTGAATTGTAACATAGAATGCAAAATGTTGTAAATAACATTATCATCAACATTAACCTGCGAAGTCTTTGAGTATAATGGGTTAAAACTGTACTTCTTCCTAACTCTATTTAAATTAGTTCTACACTTTGAAATTGAAGGTTTAGAAGTACTTCGTAATATGTGTTGTGTTCGCAAAAGCTTTAATTTTAAACATTGTGCAGTCATCATAACCGATGTGTTAAGTTCAGAAGTTAAAATAAGACTGAGATATAAAATGAAGTGTAAAAGAAATTGAAACAGAAAGCCAGAGTAGTAATTTTATAGGTTAGAATTTACAAAGGCTATTCCATGGATAATTCTAACCTCAAACCTAGTAAGTGAAGTAGTCATAACATAAAACTAACGAGAGATGATGACCGAGCGGATGCGAGGCAATGAATGTTTGTAGCGCGATAAACTACCCACCTTTATAGAGGCAATAACTCCAGCCAGATGGCGGCAGATGGCAAGCAAATGACTGGTTGACCGACTTTCACCTGAGTAGTAAGAGAAGTAGGGTTCTGTGTCTATCCCTACTCCTTGGGGTCAATGACCGACCGGAAAGGTCAATGACCTCCCCCCCCCTCCCCCCCCCCTCCCCCCCTCCCCCCCTCCCCCCCACTCCTTCCCCCACTCCTTCCCCCACTCCTCCAGGTCAATGGCCGGTCACCACCGGTTGTTGACTTTATGTGGTGAAACCAGACTAAATATGGCAGCTGCCATGGATAATTCTAACCTCAAACCTGCTGCGCATGCAACAAGTTCTTCGGATCGGAATGAGTCTATGCTATGCGCATGCGCCTAGTCCTGTATTACTCACTTTAGCACTACTGCACATGGATAATTCTAACCTCAAACCTTGGTTTTGTGTTGTTGCGCATGCGCCGCTCCCTACTCCTTTGCCTTTCTTTTACACTACTGCGAATTGGACTGGATTGAACACTGTACTGTAGTGAAACAACTTCCCCCACTACTCGAGAATCCGAGGAGCGATACGAGCCTGATCTTAGCGTCAGTCGTCAACAAACTTTCATAGCGAAAGGTTGTTGGCGACTCAGCAAGAGGTTTTAAATATATAGTAGGCCTATATATATTTGAACTTCTTCTACTATGTTGCGTTTTTTAATGCAATGTAGTATGTGTGTGTGTGTGTTTAGTTTTAAGTTGTATTAAATTTAAGAAATAATTTGCGCATTGCGATGTTAGTTATAAGTTGGGTTTAGCATTAAGGTGTATTAATTTTAAGAGGTATTTAGCATTAAGGTGTATTAATTTTAAGAATAATGATGGTATTTGGTTGTGTTGAATTATTTGTTTTTTTAATAATGATGTGTTGTTAGTTTTAAGTGTTGGTAATACTAATTAATGTTGTTTTGCCTTACAGCTAGATGTTAGGGGATAGATTAAATGTAAATTCAGAAGTTCAGTTGAACTTCACTTAGAAGGGGTGGGACATCCGCAAAATGCGGACTAGGTTTTTGCATTTTTGTTTAGGAATATAATGGGTGGGATTAGTTTGGGTGGGGTTAGAGTTGCGTTTCTGCATTAGGTGTTCCAGTTTCCCTTGGAATTCATGGTTACGGTAGACCCGGACCGGACCGTTACGGTAGACCCGGACGGTCCAAACAAAATTGCGTCGATGTCCCTTGCAGAACGTAACTAGTGGGTTGGGAGTGGGAACCGTTAGGCAAACAGGGTGGTGGGAACAGTATTACTGTTCCCATCACCTTGGATCATTATAAATCTTGAATGACCTTGACCCACATTTGGAAGGGTCAATGACCCCCCCCCCCGAAAAAATGGAGTCGATTCCCCCCCCCTCCCCCCCCTCCCCCCCTCCCCCCCCCGAAAAAATGGAGTCGATTCCCCCCCCCCCTTCCCCCACTCCTACCCCCACTCCTTCCCCCACTCCTTCCCCCACTACTCCGGGTGAACGACCGGTCATGACCTGAAAAATTAAAATGGCTATAGCTTGATAACGGATTGACGGATTTGGACAAGCGATACATCATTGAAAAGGTCTATGTAAGACAAAACATTTTGGTAAAAGAAGAATTTGGTTATCTTATTTTAGTCAAAAGTTATGCGAATTATTTTAAATAAATACCTTCTCCTTTCCCTTTTCCCCCACCTCCCAGGTCAATAATCAGTCTTGGCCAGCTGCTACCCCTCTCATTTGCATATTGTTATAAAAGACGCATCGACTGCGGCTAACATTTCATTCTGATTCCAGACGTTACGCTGCGAACTTGGAGCCACAACCATGTCATCTCTGCCAACTACAACATCTACTTTAACTTCTACTTCAACTTCTACTACGGCTGTTACTGCACCAAAGAAAACTCTTCGTCTGAAAAATCCTCCTGACTGGTACAAGAAGCAACTTGGATCCCAACCTTCAACTTCTGGCACTATTCTTCCGCCTATCAAGACTTCTAAACTTCGAAGCATTTTTTCACCGCCTTCGCCTTCTACTTCGCTTTCAAACGACTCCACACCGCCATCAACCATCATGCCGCCTCCACAGAAGCCAGCTCCCCGTCTTAATACCCCTTCATTTGAAACTTTGCTTCATAGTCTTAGTACACCTATCATTCCACTGTCACCATTGCCTCCTACCCCACCACTTACTATGCCTGAAGACCACACCTATCATAAAACTAAATCCACTAAGCCTACTCCCAAACCTGCTCCTAAGCCTGCTCCTTCAGAGCAATTTCAATTATTACAAGAAGAGCGTCGTAGGGCATTTAGCCGTCCCACTACTTGCCCTGAAGTGCTCACTAGGGGAATTAAGAAAGGATCAGCTTGTGGGAGGAAATGTGTTAAAAATGAAAGTTTTTGCCGTGTACATATCGTGAAACATATTTCTGAACCACAACTGACAGAAATCCCCACCGTTGAAGACGATCCTAAAATAATATCCGTCAGAGGAGAGAGGCTTAAGAAAGGTTTGAAATATTTTTTTCTAAGTGTTGTTGACCACCAACACATTTTGGCAAAATGTAACGGCTTAAAATATAAAATTAGAGTTTGTGAGAATTTGTGTAAAGAGAAGAGATTTAACACTTTAGATTCTCAAGACTTTCTCCTCAGGGATAAAAAGGATCGTATTACAAGGTGGGGGCGTAAACAGTAAATTCACTTAGTTTTTTCCAAATTGTTGCTAAAAAAATAATGGGGGAGAAACACAATGCGTTATAGCGTTGTGTTTCTCCCCCATTATTTTTTAACACTCTAAGTCCCGTGACCTACTAACCTACTTCCATTTGAGTAGTAAGAAAAGTACTTCCCCCACTCCTTTGGGTCGATGACCGGTTAAGGTCAGCTCTTACCCCTCATTTGCATACTGTTATAAAAGCGGAGCGAGCGTTGGTCACTCCTTCATTTTGCTTCTACACGCCGCTCTTGTTGTTTCGTCTCTGCTGTTTACAATATTACCTACTTCAAAATGCCTCCTCATGTGAATGACCATATTAATTCTTCCAAAATTTCCGATGTTTTTCTACAACCTGAAGACATTTTAAATAATGATAGTGAGAGTGAGGATGATGATGATTATACTGTTGAACTTAGTGAAGAACGTAAGGTTATAGCAATTGATCCACAATTTCCATTTGATACAATAGAAAAGTTTATAGTTGAAGCTAATAAATGGTTAAATTTAGGATGTTATGTACGAATTGACTCTTTTATATTGTATGGTGATAGTCATTCTTTCCTTGTCACACCAAATGACAGAGACCGCATGTTGCAGTGGGCACAATCTATGATGGAGTGCTATGAACAAGGTGTGGACACTGGCGGCTATTTTCTTGCACAACTAGTGTAATAATAAATTACCCTTCCCCCCCCCCATGTAGTGAAAAAGGAAAAGAAATATTAGGAATCTAATTATAATACTTCCTTCCACATATAAAGAAGAGGGGGAAAGGAGTGGGGATTATAAAGTGGTGGGGGAATGTGTATAAATGCAGGTTGTTTGAAGAGACTTTTATTATTATTGTGGCTTTAGCAGAAACAACATGGAGTTTAAATCTGCAGCAAAAATAAGGAATAATATAATAAAGAAAGAAATTCGCAAGAAAGAAAAGATTGAACTTATAAAATTACAACTTATAATACCTTCCATTGAAATTGGATGTAGCAAACTAAAGACTTTGGTGAAAACTAACGAATATTTGTTACAATTGCTAAAAACAATCGAAGAGTTGAAGAGAAAGAATGGACATTCTACATAGTAAAATTTGAACATTTTAATATAAATAAGTAAACTAAAAAAAGTAGATGTAGAATAGAGAGCGAGGAATAGATCACTTTGTGGTAATGGACTAACATGCTACTTAGTGCTCTATTCCTCGTTCTCGCGTTAAAATTGGATTACCTTGACTTATTTGTTCGACTGTTAGAATTTGGTTAACACTGTTGAATTTCAGTTTTGAACTAATGTTTATTCTTGTTCAAATGTTAGAGTTTCTTAACACTGTCGAATTTTAGTTTTGAACTAACTTTTAATTTATGCGAATTTTTAGTTCAACTCTAGTTAATTTATGTGCAAATTTAGTTCAACCAAGTGCCTGTGCTCTAGCCATTTCCACCCTAACATTTGTTCTTTCAACATCTGTCCCATAACATCTGTCCTAATAGATGTTTGGAGGGCAGGTGTTTGGTTTTAAAAGTAACTAAAATTAGTTGGGTGGGGGAAAGTTAGTTAAAGCTTGAATATAAAGAAGTATATACTAAAACTCCAATGGGAATAAAGAACACGAATGAACAATTAGTTTGTAGAAGGTTAATATTTTTATTGAAAAAGTTTGATTTCTTTGTATAGTGAAGAAGATGAAATAGTGTGGGGGACCGTTATAAAAGGAGGAACGCGAGAGCCCATTTCATTTCTTGGCAAAATTTCGAAGAGTAAACATCTCAACATGTATCGTTGCGATAAATGTTCGGAATCGTTTCACGATGAAATTCTATTAGACTGTCATAAAGAACTAATTCACAACAACCCAGAAGAAAAACAAGAACAACAAGAACAAGAACAACAAGAAGAACAAGAACAAGAACAAGAACAACAAGAAGAACAAGATGAAATAACAGCAACATCTTCAACTACTTTACCGAATCTACAAGTATTTGCATTACCCGGTAAAGTAGTATTGCATCATAAGATTCAAAATGAAAACTTGAAGCTAGAAGAATTTATTAGAGAAGCAAAACCAATCGTAAGTAAAATTTTAAAAGAAGAATTGAAAAGATTAAACTTTCTTAAATTTGGTTTACTACTAGAAGCTATGTTTATAAATGTACAAGAAGAATTATCACCAAGAGGATTCATAACAAAAAACCGAACCATTATGGAAAGTTCAAACATTGATTCAATAATAGAAAATTGTATAGAAGAAATATTAACAAAAATTCAGGAACACGAAGGAAGAGGATCCGGATGGAGTCTTACAAGTATTGAAGTATTAGATATAAGAGTTCACAAACATGGATATGGACTAATGGGATCTAGTTACATTCCTTTACCAAAAAGAATTGAAAATACAAAATCTTGTGTTAATGTTAAAAATGAAGACAATGAATGTTTTCGTTATGCAATGACAGCTAAATTTGTACCACCACTTCATGTGAATAGACCTAACCAAGAATATGAACATCAAAGATTTAGATACAATTTTCAAGGAATCACTTATCCTGTATCACTGAAAGATATATCAAAATTTGAGAAGAAAAATCCTGGTACGTCTATAAATGTTTTTGCATTAGATAGTTCAAACAAAGTGTATCCTTTACGTATTGCAAAAGAAGAGCTACCAGATCATACGGATTTACTACTACTAACGCGAGGAGATGTGTCTCACTATGTGTACATAAAGCAATTTGATCGTCTTGTTAATAAGCAGCTTTCTAAAGATCGACACAGAAAGTTAATTTGCGAGAGATGTTTCAATTTTAAACGAGATGGGCTACACTCAAGAGAATGGTTACAAGAGCACAAAAGATTATGTAACAATAATTATGAAGCAAAGATTATTTTACCTTCGGAAAGCAGAGCATTTGTTACATTTGAAAAGGTTCATCATCAGTACCGTATTCCTCTAGTTGTGTATGCGGACTTTGAATCAACACTTGTTCCTGTTGAAGATGAAAATTGTGAAGCTAGAAAAAGTGTCAAGTATCAAATGCACAAACCAAACAGTTTTTGTTTAATGGTTAAATCAACATTATCAGAAGAACATTTAAACAGATATGGATTAACTTCAGAACCTCTAGTATATCGTGGTGAAAATGTAGAAAAAATATTTCTTGATCACTTATATTCAATAGCTGGAAATGCACAAAGATTATATACAAATATTGTACCAATGAAACCGATGGAGGAAGAAGAAGAAATTCAACATGAAAATGCAACTCGATGTTTCTTATGCAAAAATGATTTTACTATTGAGAATTATAAAGTTAAAGATCACGCTCACCTCACAGGTTATTACAGGGGTGCTGCTTGTAATAAATGCAACTTAAGCTATCGTTTACCACTATTTATTCCTGTGGTTCTGCATAACCTCAGTGGGTACGATGCTCATTTTATAATACCTGAACTAGGAAGAGACGACGGTAAAATCGATGTGTTAGCTGAAACTTCAGAGAAGTTTATAAGTTTTTCCAAAGAAGTTGGAAACATGAAACTAAGATTCTTGGACTCCTACAGATTTATGCCGTCGAGTTTGTCCAAACTTTCAGAAAATTTAAGGAAACAAGATTTCATCGAAACAAAGAAGATTGTAAATAACGACAAACTGGATTTGGTACTTCGGAAAGGTGTGTTTCCATATGATTACATAGACAGTTTAGAAAGATTTAATGAAACATCACTTCCGGCTAAAGAAGAATTCAAAAGTAAACTTTATGACATGGACATATCTCAAGAGGACTATGATCATGCATGTAAAGTATGGAACGATTTAGGATTTAGAACATTGGGAGAATATTCAGATTTTTATGTTAAATTGGATGTAACTTTACTATGTGATATAATGGAAGAAT
This sequence comes from Neoaliturus tenellus, assembly GCA_030545055.2. Taxonomy (NCBI): domain Eukaryota; kingdom Metazoa; phylum Arthropoda; class Insecta; order Hemiptera; family Cicadellidae; genus Neoaliturus; species Neoaliturus tenellus. The sequence continues at coordinate 87,240,223 of CM061533.1, read as the reverse complement.
TTAGAAATACATGTTTTGCAGCATATGGATTGGACCCTCTTCATTCGTACACTTCACCTGGATTAGCATGGCAAGCTATGTTGAAAGAAACAAATTGTAAAATACAACTTCTTACTGATATAGATATGGTTATGATGTTAGAGTCAGGAGTTCGAGGGGGATTGACGCAAAGCGTTACACGACATTTCAAGGCGAACAACAAGTATCTGCCCGATTATGATGCATCAAAACCAACAACATTCCTGGGTTATTTTGATGCAAATAACTTATACGGATGGGCAATGTCGAATCCCCTTCCATATGATAATTTTAAATGGATAGATCCAGAATCGATTGGAAACATAATGGATATACCGAAGCATGGTGAAACTGGTTACATTTTTGATGTTAATTTTGAATATCCTGAACATCTTCATGATCAACATTATGATTTACCACTTCTTCCTAAGACTGAAATTTCCCCTACTGGAAGATGGCCAAAATTAATGATGACTTTAACCGACAAGTCTCGATATGTTGGACACTACTGGATGATACAACAAGCTTTAGACTTAGGATTGAGAATTACAAAAATTAATCGAGTACTACAATTTTCTCAATCTTGTTGGTTAAAACCTTACATCGACAACAACACAAGAAGAAGAGCCACCGCTACATCAAGTTTTCAAAAAGATTTTTTCAAATTAATGAATAACGCAATATTTGGCAAGACTTTGGAAAACAAAAGGAAACATAAGGATATCAAATTGGTAACTGATCCAGTAAAATTACAGAAATTGGTGCAACAACCAAACTTTGGTTCATCTATAATTATTAATGAAAATCTAGTTGTTATTTCCATGAACAAGAAGTCAGTTACAATGGATCGTCCTTTGTATCTTGGAATGTCAATCTTGGATATTTCAAAAACACATATGTACGAGTTTCATTATAAGAAGATGGTTAACTATTATGGAAGAGAGAACATTGGTATTGCATATATGGACACGGATGCACTAATTTACTGGATTAAAACAAATGACATGTATGAAGATCTACGCACCTTTATATATAAAGATGATTTCGACTTTTCCGATTATCCTAAGGATCATCCAAATTACGACTATGACAGAAATAAGAAAGTATTGGGAAAATTTAAAGATGAAACAAATGGTGTGCCGATGATGGAAATTGTAGCATTAATGTCCAAACTGTATTCATTTCAACTGTACATAAACGAGAGGAACGAACATCAAGTCACGAAGAAGGCCAAAGGAATAAAAACTTCTTTCCTGAAGAAGAACGTACAGTTTGAACATTATAAAAGATGTTTGTTTGAAAATGTTGAAACAACTGCAACGTTCAACACTATTAGAAGTTATAATCATCAACTTTTTAGTGTCAAACAAACAAAGTGGGCATTAAGCTACAAAGATGACAAGCGCCATATTTTAGAAGATAAAATTAATACTTTACCATTCGGCCACTACTCTCTAAACCCTATCGACCAGTAAACCTATTCTTCGTCCTCTACCTTCTTCCTTTTTCCTTTCCGTAAAGAAGAGGGGACATGGCAAGCCCAATGCCATGTTCCCTCTTTTTTACACTAATATGAAATGGCCTTGACCTATATTCAAACTATATAAATGAGAATAAACTATTCTATGGATCAGTATTTTTACATGCAGTGTACAAGCAACATCTGAAGATGGAAAGTGTGAAGGACAAGATTGTAAATGAACTACATAAACCAGCAAGAAGAAGATTTCCAAGAAGAAGTACAATCATTAAAGGAATGAATGATCTTTATCAAGCTGATCTCATTGAAATGATACCGCACAGTAAATTAAATAAAGGATTTAAATATATTTTAACAATTATAGACCGTTTTACTAAAATAGCTGACGCTTTACCAATGAAGGATAAGACTGGTAAAAGTGTTACAAAAGCTATGGAAACCACAATACAAAGAAATAAATTTAAAATTAAACATCTACAGACCGATGATGGAAAAGAATATTTTAATAAAGACTTTGGAGCTTTGATGAAGAAATATCAAATAAATCATTATTCTACAAATTCTGAAGTTAAAGCTTCAATAATTGAAAGATTCAATAGAACATTAAAAAGTGCGATGTATAAACAATTTTCAAAAAGAGGATCATACGTGTGGTATGACATATTACCACAACTTATAAAAGAGTATAACAACAAATATCATCGTACCATTGGAATGAAACCTATCCAGGTAAATAGTGCTAATGCCAAAATTGTATTACAACGCATTAAAAATAATACAACACCGAAATTGGAAAAATTGCAACCAAAGAAGTTCAAGGTCAACGATAAAGTTCGTATAAGCAAATACAAAGGTGTATTTAGTAAAAGATATCTACCAAATTGGACTAATGAAGTATTTACAATTTATAAAGTGCAACCAACTATACCTGAAACCTATTTATTAAAGGATAACAAGGGTGAATTACTTCAAGGTGGATTTTACGGACACGAATTGTTGAAATCAACAGTCGGTGATGTATATCTTGTCGAGAAGATTTTACAAAGGAAAAAGGATATGGTTAAAGTCCGGTGGTTAGGGTTTGATAAAAGTGAAGACTCTTGGATTCCTTCAAAAGACTTAGTATAGTTGTTTAATAGCTCATTGTGTGTTTAACCTTTATACAAGATGGAGATTGTACAACAAAAAGACCGATTTAATATCAATAACATTGATGAATTGACAGTTGACAATGATAAGTTAAATCATGGAAAACATGGTGAATTACTACCAAATACGATAAGATGTCTAATAACTGGTCCTTCAAATTGTGGAAAAACTAATGTTGTTTTTAACCTTATAACTAATCCTAAAGGATTGCGTTTTAATAATATATACATTTTTTCAAAATCATTGCAACAACCAAAATATCAATTATTGGATAAAGTACTTGCAAGTGTACCTGAAGTGAATTTTTACAAGTTTAATGCCAGTGAAACAATTATGCAACCAAATGAAGCAAAACCATTTTCTATTTTTATATTTGACGATGTTTCTTGTGAAAATCATGACACAATAAGGAATTATTTTGCTATGGGAAGACATCATAATATTGATAGCATTTATATTGGTCAAACATACAGTAAAATTCCAAAACAACTTATAAGAGACAATGCAAATATGTTGATCATCTTCAAGCAAGATGAAACAAATTTAAAGCATATATATAATGATCATGTAAATGCGGATATGCCATTTGAAAAATTTAAAGAGATGTGTGGCAAAGCATGGAATGAGAAATATAGCTTTCTCGTTATTATGAAGGAAGAAGATATTAAAAATGGTAGATATCGTATAGGGTTGGATAAATTTGTATTTATGCGTTGAACTACCGATGCTACATCTAGTTACACGTTGAACTTCACAGTGTAAACATGGTGAATCAAGAAAAACTATTGAAAGAAATAAAATCACTCAGTGATTCTATTAGGATGAAGAATCGTGCATTGAGGATGGGTTTAAGTGAAAGAGAAGAATTTCTAGAGACTACATTTAAACCTATTACGGAACCTTTAAAACAGATATCAGAAACTATTGGTAAACCTCGTTATGAAGGAGATGTTTTACTACCAGTTTCTAAACAAGAAGTACAAGCATTAAAAAAAGAAGAAGATGATGATTCATATACAAGTGCTAGTGAGCAAGAAGAAACAAAAGAAGAAGAACCAATTGTTGAAAAGGAAGAAGAACAGCCAATACCTGAAGCTGAACAATCTATTCCAAATTTAACTCAATTGAGTAGCGATATATTACAACATGGACCTCTTGGAAGAAAATATATAATGAAAATGCTACATGACATGAAATCAAACCCGAATTTGAGTAGATCACACGTATACGGAGCAAGAATTGATGGGAATGAATTGAAGATTGGCGATTCAAAGCTTGAAATAACACAAGACGATTACATCATTATTGGTGAGCATAGATATAAAGGAACAAAAGGATTATATGAATTAATTTTTAAAAACATACCACTAAGATATTCATCCAAAGATTTAAGTGTTTTTAAGGAGATTCTACAAAATACTAACGCTCATAAAAGAAACTACTTAAAGGATGGAATGATTAATCGTTCACGTGCAACAAAATATAACATCGTTATAAAAAAGTTGTTTCCTCCACGAAAATTGCCAACATTACGTACTGCACCAGCGGTAAGACAACCACTGAAAAGAAAATCTTTATCACTTATGGATTAATCACTTCTTGAACAACATGGTAAAAAGAGTAAAGGAGATACTTCAACATCTGGTAAAGGATTGATGAAAAATCTATACAATACAAATGTGATTTACTACAACGATATCAATAAATTGGTTGATAGAATGAGACTATTGCATGAAGCCATGGAAGCCGGTCATACAGGTTTGAATAATGAATGGGTGGCTCTAGTTGATGAACTTAGGAATCGCGGTATAGTCGTATAATTGTCCGTGGATATAAAAGAGGTGCAAGCATAAGACGTATCAGTTCTAACATGAGCGTCGACAAGTTCGGACGGTACTCCGCTTTAGGAGTGCAAGTTGGAGAAGACAGAAAAAGAAGTGGATTACCGCAAACACCTGAAGGTGACTATAGCATAAGTAATAAACGTTTAAAACTAGTTAAAGATCCAGAAGAAGATACTGATGGAGCAAATTTGAAGACAGTAAAAGAAGCTACTTCAACATCATTAAAATTACATAAGAATACTTACGATGTTAAATCACATAGATTAATTAATGTTGGTAAACCAACTGAAGGTTCTGATGCAATTAATAAAGAGTACTTATCATCTGAACTTTTAAATACTTTAAAATTGCAATGGGGTAATAACTTAAAAGATGGACAAACGTATAATGCTGGAAATTATAGAATAACCAACGTGGGAAATCCCAAAAATGATAAAGATTCAGTTAATAAAGAATATTTACATTCTATAATACCGGAAAAAACTGAACATGGATTTTCTTTTTATAAATTTATTATAAATGACATTGGATACCCAAAGGAAGACGGTGATGCTGTAAACCTAAAATACATCAAGGACAACTGTATTTTACAAGATGGTGATGAAATCGATTGTCATGGGAAAGTGTTGTCAAATGTAAAGTTCGGTTCTCAACCAAAAGATGCTGTTACTATGGAACAATTATCTAAAAAATTAAAAAAGGAAACATCCAATTTTGTAAAACATGAAGATGCCATGTTAAAGCGGGGAGATAAATTTATACATGGAAATGAAAAGTTTAATTTAATGCAAGGAAATAATGATGAATGGGATGCAGGACATAAAACAATAACAAATGGAAGATTTGGTATAAAAGATACAGATGTACCTCTAATGGTACAAACATTGATTGCGAGTGGTGGTACATTAGGTACATACAATGGTCGTAATAGAAGAATAAAAGATATTTATCCTGGTTACGAAGAAAATGATTGTGTTACAATGAAACAAACAATAACTTGGGATAAACACTTTGGGACCCAATATGATGCAAAGATGAAGAAAATAATTAATATTTTACCAGGTGAAGATTCAAATGATGCTGCTACTATTGGACAAGTCATAAAAATATCAAAAAGTGATTCAACAGCTTACACATGTAATGATAAACGTATTATGCAATTACATGATCCTCAACATCCAAAAGATGCTGTAAATTTAGATTGTTTAATAAGAATAGTGGGCAATTTACTTATCGATACCCACAATCATATAGCTAGTACAACGAGTCATGTGATGATTCAACCCGATGAACGAGAAGCTTGGATTAAAAATAGAATTATAAATCAGTATATAATTAATTTGAATAACTAAGTCTTTAAATATAAAAGATTTTGCACAAGTTATTCATTTGTGTAAAGTATCTCGTGGAGTAAACACGCCAGTTATATAAGACAACATAATGAAGACCGTATCGCTCAGTCATCGTCAAGACAGCGGCAAGAGAGGACGTGGTATAACATCAGCTGCATTATCCCTGCTTAGACGGATTCCAGTTGGTGCTGTTGTAAATCGAACGATAGACGCTTTACCATACGAATTACATCTGCCCGGAGGTTATCAATATTGTGGACCTGGAACTAAGTTGGCAAAGCGTTTAGCAAGAGGAGATCCTGGAATTAATAAATTAGATCAAGCTTGCAAGGAACACGATATAGCATATTCAAAGTATAAAGATTCAACAAATAGATCAATAGCAGATAAAATTCTAGCGGAAAAAGCTTGGCAAAGAGTAAAATCAAGTGACGCAAGTATTGCAGAAAAAGCATCGGCTTGGGCAGTAACTACAGCCATGAAGACGAAAGCAAAGTTAGGTGGTGGAAAACGTCGCAGAGAAAGACCTGCAAAGAAAGGCGCTCCCAAAAGAGGTGGCATTAAAAAAGGACGTCGTAGAACTCATAAGGCAAATGTAAAGAAGACTTCTGTTTGGCAAATGGTAAAAAACGGAGCAGGTTTATACCTAAGACCATACCGTGTGTACTAAATAAGAAGAGTCAATTGATAATTCCAAATAAAGCCTTAACAAATCATCAGTTAAATGATTATGTGAAATGTTTGAAAATACCATTCTTTCGAGGAGTTTTTATGAAAGATGCATTACCAACTAAAATATGGAAAAATGAAACTGGAATAGTAAATTTGGATTCCACCTATGGTCCAGGCACTCATTGGGTATGCTATAAAAAACTCGGACAAACCATTTACTACTTTGACAGTTTTGGCAATCTACCACCGCCAAAAGAACTGCAACATTATTTTCGAAACTCCAAAAACATTTTTTACAATTACAAAAGAGAACAACCTAACAATACTGAAATATGTGGGCATTTATGTTTGGAGTTTCTAGCGAAGAGTGTCAGTCAGCTTTAAGATGTCATCGTATACAGTGTCACTGAGTGGAAATTCATCCACATTGAAAAGTACGCTGTTCCCAGCATTGCGTCTATCCAAGGAAAGATTATGGGAAGCGGCATTACTTGATTTGACTACCTACAATTCAATTCCTAATGTTACAGAAGGAAAAAACAATTTACTACATTATTATGAAACTAAGGATGCTGCAGGAAAATACTCAGAATTGAAAATAATTACATTTCCTACTGGAGCATATGAAATTGATGACATAAACCAATTATTACAGAAACAACTCGGAGAAGACAATATCACCGTTAAAGGAAACAATAATACTTTAAAAGCAGAAATAACTTCGAAATATTATATTAATGTCAGCTTGGAACAGTCGATTGGCAGTTTACTTGGATTTACAGATACAAAAAAGAAAATCTTAACTCCTGAAACTACTCATTCAGGTGATTCAACTGTAACAATATTGAAAGTAAATAGTATTGATGTCACGTGCAACATTATACACGGATCGTATAGAGATGGAGTTAATCAACATATTTTACATACATTTTATCCAACAGTGGCTCCCGGTTTTAAAATTGTTGAGAAGCCACAAAACTTGATATACCTACCGTTAAACACCAGTTTCATTTCAGACATCGTACTGAACATATTGGATCAAGACGGTCATAGTGTTGACTTTAGAGGAGAAACAATTACTATACGGATACACATCAGAGCAGCAACATAAAAGTCAACATGGGATTATCATTTAAACCACAATGGAAGAGTCGGGAGCTCAGTAGCTCCTCGACATTGGAAGAGTTAACATCGGAAAACATTCGTTTTCTACAGAAGATTGGATTGAAACTTAACAGCGATGGATATCCTGGATATATCTCAAGGACCAACGTTCGACGAAACACTATGGGAGAAGGAATATCACACGCACAACCCTTACACTTCATCAAAATTAAACAATAACGATGAAATAAGGATCCCCATTCAACAACAAGATATTTACACTTTACCGTGTGAAAGTTACTTGTACATCGAAGGACAGGTATTAAAATTGGATGGAAAAACTGCTTCAACAGTTCCTTTTATAAATAACCCGATGGCATATCTTTTTGATGAAATAAGATATGAAATATCAGGGGTGACGGTTGATTCAACAAAAAAGGTTGGTTTAACAACTACATTGAAAGGATTAACATCATTAACACCGCATGAGAAGAATTCAATAGTCAATGCCGGATGGGTTGCCCCCGATAAAGACACTATAACACCAGCTTCCAACGGTCACTTTGATTTTCATGTACCTTTACGATTGCTTTTGGGATTCGCTGAAGATTACAAACGGGTAATAATAAATGTCAAACAAGAATTAGTATTACTCAGATCTTCAACTAATAAGGACTTGATACTTGCAGACCCTGCAACTACGGAAGATAAACTGGAATGGCAACTACAGTTGGATAAAGTTGTTTGGAGAGTACCTCATGTAAGATTGGCTGATGAACATAGAATCCTATTATTGAGAAAGTTGAAATCTGACCGTGATATTGTGATGCCATTCCGAAGTTGGGAATTTCATGAATACCCTACACTACCTCAGACAGAACGACAAACATGGACCGTCAAGACATCAACTTACTTGGAACGAGCAAGGTACATAATACTCGGTTTTCAAACTAAGCGAAAAGATGTTATCACTGCAAATGCTGGTCAATTTGATCACTGTAAAATAAAGAATTGTAAAGTTTTTCTAAACTCTCAATTCTTTCCCTATGACAATTTGAATGTCATGTTCAGCAAAAAACGTTTTTCCATTTTATACTATATGTATGCAAGATTTCAATCATCATATTATGGAAAGACTAATACACCACTATTATCACCTGACCAGTATTATTCCAAGGCTCCAATAATTGTAATCGATTGTTCAAAACAAAATGAATCGGTAAAATCATCAAGTGTGGATATAAAAATTGAAATGGAATTTGAAGAACCAGTAGCGGATGGAACTTCGGCATACTGTCTAATTCTACATGATAAAATAGTTACTTACACACCGCTGACCGGAATTGTGAAGAATGTACTTTAAGAAGAATTGTACAACAACTGCAAATTTTTGAGGTTAGAATTATCTGCTTTAATTTTTGAGGTTAGAATTTCATTTGTGAAAGACAAGTTGAAAACAAACAATTATGTAATTGTATAAATTTCAAGGATTTTACGAAAAATATAAAAGCGAGAAAATAATTAGTAGAAACTTCATTCTATCTTCAACCTTCGTATGGGAAACATCATTGGCAAGATGAATTCTACTAACGGAGAAGAAAATACACCTCTAATGGATGATAATAGTTCAGATATAGAAAAACAAGTTGAACGAGAAATGGACGAGTTCCTAAAATTCAACAAACATAAGAAGAGAGAAGAAGAAAAAGCTGAAAAAGAAGTAAAAAGGAAGAAGGTTGAAGTTAACATTACAACCAATATTTTAACAGAAGTATTTCTTCGGATTATCTACCCAATTTCTTCATGCATGACAAAAAGTATATCAGTTGGAATTTTAAAATCAATGGATTATTCACCAATTGTTATTTTAAATCATGGAAACAAAATGGTTACTTTCAGTGAAACTACTTGGGAATCTGTCATGAAACATTTACATCTTTTGGAGTGCTATTTAAGTAACAACACATTTGGAAGAAGAACAAGATTAAGTTTATTGGAATCAAATATTGAAGTTGATATAGTAAAACATCGTGGAGGACAAATTGTTCGCTTCAGAGATTTAACTACACATAATGTTAAATTATATTTCACTAAAGAAGAATTTTACACTTTAAGTTGTACTACCGGTCCCGTCACCAGATATTTGAAACAACTAATATTTTCAAGTGCAATAATTAAAGACTATCTAATTGATACATTGGACAAAAAACCTTTTGTTCCAATTTTATACGGTCCCGTGGATACTTCAATCTTTAATAGAATACCTCAAGAAGTTGAAATGTGGAGACAATTAAACAACTATCACACCAATTTTAATATTGATGAAGTGGCACAAGAAGTGAAAGAAGAAGAACAATCCTGTCTGTTATAAACATCGGCTCATTCAATTTTTAAGTCAGTTGTTAGTAAGACTTCATCATGAATAAACGGGTTTCGTTTTCTAATGCGCCACATATAATGGAAGTTAAAAGAGGTATAATTGAATTTCAAGCTTTCCGAGGAAATGATGGTAATTTTATTATTAAAGAATTAGTAATCTTGGACATGAACACATCAGTAGTTTATCATTATTTGTTCAAACCTCCAGTACCATTTAATAGACTAACAACTAAAGCGAAAGTTACAAACAAATGGTTGAACAAACATTTTCACAACTTAAGATGGGATGAAGGTTTCATTAATTATAACATGATGCCGCACATTATGAATCATTATTGCAAAGAGTTTAAAATTATCTACACAAGGGGATTGGAAAAAGCAAATTGGATACAATCATTTACAAGCAACGAAGTGATTAATGCAATAATTGATAAAGATTTCCAATGCTACTTCAACGAACTTTGTATTTCATCAAAAAGTTTTAAACATCGAAGGTCGCAGTGCGCTTTAAAGAATGCCTACCGCTTGAATAATTTCCTTCAACAAACTGGTGGGGGTAGTGTCAGTGGTGGGGGTAGTGTCGATTATAAAAGTGAGAGCGCTACCATGACACAGCATGAGTATTACTCAAACCTCCGAAGAGACAACATCTCCGACGGACATTCTTATTAACAAGAAGATTAACAACAACATCAATATGGCATCACAGAACTTACTTCAAAGTTTAGTTGATCAGTTCAACGCTCATTCTAAATCATCAATTCTACCTACAAAGAAATGTTCTGAACTAAAAGAAGAAAAACACTACATCATTCATACTATTAAGAAAATGGAAACTTCAGTAGGTGATGCTATAAATTGCACTTTGAGCGAGGCACCTTATACAATTGGTGATGAAGCAAAATTTCAGATCTTCTTACCAAAGCGCTTCGTACAACTACTTCAAAATGAAGATCTTCGTATAATTCAACCCGGCGCACTCTATTTGGTATCACATGGACCCAGTGGAAACAACTCTACTGAACTTACAATTCATGTAACACCTACTACTGATTAATTTGTACATAACATTGTAAATATTTCTTTGTATTTGTTTTTTCAATAAATATGATATAAAACAAAAAAAATAAAAATAAAAAAAAGCAACATATTGTAATGTCTTTGTACATTACAATATGTTGCTTTTTTTAAAAATTCCACAGGATGACCTTGACCCAATTTTGTATAATTATAAAAGGGGAAATGTACTTGCAAAATTCATCAGTCTACTGCTACCTTTCATACCGTACACATCTCGCTCTTAATCCCTGAATATAAAACTGCAACATGTCCCTAAAGGTCAAGTGTGCATCTTACGATACTAACACCATAACAACTTTTGAACAACTCGAAGATTTAACCAACGAAATGCGAGTTTTACTTACCGGTGGTTATCACTTAACTGTTGATGTTAGTGCTACTAATACAAGAATGTTCACTAAAACAAAATATTGCGATGATGAAATATTTATTTCTACACAACCTACAACTTCTTCATCGCCAACTGGTCAACATAACATCAAGTTCCAAAAGTATTACCAATGTTGAATAACTTTTGACAGACAAAACTACAACTAAAGAATCACGTGATCAATGTGAGTTAATAAAAAGGATGTAATACTTGTATAAATAATCATTCGCTTCTTAGCTCTCACCACGACAAGACCTATTTAAGAAAATGTTGTACAGAATGATGATTCAACTTGATGGAAAAATCTATGGAAAAGACTACAACACCATTGAACAAATGACCCAAGATTTAGATGTATTAACTAAAGAAGGATATCAAGCTAAATTAATTTTAAAATTTCCTGAAGTACATCCATTATCAACAGAAGAACTTGTTGAAGAAAACAAAGAGAAACAAACTTCCTAAATTTTAATAATCCTTACACTTGTAAGGTATAATTTTTTAAAACTCCATTTGGATGACCTTGAAATTACCCCCACCACTTTTCACAGTACATAAAACTCACTATTCAACACTATACACTCTTATTCTTTCACTGGACTCCGCAGCGTCAACATGGAAGAGCAAAAATACAAGTACAAACCTCGTTACTGTTGTGAACAACAGTGTACAGATTTAGGACCAATGATGGTGGATGGGTTAGCTTGTACTAAATGTGAATTCTTCGGATCTTGTTATTGCAAATGCAAAACAAAACAACTACCACCACCGGAATTGCGAACTTTCAAATTTTACAAATCAAGATATTTTCATACATGTTGTCCTCAAAGATGTTTCAAATTTCACCCTCTAGATCTTGCTCATTGTCAACGCACCAATTCTCATCAAGATGATTTTTGTACACATATGATAAAAAGATGTAAATACAGATCAGATTGGTATTCCGATCCTGTAGAACCATCAAATGTGTAATTTCAGTTTTACACTCTTTTTTAAAACTTCATTTGGATGACCTTGAGATTTCCCCCACCACTAGTTCTAATTTTTATATAATATTAAATCATTCCACTTCCAACACTCTAACTAACAACATGGAAAACAAATTTATCAAATTTGAACATATAATAACTGACAGGGAGGAGATGGAAGAATTGTTTCAAAACTTACTTTCTGTCATTGACGAATATCCTATAAGATGGTTCAGAATTGTAGTTCAATATTTAAATCCTGGTGAATTGTTTTCTTCATCAAGTGAAGAAGATGAAACAACTACTTCGGTTCAAATAATTGAATTAAAAGATGGAGAAGAAGAACTAAACGTTTTATTCAATCATAAGCTCAAGGTTCCCTATATAAAAGCCCCCCTCCCTAGACAGCCCCCCTCCCTAGACGCCTGCTCAAGGTCACCATTATATAAGCCCCCTCCCTATGCGCCGATCCTCATTCCATCACCGACTCTCCAATAATGAACAACTCTCCATTGGCCCGAATGAATTCTAGTTTTGAAATAAACTCTAAAGAAGAGTTACAAGACATTTTTAATATTTTACAAGAACTTGTAGATAATTTTACAACCATCAAAATGAATTTGGAAATAACATACGATTGTCCTATTTGTGATAAGATTGAAAGTTCGGACGAAGACAGTTTACTAAATCTAACTCCTGCACCATCTGACACTACTGATGGTAATAATGAACAGCAAAATATTTCCCCCACCACTTCTTTGTAATTCTTCGTTCCCCCCCACCACTTCTTTATTTAACTAACATTTCTCGCTTTCACTTCTCATTCCGTCTTCAACTTTTGAACTATCAACATCACTTGTTTTAAAATTTCAAACACTACAAAATCATGATGGATATGATGGATGAAGTTCCCTTCATAACTAGAATGGAAGAGGATAAATTGAAATTGGAAATTAAACGATTGGAAATGGAACGGGAAAACCAACTCGAAATGTTACGTTTGTTCAAGCTTTTCAAATACATCATCTGGGGACTCTGCGTTTACCTTCTCATCGTCGTTGGTGTTTGCATTTACAACTCTGTAGTTCATCACAAAAGTTCAACTTGTTTAAACTCTGCTGTTGCACATTAATTATATGTTCACAAATAAAATTCAAAATTTACTTCAGCCTATCCCACTATCACCAACTAGTTCAACTTTGAACTATTTCTGGTAGTAGTTGGGTAGGCTTTTTTAAAACTTACTCTGAATGACCTTGACATACTTTCCAGGCTCCAGTTATAACTGTTGAATTTCAATTTTGAACTAACTCTTAATTCATGCCCAATTCTACTTCAAATTCAGGGCATATGCTCTCGCCATCTGCACCCTGCAGCTGCCCTGGCAACTGACACCATCTGACCCCTGCAGCTGCCCTGGCAGCTGACGTCACTTCCGGTTTAGAAGTGGCTTTTTCCCACTACTCTCGTTGTTGTGTAGACAATAGACTTGTTAGCGTGGTGATCGAAAGCTTCAATAGATATGCTCTTATTACGGGTACTGATTTATTTATTTATAATATTATTTTCTCCAATTTGTCTTTTAGTTCGTTTTCGTATGTTTACTTGTACTTTTATGCATCTACATACTATATAATATAACTAATTAATGTTATTTATTATTTATATTAATCTGATTTTAATTCGCACTAATGTGAAAGTATGAGGTGATACCAAAATCCTTAAAAACAATCTCAGCCACAAAAAAACCTATGCTATTTTTTACGAGGCTACTAAGAATAGTGCCTTAGGTTTCATAAAGGAGCAGTGTTTTCTCAAAGTTACTGTTATGGCTTCCTTTACGTTTGTCGCATACCGCTGAGTCTTGTTTGTGAATACAATAATTGTATGGGCTATTCTTATTTTCTAAAAAAAATTGAGTATCAAATAAGTAGATTTTGTTTCGTTTTCAAATTACTATGAAAATCTTTTTGTTATATTTAAAATTTATTAAAGTATTCAAAATTAAAGCTTTAATATCATAAAAATATTTACTTTTTCTATAAATTCTATATTTCGTACAAATTTAGTTAAGACACAAACCTCTCAAATTTATTGAAATATTATCCTTATATTGATGGAATATTAGTTGGATTGCTTACTTAGTGGAAAAAGAATTTAAAGTGAATGATTTAAAACAGAAATCTCTAAACAATTAAGTGCAGATAATTAATACTACTTTAATTGTTTTCAAAGTTTTCCTGCTTATTTGTTTTATACTAATAACGAAGTTTTTATTTTTGCAATTTAACAATTCTGGAATTACTTTGCTTAATGATTCATTCTCCAAACTTTAAATCTAAAAATAATATTTATATCAACTTTTGTTTGGCTAAAAATGTGAAGATAAAACAAAAAATAAATTTGTTCTATAACATATTACAGTTTTTTAACGTAAAAATGTGTAACCGTATCAACAATGCACTGCCTAGTTGAAAAATAAACACACATAACACATGATAGTCCATTAGTCAATCATGTATGTTATTCATAAAGACAATTTTGTAATGCGACATTTTACTTCTAAATATAAACCTCGGAAACAACAAAATTTAAATACACTTTTCACTATTAAAAGCTCATAACTCTTATATTATGAGATATCTAAATCATAAAATTTAAAATACAGAGACATTAAAACAGGTAATGTCGAGTCGCACAAGACACTGTCGGAGACGCCAATGGAGCGATCATAACTAATAGCGGGCCGGTTCTCAAGAGGTACGGATCATTTGCTTTCAAAGGACTGGAAATGACTTCATTATATCCTGTAATACAATGTCTTATCACCCACTATCATACCTTTCGTTATAACGCGTCCGAAATAAAACAAGTTACTACTTTAAGAAATTCCCAATGATGTTTTTTTTTGTTACCTACAAATTTCATGATATTTTATTTCTAGGATAACATTATTATAGAATCTATATTTATTTTATACGCAGTGTTTTTTTTTTTTTTTTTTTTTTTTTTTTTTTTACAGAAGTCCTCCTACAATTTCCAACCGATTTCCAAGTTTTTGGTGCCGTTGGTTAAGGCTTGATCTGTATTTGTTTTCGAAAAAAAATTATGAGATTCGGAGTTAAAATAAAGCCACCATCAATTATTAAAATTTAAAAATTTTCCATTAGAATAACATTGGCCTTGGTTTTAACTTCTTAAATATATGTTAATGTACAGCTGTAAATAAGTGTATTTTTAGCGATTAGGTTCTGATATCACAATACTGGATAGGTAGGGTTATTGGTTTAAAACGAAACGTAACATTTTTAGCAATTACATGAGATAGTCCAGATTATGTTGCTCGATTTCGAGCAACACGTTAACTAGTCCGTTTTTTTAAAGCTGATCCTTCTAGGGAGAGGTGGTGGTGGGGGTTTGTTTATCCTTGCTAATATCCCATTGGCTGGAGCCCTTTGTTTTTTTGTTGGTTTTTTTGTTGTTTTTGTTTTATTTCACCGTTGGATACCAGCTGGTAATTTTATATCACAACATAGTGTGTATCAGTTTTACAATATTATTAGTAGCAGTTGTTTTTTTATCAATTTATTTTAGAACTGTTACTTTTTAACAAGGAATTAGTTTGGCTTAAAAATATAACAGGTGGCTAGGAGTTACTGAAAGACATTGTAACTTATTTAAAACGTTATTTGAGGAAATCTGATACTCGAACATGTTTGTCACAGTTTAAAATGTTTTGTTTACAGTTTAAATCCCTCCCCCACCCCAATATTCTCGTGAAGGATCAGGTTTAAAAAAAACGGACTATATAGTCCGTTTTTTTAAAACCTGATCCTTCTAAAGAGAGATGGTGGTGGGGGTTTGTTTATCCTTACTAATATCCCATTGGCTGGAGCCCTTTGGTTTTTTGTTGGTTTTTGTTGTTGTTTTTGTTTTATTTCCCTGTTGCATACCAGCTGGTAATTTTACATCACAACATATTGTGTATTAGTTTTACAATATTATTGGTAGCAGTTGTTTTTAATCAGTTTATTTTATAACTGTTACTTTTTAACAAGGAATAGGTTTGGCTTAGAAAAATAACAGCTGACTAGGAGTTACTGAAAGACATTATAACTTAGGCCTATTTAAAACGTTATTTGAGGAAATCTGATACTCGAATATGTTTATCACGAGTTTAAATGTTTTGTTTACAGTTAAAATTGTTTGTTTACATTTTAAATCCCTCCCCCACCCCAATATTCTCATGAAGGATCAAGTTTAAAAAAAAACGGACTATAGTACTTATTTAATACGCTGAGGTTTTTTGTCAAGAGAACTCCCCCAACGATTCTCAGCCGTTTTTTTCTTCAAGTTTTTGATGTCGTTGGATAGGGCTTGATCTGTAGCTGTTTACGATCAAAAATTTATGAGAATATGACTTAAATCAAGAGTGAAATATCCCCAAATTAAATTTCAACATTTTCCAATTAGAATAACATTAGGATTGGGTTGAGCATTTTAAACATCTATTGATATAGATGTTTTGGTGATCAATGATATTCACAATATGGAAATGATCTCATGTCATTGATTTAGAACTAAGGTATAACTTTTGTATTGTATCAAAATCAATAGCTCAATTTCAAGCGACAAGTATATTAGTAAGACCAACCATTTTAATATGATAATAGGCCTATTTTAGTAAACATACTATTGTAATAATTTATACTCGGCGTCCCCAAACTCTTAAGGTGTTATTCCTGATTTAAAGACAATATAAATATAATATTAAAAATTTCTACAACTCCATAGTTAAATTCCCTATCCTCCCTTGAAAATTCAATTGCAGTTTTAAAATAATATGTTCTAACTTTTATTGCACATTATGATTTTTTTTCATATCGCACACTGAAAGTTCAATGTATTGTATGTGTTAATGATTTGTTTCATGAACATTTGAATAATTTTTATTTACTTCTAAAAAACATGTCCTATTTGACCACAATGTGGTTTCATTTTTACGATTATTTTTACAATACAGCGCCTTTATTAATTCATTACATCAACTACTTAAATAGAATACATTTTAAAGTGTATAATAATACAAAAATACCTAATGTATTAATAGAAATACATCATTTTATAGTATAAGCACCTTAATTATGACCTTAGCTATACAAATTAACCATTATTTTTGGCAATAAATAATTTATTTCTACGTGGAGGTTCATAAGACTAGACTTGTAAATGAAATTCAAATTTTTCCAATTCAATTTCTTTATTTGCATGCCTTTAAACTGTAAAAATGTAATTACATAGAAGTATCAATATAGTTACATTAATTTTACATGCAGTAATTAGAGTATAAATAAATCAGACCATTCAAGCAAAGTAACAATCACAGTAGGCGTAATTGGATAACAACATAACAAAATATAAATAATAATTAAATGCATTTGGTCATTCATTGAAAGATGATTATAGTCAACATGCAAATAAACAGAATACAAATCAATGAAATGGATGCAAGCTTAGGCCATAAATAAATAAATAATTAGGAGATAAAATTGCGATTGGCCAATTATTTTTATGTCATTATTATTTCCTTTTTTAGAGACAGCAAAAAATATTTGAATCATTCTTCACGAAATCAGCCTGTTTTTTGTTTTCTCAATAGTACCAAACACGTTTCTGTTATCCCAACGTTAAATATTATCCCAGAAAGGTATAAAATTTATAGAAATATATTTTCCAGAAATTAATGATCGTTTGTGTCATACAGTTTTTGAATGCTGCATGGTGAAATACTACAACATTTTACTTTAATTTGACCATAAAAATTTGCAACATTGTTTGTAAACTTTAAACAGTACAACATGTTAAATAGTACAAAATGTTTACACATGTTGTTACCCTTTAACAAATTATATTGAGGGCACTGATGGTAAGGTCAAAGTCCCACAGTATAATATGTTTTTTAATGGATAATAGTCCAGCCAATATAAAAAGGATTTGTAATCGTTAAACCGAGAGTTTGGGGCAAAATATACTAATTCAACTGTCACAGAGCATTTGTTATCAACTGAACCTTTAATCATATGTTTTTTGATTCAGTTGATGAATTAGCCATTATTTTTTCTTTAATTCCATAAATGTAACCTAATAAAACTCATACTTCACTCTCATGAATTGAAATGAAAACACTTCTTTGTTGCAGCGAATTTAAGGACTTTAAGGTTCTTTCTTACAGTTAACCTCTTAACTAAATGTGAATATCTTAAGTATCTTAAAATGTTTCTTAAGTTAAGTAAAACATTTAAGTGTGATTTTAAAACAATAAAGCATGTATATAAAAATTAATAATATCAAGATATAACATTTTTTAACAAGCAATAAAAACCGTTCGTAGTTTATAAAAAGGAATAGTTAGTTAAACATGTGTACATATATTACATAGTTTCATAATATGTTAACCATTTGACTGGTTTGCCCAGCAAATCGAGATATAAACGGTAAGCACTGACATGCCACACACCCACCTGTCGTCCACAGCAGCAGCCGGTGAGGCCCTGCGCAGCCTGGCTGTGATGGTGCGAGAGGATGGACGCTGTTGATCATCAATGGCGAATTAGAAAGAGTTACCAGTTTACTGAAAAGTAGTTCCTACCAGAGGGACTGAGCTTTTGCTAGGTAAAAGTATAAAGCGTCACCTTCCTTTACCAGACAAAGCTCGATCGCTCCGCTCACTTGTTCTCTTCCTGTTTAAGAAGAGCTTGTTCGCTTCCTTCACTTTTCAAAGGATTCTCCACTTTGGTATAGATTTGATGAACCACAGGTAAAGATGTAACACATTGGTTCAAGTCTACAATTATCACCTGGTTTTCGTAAAATTTAGTGGCTACAAAAAATCCATAAGTATAACACGAGAACTTTCAAAAAATTAGGCGACAGTTTAAGAGTACAATAAAGTATTAAACTATTATTTTAAACCACTTTTGTTGCCAATTTGTCGGCTACCCAATTCAACTTATAGTTTAGGAAGTACTATGGTTGTAGATACCTACTATACAGTAGGGCCTACTCTCGTTACCAAGGTAATTTTTTGTCTTGAACACTCCTGAAGGCGAAAAACACATTTGATGAAAATCATATTATTTATAGCAAATGCTCTGTGATCATTTACCTCATAAATTTAAACATCAAGATCAACCGACACTCGCATTACCCACCTGTACTTTGAAACGAGATATCGGTGGGTTTATTTGCCTTGAATATTAAAAGTAATGTTCAGTTCGTGTGACTTACTGTAGAAAATTGTGTCCCCTCCTGATCAGTTTATTCACTTGTTTTTCTGGTTGTTTGTAGCACGAGTGTTCATCCTAATTCTATAATTTACAATGTAATTTTGTTGTATAATACAATAATTCATGTATTTATACATAGTTGACACGTTTTGTCTGCTTCTGATAAAACCCATCCCACGGAGACCCAGTCCCATGATAGTAGTTTAATTATGATCTACTGTACTTAGTAACTGTCTTGAGTAACGAAAAAGTTTTATAGTTATAGTTAATTAATGGTTTTGTAGTATACTACTTGATTGGCCTTGATATTTTTGGTTCGTGACATGTCCCCCGGTACAGTCTCCCCCCGCGGGCGCCGCGGGTAATGGAGCCCGATATAGCGGCCCTGTAGCGGCTCCCGCCCCAGCCTCTTGAGTCAGGTCGGGGCGTGATGGGCCTCTTGCCAGGCGGCTGTTTACAGGGTGTTCCGACAGTAAACAGAGATAACCCTTTTGAGATAGTGTAATAGGCTCACGAGCCGCTACTTGTTAAGCTATTAATTCTGCTGTGATGTTTTACTGCAGACAAAGAAGACTCTTTTGAAAATTGTAGTCGTATTTTTTACTCAGCAAAGAGTGAAGTGGAGAGTTCAAAAAGGATAATTTAACAAAATTATATTATTGATTGTCAATCGTATGGTTTTTAGAACTGTCAAGTTAATATTAATTTTTTCATTTATCAGTTTACTTCAGTACTAAAACTAAATGTTTGACAAATTACTAATTAAAAGCCTTTATCAAATAAAAAAAATATTCAAAAGAGAAAAAATTGCTTATTTTATAGGTAGGAATATAAATTATTGTTGACCAAAACTCGATGCAAAAACCATAAAGAATGGGGTTAGTTTACTGTAAAAACAATAAGTCACCTCAGGATAATATAATACCAATTTATCCGGTAAAATAATAATAAATTTTTATTCCGCTGACAAATTTACATTGTATGGGAATTTACAAAAGTCTTTCTATGTGTTTCACAATTTAAAACTCACAATTCCAGATTTTTCAACAAGATAATTCATTGTTTATTCATTTCATACTCAAAACTTTTTTAGTCTTTCAATTATTTTTAATTGTTTTTTTGTTTCTTCTTTCTTTTTTAGTTCTACTTCTTCTTCTTTCTTCCTTTTTTTTCTTTTTTCTTATTTGCTCTGTATAAATACACTAGGTTTGTTTTGCCAATACGAACGACGGTTCATTATGGTACATTAATCTCATCCAAATTCTTTTGCTAATACGTGTGTAAAAATATATTTTTTTAAGTTTGATTAAAATAACTGTCATAGGTTAAAATAAAATAAACCAAATATTCCTCTTATCCACATGGGGGACTTTCAAAGACGTGTTCTCACGGATAGGATTTCGCAAACAGGTTAAAAGTTTTAGGTTAAAACTGTATGTAAGGATTAGATGCTGCTATAAAACTAAAAGAGAAGATTCAATATTTATTATCTTACTATTAGTAGACAGATAATTTTGGAAAATAAAAGTAAACAATTAGGCAAAACCGTAATCCTTTACGCCATAATTAGGTGAAAAATGATTCAGTATCAGTTTAAAAAGGAAAATTTTTTTTCGAAGAACTCTAATGCAATATTTAAAAAAATTAACAAAACAAATAATTCTATCTTTAATTGACGATACTAAGATTTAATCATATTAAATTCATATTAAAAGTAACGTAATTAGTTTTGCATTCGAATTTTTACAACAAAATAACCAAAGCTTAAGTTAACAGTTGTTTTACCAATGCAAATGTAGATAAATTTATCCAC
This sequence comes from Neoaliturus tenellus, assembly GCA_030545055.2. Classification (NCBI taxonomy): domain Eukaryota; kingdom Metazoa; phylum Arthropoda; class Insecta; order Hemiptera; family Cicadellidae; genus Neoaliturus; species Neoaliturus tenellus. The sequence goes on along the minus strand of CM061533.1, from coordinate 87,218,708 downwards.
TCTTGTAAACTGAACTTGAAGATTTCAATAAACCAATTAATGAAAATATTACTGAAATGAGACAAGGAAGATATAACTTTGTTGTTAAGATTTTTATAATACCTTAACACTGTTCATTTGTTTCTTTATATATTTTTACCATTTCTAAGCTAAAAAATTCAATCGACAATAATTTAAATAAATCCTTTGGACATCTATGAATATTAACATAAATAGTTAGTCGTAACGGACATACTGTACCACTACTCTTCTACCTGTGCCGGTCTTTGTTTAGTGGACAATAGGCTCGTTAGAGAGTTGCTACTGACTTGAGAAGGCCTGCCACATCAGGTGACGGCATTTCTATAGGTATCAATATTCTCGAATGTAATACACTCCTTAAAATCAAATCAGCATATTTTTGTTATTAGATAATTAATTTTTTGACAGAAATTTTGGACTATTAAAAATCTTTTACTATTTTGTTGTTGTTATTTCTTATGTAAAATTCTAGATTGTATTTTTTAATCTACAGTGCGATTTATTAGTATCTTAATTATAATATACAGCCACTTTGAAAAGCTCTTCTTATTGAAATTAAAAATTATTTTGATTTAAAACCTAAAAATACTCTTTATTGAAATTTTAGAAAATTGATTAAAACTAATAAATAATATTGACATTACAGTTTGTTTTTTTGTGCATTATCCACTACACACTGGATTACAACACTAAAATATGGTGAACTGCTACGCTTTACTGAACTACCGGCTACCGAAGCATTGTTATAAAATACTCTATTCATAATTTTGAATAACTCCTTTAGTTTAGGAAATTTCAATTTATTTTCAGAAAGCAATAAAATATACTAAAATCTATAAACAAGAATAGTGAATTGTTAATGGAGACTATATTTATAACCTGATAATAATATTTAAACCCCCTTATTCCTATAATTTTATAGTTATTATAATTGTAATTTTATAATAAAAGTGTAAAAGTAGTTTATTTGTTATGTTCAATCAGTTTTACTCGCCCTTAAAAAATCACAATTTTAATAATTAAAAATTAAACTTTAGCCCCAAGTAGTTTATGGACATAAGTTTTACAATTTTGTCAGTGTAAATATTAAGGCGTAAGTTGTAGCTAAATTATGTTATGGTTCATTGACGATGAGTATCGTTTACGTCAAAGGGCTGGAAATGCCTTCATTATAATCTTGATCACAAAGTCTCATCAGCCTGAGCATCTTCGCTTAGTACCGTACATTCTATTCAGTGCGACCCTGCTTTCCCTTCAACAGGTACACGCCAAACACATGTACTATACTGTACAATATAGGAACACAACATGTTGATAAACAGTCAGTTGAACTGTTGTACAGTATATAAAAGTACATATAATGTGTACAAGTGTGTAATGGACTTTAAATGAAAGGTAATATTCCACAACAGATAAGCGATAGCGAGAGGGACTAAACAAGTAACAATTTATTAAATACTATTTATAATTCGTAATAAAACAATACAATAAATTTTCATGAACTTAATTTTTGATGAACAAGCTAATCGGGGGCCTAATATTCGGAGTTTCATATAATACAATAATGTAAATTGAACTTTTGCATTTAAATTTCGCTTCTAAAACAAATGTAGTCATGACTGCAAATCAATTAATTGAAAGTTTAAAGATTACTAGAGATCACCTCCTGATAGAAATTGTATCAAAATTTCAGTTGATCTTGAACCAAGAAGTTTAAAAACATTTTATATCGAAAACATCTGTTCTTCCTGTTTTTCTATCAGTTGTTTTACAACTATCAGATGTCTAATGATTCAATCAATTCTCCTTCCTCCATAAGATTAACATTGGAACTTTGAAAGCCTTTGGGGCATAGCGCTATAGTCTACTGTGAACTAGAATGTGATTCTGCTAATCTACAGGACTATTCCTTTCTAACGGTATGCTCGAATTTCTCCTACGACGCACACGAGCTGAGAAAAAAGGAGGGAAAAAACATGCTTGCCAATTAATATATAGATGAAAGGTTTCAATGCAATTAAACAATAAATACATTTTAGAATTGAACTATTAAAAATTAAGTTTAAAGTTAAAGAATCTTACCCTCACAATTTTGCACTTTAATTTTAAACCTTACTTTTTCTGTATAATTAAAAAAAGTAAGGTAAAAAAAAGTAATTAATTCTTTTACTTACTCTATGTTACTCTATATTACTAGTAGTGGGGTTTTGCCGGTTCTGGCCCAGTTCAAGGCCAAGTGGTTCGAACCGGCAGGTGTGGATGACAGTGATGGATGTGTTTTGTAAGTGGGTCAAGGCCATCCGGAGGGAGTTTTAAAAAAGCGGAGCCGCGAGGGGCTCAGTCGGGGCGGGGACTCGGGACGGGTCGGATCGGAGCGGGAGCGGCGGGCCGAGGGAGGGTTGTTTTTTTTAGTTTATTTATTTTAATTAATTTAAATTAAAATAGTGTCGTTGTTGTTGTTGTGCAGAGAGGCGTTGGAGCGTCGTGCACCGTTGACGCAGTGGTAAACGCCGAAGGTGATGGCGAAAAGGAGGTAGACGCACAGCATGCACAGTACGCATTTGAACAGTTGCAGCAGGCGGACCATGCCTTGTTGGTTCGCCGTTTCCAATTGCAGCCTGTTGATCTCCAGTCTGAGTCTGTCCTCCTCTAATCGTGATCTGAGCGTAACGTCGTCCATCATGTCTGTGTGTGCGTGTTTTTTAGTTTGTGGTGGGGGAAAAAACGGGAGCGGTGTTGATGGTCGGAAAGTCGGCGATGAAATGAGAAGCGAAGACGAATGCAGTGCATATTTATTGTAGAGTGGTGGGGGGTGAAGAAAAAAAAAAAAAAAAAAACAGTTGTCTTTGATTAAACCTCATCGTCAGCTGTATCGGAAGGTGCAGCCTCGGAAGGTGGAGGAGTGCCGCCTGCAGGTTCGATGTCCTCGCTCTCCATCTCCTCGCATTGTGGACAATTGTAGGAGATCTCCACAGTCATGGTGATGGTGTTGTTGGGAGCGCTGACTACGTCACTCAAAGTTTCAAAAATATCCTTCAAGTCTTGTTGCGACTTTACGGTAAATGTATTTGTACTTGTCGCTAAAGGAAAGCCGCTCATCGTTCGGGAGTCGGCGAACAAATGGCGAGCGGCGGTGAGGCGGCCGCCTATATTCGGTAGGGGTACCGTGGTGGGGGAAGAAAAGAGTGGGGGGAGGACAGCGGTGGGGCGAAGCCCGGGTGGGGGAAGAAAAGAGTGGGGGGAGGACAGTGGTGGGGCGAAGCCCGGGTGGGGAACGAGGGAACTTCGGTCATCGCAGTTCGCCGCGAAACGCCGTCGGGATAGGTTGTGGGAGCCGTACGAAGATAAGCGCTAGCTGTAACACAATGTAGAAAATAGTAATACTTTGTTTGTAAATTAAATATTAAATTTATATTTAACCAGAGCTTGCATTTCTTGTTCCTCGTCGTTTAATTCAACAATTTTAACACCATTAGTAGTCTGTTCCTCTTCCTCTGCACTTTGCGACGATGAAGACATGGAGGTGCCAGGAGAAGATGACGAGGATGAAAATATTGTGGTAGGATTGACATATTGCACCGTGATGTTGATCCATCTTAAAGGATAGCTATCAATGAGTGTCAGTAAGTTTTGGAATAGTTCTTCCATCTCTTCTCTGTTGGTAATTAAATGTTGAAAGGAAATGAATTTATCATCCATGTTGTTGTCAGTGCGAGTAATGAAATAAGAATGAGAAGCGTATGGAATGATCCGTAGAATATATGTTGTAAAAAAAAGTGGTGGGGGTAATCTCAAGGTCAATCAAATGGAATTTTAAAAAAGGGCTGCAGTCAGTGACTACAGCTATACATCTGAAGCTTCAACAGGATCAGAAGACCAATCTGATCTGTACTTGCACGCACTTATGATGCATGTACAAAAGTCGTCTTTATAATATGCATTGCACTTTCGACAAGTGGCAAGTTTTTGCGGATGAAATTTGATACACCTCTGGGGACAGCAAGTGTGGAAGTATCGTGATTTATAAATCTTGAAGGTTCGCAATTCCGGTGGCGGTAGTTGCTTTGTCTTGCACTTGCAGTAACAGGATCCGAAGAATTCGCACTTTGTACAAGCTAATCCGTCTACCATCCATCTTCCTAAATCTGTGCATTTCTGTTCACAACAGTAGCGCGGTGCGTCCTCGTTTTTCTTCTCCTCCATGTTGCCGCTTCCAAGTGTTGGCAAGAAATGAAGTTGTACAGTGTAGGATAGCGTGTTTTATAGATCAATAAAAGTGGTGGGGGTAATCTCAAGGTCATCCAAATGGAGTTTTAAAAAGATCATCTTACAAATGTAAGATGTTTTTTTTTTATTTATGATGCTGGCTTGTCCTTTTCTTCTTCTTCTTCTTTAGGTTCTTTCTTAATATTCTGTTCCTGTTCCTGCTTGTTCGCTCTAGCCATGGCGATGAGTTCTTCAGTGGATAGCGGGTGCACTTCTGGAAACTTCAGGATCAGTTTTGGTTGGAACCCTTCTCTAGTCAATACACTGAGATCGGCGCTCATCTCTTCTACGGTTCTATAGTCCTTTCCGTAGATCTTCCATTGAATTCAATCATCATTCGGTATAACATGGCGGCAGTGGTTGTTATCGCTGCGACCGTAGGAGAGCAAATGATGATTCTGTTGGAGTTGATCCCTCGTTTTAAAGCGAAATTTTACAGCGAACCCTTGTTGCCGTCATGCTTTGTCATTTAGTAGTATTTGTGGAATTTGACATTGGTTTGAGTAGATGGAGCGGATGTTGTCGCCGCCTGTGTGGGAAAGAACAATTCTTCATCGCAGAAGTTCTGTTTGGAGAACATCCTCTTGTTTGTTACATAGGTGTCAACGTTCAAGTGATAACCACCGGCAAGAAGCACTCGCAATTCATTAGTGAAATTGTCGAGCTGTTCAAAAGTTGTAATAGTGGAGGTATCGTATGATGCATACTTGATCTTGAGAGACATTGTGCTATCACCAACGGAGATGTGTACAGCACTGAAGGTAGTCGTAGACTGAGGGAATTCTTACGGACATTGCTCCATTTATATAGTTTTTGAAACTAGGTCAAGGTCACCCGAAATTGTTTTTTTATATAAAGCAGCATACCGATATGTGTACAAACACATACCGATATGCTGCTTTATATTTGTTTTTTTTTTTATTGTTATTCATTTATTTAGAAATATTTTACAAAAGTTTACAAGAACAATATGAAATTACAGATTAACTGTTGGCGTTAGGCATGACGTGAAGCGTGAGCTCTGTAGAATTACTTCCGCTCGGACCGTGGGACGCCAAGTAGAGAGCTCCGTGATGGATGAGGCGTAGATCTTCGTTCTGCAGAAGTTGGACGAAGCGTTTGGGAAGAAAGATTTGAAACTTCGGTTCATCACCAGGCGAGTAGGGCGCTTCACTCAGCGTGCAGTTGATGGCGTCTCCGACAGTTGTTTCCATCTTCTTGATGGTGTGGATGATGTAATGCTTTTCTTCCTTCAATTCCGAACATCTTTTAGTGGGTAGGATTGTGGACTTGGAATGTTTGTTGAACTGATCGACAAGCGATTGTAAAAATGTTTGCGTTGCCATTTTTACTTCTTCTTTTTTCGTTGATAATATTCTTAGTCTTGCGAATCTGCGTGTGAGGTGTTGACTGCTCGGTGGCTAGAGTAATACTCATGCCCGGTCATGGTTGTCCCCTCGCTTTTATACCCTTCCCATTCCCCACCACTCTGTTGGAGATACGCGTTCAAGCGATAAGCGTTCTTCAAGGCGCATTGCGATTGACGATGTTTAAAGTTTTTCGATGAAATACAAATGTTGCCGAAATGACATTGGAAATCCCTGTCCACCTGGACATTTAACACTTCGTGGTTTGTAAACTTCTGTATCCAACTGGCTTTTTCCACTCCTTTTGTGTAAATAATTTTAAATTCTTTACAGTAATGATTCATGATTTGAGGCATCATACTGTAGTGTACAAAACCTTCATCCCATCTCAAGTTGTGAAAGTATTTCATCAACCACTTGTTCGTTACTCTCGCTTTGGTAGTTAATCTGTTAAACGGTAGTGGCGGTTGGAATAAATAGTGATAAACTACAGATGTGTTCATATCTAAAACTACTAACTCTTTTATGATAAAACTTCCGTCGTTACCGCGGAACGCTTGGAATTCAATTATACCTCGTCTCACTTCCATTACTTCCGATTTGTTAGAAAACGAAACTCGTTTGTTCATGACGAAGGTTGGTAAACGACTGTTTGCAAAACCGCGGTGCACGCTCTTTTATACCCGAGGGTGTACACTTATCAATTATTGAATGACCCTTCTTCGTTCACCTCTTGGGCTTGCTCATCTATACTGTAGTTAGTCTGATAGTTGTGCAACTGTCTCCACATGTCAACTTCATGAGGTATCCTATTGAAGATGGACGTATCTACGGGACCGTACAGAATCGGCACATACGGTTGCCTATCCAATGTATCGGTTAGATACTCTTTTATAATTGCACTTGAAAATATTAGCTGTTTTAGATATCTTGTGACAGGACCGGTAGCACAACTTAGACTGTAGAATTCATCTTTTGTCAGGTGTATCTTCATCTCATGCTTGGTTAAATCTCGAAAGCGGACGATTTGTCCACCTCGATGTTTCACTATATCGATTTCGATATTGGATTCCAGCAGACTTGATTTTGTCCTTCTTCCAAATGTGTTGTTACTCAAATAACATTCCAAAAGATGTAGATGTTTTCTAAACGATTCCCAGGAAATTTCAGTGAAGGCCACCATTTTAGATCCGTGATTTAAAATAACAGTTGGCGAATAATCCAATGATTTTATAACTCCGGCGGACACGCTCTTTGTCATACAAGAAGAGATGGGATAGTAGATCCTGAGAAATACTTCTGTCAAAATATTGGTGGAGATGGTGTCATCGATCTTTCTTCTTTTTACTCCTTTTTCAACTTCCTCTTCTTTTTTCTTATGTTTAAATTTGAGGAACTCGTCCATTTCTTGTTCGACTTGTTTTTCTATATCCAAACTATTGTCACCCATGGGAGGAGTAGTTTCTTCTTCGTTAGTATTTGCAGTAGGAGAGCTCATCTTGCGGACGATGCTTCCCATACGACGGTCAGAAATATAATGAGATTTTCATTCTCTTTCCCCCTTTTATAACATTTGCGTCGACCGCAAAAAAAAAAACAGTTTTTTTACAACACATTTTTAACAATTCCTGTTAATGGAGTGTAAGTCACTATCTTGTCATGTATAATTAAACAGTATGCCGAAGTTCCGTCCGGTATTGCTTCTTCAAACTCCATTTCGATTTTTATACCCACACTGGACGATTTCACGGATTCGTTTTGTTTTGAACAATCGATAACGACTATTGGGGCTTTGGAGAAAAACTGTTCCGGCGATAATAGCGGTGTATTTGTCTTCCCGTAATATGACGATTGAAACCTCGCATACATATCGTACAAGATTGAATAGCGTTTTTTACTAAACATGACATTTAGATTGTCATAAGGAAAGAATTGAGAGTTTAGAAAAACTTTACAATTCTTTATCTTGCAATGGTCAAATTGACCGGCGTGCGAAGTTATAACATCTTTTCGTTTAGTCTGGAAACCGAGTATTACGTACCGTGCCCGTTCTAGATAAGTGGACGTCTTGACAGTCCATGTTTGACGCTCTGTTTGAGGTAGTGTGGGATATTCATGGAATTCCCAACTTCTAAACGGCATGACGATATCACGTTCAGATTTCAACTTTCTCAACAATACGATTCTGTGTTCATCGGCTAATCTGACATGCGGTACTCTCCACACGACTTTATCCAACTGTAGCTGCCATTCCAGTTTGGCTTCCGTAGTTCCAGGGTCTGCAAGTATCAAGTCCTTGTTAGTTGAAGATCTGAGTAATACCAATTCTTGTTTGACATTTATTATTATCCGTCTGTAATCTTCAGCGAATCCCAAAAGCAAACGTAAAGGGACATGAAAGTCAAAATGACCATTGGAATCCGGTGTTATAGTGTCTTTATCGGGAGCAACCCATCCGGCGGTGACTATTGAATTTTTCTCATTCGGTGTTAATGATGTTAATCCTTTCAGTGTCGTTGTTAGACCGACCTTTTTTGTCGAATCAACCGTCACTCCTGATATTTCATATCTTATTTCATCAAAAAGATATGCCATCGGGTTATTTATAAAAGGAACCGTTGAAGCGGTTTTTCCATCCAATTTTAATACCCGTCCTTCGATGTACAAGTAACTTTCACACGGTAACGTGTAAATGTCCTGTTGTTGAATGGGGATCCTTATTTCATCGTTATTGTTTAATTTTGATGAAGTGTAAGGGTTGTGCGTGTGATATTCCTTCTCCCATAGTGTTTCGTCGAACGTCGGCCCTTGAGATATATCCAGGATATCCATCGTTGGTAAGTCTTAGTCCGATCTTTTGCAGGAAACGAATGTTGTCCGGTGTTAACTCGTCCAATGTTGAAGAGCTACTGAGGTCTCGGCTCTTCCGTTGCGGTTTAAATGTCAATCCCATGTTGAACTTATGACACCGCTTTTATGTGTAACCGTATTGTAATGGTTTCTCCTCTAAAGTCAACACTGTTACCGTCCTGATCCGATATGTTCAGTACGATGTCCGAAATGAAACTGGTGTTCAATGGTAGGTATATCAGGTTTTGTGGTTTCTCAACTATTTTAAAACCGGGAGCCACTGTTGGATAAAATGTATGTAAAATATGTTGGTTTACCCCGTCTCTATACGATCCGTGTATGATATTGCATGTTATATCAATACTATTAACCTTTAATATTGTTACTGTGGTATCACCTGTATGAGTAGGTCCGGGATCTAAGATTTTTCTTTTTTTATCTGAAAATCCCAGTAAACTACCGATTGAATTTTCTAAACTTAAATCTATGTAATACTTTGAAGTTATTTCCGCTTTTAAAGTATTGTTATTTCCTTTTATACTGATATTTTCTTCTCCTAGCTGCTTCTGTAATACTTGGTTTATATCGTCTATTTCATATGATCCGGTAGATAAAATTATTACCTTCAATTGCGAATAATTTCCTTTTTCATCTTTACTCTCGTAATAATGTAGTAAATTGTTTTTTCCCTCTGTGACGTTGGGAATTGAATTGTACGTAGTAAAATCCAATAGTGCAGCTTCCCACAGTCTATCCTTGGATAAACGTAGTGCTGGGAAAAGAGTGCTTTTCAGTGTGGATGAATTTCCACTCAGTGACACTGTATACGATGACATCTCAAAGTTGACTGACGCTTTTCGCTAGAAACTCCAAACATAAATGTCCGCATATTTCTGTATTGTTGGGTTGTTCTCTTTTGTAATTGTAAAATATATTTTCGGAGTTCCGAAAATAGTGTTGAAGTTCTTTCGGCGGTGGTAGATTGCCAAAACTGTCAAAGTAGTAAACGTTCTGTCCGAGTTTTTTATAGCATACCCAATGAGTTCCTGGACCATGAGTGGAATCCAAATTTACTATTCCAGTTTCATTTTTCCATATTTCATTTGGTAATGCGTCTTTCATAAAAACTCCTCTAAAAAATGGTATTCTTAAACATTTCACATAATTTGATAATTGATAATTTGTCAAGGCTTTATTTGGAATTATCAATTGATTGTTCTTATTTAGTATACACGGTACGGTCTTAGGTATAGACCTGCTCCGTTTTTTACCATCGACCAAACGGAAGTTTTCTTCACCTTTGCTTTACGAGTCCTACGACGTCTTTTCTTAATGTTTCCACCTCTTTTGGGAGCTCTTCTCTTTGCAGGCCGTCCTCTACGACGTTTCCCGCCACCAAATTTTGTTTTACCCTTCATGGCTGTAGTAACTGCCCAAGCGGCTGCTTTTTCTGCAATACTTGCGTCACTTGATTTCACTCTTTGCCAAGCTTTTTCCTCTAACACTCTATCCGCTATCGATCTATTCGTTGAATCTGCAAACTTGGAATACGCTATATCGTGTTCTTTGCAGGCTTGATCCAATTTATTAATACCAGGATCCCCTCTTGCTAAACGTTTTGCCAACTTAGTTCCGGGTCCACAATATTGATAACCTCCGGGCAGATGAAATTCGTATGGTAGAGCGTCTATCGCTCGATTTAGAACAGCACCAACAGGAATCCGTCTGAGCAGGGATAACGCGGCTGATGTTATACCACGTCCTTTCTTGACGCTGTCTTGACGACGACTGAGCGGTGCGGTCTTCATTGTGTCGTCTTATATAGCCGGCGTGTTTACTCTACGAGATGCTTTACACGAATGAATAACTCGTGCACAATTTTTATATTTAAATACTTAATTATTCAAATTAATTATATACTGATTTATGATTCTATTTTTAATCCAAGCTTCTCGTTCATCGGGTTGAATCATCACATGACTCGTTGTACTAGCTATATGATTGTGGGTATCGATAAGTAAATTGCCCACTATTCGTATTAAACAGTCTAAAGTTACAGCATCTTTTGGATGTTGGGGATCGTGTAACTGCATAATACGTTTATCATTACACGTGTAAGCGGTCGAATCATTTTTTGACGTTGTTAAGACTTGTCCAATAGTAGCAGCATCATTTAAATCTTCTCCTGGTAAAATATTAATTATTTTCTTCATCTTTGCATCATATTTGGTCCCAAAGTGTTTATCCCAAGTTATTGGTTGTCTCAATGTAACACAATCATCATCTTCATAACCAGGATAAATATTTTTTATTCTTCTATTACGACCATTGTATGTACCTAATGTACCACCACTCGCAATCAATGTTTGTACCATTAGAGGTACATCTGTATCTTTTATACCAAATCTTCCATTTGTTATTGTTTTACCTCCCGCATTCCATTCATCATTACTTCCTTGCATTAAATTAAACTTTTCATTTCCATGTATAAATGTATCTCCTCGCTTTAGCACGGCATCTTCATGTTTTACAAAATTCAATGTTCCCCTTTTTAATTCTTTAGATAGTTGTTCCATAGTAATAGCGTCTTTTGGTTGAGAACCGAACTTTACATTTGACAACACTTTCCCATGACAATCGATTTCATCACCATCTTGTAAAATACAGTTGTCCTTGATGTATTTCAGGTTTACAGCATCCCCGTCTTCCTTTGGGTACCCAATGTCATTTATAATAAATTTATAAAAAGAAAATCCGCGTTGAGTCTTTTCCGGTATTATAGAATGTAGGTATTCTTTATTAACTGAATCTTTATCATTTTTTGGATTTGCCACGTTTGTTATTCTATGATTCCCAGCATCGTATGTTTGTCCATCCTTTAAATTATTACCCCACTGCAATTTTAAAGTATTTGAAAGTTCAGATGATAAATACTCTTTATTAATTGCATCAGAACTGTCATTAGGTTTACCAACATTAATTATTCTATGTGATTTGACATCGTAAGTATTCTTGTCCAATTTCAACGATGTTGAAGTAGCTTCTTTAACTGTTTTTAAGTTTGCTCCATCAGTATCTTCTTCTGGATCTTTAACTAGTTTTAGACGTTTATTACTTATGTTATAGTCACCTTCAGGAGTTTGCGGTAATCCACTTCTTTTTCTGTCTTCTCCAACCTGCACCCCTAACGCGGAGTACCGTCCGAACTTGTCGACGCTCATGTTAGAACTGATACATTATACGCTTACAATTCTTTTATATATATCCGCGGACAATTATACAACTATGCCGCGATTCCTAAGTTCATCAACCAGAGCCACCCATTCATTATTTAATCCCGTATGACCGGCTTCCATGGCTTCATGTAATAGTCTCATCCTGTCAACCAATTTATTGATGTCTCTGTAGTAGATCACATTTGTGTTGTACAGATTTTTCATAAGTCCTTTACCAGATGTTGAAGTATCTCCTTTACTCTTTTTCCCATGTTGTTCAAGAAGTGATAAATCCATAAGTGATAAAGATTTTCTTTTTAGCGGTTGTTTTAGCGCCGGTGCGGTACGCAATGTTGGCAATTTTCGTGGTGGAAATAGCTTTTTAATAACGATGTTATATTTCGTTGCACGTGAACGATTAATCATCGCATCCTTTAAGTAATTCCTTTTATGAGCGTTGGTATTTTGTAGAATTTCTTTAAAAACATTTAAATCTTTGATTGAATACCTTAGTGGTATGTTTTTAAAAATTAATTCATACAACCCTTTTGTTCCTTTATATTTATGCTCACCGATAATGATGTAATCGTCCTGAGTTATTTCAAGCTTTGAATCACCGATTTTCAATTCATTTCCATCAATCCTTGCTCCGTATACGTGTGATTTGCTTAAATTAGGGTTAGCTTTCATGTCATGTAACATTTTCATTATGTATTTCCTTCCAAGAGGTCCATGTTGTAATATATCGCTACTCAATTGAGTTAGATTTGGAATCGATTGTTCTGCTTCAGGTATTGGGTGTTCTTCTTCTTCTTCTTTTTTAATAATTGGTTCTTCTTCTTCTTCTTCTTTTGTTTCTTCTTGCGAAAATTCACTAGCACTTGTATATGAATCATCGTCGTCTTTTTTTAAAGCTTGTACTTCTTGTTTAGAAACTGGTAGTAAAACATCTCCTTCATAACGAGGTTTACCAATGGTCTCTGATATCTGTTTTAATGGTTCCGTAATAGGTTTAAATGTAGTCTCCAGAAATTCTTCTCGTTCACTTAAACCCATCCTTAATGCGCGATTCTTCATCCTAATGGAATCGCTGAGTGATTTTATTTCTTTCAATAGTTTTTCCTGATTCACCATGTTTACACTGTGAAGTCTGATTCATTACTAGACGTACCGCCGTTCAATCAATGGATTAATACAAATTTGTCCAACCCTATCCGATATCTTCCATCTTTTATAGCTTCATCTTTCATAATGACGAGAAAGCCGTACTTTTCAGCCCACGCTTTGCCGCACATCTCTTTAAATTTATCAAATGTCATATCCGCATTGACATGATCGTTATATATGTGTTTTAAATTTGTTTCATCTTGCTTGAATATTATCAGCAAGTTAGCATTATCCCTTATAAGTTGTTTTGGAATTTTACTGTAGGTTTGACCAATATAAATACTGTCAATATTATGATGTCTTCCCATTGCGAAATAACTTCTGATTGTGTCGTGATTCTCACATGATACATCGTCAAATATAAATACAGAAAATGGTTTAGCTTCGTTTGGTTGCATAATTGTTTCACTGGCATTAAACTTGTAGAAATTTACTTCTGGTACACTCGCTAATACTTTATCCAACAACTGGTATTTAGGTTGTTGCAAAGATTTTGAAAAAATGTATATATTATTAAAACGTAGTCCTTTTGGATTAGTTATAAGGTTAAAAACAACATTTGTTTTTCCACAATTTGAAGGACCAGTTATTAAACATCTTATGGAGTTTGGTAGTAATTCCCCATGTTTACCACGGTTTAACTTGTCACTATCCACTGTCAATTCATCTATGTTATTAATATTAAATCGTTCCTTTTGCTGTACAATATCCATCTTATTTAAAGGTTGAACACATAATGAGTTATCAAAGTATTATACCAAGACTTTTGTAAGAATCCAAGAATCTTCACTCTTGTCAAATCCCAACCAACGGACTTTAACTTTATCCTTTTTTCTTTGTAAAACCTTTTCGACAAGATATACATCACCAACTGTTGATTTCAATAGTTCATGCCCATAGAATCCGCCTTGAAGTAGTTCACCTTTGTTGTCCTTTAAAATGTACGTTTCTGGTATTGTCGGCTGCACCTTGTAGATTGTAAATACTTCGTTAGTCCAGTTTGGTAGATATCTCTTACTGAAAACCCCTTTGTATTTACTTATACGCACCTTATCGTTTACTTTAAACTTTTTAGGTTTTAATCTTTCAATTTTGGGAGCCGTATTTTTTTTTAATACGCTCCAAAACAAGCTTAGCATTGCCGCTATTTACTTGGATAGGTTTCATACCAATAGTGCGATGATATTTGTTATTGTACTCTTTTATAAGCTGCGGTAATATATCGTACCACACATACGATCCTCGTTTGGAAAATGTTTTATACATCGCTCCTTTTAACGTTCTATTGAATCGTTCTATTATCGAAGCTTTGACTTCCGAATTTGTAGAATAATGATTTATGTTATATTTTTTCATTAATGTTGCAAATTCCTTATTGAAATATTCTTTTCCATCATCAGTTTGTAAATGTTTTATGACAAGTTTATTTCTTTTAATAGCCGTTTCCATAGCTTTTGTAACACTTTTCCCACTCTTGTCCTTAAGCGGTAAAGCGTCAGCGAGCTTGGTAAAACAGTCTATAATCGCTAATATATATTTAAATCCTTTATTTAATTTACTATGCGGTATCATTTCGATGAGATCGGCTTGGTAGAGATCGTTCATTCCTTTAATAACTGTATTTCTTCTTGGAAACTTTCTTCTTGCCGGTTTATGAAGTTCATGTACAATCTTATCCTTCAGTCCTTCCATTCTTAGATGTTGTTTCCACGCCGGTTGAAAAAATACTAATCCTCAGACTGGTTTGTCTTCTTTTATATTATTAACAAATATGGGTCAAGGCCAAATAATAACTGTGTAAAAAAGAGGGGGGCATGGCATTGGGCTTGCCATGCTCCCCTCTTTTTTACGGAAAGGAAGAAGGAAGTAGGTGAAAGGACGAAGAACAGGTTTTTATTGGTCGATAGGAGTTAATGAATAATGTCCAAAGGGAAGAGTGTGTATATTGTCTTGCTGGATATGCCTCTTGTCATCCTTGTAGCTTAGTGCCCATTTGGTCTGTTTAACACTGTAAACTTGATGGTTGAAGCTTCTTATCGTATTAAAAGTTGCTATGGTTTCCATATTTTCAAACAGACATCTTTTAAAATGTTCAAATTGTACATTCTTCTTTAGATATGATGTTTTAATGCCTTTTGCCTTCTTCACAACTTGATGTTCTTCTTTTTCACTTATGTATAGTTGAAACGAATAAAGCTTGGACATCAAAGCCACAATCTCTTCCATAGGCGCACCATTGGTCTCATCTTTGAATTTTCCTAAGACTTTCTTGTTTATTCCATTGTCGTAGTTAGGATGGTGTTGCGGATAGTCAGAAAAATCAAAATCATCTTTATAAACAAAAGTGCGTAGGTCTTCATACATATCATTGGTTATAATCCAATAGATGAATGCGTCAGTGTCCATGTATGCAATTCCAATGTTCTCTCTTCCATAATGTTTCACCATTTTATTATAATGAAAATCGTACATATGAGTTTTTGATATGTCTAAAATGGACATTCCGACATAAACAGGGCGATCCATCTTAATTGAAATTTTGTTCATTGAAACGGCAACAAGGTTTTCATTAATAATTATTGAAGATGCAAAGTTTGGTTTTTGGACCAACTTTTGTAATTTTGTTGCATCATTAACCAATCTTAAATCTTTGTGATTCCTCTTGTTTTCTAATGTTTTGCCGAATATAGCATTATTCATCAATTTAAAGAAATCCTTTTCAAAATTGGACGTCGCTGCAGTTCTTCTTCTAGTGTTGTTATCTATATAGGATTTCAACCAACAGGATTGAGAAAATTGTAACACCCTATTAATTTTGGTAATTCTTAATCCCATCTCTAACGCTTGTTGTACTGTCCAATAATGTGCTACATACCTCGTCTTGTTGGTGAGTGTCATCATTAATTTCGGCCATCTACCAGTCGGAGATACTTCTGTTTTTGCTAATAGCGGCAAGTCGTAATGGTGGTCGTATGGAATATCATATGGAAGGGGTTTTGACATAGCCCATCCATATAGGTTATTTGCGTCAAAATAACCTATAAATGTACTTGGTTGTGACGCGTCATAGTTGGGGAGGTATTTATTGTTGGCTTTTACATATCTGGTTACACTTTGCGTTAATCCTCCTCGGATACCAGACTCTATCATCAACACCATATCTATATCGGTTAGTAGTTGAAGTTTACAGTTTGTTTCTTTTAACATGGCCTGCCATGCCAATCCGGGAGCTGTGTACGAATGAAGAGGGTCTAATCCGTATGCTTTTAAACAGGTATTCCTAAATTCTTCCATTATGTCACATAATAGTGTCACATCCAATTTAACGTAGAAATCTGAATATTCTCCCAAAGTTCTCATCCCTAATTCATTCCATACCTTACAAGCGTGTTGATAATCTTCCTCACTGATGTCCTCTTCGTATAATTTACTCTTAAAAGCTTCTCTAGGTGGAAGTGAGGTTTCTTCAAATCTTTCCAAACTGTCGATATAATCATAAGGGAAAACACCTTTGCGAAGAACTAGATCCAATTTATCGTTATTCACAATCATTCTTGTTTCTATTAAATCTTCTTTCCTGAGGTTTTCTGAAAGTCTCGATAAACTGCACGGCATAAACCGGTACGAATCTAAAAATCGTAATTTTATATTTCCAATCTTCTTACTAAAGCTTATAAACTTTTCAGTTGTTTCCGCGATAACATCAATCGCACCGTCATCTCTCCCCAATTCTGGTATTATAAAATGACCATCATAACCGCTAAGGTTATGCAGTATTACAGGTATATTTCTAGGAATCTTGTAATTGATGTTGCATCCGTTACATGCCGCACCCCTATAATATCCTGTAAGATGATCATGATCCTTAACTTTGTAGTTATTCAAAGTAAACTCATTTTTACATAAAAAACAATGGGTGGCATTTTCATGTTGAATTTCTTCTTCTTCATCCATAGGTATCATTGGCACAATATCACTATACAAATTTTCTACATTCCTAGCTATTTCATATAGATGATCAAGAAATGTCGCAGCAACATCTTCACCACGGTACACCACGGGTCTTGACGTTAATCCGTACCCATTTAAATGTTCTTCAGCCAATGTAGATTTAACCAATAAACAAAAACTGTTAGGCTTATGCATTTGATATTTTATACTCTTCCTTGCTTCAACATTTTCATCTTCAATAGGGACAAGTGTTGATTCAAAATCAGCATATACCACTATAGGAATGCGATACTGATGGAACACCTTTTCAAATTGTAAGTATGATTTACTTAATGGTGGTAAGATAATCTTTGCTTCAAAGTGTTCATTACACAGTTGTTTATGTTCTTGTAACCAATTTCGCCCTCCATTTCTTTCTTCTTTAAAACAAAAACATCTTTTACAAATTACTTTTTTGTGTTCATTTTTTGATAGCTGCTTGTTGACGAGTCTTTCAAATGATTTTATCCATACGTAGTGTGACACTTCATCCTTTGTAAGTAACAACAAGTCCGTATGATCTGCAAGCTCGTTCTTCACCACTTTTAATGGATAAACTTTATTGGAACTGTCCAAAGCAAATACGTTAACTGATATTCCGGGATTTTGTTTTTCAAATTTTGAAATACCCTTCAACCCTACCGGGTAAGACATACCTTGAAAATTATATCTATATCTGTAGTTCTCATATTCGACGCCAGGTCTTTGTGCATGGCGTGTTACAAATTTTGAGGTCATGGCGTATCGAAAACATTCCATATCTTCATTTTCCACATTTACACATGATTTTGTATCTTTGATCCTTTTCGGGAGTGCAATATAACTGCTGCCCATCAGCCCATAACCATGCTTGTGAACTCTTATGTCCATACCTACGACGCTAACCAGACTCCAACCTGATCCTCTTCCTTCGTGTTCTTGAATTTTCGTCAAAATCTCTTCAAAACAATCTTCTATTATTGAATCAATATCCGAATTAGCCATGATGGTTCGATTTTTTGTTATAAATCCTCTTGGTGACATTTCTTCTTCTACATTGATAAACATAGCGTCTAGGATCAAACCAAATTTAATAAAGTTTAATCGTTTTAGTTCTTCTTTTAAAATCTTGATCACAATTGGTTTAGCTTCAGCAACAAATTGCTCTAATTCCAGATTTTCGTTTTGAATTTTGTGATGCATCACCACTTTACCGGGTAATGCGTGAATACTTAAACTTGGTAGTGTATTAGATGGTCCTGCTGTTACTTCTTCTGTAGATATGTTTCTATTTTCTCTTACTGTAAAATTTTCATTTCTATTGTGATACAACTCCTTATGAATGTCTAACAATATTTCATCTTCATAAGTCTCTAAACATATCTCACAACGATGCATTTTAGCGATGTTTACCCTTTGAAATTTAACAGGTAAATGAAACGCGTCCTCTTCATACCGCCTTTTTATGCCATCTTACCCCCACCAATTTTAATCTTCTTCTTCTTCTTCTTCTTCGCTATCTGACGGGAATAATCGTCTTGCGCAGAAAACCAATCTTTGACTTATTGGTTCTACATCAGGATCGTGACTAGATGTTGGAGTTTCATGATGGACATCTTCAAATTCCAATGGTGGTGGGTATTCATTCTCTGTCAAGTCTATTTGCACATCTTCAGGCGCCTCACTTGTTAATTCTTCTTCCATACTATCAACACTTTCCACTTCTGAGTTGTCGTCATCCGAATCTCCCATGCCGAGATCTTCTTGTTGAGTTTTATATAATATTTCAAAAATAGGTTTCCTAGGATAGTCAGTGTTATCCACGGGAGCCATTCCGAATGAATAAAGGAGACTCTCTTGTGTAGCTACTTATATGACTATTTTAATAGGTCAAGGTCAACACCCCCTAAAGCGAGAATGGGGAATAGAGCACTAAGTGGCATGTTAGTCCATTACCACAAAGTGATCTATTCCCCACTCTCTAATGTGACTCCAATTAGCAGCCAATTATTAAATGTCAATTTTTTTTTATTGTTTTATTGTTTTTTTAACCTCATCACTGTTTATATCAAGTCCGATTAATAACCAATTGTTTTTACTAACACATAAAATTTTAAATAATTTTGTAGCTTCTTCTTTATTGACTGTCTTTCATTACACAGTTCATAGGTTCTTCATCTTCTTGTAGTAGAATTCTTTTGCATTCATATTCCAACTGCTGTATTCTTTCATTCTTTATGGCCAACTCAACAAGTAGTTGATTGATGTAGTCGGCGGCCATATCGATAGTTCTAGTCCTTGCTTCTCCCAATCGCACTCCTGGTATTAGCCTTTGCAGTTTGTAGTATTTTTGTCTTATTCTCGCCTCTCTTACCAGAGCTGACTCTTTAAAATGACTCTTCTGGACTTTCAAACGTTGTTCATCCTTTTTTGTTGTAGTAAGGTCCAAAACATTGTCTCCACTTGCCATGATTCTGATTCTACTGCGAGATGTTAGAAACAAGAATATTATGAGCGGAATGAGTACAACAACGCGTCGAACCTCATTTATCCACTTTCCCCCACCAAAACACCTTCCCCCTCCATGTTTTTATAGGTCAAGGTCAAATAAACTTAACGCGAGAACGGGGAATAGAGCACTAAGTGGCATGTTATTCCATTACCACAGAGTGATCTATTCCCCGCTCTCTATTCTACATCTACTTTTTTTGTATTTTTTTCTGTTTAATTTTTTTTTTAATTTTTTTTTTACCCGTCATCATTTACACAGCAGGAGGTTCATAATTTATAGGAGAGTCTTCATCAGGTTCATGAAATGCATTCCACGCACAAGTATCAGGAAGTTCATTAGGCTCGATCTTTAAAACAGGAATTTCACTAGGCGAATTCCATACACCAGAAGTTTTATTCGTCTTCAGTTTGTTTTCTAACACTTCAATTTTGTCCAACAGTTCCAAAATATATTTCTTTGCACCCATCAATGTTTGTATCCTGGTATTGTACACATTCAACGAAGGCACTATGAGTTGCAATTGATGGAACGCCATTCTTTCTTTCCTACACCGTTCCTTACCTAAAGCACTCAATTTTGGATGTGTTATTTGTTTTCCTTTACTTTTTAAAGGGGTTGAATTTTCCACTGGTTCACTCATTTTTCCCACAATGTTCTTCTTAAGAGTTTTAGCAAATAAATGAACCTCTTACTGTGTTTTAACACTCTTTTATACACAATTCCCCCCACCATTTCAATTTTTCCCCCACCATGTTGTTTAAACAAAAAACCAAACTTCCAATTTTGCATTCACATTATTGTCTTTTAAAAATTTAATGAATTGCGAGCTGGATGTTGATATTTGACTGTTTGTTAAATAATCTTTTACCACTTGTTCATCTTTCCCTTCTAATATGTAGCAAAATACTTTCATCAAACTTCCATCATCTTCTTTCGATCTTATAAAGTTTGCAACAAATGTCCAATCTTCATCGACAATTTTAAAAGTTTTTATCTCCATGTGAAAAGACATGTTTACTCCAGTTATTCTGTGACAATAATGAAATCAACCTTTACCAAGCAACATTTATAACCAATACCCCCACTACTCTTTCCCCCACTACTCTTTCTTTCCCCCACTACTTTTCCCCCATTACTTTTCGTTAGACCTCCCCTCCATACCATTACTCTAGTATGTTCTACACCTAATAAATTTACATAAGACCTGTGCACAGATTGTGCATCTTTCCCGCATAGCTTCAAATCTTATTAGCGGTGCTTTAACACGATGGTCAACGTACCCTCCTTCAACTTCAAATTCGTCCCAATCATCTATAGCTGCTCGTGCACAATCTGGACAAAGCCGGGTCCCATCTGCAAATTTATAAGCAACAATAATGCCAAATCCATAATGTTCTCTTCGATACTCGTGTATTGCATTTCTAACCGTATTGGGAATAACACATTCTCCTGATCTTATTATGTGATTAAATAAGAAATCATCACAAATTATTTTTCTCAAACAAATAACAAAAAGACATCCATCGTGTTGTAGATGAGAGTAACATTCGTACTAAACTGTTTTACTGCCTACCACCCCCTTAAATAACTTATCCCCACTACTATTTTATAGGTCAAGGCCAAGCAATATTAACGCGAGAACGGGGAATAGAGCACTAAGTGACATGTTATTCCATTGCCACAAAGTGATCTATTCCCCGCTCTCTATTCTACCTCTACTTTTTTTTACATTTTTAATTTTATTATTTTTTTTATCATTTTATGTTTTTTAACTTAAAATCCTAATATTTCATTTCCTTCTTCTTCGCCTTCTTCAACCACACCTTCATTACTACACACATTTTTCAAACTTAACAGTTCTTTCTTCATTATATTGTTTTCATTTTCCAATTGTTTAATTTTTGATTTTTTTCTTCCAATAGTAGCTTTAAATGTTTTATGTAACTACCGGCTACGTGGACAGTTTTCACTCGGTTTTCTCCAAGTCGCATTCCGGGAATTTGAAATTGAAGTCTGTAATATTCAATGTTGATATTAGCCTGGGTTTGTCTTGATTGTTCACTTCTTCTCCTTCTGGTCTCCTCTTCTGCATCGGAAATAAGCGTATGATACAAAATTGGACGTTGCATCGTAGTTGGCTGCTCTTGTAAAAATAAAACTAAATTCACTCCTACATCATATTTATCCCCTTTCCCCCACCACTTTACCGGTTGTCCCAAAGATGACGAATACATATTTCAACGGTCACGCTAGCACCATTTTTAACAAGATGGTTATAAAGCAAATAAGGATAGTCGCAAGATTTAAGATCTTCATTTGCCAACATGAAATCAAATGCTAATTTCCTTGAATATTCATTATGGAATTTTTCATGAACACTAATTAGAATTCCAGCCTTTTCAAACTTATAATTAATGTCTGGGATTTTCTTACAATCATCTATGTCCAGAATTGGAAAATAATATGTGAAGGAGTTCACCGGTGGTACCCACACTCTATCACACTCTTCACAAAACACTTTGTACATTCTCGCTCGCTCATCCATTTTCAAATGATTTTTACTCATGCCAGACTACCGTTTAAATAGCCTACTACCTCATCTTTCCCCCCACCATTTTTATTCCAAATTTGTTTCCTCATGTTGCGGAGTATCAATAACATGGGCAGCGGCATTCCAGAGTTGTGACTGCTGTTCTTCTTCACCTTCAGATTCTGTTAATTCTTCCGGTTGGTGCATAAAGGATACATTTGAATTTGAAGCGGGTCCAATATCATTGTTCATTTGTTCATTTAAATTTAAAAATTCTCCAACTATTTCTTCCAAAAACTGTCCAAACGTAATATTTACCTCTTGCTCTACTTCTTCATCTTCTGCCATCTCACGATCTATAACAATTTCAGTAATGTAAATAAAAGTGGTATCTCTCGGAGACATGGTTTAAAAAAAGAACATGTGGCTCCAGTAACAGTTACACGAAAAATGAACAGGATTGTGTGGAACCCTCGCTTATATAGGAGACTGGAAAGGGGGGGGGGGTTAAAGTCAATTATAAAAATTTGTAACTTGCCTTGCTCTAATTACTCTTCCGCAGACAGCTTGTATTGCATTGCAACCACTTCCACCTCTATCTTCATGCCTTCTACAAGATTACGTACGTGCAGCATCCATGGAAACAGTATTTCTAAAACTTCAATCCTTACTCGACATGCACACAATACTTCGTACGCATCACGACGGTACACAAACACACTAACCCCCATGCCCATATCCCTCATTATGTTTTGTTCAATTTTCAAAATAACCTATACAATAGCGGCCAAACTTCTGTGTGCTCAGCAAAAAACGAATCCAGTCTCTTATACATGTTTAACGTATAGCAACAAGACAAATAATGAGCAAACACATGTGATAGGTGCTTTTATAACGTTCGCCAGTACAGTAAAAATTTGGGGGGGGGGGGAAGGATATGATTTTTTAGTGGGATGTTAAAAATTAGTAGTTTAAAACCAAAGCCGAAAAGTAATGATTAAACCCTATATTTTCTTCTAATTGCAAATACTCCACATATGCCTCCGCCCATAGCCATAACAGATCAATGTTACGCCAATATACACCAAAGGTGGGTCTATCATCAACTAAAATTGGAGATGCTATGTTCACTAATCTTCCGTTTTCTATCCATGTCATAGCTTCAATTACAAACCTTGCTATAATATCCATTGGAGAATTAATATCCAAAAATATTCTTGTAACAACATTTTCACTTAACAAGGGCACTTCAATTTCTTCATTGTTTTCTTCGTCGTTTTCTTCGTCCACCTCCAATACTTCTCCAATCTTTGTACATTTATTATAAAATATTGGAACATCTCGGGGAGACATGTTCACTCTAACTATTATTAGCAAGGAATGGCACCAACACAAACCGCCACACTCTTATATAGGCAAGTCAATGAAAAATCAGCGGGGGGGGGGGTTCCGGTTCCGGTTGAGGGGGGGGGGGTGTCAATGTCAAGGTCACATGAAAGTAGGTCACGGGACTTAGAGCGACCAAAAAATAATGGAAGAGAAACGCAGCGCACTCATCACAGCGCTGGTTTCTCTCCCATTATTTTTTGCCAACAATTTGGAATTTTGAAAAAAAAGCTAAGATTTTCTAATAATTACTTCGGCCCCACCTAGTCCAACCATCCTCACCTTTGAAGAGAAAGTCTCTCGCATCAAGTGTATTGATCGCTTTTTTGGTTCTTAGAGGTACGGAGAGCTTTATTACCCATTTATAGCCGTTACACCCTATTACAATTCTTTTGCTCTTATCTGTTCTACTTACAAAAAAGTACCTCAAACCTTCTTTCAATCTCTTCAACCTGGTAGGAGGGTAAGACTTGTGGGAGACCACAGTCAGTTGTGGCACAGAAAAGTGTTTCACGACATGTAAACGGCAATACTTTTCGTTTAAAACACATTTCTTACCACAAACTGATCCTTTTTTAAGACCCTTACAGAGCACTTCAGGACATTTACGGGGATTTTTAAATGCCCTGTGTCGCTCTTTCATTAATAATTGACAACGCTCTGAAGGAGCAATTTTGAAAACCTTCTTTTTTTGCTCTAAAACGGGAATGATAGGACGAGAAGGAGTAGATTCAGGAATAGGCGTGATTAATGGTGGCAAGGAAATATAAGACTGAATAGAATTGAGTAGTAAAGGTGTATCCGGACGAAGAGGCTCAGCAGTTCTTGGGACATCCGTTACCTCCTTCTGCGGTGGCGGCATTGCAGGCACCTCCTTCTGCGGTGGGCCCATTGCGGCAGACCGGTCTTCTTGAGGCTGCCCCGCGTTCGTTGGTGACGGAGGTGGTGAGAAGATGCTCCCAAGAACAGTCATCGCTTGCAGAAGAATGTTTGCCGGAGCAGGAGTTCTGGACGAGGAAGGTGGTGTGTCCATCCGCTGCAACATGTGGTCCGGCACATTCTTCAGGCGAAGTCTCTTCGTCGGTACAGGCGGTGCAATAGGTGCAGACGTAGTAGTGGTACTTGTAGTTGTAGAACTAGTGGTGGTAGTAGTTGACATGGCTCTGATGCGGCAGCGTTGGCGGCTAGAACCAGAATAAACAAACCCGTTAGTCGGCCTCGCATAAATAGTGACACAGCACACGCAACAAGTGAAAGTGACCTCGGGGGGGGGGTTCCGGTTCCGGTACGGAAGGGGGGGGGGTTATGCATGAGTGAATTGAGGTCAAGGTCACCAAAAAATAATAATGATCCAAGGTGATGGAGGCGGCCAGGACCGTCTCCACCACCCTGTGTTCCTCAAACACTCCCACTCCCAACCCAAAAAGTTACGTCTTGCGAGGGATCCCGATTTTTGGCCCGCACGCACGTGGCGATCCAGTTTGGTAGTCTGTGATACGGGCGGCCAGCCTCGGGCCTGGGCACTGGACTTGACCATTCCAATTTTACAATAGGGAGTCTGGAACAGCTAATGCAAGACGCAACTCTAACCTCCCACCCTTAATCTAGACCCACCCAAATATAATTATTTCCTAACAAAAATTGAAAATTGAAAATTAAAAAAAAAAAACAATAAAAAATATGCGCTACCTACGGCACAACGCGCTTATCCCACCCATATTTAATGAAGTTCAATGGAACTTCTCCAATTTACATTTACATTTTAATTTAATCTACCCATCCTAACAGCTAGCTGTGGAAATTATTAGTACACGTATAAACACAGACATAGGCACAAACACACACACACACACACACACACACATACACACACACACACACACACACCATAAACCAATACTTAAAATTAAAAACACATTTCTTAAACATAAATAATACCATAACACACCTTAATGCTAACATCGCAATGCGCAAGTTAAACCTTAAAACTAACACATCTTAAGACTAAAACCAAATAACAATTTGCATAAACACACAGACACACACACACAAGAAATATTAAATAATAATAGCCTAACAACAAGAGTAACTCAAATATATATCGGCCGCTTATACATTTGAGTTGCCCTCTGAGTTGGGTCGGACTGCCGCGTCCGGAGTTCCGAGCCCAACTGCGGCGCCAATAGTCGTCGGGGTGGTTCTCGGTTCCCAGAGTGGTGGGGGCAGCGGTAGGGGTTTAAGGGGGTATGGAACCTTCCAGCAACGTCAATGGAAAATTCCAAACGGATGTGCTTTGTTACATGTGGGTCGGGCAAAACGCAGGTGGAGCCTTGTATCTCTCAATTTGCATTAGATAACATCAAATTACATCCGCTGACAAGTAGGAGCCTTGTACCTCTCGATTTGCATTTGATAGCATCAAATTACATCCGCAGCTTTCCCCATCGCGTGACAGCATAATTATCGTCGATTGTTATCCACCCTCTTCCGACGCTTAATTATAGTTGCAACGGAAGTAAACCTCCGGTACACGCAACTTGTTTTTAACATACAATAGACTATTGTTTGCAAATGCACACATAATCCTTGGCCTGGTCGGTACTTCTTACACGCTACACCTAAGACGTTGTGACGTCAGAGGGGGGGGGTTTCCGGTTCCGGTCCGGAAGGGGGGGGGGTCATGCATGAGTAACCATCCGCGTGCATATAAACGAAGGAAAGCTCGCGCGCCGCCCATATAGAGGGCTGGCACCCCAGCGGTAAACAACAGATCCGTGAGTTTATACCACATAGTACTATAACATATGATTTATTTTTAACACTTAACATTTTAATTTTTTTACACTATTTCTTAACACTACAACAATCATTTTATAAATCACACTTTTATTTTCGCGTCTATTTTCCATTTTTGTTTGAACTAAATATGCTAATTAACATCGCGTGCAGGCAACTCACACTGATTACTTGCAGGTTCCATTCTAACAAACCTGTTTCCTCCTTACTATGCAAATTACTTTCTTACTTTAACAACACTTAAACTCTAACCGCTACTTCTTGGTCATATTAATATAGTTAGTGCTACACTACAGGATTTACCTGTGCAATGGTGCACGCGATATTTCCTGCACATCTGCAGGTAATACACCTTACACCCGTCTACTATTATACTTATTGCTACATTACACGAGACATTTCTTGCACGCCTGCAGATAATACACTTGCTAACCGTCTACTATTATGATTATTGCTACAGTACAAGAGACATTTCTTGCTCACCTGCAGGTTATACACTTTACAACCGGCTACTATTATAGTTATCACTACACCATAAGATTAAGCCGTACACATGGGTAATGCAATCCTACTTCATCGTGCACGGAGCATTTCTTGCACACCTGCACCTTATACACTTTACTACCGTCTAATATTACAATTATTGCTATGATACGGTAGTTACCTGTTCAATCACAGTTGCGGCCCCACTTGCTTATCCACAGGCCGATACTCGCAATCCTACAACTGAATAATTAATTAATTAACTTCCGCTATTACCGATACTTTTCTTAAACTATCCGTCTCTTCCTCCGACTCTTGTGACCGTAGCCGCGGCCGACTGACAAATAACCGAGCTCCCGCAAACCTCGCTCTTTTATGCGGTTTTCTCGGGGAGGGGGTTGGAGGGGGTTGGAGGGGCGTCGCACGTGACTCATCGATCGCATAAAAAGGAGGGGTTGTCGCCGCGCGCGTGCCATTTCGGTGGCGGCATCGGTCGGGTGAGGTACTATCCGTAAGTCTCTGGCGCTTTTATAACTAACGCTTGTTACTTTAAAATGTGTTTCCGCTTTATATGCTAATTAGTTTCTATATATTCAGACACAATCGCGGCCGCTGACCATTCGTCGGCTTATTCTCAAGCGGTGCACATGTGAAATCATGGCTTCCCACACTTTACAGCTGAAACTTTTACGCACAAAACACATTTTACAACAGCATTCTACACCTGCAGTTTCAAAACCGCGTAGTACGGTGGCTAGACTTAAGAAACGGTTCAGGTTTCACCCTTTGTATTTTGCACCACCTCACCTTGGCAACACTTGTACTATTGATACTATTCTACAGACAGTCTTGACTGACATGCTGAAGTACCAACATTTCCCTCTTGTCACGCCTATTGACGGTCCCGTCCAGTTCTTCTTCTTCACCATCTTACCGGGTCTATATCATCGGACATCCTCCGACTCGTGTCTCATTGCTCTCTATCGCCTCACACGGTAAACACCTAAGAGCTCTCATCTCTCTCTCTTGCAACCATGGACACACAACAGGGTTCACCGGTGCAGTCCCCTGAAGTGACTTCCACTACGGATACTACTGCTAACACTGCAGCAAGTCCCACAGACAATTCCTCCACGCCTACAACTAACACCTGCTCCCGCCCGGTACAGAGCGATGCGGTGACCACTACTGCCGCAAACGACGTGGAGGCTATTCTACGATCACTGATGGGGTTCGATTAAAATAAATAAACTAAAAAAAAAAACAACCCTCCCTCGGCCCGCCGCTCCCGCTCCGATCCGACCCGTCCCGAGTCCCCGCCCCGACTGAGCCCCTCGCGGCTCCGCTTTTTTAAAACTCCCTCCGGATGGCCTTGACCCACTTACAAAACACATCCATCACTGTCATCCACACCTGCCGGTTCGAACCACTTGGCCTTGAACTGGGCCAGAACCGGCAAAACCCCACTACTATTACTTTATATATTTGGACCCATTTCTAAATGAGTATTTGTGATTGCTTTAAGTGAAAAAAGATTACCATGACGTTATTACATTTATAAAATCTACTAAAGGTTCCGTTATACATGTCAATGAAAGTGTCATTGTTAGAACTTAGCACGTCGTGTAATCTTTAGGTGTGTCCGTATCGTTAATCAGTTTTTTTTTTTTTTTTAAGAATATCAGCATTGACATGAGTTTGTATCTCAGATAACGCACAGATATCAGGCTATGATCTTGGAAAAGTAAAGAATAAAGGCTGCGAGAAAAAAATAATGATTCTCAATAATAATCCTCTAACTATACAATATTAGCAAAGAAAATTGGGAAATAATGAAACAGAAAGTGTACCTTGGCCGTAAAGTTCCCAGAAGAGCACAATCTGGGGAACTGATGCTAATGATTGGTGGTTGGAATCGAGTTTTCTGATAAATTAGTGGTTCGTTATCCAGATTGTGGGTCAGTTAGCGATCGCCGAACTTGGATACTCAAGATAAAGTTGGCGAAGAAACCGAGCAAACCAACCGCGCCTAACAAGACTTTCCAACTTGTTAAATATCAAATGGTCGGACTGAAACTTTGACGTCTTACCTGATAAATATGCTTTAGATTTATTCCATCTAAGTATTTAGGTTTCTAAATAAAATTTGTTTTAGATATAAAATAAACCATCGGAACATGAAAGTTAATTTAAGAAATGGAAAGAAAAACAGAACCGTAATTGGTTTAGATTTTGCCTTTACCCGTTAATGTTTCTTTTTTTGCATTCATAAAAATAAGGTTTTGTAAGGTTTTGGGTTATTTATAACATTTTGTAAGGTGCTGTTACCTTTTAACTTTCATTAAATCAATAACAATAAACTTCAAATTTATATAAAACTGCTGTTAGTTTATTTTTGGTTTTTCAGCAAATTTATCAGGTTAATAATAAATATATGGTACACCATTAAAAGTTTCATTCAAAAACTTAAATACTTTAACAACATTCTCATTGGTCAAGCGTTCGCTGCTTGAATTCCATACGAATGTACATGCCTTAGACCAACTATTATCACGTAAAATATTTCTTCTGACTTTTTCAGTATATTATGTTTTTAGTTGTTTTGATCCAGAAACGCCGATTAAACAATTTGTTTAGTTAATAATAGTCACTAAATTATAATTTAAATAAATCTAAATTACTATGTGGTCGTATTATGGTTATTAAAGGTTTGTTTTTCTTTTGTACCCAGAGAATCTTCGTACAGATTTTCAACAATAGAGAACGGGGAGTATGAGTATTAATGGTGGGTAAGAAGTGATTTAAATTTTTATAATGTATGTCATGCTCCATATCTACAATATTCCAAAGTATAACAAGCAAGTATTCTGCATATTCTATCTAAATATTTTTCACTATCTAAATCATAAAATATTATTATAAACTCCATTTCATTGATTTCATAAATATAAAAGAATATTACAAGGAATAAATGTGACATAGTTAAAAAACATAAATAAAACCTACTGAAAACAAAGACTTTGGTGCATTTTGCTTCGTAAATGATATTAATAAATTATCACCATTAACTACATTCTCGTTAAAGCCATCTTTATTGGGAAACAGAAAATGTCATAGGCATACATGTAGGCCTACGGTTACCGATGAACGAGACAGCAGTACCGCCTGGGAGGGGCATGACGCTACTCGCGGACCAACCTGAGCTGCCACTATGGTAAAGCAAAGCAAAGCTATTTCTCGACCGAGGCGTGTCCGCTATTCCTGTATGTTTACCGGGCGGTATTTTTGCTCGATATTTACTCTGATAACCTGTCATCGGCCGGTAGCTTATCAGCTGTTCGCAACTGGCTCCATAGCTCCCACACTCCCGTGGGCGTCCAACATTACGTTGCGTCACTACTTCATACTTTTTAATACTTTGATATTTTATTTTGAGAGACCGACACTATATTTAGTATTTTAAGGTGAATACTGCTATGGCATATTGCGATCATAATGGATTAGATGAAATGTAGTTTTGTTGCTGATAAAGACAAATGATTAATTTGTTATTATCATTAATCAATAGCCCAATGAAGGCTGGCATAATGGTTTCAAGATTTTTAATTTGATTTCATACCACATGCTGGAGTTAGCAAAGAAAATAACAATACTTTATACTTTCGGTACTTCAACATAAAAATTATAAAATATAATAAAAAAATACTTTCAACATGAGTATTATAATTATATGTTAAAAAACACGAACAGTTTATAACTGAAAACTTATTTAAAAATGGCTGGTGAAAGGGATTATGTTGAATATAATCTTTCTAACTTATAGGTTTATAAAGTTTTTTTATATACTTATATAAATATAAGTTTA
The DNA here is from genome assembly GCA_030545055.2 of Neoaliturus tenellus. Taxonomy (NCBI): domain Eukaryota; kingdom Metazoa; phylum Arthropoda; class Insecta; order Hemiptera; family Cicadellidae; genus Neoaliturus; species Neoaliturus tenellus. The sequence goes on along the minus strand of CM061533.1, from coordinate 87,188,281 downwards.
TAAAAGTTAATAAAATGTGTTATGACTACAAAAGTTATCACGAAAAGAGGTATCATAATAACTCACATATGAGAGGTGACACGTTACGCATTTACATAAGCTACAAAATGGAGTCATATAACAATTCGCTAAAAAAAAAAACAAAAAAAAAAACAGCTTCCTTAAAAATATTTTACCAAGTTCATGGTTCTAAAATAAATTGTGAATTTAAATGATCATCCAGATATGGGGTGTTGTAATTTAAAAACCTGCGCTTGCTTCTAAACAGGTTATGAAAGTATGAGGTTATACAGTGTGTAGTTTGAGGGTTTCCTGGTGTGGTAAGGGAACAAAGCACTTGAGAAAAGTTTAAGGTAGTTGTCCGCACCATAAACCCCGTATAGGCAAAGGCTTTCAAACAATAACTCTTCAAACTTGTGGTATTATAGGCATTAGACCCCAATTGGCCCAATACCACATACCCCTGGTATACAAGGCATCACACCCCTTCTACACTCATCCCTCATTTGTATTCGCCCTCAAAATAAATCCTCGTGTTGTCTGCGTTTTAGAGATAACGTTGTGGGATATAGGGCCTACGTATACTTTTTATTACGTAAAAGAAAACTAAACGTTCAACTATACATAAGACTATATTCCTTTATTATACTTAAAGCTACACAAAAAACATACAAAAACATACAAGTAAACATACAACATACAACAAGCTACAAGTACCCTATTAATTTCCTTTATTAATTTTAAAATTATAGAAGATTATGGACCTGTATAGCTGATTAATACTATACAAGACCCAAATGCGGATTGTAGAATTAATTTCAAACTATAATTTTCGAGTAACCTCTTATTATAATTTTATAATTTTATAGTTATAATTATTATAATTTTCGAGTAACCATTATACTGATAGCTTGTTAATGTGGTTGTGGTCTTAATTGTACTTGTAAAATCCGATTTCAAGATCAAACCGTGCATCGGAAAGTTTGACTGTCTCAAAAGAAAATGTAGTTACGTGGCCAATTCAGTAAAACATGTTTAAATATATTTTACCTCTTGATATGTTTAGACTTAAAATACTGGAAATATTAGTTTCATTTATATAAAACCCTTTTTTGGAGTGTTTATGTGTGATTTTTTTGAAAGTTATTTACATTATTATATTGAATAGAAAACTATAAAACTAATTCTGATCTTAATGTATAGTTTTGAGAATTGCTTTGTTAACTCTTTTATAAGTTCAAAATATTATTAATAATCCATTTAAAAACATATATTTTCTTAATTGTAAAAATATAATATTTAGAAAGAACAGATTATAGAAGTTGAAAATGAGCCAACTTATTAAGCTTGATTAATTCATGCATATCGTGAGTCACCGGATATGCAGCAATCTTGAGAAAAACCTAATCAAAGCAGTTGGTAAACCTGCAGCTGATGACAGGTTATCAGAGAAAATATGACGAGTGTTTAAAATAAATAACGCAGCGTTTTTACGAGAAGGAACAGCAAACCCGCTGTCATGGGGCAACCAACGGCTGTGTTTGAGTTGGACGGAAAAAAAGTTAAAGTGCTATGTTTATATCGAGTCCTTTTGATCTATAAAAATTAAATTCAGATTATAGAAAAGATAATTGAAACAACAAAGTATAAATAATATTATAACAAATTATAGGTGACGATTTTATTGAACAAAGAATATTATTGAAATGATCGTAATTGAATTGTAAGGAAATTGTTTTGTGTAAGAAGTTCTGAAATGTTTAATAGTTTTAATCGGTGAAGGAATGGGGTGAATTTACCTTTTTTCGTATTTCGTACCTGAAATCGACAGCTTGAAAGGTATCAATAAATTAAGCTGATGAATGTAAACCCTACAATGTACCTTAGCTTAGCTTTTATTGACAATTAAAAACAATAAAATATGTTTTATTTTTTAGCACAGAGCTCAGAAATATTCTCAGTTCAGATAAGCTCATGATTACCAGACGTGTATTTTTCTTCATCCATCACAGATAACGGATCACATGTCCGTCAACAGCCAATAACATATTTTAGACCCACAGAAAACTTTTCAGTTACTATTTACCCCTCCATAAAACGTATTCTACATATTAATCCATTTAGTTCAGCCTACATAGTTGCTATTTATTAATGTTGTACAATCGTAAAAAATCAAGGGCGTATATGAGAACACATTGACTTAGAATTGTTAAAATATTTACTAATAAAACCATAAAATGTAGTTTTATGTTTTACATTACCTTTAATAAGGAAATCGCTTTAGACTTACTGATTATTTCATTACAAGTATTGATTCATAACTATAAATTATCACCACAGTGATTTATATACACCAAGTATTTATACACTTAAGATTATTTTGCAAGTGAACACAGAATAAAATCTACCCTTCTTTAATTCTATGGTCGCTGTATTTTGTATATAGCAATGTTTTTATCATGATTAGCATTATCAATTTCAATAAGTAAAAATTAAATTTATATTCTTCATATGATTGTACGATGAAATATTGAACGAAAGATAACTATGTTGTTTGACCATAAACTGTAAATCATATTTCCTCGTCAAAGTTGGGTAACCAAGATATATTTGTGGTTATCGCACAAACTATCAGATAATCAGTATCTCAACAATTTTCATGTTGAGCTGATCTTCACACCTCAACAATCAGCTGATAAGACAACGGCTGTAGTTAACGGTGCCGTTCACAGGCAGCGCTGGTGGCGCCACATCCAGCGGCGACTTATCGCTGCCGTTCAGTTCGGTGCGATCTGCGGTAGAGTGCGCCCGTGTGCCGGAGGTCCCTCGTGCGAGTCCGTCGTGCTTACGAAAAACTGACCAAAACTGAAAAACCAATAAAATTGGTTGATGTATGAAACATAAAAATTTAATATAAACCTTTGTTTCAAAGAAAACATTGTCTGTTAAGTTTGTTATATTATAGAAACAAATATTTTTCCTAACGCGTAGTTGGTTTTCAAGTGCAATGTTGTGATCAATTACATTTTTTTGTGGAATTTGTGATGTGTTTTTGGAAATGTGATGGCCAACAATAATTCAAGGATGGGGGTTTGGATACAAAATATTATAAGGTAAGGGGTGACACATTGTTTACAAATAAATATAAAATACCTTTTAAAATACAGTTAGGATGTATAATCTTAAATGTTAATAATCTTGCTAATTCAATTATACCACATATTATATCTTTCTTTTTTGTGATAAAAACCAAACGGTACATTTTAAAATTATTTGAAAATATGTAATTAATTAAATTTTATAAACAAAAATTAAATCGCTTTAGAAATTTTGAAATTTCAGTTTTGTCAGTTATAATCAATTTATATCCACTGTAGTTTATAGTATTTAACTAATAGTTGACACAGTTTTAAGTTGGAATTACAGAGTGAGTTAGTTATTATAATTTTCATCGTGAAAGTATAGTCCTATTCTCTCTTGAGCTTGCTGTTGGCACTTGATTTAAGTATATATATAAACCTATAAATCGATTTATTTAAAATTACTTTTTATTTTACAAGGACAAAAATTGTACATATCACCCAGGTACCTACTACATGTTAATGTACATTTTTTTTATTCTTTTCTGTTCCAACCATTATCAGATTAAAAGTTTAGCTTTTTGTAATGTTAGTTAAACTGCACTAAACTGCGTTTTATGAAATCATCAATTCATAAAAACTTCATCAATTCATGATTTAAACTGTCGAGTTAAACTGTTTAGGGTAAAGTAGTTTAATAATTATTTTGTAAATATAGCCTAATCATTAGGCCTATATGTTAGTTTCAGAAAAAACATCATCATAAACATACATGCCCTTATACAATGGATACCGGTGTATGTTTTTGCTTCATTCAAAACTCAAACCTTTGACGGAGCATAAACTATTGTTACACTCTTTATCGTTACATTTATTTTATATAAAATTAATTTGACTTGGGTCCCAATAACAATAACAGTGCAATCTCAATAAACATTGCGAATTGACAAGTATATGATGGCAGTTAAGTTAACAAGTTATATTATGCAAAAATAAACATATTCCTGTTATATACATCTATACAAACATTATGTATGTCGTGATAACTTAATTATGTATTAAAACCACGAAATATCAACAAGTAGAAAGTGTTTATTGTATAAAAATATCAACAATAGTAATTTAGGTACCTACTAGTAATAGGTGTATTTAAAATTTATTCCAACTCCTCTTTATTTGTTAAAATAATTTAGTATTAATAAATCTTAGCATGATTTCAAAGTGAAAGGAGGTTGTTTAAAAGTAGAAATCCGCCGATCATAACTAGGTATTAGGGAGTCCAGTCCAAACTTCTACTGAGCCATTTGTTATAACTGGAGACTGAGAGAGTGCTTTTTACTGCTTACGCTGCGAGACAGTTCAACTTTTTGTTTCACCGATTGCTTGGTTACCGCTTATAAACTTTGCCCAACTTTCCTTTTTGTGTTGAACATTTTTCATCCATCTTTATTGATTCGTTTTTTTTTTAGGCCTTCCATTGTTGTAAGTAATATTATTGCAAGTCAAATGTCAAGTAATATTTAAATGTTCAAATATGGAATAGTTAAACAATGTTAGAAATGCATACCTTTTTCAATGTATAAATACAATTATTATGACACATATATTTCGGTTATCACGTTATTTTATATAATTTGGTATACTACTCAAATGTTGCAGTGCTATTCTATGGCATTAGATTGCATGTTAATAAAAACTTTTAAGATTTTATTTTAAAGAATGGTACAATTGAAAAATTACAGTCGATAATGTTACATAAAAAGCTAAAGACTTAATTATATTTGATGATTCCAGAATTTACAACCACAAAATAAGTGTACATGTCCTCAGAATCCAATTCGTTATAAATATTTCAAATACTATGCAAAACTCATTCAAAATGATAGTTTGTTTTCCATAACGATTTTTAGTAATACGAGTAGTTTTCTAAAACTGCTGTGGCAGTAAATTTGAACATCACATATATTCTGATATACAATAATTGAGTTAATTTAATTACACCTATTTCTAACAATGTGGATTGTCATCCGTCGTGCGTCTCGAGATTTGAGTATGAGTATCCTATACTATAATACGAGGAATCTCTGAAGGGATGTGTGTTCCACGATCTCAAAATCTAGCTGTTAGATTTTGCTTAAACTTTGCATTAAAGAGTGTTTCGGCCCAAAATAAGTTTAGAAACAGTCTCAATCCCAGGAAAAATCAAATTTGATCTAAATTTAAGTTTAAAAATTGTAATTTTTAACATTGGTCTTATGGGTTGCTATTTTGTTAACGAAATAACAACTAAATGTAAAAAAAAATTAATAAAAGGAACATTAATGTTAAGCAGACCTTTTGAAACAGCTGTTAACTGTGAAGAGGTATAGTTGGTTGTTGGTGAAAATATTAAAATTGAATCAAAACCAACGAGCAAGGCTCGGTTAACCTGGTACTGGTGATTAATCCGACGAGCAGCGCGAACGAACGCTTATAGTGAGATGGGAGGCTTGGACATGCGGTGTTGACACTAGCTAATGACTATGATTGGTGTTTATATTCTTCACACATGTGGAGAGATGTAAAACGCTACCAGTCTTTCCTTCTCTTTCTAAATTACCCTACCAAAAATTGCTTTGTTTAACGTTTTTTAAGTCAGTAACATAAATAATAGATATAAAACGCAATGCAGCTACATTAAGTTTAAGAAACAATAATGATTTTGTCGTGCAAAAAAATTATTAATGTTTTTATCTTGGTGGCATACCCCAAGGGTTTTTGATAGATATGCTTAATCTATGGTTATACCGACCTGATGTTATATACGCACCGTATTTCCACAAGTACCAACAAAAACTTATGAAATAGTAGTTTTCACCACTAAGATCAAAAGTGGCTCTTTTTAGTGTGCGTTTTTAATCAATTAGGCCTAAGCATTAAAAATACACTTTTGTTCCGAGTGATGAACAACGTTTTTTATCATAACACAAAATAACACTTTTAATCATTAAAATATTAGTTATACAGTTGTAGTTTTAGGTTACATTTACAAAGTAAGTAATATGAAGTGTTTACATTTCTTTTATTTACAAACAATGCTTAAATATAACGTTTTAATTTCACCATTCTGCATAGAAAGTTAGTAAATAACACTTAAAAACAGCCGACTTTTCAGTTCTAGGACCTAAAAAATATTCCAGCTGATTTTTCAGTCCTAGGACGAAAAAAGGAACGTTTTTGGTACTATTGAGAGGGCAAAAAAAGGCTGTTTTCGTGCAGAATGATAAAAAATATTTTACAAAGGTCCCACGGTCCCATTGGTAACTACGTTGATTCGATGGGAGAACCCTTTCCCCCATGATGTTAAATGTTTCTGGTAAAAAAGTAACATTAAATAATAAAAACAAATAATAATTAAGAGCAGCCATACATATACAGTATATGACTACATAAAAAATCTTCGTTTTAAATTTTACATATAATTTTTTACGTTAATGTCCAGAGTAACCAAATTGACTTTTGATCTTGTAAAAGTCGAATAATCTCAACTTACTCACCGACTACGATTAAAAAAACAAATTTGTTTCAATAATAATAAAGTTAGGTATTTAAAATATTTATATTGCAAATAAATGAGTGGCTGGAGTTGACATGACAAAAATAAAGAAAGTTTATTTTAAACATTAAATATATTTTCATGATCCGACCTAAACTTTTTAATATTATATGAATTTAACTTTAACAAATTTTATTTTAAGGTAATATATATTTTACAATATACAAGATGATATTTTTTTATTTTCAAATATTAGATTTACGTGATTTTTAAACATCACATACCCTAAATCAGGATATTCTTGTCCCCCAACACCGAGGAAGTATGCCACTATAGTCATTGGTAGTATCCCTGGACAGCCTTATTTACAGTAATTTCAACAATTTCCGTGTCCTAACCTATGTTAATTGATCTCCCCTCTTTATTTGGAGCGGGGTAATTATAGGGACCGTACCTTCTGTTTGGAATAGCTTAGAGGTTTTCATATATAATTTACAAGTATTTACTCCAAAAGCTGCTGGACCGGTTAATCTTGTGATCTCATTCCACTGCTCCATTATCATAATATTTTGCTATACATAATAATTTTTAAACTTACTATCAAGGTGTCGTTTTGTTATTGGAAGTATATTTATTTTAATATATAACTATTTTGACTTTACGTTCCTTTTTATAATTTATTTGAATGGTTGCATCATGTTCGGTGAATAAAAGTGACATTATTAAAAAGTACAAAAGTATCGGTTGTAATGATTACTTGATTTTTGAAGGTATTGATGCTATACGGACCGACAAATATATTAAACTAGTACACCCGGTTTCAATATGGGTCACATTGTGGTACCCCAGCAAAAGTTTTACATTTTTAGATGATTCTCTTCAATAAAACAAATCACATCATCGAATACATTACATATACATATAATATACAGTCCTATTCATTAGCCCTATGTTATCTTCTGTTACTGTTATAAATATACAATAACCTTAAAATATAGTTGCTTACTAATAGTTTCAATGTAACTCTAAGTATGTGAGGAAAAATATCAATAAGGTATTTTCAGACCTGCTCAACGGTTCGGCCGGGTCTCCTTATCCACAAAAAAGTTATTGCAAATCTCCTCTACTGAATGTAATGTAAATAAAAAATTTACAGAAGGACTTTAAGTAAAACAATATAGTTCATAATAACTACTGACAGTTAATGAATAATTATTCTTCAGCTTATACCCACTAATAAAACATACAATTACATTTACCGAATCTAAAGATTCGTCTTACAGAAATTAACAACCCAATATCACCTAAATAGTTTAGCACGCAAGTGTTTTAGCAGAACAAAGCCATCACTTTGCTCATGATAAATTCAACCCCTCAACTGGGAAAGTGACTCGATTTTCCGGACCGATTTCTTAAATGGTTTAAGTGCAAGACACGTTTGATGAAATTTCTAATAATCACTACAGATAAACACCTAATTAAGGTAGTTAAAACACTGTAAACTGTCAAGTTGAACATCATGGTGACTTAACCCATCGCGCTGGGGCAATTATCACATGTAGGAGATAAGAGTACAAACAGCGCCTAATCTCCCACCTTATATCAACTTATAGTCTGCAGTGGTTTATTTTCGCAACCGAGTTCAACGTTCCTTTAAATAGCCTTAGGTGTATTCTGTACGATTATATAATTTAAATACGTTTAATGTACGTATACATGTGTGTTGTATAAAGTAAGTACTATGTCTGTTGTTAATATTATGGGAATCGTTTATAAGTAATGTTTATCTAAAATCAAACATGACAATTTTTGCCAAAATAGATAGATAAGTCATGAAGGTGTATTATTACAATAATATATTGTTTGATTCTGACTTATGTAAAATTAAACATCAGGTTATAAAATTTACATGTAATTATGGTTGCTCGAACTCGAGCAATTTATTTTAAAACAATAAAAAAGAAACATTTAGTTCTAAATTAACGACATCCGACCAATACAATATTGTAAATATCAGTAATCACCAAAAACTACACGTATTTACAACTGTACATTAACAGATATTTAAAATGTTCAACCCAAACCCAATGCTATTCTAATTTGAAAATTTCAAATTTAATTAGTGTATAGCGCCCTTTTTAGGTCCAATTTTCGTTAATTTTTGGCCGAAACAACTACAGATCAAGCCCTATCCAACGACACCAAAACCTTGAATATCTGTTTTTACCTGAAAATTTTAGGAGGCATTCACAACACACAAAAACACTTTAGCGTATTAAATAAGTATAGATTTCTAATTAATGGTTTAGGTATCTGAAATAAAAGCTTGAACAAGAAAATTTTAAAAAATTCTGAGTTATTAATTTGCAAATAAAAATACCTGAGGAGACTGAAAATTTCCTTGGTAAACTAAAACAATTCTCTGTGGTGTTATACACTGAATTGCCAAGCAAAAAAGTAGTCCCTTTCAAGACGAGCTCGATCGCTCCGCTCACTCCCCCCCCCACTAAGGGCATTGGTAGGCTTTAAGACGTGAATCGTATTTTTCATCACACTACATCGATATCACCTGTTTTCGACCCTCACTTCTACCAACGAAACACCTGTTTTGCCGGCCTAGGACGGTAATGGAAACTGTAGCAGAGAAATCTAGAATATTAGAAGGTATTTAACAACAACAACAACAAATAACAAATCAGTGACGTAGTTAGTAGTTCAGCTGATAGCAACTGTTAAATATGTATGACGTAGGTGGGAAAATAGTGCTTTTCCATTGGAATCAGCTAGCTGTAGTCACTTACCGTTAGAGTATTATAGTAGGATTCACGAAAATAGTCCCATGAGAGTCGATACATTGTTGCCAAATTCATTCTGAAACACATTTTTACACTGTATAACACATGGTAAACATAACCACAAATGACAACATTGCAGGGCGAGAGGGGGTGAGGGGGGACTCAGCTGTTTAAATTTCCATCGGACTATTTTCGTGCATCTTACTATAGTTTTGGTGGCCTTAGCTGATGTTAAGTGGTTGCCTAGCAACCAGAAACTCAAGCAGTACATCTCGCTAGGTTAGTTGAAGTTGAGGTTATGTGTTTTGTTTGTTATGAACGAAAAAGTAAATTTTCACATGTTTAGAATTTATTGAATTGTGTAGTGTGATGAAAAATATCGTTCATAACTCGGGCCGAAAGCGTTTTGCCAACCCTCGTGACGAGATATACTATTTCCAGTCTTCTAACCAGATCAAATTCATTCTTCATGGCCAAAAACTCGATTTTAAAACCAAAAACTTAAAATCATAGGAATTGAATAAGAACTTTCTAATAATTTTTAGTAAAATAAATACTTTAATTTGTTTATTAATAATGGTCTCAAGTTTAAGCCATCGTGTTTCCATCGTTAAAATATATATTAGTTGTACTTAATTATATCAAAATACATAACCTCGAAAACAATTAATTTAACTATAGAACTTTTAGTTCTAACTACGTATTTGTCATATCAATTTGCAATTATTGTTAGTTTAAATTTACTCCTTAACAGATTTATAATTAGGAATTCAGAATACAAGTAGTAATTACATGCCTTTGTGTTACCTCTGACCTGAAGGTACTAAAATATAAGCTATAAGATAGTGAATTGAATATTTTTTAAGCGCCTTAGCATTATTGTAATATTAAAAGAAGTCATACAAATCTTAATTTTTCCTACATAATTAACTAGTCTATTATATTTTTGAGGATATAATATAATTTAGATTAGGCTTAAAGCTAGTACGAGTAAATAAAAAGAAGTTTCGACCCAACACCAGTGTCAAATCACGCCCCGCCAGTTCATTATAAACCGCATTGATCCAGCGATCGTCCAAATGGGAATCCGCGGCACTGAACATGATTGCATGGCTGCGATAGTCTGTTTTTTCAACAGTTGGATAGTACAAAATAATTGCATTTCATCGATTAAATGGATTGGATAGCTGTTTTATCACTGAGGATTTAAACTAAACTTATCAAAAATACTTTAGGCTTTTGACACTTCTTCACACATGGCAGTGATCATGAACAATCAAAACCTGCCTTTCGATATTTTAATTCCTTAGTTTAATAAAGCAAATGCCGTTATTGTTCAAATGTACAATAGGTTTCTTCCCAAAGTTTCTATTTGCCGTTTGCTTACAGCAAATCGTCATCTTTAGGTGGGCTCCCTTGTTTTACTACGATTGGCATTCGTTTTGGATGAAAATCCTGAGTTTTTATTATTATTATTATTTTTTATATCAAATTCACTAGGTTAAAACCAGAAATATTACATGCCTGAGGTTATGTGTAATAAATATCATTGTTATTGTACTGTTTTAGGCCTAAACTTCTAAGAAGAAAGAGGATTTTTTCATTATTATTAAATTAAATAATTGTTAACTACATTAATATCATAAGAAACGTTTCTATCATCAATTACTTGAGAGTTAAAATTTATTTGATCATAAATTACAATGACTTTCCCGATTTTGAAATTCTTCTATATTTATGTGTTTAAAACAAAGATTTCATTAAATGAGTAGGTAATTAAGATAACTTGGCAATAGTATTATTTTAACAAAGACTTTTAAACGATATTAGGCCTATTACGAAATAAATAGCATTGTTATTGTACTGTTTTAGGCCTAAACGTCTAAGAAGAAAGAGAATTTTTTCATTATTATCAAATTAAATAATTGTTAACTACATTAATATCATTCCACTTTTACTATTTTTTACCACTATTTTTTCCACTTTTACTATTTATAGACTATTTTTCTTATGACTAGTTAAAAAAATTAAAATTATGAAATATTACGTTTAAAATTCCCATGTTTTAAATACCAGATAAACACTTGATGTTACTGGAACCTTAACGTGAATATGCAGAACAAACAAGATATAACTTTAAATACAAGAAATATTATATTAAATTTATAAGACTGTAGTGTTGGCGAATCGTACGGCACTTAACACATTATTAGCTATTAAGATGAGACCGTCTAGTCAGGAGTCTGTGTCTGTTGTCGCCTTGAACGTTATCTGTCGCAGCCAGCCACTCATCTGTCACACTTATTTCTCAATTATCACTCGTAAAGATAGCGCTAGATTGGCAAGGTGTACGGTGAATGTGGCGAAACCTCAGTTGACTGTACAGGTTTTATTGCATTGTACGACAAACCTCACATTTTGTCACATACAAATTTTTTATTTCAATACTCAATAATAACGAAGTTGGATGGGTGACGAAATATACAGTTGAAAAATATTTATTAAAGAAATATTTTCAAGCATATTAGTTCATTGACTTGGATATATCGTCAAGATAAATTTGAGTGTTGATATTTCATTTCTTAACTTCAAAATTGTTTTTTACGTTTTAAGAGAAGTTACTGGGTAAACCAGTTAATACATCACCAACACGAATTTCCCTTTGGTACCAAATTGGTGGAATGGGTTTATCTTTTGGTTGTTGAATTTCAAATTTTTTTTCTCCATTAAATCATAAAGTTTATTGGGTCAAAGGTATGGTTGAATGCAAACTTTCTCGTTGAAAAACGAGCACGAGCTTTTCTCTTTGATCATCTCGGTGAATATTTTTGATATTTTTTCATGTGAATAATTGATTAACATTTTGTATACTCTGAAGAAAAAAGTCTAAAATGCGATTTGTAATGAACATTCTATGACCCACTTTTCACATTTTGTTGATTTTTATTACATTTAGATACGTGTTTCACTCACAGATTATAGTACTTAGTTCTATGTTACACAGTAGTCCAATATACAGCTCTCCTTAAAGGTAACATTTCTTTAAAATAAACAATATATTTTCTTATCGCAAATCGGGTTTTAAGTTTCAACTGCCAAAACAACAAATAAAACTAATATTTTTTCTCTGCATATTTATATATTTGTCTGCAAAACCAATGGCCCTGACTCCTCCCCCCCCCCAGCCCGCCAAGATTACTAGAGTCTAAGGCAATACAGTTGATTGAATACGTAGCTCTTGAATGACGAGGTTTTGCAGCAACAACTCAAATTATTTCATGTTCGTAATAATTTTTCATTCTATTAATTAATGTAAATCCACAACTAAACATAAATGGTTGTCTGAAGTCACATCAAGAAATTAAGAAAGGATTTTTGTAAATAGTTTAGATAAAATGTCCTTTGGTTGTAATTAATTTAAATATAATCTATAAAGATCAAAAAATGTTTGGTGTGAAGTTAGAATGATAAACACAAATTATTAATTGAGCAGTATATTTTATTTTGTCTAACTCGTTTTATTTCGAACAACATTCATAGTTTTATTGTAAAAATATTGTTAAAGATGAAAATTGATTTCCTCTACCAAACACGTTCAGTTGAAAGGGGTTATCGGAATTAAAAGGACAGTGCAAAATTCAATTTTCTGGAGTAAAAGTAAAATCTGATACAGAATTCAATATCGGAGTATTTGGAAGAAAACTCGAACAGAAAACCTTATGAATAAAACAAGGAGTATAAAAGAAACCTGACGTCTCGCCCTGGTCCCAGTTGTCGGTCGGTATTGTGCAATGTACAGGACGCAAGCACAGATTCCGCCGCCGAGTAAACGGAATCTCCTCGGAGTACTCTTCATTACTGATAGTTAAGAAAATTAAAATAAAATTTCAACAATTTTCATTTCTTACGTCGGGTTTACCATTTATTCGTTTAGGTGTATAACATAACATATTTATTTATTCAAAACATTTATTTTAATACTCGTATTTATTAAAAGAGGAATATAAATTATTTATTATCTAAATTTCTCTAAAAAGATGCAGCAAAATCTTTTTACAAATATTATGATAAATATAGAATGGCAGTGCTTAAAACGTTGCATACACATTTAAGTTTTGTAAATTTTAAAGCTAATAAATTTAAGTCTACTTTAACGTTCTCAGCTAAGTAATAGTGAATGAGTAATGTGGCGCACTAGGGTGTATGCAGTAGTAACCTACATTTCATCTACTTTAGCACACATACTGGAGCTCTGACATAATTTAAAGAGAGATTTGTATTAAGTGCACTTTCTGATATAATACCTTTTTTCAATATTATATAACTTTGTTTATAAATATATTATTTGAGAAATAGGTGTTTTTCGCTACTTGATTTCATTTCTTAAAAGTTGTGCCTAAAAATATAAGAAATAAATAGGAGTTCCCAGCTATGCGATCACTTATTTAATGTTAAGATACTGAACAATTAATTTTTTAGTATTTTGTAACTTTGTTAAGATATAAAACCATATTTTCTTCTTTCTTACAATCACTTATTAGGTAGTTTTTATAAAAATAATGTTGAGATATTAAATTCTATATAAATATTTCACATACTAGTAAATTCATGAAAAACACATTCTAACAGAAAACACAGAAAAAACATGGTAAAAAGTTGAAATCATAGGAATAAATAGTTGTATCACACTTAATTTGAGCAATAATACAAAGACTGAGCAGCAATTAGGTTGATTGGATATTCGACTTTTTATTGCTCTTTGCTATCAATTACTGGAATCAACAGAAGCCTTTCACTTTGATCTTTTATCAAAATTAATTGTTTCAATTATATACAAAACCAATTAGTCAAATTAGATTTAAATCCTCTTTAGATTATAAATAACTGGTTTAATTACTACTAATTTTATTTGATTGGTTGTATTGAAGTAGTGATGGGTAATTTCAAATTGAAAATTCAAATAAAATTGTTTGAAATGTTGACTTTTAAGAAAGGCCATTTTTATCAGATAAACGACAGATTTTTCTAAGATTATTTTTAGCTGAGAGTCGACGGATAGTCGTTTTATGAAAAAAAAATATATATATACATTTGGTAGGATCAAACCAAGAATACTTACTTAATCGGTTAAAGCTATGAACTTTGTAAAAGACAACATTCAATATATAAAAATTTATTAAACTGGTTTGTCATATGAATAAAAGTATATATTTTCTTAATCCATAGTTAATTATGATATTGCATGAACCAGATTGAATGTATGTCTTTCGAAACATGTGATTAACAGTAAATAGTGAACATTGTATCAGTGCATCAAATATCTAACATAAGATGTTTAATTTTTCTAACGGGGGAATATTAATTCACATGTAAACAAACAAAACTGAGAATGATATGCATGAGAAGAACGCCTCTGAGTTGTTGTACGGACACAAACTTTGTTTATTTTATGATTTTTCCATAAATTTGGCTTCATAGATAGCATAGTTAAAGCGATCTAAATATTATTAACTGTCTATAAATAAACTTTGTTTTTCACCTCCCATAGAGTAAAAAAATACTATTACAAAAGCCATGATTTAATTAATACAAAAAACCTTTATTTTCATGTTTATTGGTTTTCAATTACTTTTTTGTACAGTGGCGTATGATTTTTATAACGAAAAAAATTGATTTCATGTAAAATTTTACTTTTGTTGAAACTAAAGAATACAAATACAATTTTTTTACTGTATTCAATATAGTTTTTTTGTTAAATGTAAAATTAAACAAAACAAATTTATAACAAATTTCATTTATATCTAATTGGTTTTCAAAAAAGGTAGAGCAAAGAACGTATATCATGTTGAAATTCAAGCTGCCATAGGGAAAAACAGTTGTACCAACCAGTATAATGAACGATTCCCGGTATTAATAAAACATATTATTCTATGAACACAAGCATAGATGTGTTTTCATACCATCAACAACTATCTACTGAAATGAAAACAATCGTCTGCAACGTCATTCAAGTCAATTCATGTATTGTCATTTTGTATTTGATTTGGATTACGTAATGGAAGCATATGCAGTGCATTCCTTAACTTTGATTAATCCAATGTGTTTTCTAAATGAAATCACCGCATGAATTTATGATAAACTAATCAGTAAACTACTATCCTGCTAACCAACAACCATGAAAAACTTTAAAAATTCACATTAACTTACAGTAGGACAAATTGTTAATTACAATAATAACCCTACTAAACCTGTATCAAATCCATTTCTTTTATTAGACAGTCTCAAGTGTTGATACATTTCGTTTAAAAATATCCTAACATGAAAATCTTTTGTAAAGTATTAAAAAAAAATCATAACATACTTTAAATACTTATATAGTTTTGTCACAAAATACTGATTATATGCATTTAAAAACTATTACTTCAAGTTAATGCTTTTATAACCTACTATACATTATTTTCAAGTAAGTAATGTATGCCTGTCTTTGTTAGAGCCGCTTTAAGGTCAATTTTAACACCCCCACCCCCTCCCACCCTATTGGAGGTTTCCCTCCGGCCCCGTGTTGTCTTTTCACTTCGGAAGACTTCCTTGTTTTTACAGGACCGTCCGACAACAGGGCCGTCCGTACATGACAACACACCCTACATCCTGCCCGGCCTGCTAACAGATTATTCACGCTTAATCCTCTCTAAATATGATTTTAATTGAAAAATAGCTTATATTATTAGCTTCTGGTTTCATCCAAAATAATTTCTTGTCAGTAAAAACACTATACAACGTTCTAATTAATTCCAACTTCACTTCTATTTTCAAATAGATATGTATATTTTATAGATCTCCCATGCTTTTCTGAGATACGTTAACAGTATGATAAAATATCTCTTGAAGTTAATTAGTACTTTTTTTGGTTAACTTGTTTATTAATTTGATTTATTTAGCTACTACATACAAAACTCAAAAATACAATTAAAAGAAAGTAACAACCTTCACACAAGTCAGAACTATTACTGTAGCTAAGCTAATAACACATATAACTTACTTAACTACCGCTTGTCCGGAAGACTTGACGGAAGGCGCCCTAACCACCGCCGGCGGCGACCGTCTAGTATAATCCCGGTGTTGCAGCGAGACATGCGGTTATTTGCATTCTTCTTGTAAGTGAAACTTTAATCATAGCCTATAAACAACAATCGGGAGGTTAACCACCTGCTGCAGTGCGAGTCACACCTCGCCCCCAGCCAACTTGCACTGTCTTTGATTCATCCGCGTGCTCCTGCCATTATAGGCTATAAATACCGGCTAGGCATTCTGCACAGGTAAATCTTCCCGGCGCTGCTGCGATGGTCATCAGCATGAGCGGGGCCGGGGCCGGGCTGAGCGCCGGGGAGTGGTTGAGTATTAGAACAACTATATTTTCTTTACGTAGTTGAAGTTATAATATGAAATGGTGAATTAAAATTATTAAATTGTTAACCTCACGTTTTATTACAGTTAGCACCACTTCAGATGATGAGTTCCAAACACTATTAAGAGCAATAACAGAAAGACTAAGTGAAAAATGGAACAAACATCATAGCATAATAATGAATTGGGTGAGAGTAGTGTGTTTTGGTTACTTCTGGACCGGAAGTCGTGCCATCTGCCCGAGCAGCTGCTCGAGCAGATGGCGTCAGATGCTGGGGTGCAGATGGCGAGAGCATATGCCCTGAATTTGAAGTAGAATTGGGCATGAATTAAGAGTTAATTTAAAACTGAAATTTAACAGTTATAACTGGGGCTTGGAAAGTATGTCAAGGTCATCCAGAGTAAGTTTTAAAAAATTCTATCCAACTATCACCAGAAATAGTTTTAAGTTAAAGTAGTTGGTGATAGCGGGATAATTGATTCGTGCCATGGGAGAGGTGTTTCTCGTTTGAAAGTTGGCGATCGAATGAGAAGCGCCGCCTAGGGAGAGGGCTTATAAAATGGCAACCTTCCCCCCACCACCCCTTCCCCCACTCCTTTAGACCAATAACCGGTCGCCGACTCTATGTGGTGAAACTAAACTAGACATGGCGGCCGCCATGGATAATTCTAACCTCAAATCTTAGCTCAGCTGAACAGAATAGAGAAGGATGAAGTAGGAATTGTGGTTAGAGCACTTATATAAGGAATAGTGGGGGTAAAATAAAAAAACTTGCTGAACACAGTCGATAGGTGTAACAAGTTCAAAATTGTTGAAGTGTAACATAGAATGCAAAATGTTGTAAATAACACTATCATCAACATTAACCTGCGAAGTCTTTGAAGAGTATAATGGGTTAAAACTGTACTTCTTCCTAACTCTATTTAAATTAGTTCTACACTTTGAAATTGAAGGTTTAGAAGTATTCCGTAATATGTGTTGTGTTCGCAAAAGCTTTAACTTTAAACATTGTGCAACCATCATAACTGATGTGTTACATTTAGAAGTTAAAAGAAGACTGAGATATAAAATGAAGTGTAAAAGAAATTGAAACAGAACACTATAGTAGTAATATTTGAGGTTAGAATTAACTAGACTCATTTAATGAAGTGGCTAGGAAGCCACATGCTGATGAATGGTAAATTGCATGTTAGAAGTAACGAAGTAGTCATAAAGTAAAACTAATGAGAGGTGATGACTGTGTGGATGCAAGGCAATGAATGTTCGCGGCGCGATAAACTATCCCCCTTTTATAGAGGCAGTAATAACCCAAGCCAAATGCCGGCAGATGCCGACCAACTACCTGGTTTTATAGCGGCAATTACTCCGGGCAGCTGCCGGACAAATGGTAAGAGAAGTAGGGGGTTTTGGGGCAATGACCGGAAAGGTCAATGACCCCCCCCTCCCCCCTCCCCCCCCGAAAAAATGGAGCACCCCCCCCTTCCCCCACCACTCCTTCCCCCACTCCTTCAGGCCAATGACCGGTCACCCGGTCATCGTCGGTCGCTGACTCTATGTGGTAAAACTGAATTAAACATGGCAGCTGCCATGGATAATTCTAACCTCAAACCTGCTGCGCATGCAACGAGTTCTCCGGATCGGAATAGTGACTATGCTATTGCGCATGCGCCTAGTCCTGTATTACTCACTTTAGCGCTACTGCACATGGATAATTCTAACCTCAAACCTTGGTTTTGCGTTGCTGTGCATATGCTGCTCCCCACTCCTTCGCCTTCCTTTTACACTGCTGCGAATTGGACTGGATTGAACACTGTACTGGAGTGAAACAACTTCCCCCACCATTTGAGAACCCGAGGAGCGATACGAGCCCGATCTTTGCGTCAGTCGTCAACAAACTTTCATAGCGAAAGGTTGTTGGCGACTCAGCAAGAGGTTTCAAATATATAGTAGGTCTATATATATTTGAACTTCTTATACTACGTTGCGTTTTTTAATGCAATGTGGTATGTGTGTGTGTGTGTGTGTGTGTGTTTAGTTGTATTTAATTTAAGAAATAAATTGCGCATTGCGATGTTAGTTTTAAGTTTGGTTTAGCATTAAGGTGTATTAATTTTTAAGAGGTTTTTAGCATTAAGGTGTATTAATTTTTAAGAGGTTTTTAGCATTAAGGTGTATTAATTTTAAGAATAATGATGGTATTTGGTTGTGTTGAATTATTTGGTTTTTTAATAATGATGTGTTGTTAGTTTTAAGTGTTGCTAATACTAATTAATGTTGTTTTGCCTTACAGCTAGATGTTAGGGGGTAGATTAAATGTAAATTCAGAAGTTCGGTTGAACTTCACTTAGAAGGGGTGGGACATCCGCAAAATGCGGACTAGGTTTTTGCATTTTGTTTAGGAATATAATGGGTGGGATTAGTTTGGGTGGGGTTAGAGTTGCGTTTCTGCATTAACTGTTCCAGTTTCCCTGAAATTAATGGTTACGCTTTGATGCGGACGGGAAGTTACGCTTTGATGCGGACGGCCCAGGGACCTCCCTTGCAGAACGTAACTAGTGGGTTGGGAGTGGGAACCGTTAGGCAAACAGTATTACTGTTCCCATCACCTTGGATCATTATAAATCTTGAATGACCTTGACCCACTTTTGGAAGGGTCAATGACCCCCCCCTCCCCCCCCCGAAAAAATGGAGTCGATCCCCCCCCTCCCCCCTCCCCCCTCCCCCCCTTCCCTCCCCCCCCCTTCTCCCACTCCTACCCCCACTCCTTCCCCCACTACTCCGGGTGAACGACCGGTCATGACCTGAAAAATTAAAATGGCTATAACTTGATAACGGATTGACGTATTTGGACAAGCGATACATCATTGAAAAAGTCTATGTAAGACAAACATTTTGGTAAAAGAAGAATTTGGTTATTTTATTTTAGTCAAAAGTTATGCGAATTATTTTAAATAAATACCTTCTCTTTCCCCTTTTCCCCCACCTCCCAGGTCAATAATCAGTCTCGGCCAGCTGCTACCCCTCTCATTTGCATATTGTTGTAAAAGACGCACCGACTGCGGCTAACATTTCATTCTGATTCCAGACGTTACGCTGCGAACTTGGAGCCACAACCATGTCATCTCTGCCAACTACAACTTCTACTTTAACTTCTACTTCTACTTCAACTTCTACTACGGCTGTTACTGCACCTAAGAAAACTCTTCGTCTGAAAAATCCTCCTGACTGGTACAAGAAGCAACTTGGATCCCAACCTTCAACTTCTGGAGCTATTCTTCCGCCAACCAACACTTCTAGACTTCGCAGTATTTTTTCACCACCTTCACCTTCGCCTTCAAACGACTCCGCACCACCATCAACTATGATGCCGCCACCGCAGAAGCCAGTTCCCCATCTTAATACCCCTTCAATTGAAACTATTGTTCATCGCCTTAGTACACCCATCATCCCACTATCACCATTGCCTCCTACCTCACCACTTACTATGCCTGAAGACCACACATATCATAAAACTAAATCCACTAAGCCTACTCCCAAACCTGCTCCTAAGCCTGCTCCTTCAGAGCAATTTCAATTATTACAAGAAGAGCGTCGTAGGGCATTTAGCCGTCCCACTACTTGCCCTGAAGTGCTCACTAGGGGAATTAAGAAAGGATCAGCTTGTGGTAGGAAATGTGTTAAAAACGAAAGTTTTTGCAATGTACATGTCGTAAAACACCTTTCTGAACCACAACTGACAGAAACCCCCACTATTGAATACCAATCCAAAATTATTGGTGTGAAAGGAAATAGGCTTAAGAGAGGTTGTGTTTATTTTTTTGAAAGTGTTATTGACAATGAACACATTTTGGCAAGTTTTAACGGCGAAAAATATAATATTAAAGTAATTGAATCCTTGCGCAAAGAGAAATCTGTTTATGAGTTAGACTCTAAAGACTATCTCCTCAGACACAAAGTAGAATAGAATAGAATAGAATAGAATATATTTTATTTTTCTGAAAGACAATACATGTAATACAAACAGAAATACAGACAATATTTATCTACTACATACGTATAATAATACATAGTGTCTTATTTTCCAGGAACAATAGTTTCTGTTTTAAACTTAATAGTGTACTTAATATTAAATACAACAGATATAAGTTACACGCATGTACAAAAAAAGCAAACATAATAATATTTTTCTTTTACCTTGTCCGTCAGAAAAATTTAGGGCCTCAAAAGGCAAAGCCTGTGGAGAGGTTCCTTATATTTACATTTCTTAAAATCTAGGCAAGAGAGTGATAATCAATTTATCATAAAAAAGTAATAGATATTTCCCACTTATACATAATTAAAGAAAATACAACCAAATTACACAAGTAAAAGACTGAATGTTTAGTTTTTTTTAGAAATTAAACAGTATTCTTATCAAAATGCTAATTTATACATATTTTTACATCTGTATTGTTAACAGAAAACCAATGTTCTCGTGTTGTAGCAGCCAAACTTTCAGTTTTCTTGTAAATAAATGTACACTCTTACAATTTACAATATATTCTGGGAGGTAACAAAATACTTTTGGTCCAAGAAAGCAATAGCTTCTTGTAAACATAGTTAAATTTGGCTTTGGGACTTCAACCCTTTCCTTTTTTCTTAATTTCACTTTATATTCAATGTTCATAATTGGTAAATTTCCACTTAAAATGTAAAACATTTTTAAAACTTTATGTACAAACATATATTTTAAGGGTAGGACGTTTAGATTTAAAAATAAAGGCCATGATGGTTCCATTTTGCGTTTTCTTTTTATTATTCTTATAAATTTTTTTTGTAAAGTATATATAGGCTTAAGTTTGGTTTCAAATGCCCCACCCCAACAGAAAATCCCATAATCTAACCTACTATTTACTAATGAAAAGTATAGCATTCTTAGAATATTCTCTGTACAGAAATCTCGCAAAAAATAAAAATACCTAAGAGTACTATTCAATTTATTTTTAAGGGAATCTATATGTTTTGACCAGTTTACCTCTTGATCTACAATTATACCGAGATATTTTATGCTGTCAGTTTGATGAACTACAGCACATTTAGAAGAACACCGAGTATTCTGACACAAACAACTAGTGCATTTATATATTATATTGTTCGAAAAGTGTTTTTCATCTCTTAGACTGAAATTAATAAATTTGGTCTTTTCAGGGCTCAATAACATGTTATTTTTTGTAAACCACCATTGTAGGGCTTTTAGGTCCAATTCCATTGCTTGCTCTATATCAGTCCAGCTATTATTGACATAACACAAAGCAGTGTCATCTGCAAAAGATGTAATTTTGCCTATTAAATTTGCATCGCACAAGTCGTTTATGTAGATTAAAAACAAAATGGCTCCCAACACTGATCCTTGCGGCACCCCGTTTGTAACTACACCTAGCTCACTATACGTATTATTAATTTTGACACATTGTTTTCTGTTTTTTAAATAGCTTTCAAACCAATAATAAACATTTCCCCTTATACCACAGTCATAAAGCTTACTTAATAAAATTTTATGATCAACAGTGTCAAACGCTTTTTTTATATCTAAAAATATTCCGCTAACTTTTTTCCCGCTGTTTATACCATTATAAACGTTGTCCATAAAATTTTTAAGCGCGATTTCTGTATTTAATCCCTCTCTGAAACCAAACTGCTTCTCACTAAAAAATTTTGTTTGTTCTAAGAATTTGACTATTTTTTTCTTCATTATTTTTTCAAATACTTTAGCAAAGGATGAGAGTAAAGAAATAGGCCTAAAATTATTACAGTCTGTGACTATTCCAGTTTTATGCAGAGGAATCACCACAGCAGTTTTTAATGTATCTGGAAAGACACCCTTTACAAAACTAAAATTAATTAAATACACCAGTACATCTACTATTTTGGGATACATAATTTTGATCAAACCTGAACTTATATTGTCTATTCCAGGTGAAGTTCCATTTTTCAAAGATTTAATTACATAACACACATCTTCTGCAGTCACAGGGTCAAGGAACATTGATCTGCATGAGAACTTCGTTTTAAAATTATTCTTCACATCACAATCATAAAAACTATTTGGCTTGGTTTTATTTATTTCAAGTTTCTTAACTACAGATAAGAAAAAATTATTAAATTCATTGCAAACTAATTTAGTATCACTGACAATACTACCATTTACACTCAAAAAATTTATCGAAGTTTTTTTTACCTTTTGTCCTGTCACCTCATTTATCACCTTCCACGTTGTTTTAGTATCGCCATTACATTTTTGAAAAAGATTTTCATAATAATTATTTTTTAATTTTCGGACTTCTATCTGTAATTTATTTTTATATTTTTTAAAATATGATTTTAATTTTTCATTATGGGGATGATTTTTTACTTTATCATATATTTTTTTCTTCAATTTAATTTTCATACAAATATAATTGTTCATCCAAGGTTTTATTTTGCTCACGGAAGTTTCTTTATTTACTAATTCTACTTTACTTTCCAGAATAACTGTTTGAAGCTTATCGTGAAATACATCAAAGGCAAGGGAAGGGTCATTTTCATTATAAACATTTGTCCAATCTACCTTATCTATTTTAGATAAAAGTTTTGCATAGTCTACACGATAAGAAAGCGGATAAGGACAGCCCGCTGTAGAGGCTGTTCCTCTGTCCGTCTCACTCGCACATACTTGCACCCTGGCCACTATCATTGAGTGGTCAGTGATATTAGCATGTATCACTCCTACATTAACTTCAACTGTTGCCTTATTCGCTACCTTAGCAAAGAAATGATCTATACATGAAACAGTATTGTCTGTGATTCTTGTTGGCTCTTTAACCAAACATTCAAACCCATTAAAAGAAAGAATCATATTATAATTGTCATTAGTCAAATTATTCTCTAATAAATTGTAATTAATATCTCCAGTAAGAAAAACATTTTTTTGTAGTTTAAAATATTTGTGATTGGTCTCAAAATAATTACAAATTTCGTCTACAAACATATCTTTGTGATATCCATGCAATCTATATATGGCTAATAAACAAAAAACTTCTGAAAGGAATGTAAATTCAATTTTTAATACGTCAGCTGATTGGAAATTGACTGGATCACACGATTTTAGTTCAATATCAGATTTTATGTAAACAATTGTTCCTCCAGCTCTACTTTCATCATTTGGTTTTATGTAACTTATATAATTCGGAATTTGATAAAAGCCCAACTCACAATTTTCTATCCAGACCTCAGTTAAAATAATAATTTCAGGTAACAACAATCTGCCGTTCAACTCTGTCAAAAAAAGGTCAAAATTTTTCCTTATGCTACGGATATTTTGATGTAAAATAGAAAAACTTTCCATTTATTTAACAGTTGATAAATGATATCCACATATATTTATAAAACAAATACAAATATTACCACTAGTGTATGAAGTTACTTTAAAGTATTCATTTTCAAGACCTTTATAATAATTCCTAATACTAAAACTACTAAAAGTTGATAAGATATTTATAAAATTCAGAATCATATGAATTTATAACTTTATGTTAAAAATCATAAAATATAATACACAAACCACATTTTTACTCATCCTGGATAAAAGAAAAAATTATGAAACTTAACATTTGTTATTTTGAAATCAAAATCAAGCTTATTACTAATAAAATTAATACAAATTATTTACCTGATAAAACAACAAACTACAGTAAAGAGACACAGTTTACGATTCATTTCAAGTCTTCCTGAGATGTAACGACTACGACTGGTGCATTGTCCTCTTTCCTTAAAAATATCTTGCCGTTCTTCACCCACAGGTACTTATAATTTTTTTCCTTCTTGTAAGCCCTCGCCAATGCATGAAGCTTCCTCCGGGACGGTGACAATGATTCATTGACGTAAATTGGAAGATCGTCTGTCCTACCAATATGTCTGGTCGATAATGTTCGCTTAGCACGCTTTTTCTTAAGAAATTCCTCTTTGTCTGTACGGCGCACAAATTTTACAATTATTCCTGGAGGCAGGTTACTTCCACTCTTTCTTGCACCCAATCTATGACATGTGTCTACCATCGAATCAGAGATTTCCATATCTATAGCCTTTCCAATATCCCTTACAATACTCAAAACATCCTCTGTTGTAGAAAAAGGAATGCCCTGTATCTCCACACAATTGATACGAGAGTATTGTTCAATATCTTCTAAGCGAGCTTCTAATAATTTAATTTTTTTCTTCAGTTCGTTGTTTTCAGTTGTAACATTTTCGACAAGTTTCAACAATTTTTCATTTTGCTCATGTTGGGCTTTTAGAGCCTTAGTGTTTTCCTCAAGCTGCAAATTCATAGCTTCGTAAGCATCATTAAAACTTTTTTCCTGATTTTTTTGGCTATCTCTTATTTCTGTTATCACGGTCATTAAGTCCTCCATTGTTAATTTTCCCTCACTGACTTCTGTTTCCAGACGCATACTTTTTCTTCTTGTAGTCGCACAGTCATTACATCGCCATATTAGACCATCTGCAGTCACACACTCAACATCCGCCTTACTAAAATTGAGACATGAAGCATGGAATACACCTTTACAGTCATTGCACACTAATTTAGGGGCTTTACCAGTTGCAGGTTTATTACAAATACGGCAATTAGACATGGTTTACAATATTGTAAAAAATATTAAAGAAAGTAATAGAACAATTTGACTAACTTACTGAAATAGGAATCCCATTCAACATGATAAAACCAGCTCATGATAAGCGGGAGCGCACAGGCACTGATAAGGATGTTCACTCTTCGAGCTCTGACCCATGACTCAAGTGGATGGTATTACAAGGTGGGGGCGTAGAAAGTAAATTCACATAGTTTTTTTCCAAATTGTTGTTTAAAAAATAATGGGGGAAAAACACAATGCGTTATAGCGTTGTGTTTCTCCCCCATTATTTTTTAACACTCTAAGTCTCGTGACCTACTAACCTACTTCCATCCGAGTAGTAAGAAAAGTACTTCCCCCACTCCTTTGGGTTGATGACCGGTCAAGGTCAGCTCTTACCCCTCATTTGCATACTGTTATAAAAGCGGAGCGAGCGTTGGTCACTTATTCATTTTGCTTCTACATGCCGCTCTTGTTGTTTCGTTTCTGCTGTTTACAATATTACCTGCTTCAAAATGCCTCCTCATGTGAATGACCATCTTAATTCTTCCGAAATTTCCGATGTTTTTCTACAACCTGAAGACATTTTAAATAATGATAGTGAGAGTGAGGACGATGATGATTATACTGTTGAACTTAGTGAAGAACGTAAGGTTATAGCAATTGATCCACAATTTCCATTTGATATAATAGAAAAGTTTATAGCCGAAGCTAATAAATGGTTAAATTTAGGATGTTATGTACGAATTGACTCTTTTATATTGTATGGTGATAGTCATTATTTCCTTGTCACACCAAATGACAGAGACCGCATGTTGCAGTGGGCACAATCTATGATGGAGTGCTACGAACAAGGTGTGGACACTGGCGGCTATTTTCTTGCACAACTAGTGTAATAACAAATTACCCTTCCCCCACGTAGTGAAGAAGGAAAAGAAATATTAGGAATCTAATTATAATACTTCCTTCCACATATAAAGAAGAGGGGGAAAGGAGTGGGGATTATAAAGTGGTGGGGGAATGTGTATAAATGCAGGTTGTTTCAAGAGACTTTTATTATTATTGTGGCTTTAGCAGAAACAACATGGAGTTTAAATCTTCAGCAAAAATAAGGAATAATATAATAAAGAAAGAAATTCGCAAGAAAGAAAAGATTGAACTTATAAAATTACAACTTATAATACCTTCCATTGAAATTGTATGTAGCAAAATAAAGACTTTGGTGAAAACTAACGAATATTTGTTACAATTGCTAAAAACAATCGAAGAGTTGAAGAGCAAGAATGGACATTCTACATAGTAAAATTTGAACATTTTAATATAAATAAGTAAACCCAAAAAAGTAGATGTAGAATAGAGAGCAAGGAATAGATCACTTTGTGGTAATGGACTAACATGCCACTTAGTGCTCTATTCCTCGTTCTCGCGTTAAATTGGATTACCTTGACCTATTTGTTTGACTGTTAGAATTTGGTTAACACTGTTGAATTTCAGTTTGAAACTAACGTTTATTTTTGTTCAACTGTTAGAGTTTTTTAACACTGTCGAACTTTAGTTTTGAACTAACTTTAAATTTATGCGAATTTTCAGTTCAACTCTAGTTAATTTATGCGCAAATTTAGTTCAACCAAGTGCCTGTGCTCTAGCCATTTCCACTCCAACATTTGTTCTTTTAACATCTGTCCCATAACATCTGTCCTAACAGATGTTAAAAGAAAGTTTGTTAAAGTTTGAATATAAAGAAGTATATACTAAAACTCCAATGGGAATAAAGAACACGAATGAACAATTAGTTTGTAGAAGGTTAATATTTTGTTGAAAATGTTTGATTTCCTAGGATAGTGAAGAGGATGAAATAGTGGTGGGGGAACCATTATAATAGGAGGAACGTGAGAGCCCACTTCATTTCTTGGTGAAATTTCGAAGAGTAAACATCTCAACATGTATCGTTGCGATAAATGTTCGGAATCGTTTCACGATGAAATTCTATTAGACTGTCATAAAGAACTAATTCACAACAACCCAGAAGAAAAACAAGAACAACAAGAACAACAAGAAGAACAAGAACAACAAGAAGAACAAGAAGAACAAGAAGAACAAGAAGAACAAGAAGAACGATATGAAATAACAGCAACATCTTCAACTACTTTACCAAATCTACAAGTATTTGCATTACCTGGTAAAGTAGTAATGCATCATAAGATTCAAAATGAAAACTTGAAGCTAGAAGAATTTATTAGAGAAGCAAAACCAATTGTAAGTAAAACTTTAAAAGAAGAATTAAAAAGATTGAACTTTCTTAAATTTGGTTTACTACTAGAAGCTATGTTTATAAATGTACAAGAAGAATTATCACCAAGAGGAATCATAACAAAAAACCGAACCATTATGGAAAGTTCAAACATTGATTCAATAGTAGAGAACTGTATAGAAGAAATATTAACAAAAATTCAGGAACACGAAGGAAGAGGATCCGGATGGAGTCTTACAAGTATTGAAGTATTAGATATAAGAGTTCACAAACATGGATATGGACTAATGGGATCAAGTTACATTCCTCTGCCAAAAAGAATTGAAGATACAAAATCTTGTATTAATGTTAAAAATGAAGACAATGAATGTTTTCGTTATGCAATGACAACTAAATTTGTACCACATCATGCGAATAGACCTGACCAAGAATATGAAAATCAAAGATTTAGATACAATTTTCAAGGAATCACTTATCCTGTATCACTGAAAGATATATCAAAATTTGAGAAGAAAAATCCCGGTACGTCTATCAATGTTTTTGCATTAGATAGTTCAAACAAAGTGTATCCTTTACGTATTGCAAAAGAAGAGCTACCAGATCATACGGATTTACTACTACTAACGCGAGGAGATGTGTCTCACTATGTGTACATAAAGCAATTTGATCGTCTTGTTAACAAGCAACTTTCAAAAAATCGAAACAAAAAGATAATTTGCAAGAGATGTTTTAATTTTCAACGAGAAGGAAGAGAATGGTTACAAGAGCACAAAAGACTATGTAACAATAATTATGAAGCAAAGATTAATTTACCTTCGGAAAACAGAGCATTCGTTAAATTTGAAAAGGTTCATCATCAATACCGTATCCCTATAGTTGTATATGCGGACTTTGAATCAACACTAATTCCTATAGAAGATGAAAATTGTGAAGCTAGAAAAAGTGTCAAATATCAAATACACAAACCAAATAGTTTTTGTTTAATGGTTAAATCAACATTATCAGAAGAACATTTAAACAGATATGGATTAACTTCAGAACCTCTAGTATATCGTGGTGAAAATGTAGAAAAAATATTTCTTGATCACTTATATTCAATAGCTGGAAATGCACAAAGATTATATACAAATATTGTACCAATGAAACCGATGGAGGAAGAAGAAGAAATTCAACATGAAAATGCAACTCGATGTTTCTTATGCAAAAATGATTTTACTATTGAGAATTATAAAGTTAAAGATCACGATCACCTCACAGGTTATTACATGGGTTCTGCTTGTAATAAATGCAACTTGAGCTATCGTTTACCACTATTTATTCCTGTGGTTCTGCATAACCTCAGTGGGTACGATGCTCATTTTATAATACCTGAACTAGGAAGAGACGACGGTAAAATCGATGTGTTAGCTGAAACTTCAGAGAAGTTCATAAGTTTTTCCAAAGAAGTTGGAAACATGAAACTAAGATTCTTGGACTCCTACAGATTTATGCCGTCGAGTTTGTCCAAACTTTCAGAAAATTTAAGGAAACAAGATTTCATCGAAACAAAGAAGATTGTAAATAACGACAAACTGGATTTGGTACTTCGGAAAGGTGTGTTTCCATATGATTACATAGACAGTTTAGAAAGATTTAATGAAACATCACTTCCGGCTAAAGAAGAATTTAAAAGTAAACTTTATGACATGGACATATCTCAAGAGGACTATGATCATGCATGTAAAGTATGGAACGATTTAGGATTTAGAAAATTGGGAGAATATTCAGATTTTTATGTTAAATTGGATGTAACTTTACTATGTGATATAATGGAAGAATTTAGAAATACATGTTTTGCGGCATATGGATTGGACCCTCTTCATTCGTACACTTCACCTGGATTAGCATGGCAAGCTATGTTGAAAGAAACAAATTGTAAAATACAACTTCTTACTGATATAGATATGGTTATGATGTTAGAGTCAGGAGTTCGAGGGGGATTGACGCAAAGCGTTACACGACATTTCAAGGCGAACAACAAGTATCTGCCCGATTATGATGCATCAAAACCAACAACATTCCTGGGTTATTTTGATGCAAATAACTTATACGGATGGGCAATGTCGAATCCCCTTCCATATGATAATTTTAAATGGATAGATCCAGAATCGATTGGAAACATAATGGATATACCGAAGCATGGTGAAACTGGTTACATTTTTGATGTTAATTTTGAATATCCTGAACATCTTCATGATCAACATTATGATTTACCACTTCTTCCTAAGACTGAAATTTCCCCTACTGGAAGATGGCCAAAATTAATGATGACTTTAACCGACAAGTCTCGATATGTTGGACACTACTGGATGATACAACAAGCTTTAGACTTAGGATTGAGAATTACAAAAATTAATCGAGTACTACAATTTTCTCAATCTTGTTGGTTAAAACCTTACATCGACAACAACACAAGAAGAAGAGCCACCGCTACATCAAGTTTTCAAAAAGATTTTTTCAAATTAATGAATAACGCAATATTTGGCAAGACTTTGGAAAACAAAAGGAAACATAAGGATATCAAATTGGTAACTGATCCAGTAAAATTACAGAAATTGGTGCAACAACCAAACTTTGGTTCATCTATAATTATTAATGAAAATCTAGTTGTTATTTCCATGAACAAGAAGTCAGTTACAATGGATCGTCCTTTGTATCTTGGAATGTCAATCTTGGATATTTCAAAAACACATATGTACGAGTTTCATTATAAGAAGATGGTTAACTATTATGGAAGAGAGAACATTGGTATTGCATATATGGACACGGATGCACTAATTTACTGGATTAAAACAAATGACATGTATGAAGATCTACGCACCTTTATATATAAAGATGATTTCGACTTTTCCGATTATCCTAAGGATCATCCAAATTACGACTATGACAGAAATAAGAAAGTATTGGGAAAATTTAAAGATGAAACAAATGGTGTGCCGATGATGGAAATTGTAGCATTAATGTCCAAACTGTATTCATTTCAACTGTACATAAACGAGAGGAACGAACGTCAAGTCACGAAGAAGGCCAAAGGAATAAAAACTTCTTTCCTGAAGAAGAACGTACAGTTTGAACATTATAAAAGATGTTTGTTTGAAAATGTTGAAACAACTGCAACGTTCAACACTATTAGAAGTTATAATCATCAACTTTTTAGTGTCAAACAAACAAAGTGGGCATTAAGCTACAAAGATGATAAGCGCCATATTTTAGAAGATAAAATTAATACTTTACCATTCGGCCACTACTCTCTAAACCCTATCGACCAGTAAACCTATTCTTCGTCCTCTACCTTCTTCCTTTTTCCTTTCCGTAAAGAAGAGGGGACATGGCAAGCCCAATGCCATGTTCCCTCTTTTTTACACTAATATGAAATGGCCTTGACCTATATTCAAACTATATAAATGAGAATAAACTATTTTATGGATCAGTATTTTTACATGCGGTGTACAAGCAACATCTGAAGATGGAAAGTGTGAAGGACAAGATTGTAAATGAACTACATAAACCAGCAAGAAGAAGATTTCCAAGAAGAAGTACAATCATTAAAGGAATGAATGATCTTTATCAAGCTGATCTCATTGAAATGATACCGCACAGTAAATTAAATAAAGGATTTAAATATATTTTAACAATTATAGACTGTTTTACTAAAATAGCTGACGCTTTACCATTGAAGGATATGACTGGTAAAAGTGTTACAAAAGCTATGGAAACCACAATACAAAGAAATAAATTTAAAATTAAACATCTACAGACCGATGATGGAAAAGAATATTTTAATAAAGACTTTGGAGCTTTGATGAAGAAATATCAAATAAATCATTATTCTACAAATTCTGAAGTTAAAGCTTCAATAATTGAAAGATTCAATAGAACATTAAAAGGTGCGATGTATAAACAATTTTCAAAAAGAGGATCATACGTGTGGTATGACATATTACCACAACTTATAAAAGAGTATAACAACAAATATCATCGTACCATTGGAATGAAACCTATCCAGGTAAATAGTGCTAATGCCAAAATTGTATTACAACGCATTAAAAATAATACAACACCAAAATTGGAAAAATTGCAACCAAAGAAGTTCAAGGTCAACGATAAAGTTCGTATAAGCAAATACAAAGGTGTATTTAGTAAAAGATATCTACCAAATTGGACTAATGAAGTATTTACAATTTATAAAGTGCAACCAACTATACCTGAAACCTATTTATTAAAGGATAACAAGGGTGAATTACTTCAAGGTAAATTTTACGGACATGAATTGTTGAAATCAACAGTCGGTGATGTATATCTTGTCGAGAAGATTTTACAAAGGAAAAAGGATATGGTTAAAGTCCGGTGGTTAGGGTTTGATAAAAGTGAAGACTCTTGGATTCCTTCAAAAGACTTAGTATAGTTGTTTAATAGCTCATTGTGTGATTAACCTTTATACAAGATGGAGATTGTACAACAAAAAGATCGATTTAATATCAATAACATTGATGAATTGACAGTTGACAATGATAAGTTAAATCATGGAAAACATGGTGAATTACTACCAAATACGATAAGATGTCTAATAACTGGTCCTTCAAATTGTGGAAAAACTAATGTTGTTTTTAACCTTATAACTAATCCTAAAGGATTGCGTTTTAACAATATATACATTTTTTCAAAATCATTGCAACAACCAAAATATCAATTATTGGATAAAGTACTTGCAAGTGTACCTGAAGTAAATTTTTACAAGTTTAATGCCAGTGAAACAATTATGCAACCAAATGAAGCAAAACCATTTTCTATTTTTATATTTGACGATGTTTCTTGTGAAAATCATGACACAATAAGGAATTATTTTGCTATGGGAAGACATTAATATTGATAGCATTTACATTGGTCAAACATACAGTAAAATTCCAAAACAACTTATAAGAGACAATGCAA
Source organism: Neoaliturus tenellus (assembly GCA_030545055.2). Lineage (NCBI taxonomy): Eukaryota > Metazoa > Arthropoda > Insecta > Hemiptera > Cicadellidae > Neoaliturus > Neoaliturus tenellus. The sequence goes on along the minus strand of CM061533.1, from coordinate 87,155,599 downwards.
ATATGTTGATCATCTTCAAGCAAGATGAAACAAATTTAAAGCATATATATAATGATCATGTAAATGCGGATATGCCATTTGAAAAATTTAAAGAGATGTGTGGCAAAGCATGGAATGAGAAATATAGCTTTCTCGTTATTATGAAGGAAGAAGATATTAAAAATGGTAGATATCGTATAGGGTTGGATAAATTTGTATTTATGCGTTGAACTACCGATGCTACATCTAGTTACACATTGAACTTCACAGTGTAAACATGGTGAATCAAGAAAAACTATTGAAAGAAATAAAATCACAGGTGATTCTATTAGGATGAAGAATCGTGCATTGAGGATGGGTTTAAGTGAAAGAGAAGAATTTCTAGAGACTACATTTAAACCTATTACGGAACCTTTAAAACAGATATCAGAAACTATTGGTAAACCTCGTTATGAAGGAGATGTTTTACTACCAGTTTCTAAACAAGAAGTACAAGCATTAAAAAAAGAAGAAGATGATGATTCATATACAAGTGCTAGTGAGCAAGAAGAAACAAAAGAAGAAGAAGAACCAATTGTTGAAAAGGAAGAAGAACAGCCAATACCAGAAGCAGAACAATCTATTCCAAATTTAACTCAATTGAGTAGCGATATATTACAACATGGACCTCTTGGAAGAAAATATATAATGAAAATGCTACATGACATGAAATCAAACCCAAATTTGATAGTTGAGTCGAATTAGGAGTCGACAGGGATGTTGAGAGGGGGAATCTTAAAACCTCTTTTAATCACTTCAGAATAGGGTCCGAAATAACATATTTTCGTCCACCCGTGTGAAAGTGGGAGCTTCAAGAGTTAGGGGTTGAAGAAGGGGTGAAACGGGAAAAAATCCGTGTTTTTTGGCGTTTTAAGTGAAATAATTCGGTAACCTTGCGATTTAGCAACTAGATTTACTGGACATTAATAGTTCCAAATTAAATTTTCTACAAAATAATGTTACTTGTATAAGGATAAATCTTATAACTACCGTACAGTAAACTAAAACAAAATTTTAATGAGTGCAAATTCTTGACATTTTTCAGATGCTACATAGGGATAGTTACAGTAAAGATAATTTTATGATTTTTTGTATAAAAGTGTTCAAAGTCAAGATAATTATTTATAACAAGTTTTAGTTTAATTTGTAAAAACCGTTTAATGATAGCAATTTTTGAAGAAGGTGCCTCGCAAAATGTAGTCAATTTTTAAAAACTTTCCTACTCTCAAATCACCAGCTTCCTATCGGTGACAATTTTTTTCTAAATAGAAAATGAACTAAATTAATAGGTCTAATAATTTTATTTCCGTTAAAAAAATTTTTTGGGTTATTTTTAGTTTTCTCCTAAAATATGAAAATTGACTACATTTTTACAACGTAATTTTAAATTTATTTTAAAACATTTCAAAATCATGTAATGTGTATCTTAAATTTCCTTTGAATGAAGTTTTCAAATCACTAAAGTTTATTAAAATCTGTTCAGGGAATTTGGAATAATAACAGACTAAGTTAATCGTGTATAACATTAAAATATACAAAATACCAACCAAAAAATATTAAATTAACATCAATTTTAAAGTATTTTACAATAATGCGTATTGTTTAACATATGTTGTATGTCAAATTATTATTTTAAACAATTATTTACAATCGGAAGTTGTGCTTAAAGTGTAGGCCTCTTTCGTTTGGCGCGATGCAGTGTGTGTCACGTGTTGTAGCTTCTAACTGGCCGGCGCTGACGCCGCGACCGCGACGCTGTATTCACGGCTAACAGACTGTATTATGTTTATAACACAGCTATAATTAGCTGTCGTGGTAGAATAAAAAAAAGGCATTATCCACAATATATATTAATTGACAATATATGGTTTATTTTTATTTATTTAAGAATTATTGGAAGAGTAAAGAAATGTATATATCCAGGTTATATATCCGACTTTTGGGTAGATTTAAGCGGTTATTCTATTTTTTGTGGATATAACAGTTTCAGAAAATGTTTATAATTATAAAAAAACTAATGTTACTATAATTTACACTTATCCATATCAATCTGTATTTTTGGTTGGTATTATGTTATACGCAATTAACTTTAGTATGTTATTATTCAAAATTTCCTGAACCGATTTTAGTAAACTTTAGCGATTTGAAAACTTAATTTAAAAGAAATTTAAGATACACATTACATGATTTTGAAATGTTTTAAGATAAATTTAAAATTACGTTGTAAAAATGTATTCAATTTTCATATTTTAGGAGAAAACTAAAAATAACCCAAAAAGTTTTTTTAACGGAAATAAAATTATTAGACCTATTAATTTAGTTCATTTTCTATTTAGAAAAAAATTGTCACCTATAGGAAGCTGGTGATTTGAGAGTAGGAAAGTTTTTAAAAATTGACTACATTTTGCGAGGCACCTTTTTCAAAAAAATGCTATCATTAAACGGTTTTAACAAATTAAACTAAAACTTGTTATAAATAATTATTTTGGCTTTTAACACTTTTATACAAAAAATCATAAAAATATCTTTACTGTAACTATCCCTATGTAGCATCTGAAAAATGTCAAGAATTTGCACTCATTAAAATTATGTTTTAGTTTACTGTACGGTAGTTATAAGATTTATCCTTATACAAGTATCTTTATTTTGTAGAAAATTTAATTTGGAACAATTAATGTCCAGTAAATCTAGATGCTAAATCGCAAGGTTACCGAGTTATTTCACTCAAAACACCAAAAAACACGGATTTTTTCCCGTTTCATCCCTTTTTCAACCCCTAACTCTTGAAGCTCCCACTTTCACGCGGGTGGACGAAAATATGTTATTTCGGACCCTATTCTGAAGTGATTAAAAGAGGTTTTAAGATTCCCCCTCGCAACATCCAAACACCCATTATTTTATGCCTAATTCGACTCAACTATGAGTAGATCACACATATACGGAGCAAGAATTGATGGGAATGAATTAAAGATCGGCGATTCAAAGCTTGAAATAACACAAGATGATTACATCATTATTGGTGAGCACAGATATAAAGGAACAAAAGGATTATATGAATTAATTTTTAAAAACATACCACTAAGATATTCATCCAAAGATTTAAGTGTTTTTAAGGAGATTCTACAAAATACTAACGCTCATAAAAGAAACTACTTAAAGGATGGAATGATTAATCGTTCACGTGCAACAAAATATAACATCGTTATAAAAAAGTTGTTTCCTCCACGAAAATTGCCAACATTACGTACTGCACCAGCGGTGAGACAACCACTGAAAAGAAAATCTCTATCACTTATGGATTTATCACTTCTTGAACAACATGGTAAAAAGAGTAAAGGAGATACTTCAACATCTGGTAAAGGATTGATGAAAAATCTATACAATACAAATGTGATTTACTACAACGACATCAATAAATTGGTTGAATGAGACTATTGCATGAAGCCTTGGAAGCTGGTCATACAGGTTTAAATAATGAATGGGTAGCTCTGATTGACGAACTCAGGAATCGCGGCATAATTGTATAATCGTCCGCGGATATATAAGAGTTGCAGGCATATAATGTGTCAGTTCTAACATGAGCGTTGACAAGTTCGGACGTTACTCCGCGTTAGGAGTGCAAGTTGGAGAAAACAGAAAAAGAAGTGGATTACCGCAAACACCCGAAGGTGACTATAACATAAATAATAAACGTTTAAAGTTTGTTAAAGATCCAGAAGAAGATGGAGATGCAACAAATTTAAAAACAGTAAAGGAGGAAACATCTACAAGTTTAAAATTTGACAACAACCAACTGTATGATGCAAAATCTCCAGGGTTATTAATGTTGCAAAACCAGTCAACAATGGAGATGTTGTTAATAAAGGCTATTTGCTATCTGCGATGGATTACGCTTTACTGTTGCAAAAGACTAAAAGTGGAAAAATGTACAATGCTTTAAATTATAAAATAACTAATGTGGCAGACCCAACCGATGATACAGAAACAATCAATAAGCGTTATTTGCACTCTGTAATACCAGAAAAGAAAAAGGATGGATTTTCCTTTTATAAATATACTATAAACGATATTGGATATCCTAAAGAAGAAAGTGATGGTGTTAATATAAAATATATTAAAGATAATTGTATTTTATATAATGATGCTGTTATTGATTGTCATGGAAAAGTGTTGTCCAATCTGAAAGATGGTTCAACTCCATCGGATGCTGCTACCGTGAAACAAATGAATGAAAGCTTAAAAAAAGAAACATCCACTTTTGTTAAACAAAATCAAGTAGTGTCAAAGAAAGGTGATGAGTTTATGCAAGGAAGTGAAAAGTTTACCTTACTACAACTACAAAATGACAAGTGGGATGGAAAAAATAAAAGATTGTCAAATATAAATTTAGGCACGGAAGAACATGATGCTGTTATTTTAAAACAAGTACCACAACTATCAGCTACTGGTGTTAACTTTATATGTGGAGGCAGACGATTAACCGAAGTTAAATCTGGTAAAGATGATCAGGATTGTGTTGTTGTAAAACAAACTATAGTTAGAGATAAAATAAATAACGTATATGATGGAAAAAATAGAAGAATATCTAACATATCGGCAGGAATAGCTCCGAATGATGTTGCTACTATTAATCAAGTTATAGCAACCTCTAATGACGATCCATCTGTGTATACATGTAATGGTAAACGTATCACAGATCTTGAGAATCCTACAGATTACAAAGATGCTACTAATGTGGAGTATGTAATGAACCTTATGGGTAATGTAATTATAGACATGCACAATCATATGCTTAGTAAACCGAATCACGGTAAAATCCAAGATGATCAAAGAGAACAATGGATTAAAGATGCAATTATCAATAAGTATTAGTAAAACTCGCCAATATATAAGTATGGAATATATAAAAAGTGTTCATTATCATAAAGTATTTCATGGAGTGAAGACGCTCGTTATATAAAACAGCATAATGAAGACCTCATCGTTCAGTCGTCGTCAAGACGTTGGCAAGAAAGGACGTGGTATAACATCAGCTGCATTATCCCTGCTCAGACGGATTCCAATTGGTGCTGTTGTGAATCGAGCGATAGACGCTTTACCATACGAATTACATCTGCCCGGAGGTTATCAATATTGTGGACCTGGAACTAAGTTGGCAAAACGTTTAGCAAGAGGAGATCCTGGAATTAATAAATTAGATCAAGCTTGCAAAGAACACGATATAGCATATTCAAAGTATAAAGATTCAACAAATAGATCAATAGCGGATAACATTCTAGCAGAAAAAGCTTGGCAAAGAGTAAAATCAAGTGACGCAAGTATTGCAGAAAAAGCAGCGGCTTGGGCAGTAACTACAACCATGAAGACGAAAGCAAAGTTAGGTGGTGGAAGACGCAGAGGAAGACCTACAAAGAGAGGCGCTCCCAAAAGAGGTGGAAACATTAAAAAAGGGCGTCGTAGAACTCGCAAGGCAAATGTAAAGAAGACTTCTGTTTGGCAAATGGTAAAAAACGGAGCAGGTTTATACCTAAAACCGTACCGTGTGTACTAAATAAGAAGAATCAATTGATAATTCCAAATAAAGCCTTAACAAATCATCAGTTAAATGATTATGTAAAATGTTTGAAAATACCATTCTTTCGAGGAGTTTTTATGAAAGATGCATTACCAACTAAAATATGGAAAAATGAAACTGGAATCGTAAATTTGGATTCCACCTATGGTCCAGGCACTCATTGGGTATGCTATAAAAAACTCGGACGAACCATTTACTACTTTGACAGTTTTGGCAATCTACCACCGCCAAAAGAACTGCAACATTATTTTCGAAACTCCAAAAACATTTTTTACAATTACAAAAGAGAACAACCTAACAATACTGAAATATGTGGGCATTTATGTTTGGAGTTTCTAGCGAAGAGTGTCAGTCAGCTTTAAGATGTCATCGTATACAGTGTCACTGAGTGGAAATTCATCCACATTGAAAAGTACGCTGTTCCCAGCATTGCGTCTATCCAAGGAAAGATTATGGGAAGCGGCATTACTTGATTTGACTACCTACAACTCAATTCCCAATGTTACGGAAGGAAAGAACAATTTACTACATTATTATGAAACTAAGGATGCTTCAGGAAAATACTCAGAATTGAAAATAATTACATTTCCTACTGGAGCATATGAAATTGATGACATAAACCAATTATTACAGAAACAACTTGGAGAAGACAATATCACCGTTAAAGGAAACAACAATACTTTAAAAGCAGAAATAACTTCCAAATATTATATTGATGTTGGCTTGGAAAACTCTATTGGCAGTTTACTTGGATTTACAGATACCAAAAAAAAATCTTAACTCCTGGAACTACTCATTCAGGTGATTCAACTGTAACAATATTGAAAGTAAATAGTATCGATGTCACGTGCAACATTATACACGGATCGTATAGAGATGGAGTTAATCAACATATTTTACATACATTTTATCCAACAGTAGCTCCCGGTTTTAAAATTGTTGAGAAGCCACAAAACTTGATATACCTACCGTTAAACACCAGTTTCATTTCAGACATCGTACTGAACATATTGGATCAAGACGGTCATAGTGTTGACTTTAGAGGAGAAACAATTACTATACGGATACACATTAGAGCAGCAACATAAAAGTCAACATGGGATTATCATTTAAACCACAACAGAAGAGTCGGGAGCTCAGTAGCTCCTCGACATTGGAAGAGTTAACATCGGACAACATTCGTTTTCTACAGAAGATTGGATTGAAACTTAACAGCGATGGATATCCTGGATATATCTCAAGGACCAACATTCGACGAAACACTATGGGAGAAGGAATATCACACGCACAACCCTTACACTTCATCAAAATTAAACAATAACGATGAAATAAGGATTCCCATTCAACAACAAGATATTTACACGTTACCATGTGAAAGTTACTTGTACATCGAAGGACGGGTATTAAAATTGGATGGAAAAACTGCTTCAACAGTTCCTTTTATAAATAACCCGATGGCATATCTTTTTGATGAAATAAGATATGAAATATCAGGGGTGACGGTTGATTCAACAAAAAAGGTTGGTTTAACAACGACATTGAAAGGATTAACATCATTAACACCGCATGAGAAGAATTCAATAGTCACCGCCGGATGGGTTGCCCCCGATAAAGACACTATAACACCAGCTTCCAACGGTCACTTTGATTTTCATGTACCTTTACGATTGCTTTTGGGATTCGCTGAAGATTACAAACGGGTAATAATAAATGTCAAACAAGAATTAGTATTACTCAGATCTTCAACTAATAAGGACTTAATACTTGCAGACCCTGCAACTACGGAAGATAAACTGGAATGGCAACTACAGTTGGATAAAGTTGTTTGGAGAGTACCTCATGTAAGATTGGCCGATGAACATAGAATCCTATTATTGAGAAAGTTAAAATCTGACCGTGATATTGTGATGCCATTCCGAAGTTGGGAATTTCATGAATACCCTACACTACCTCAGACAGAACGACAAACATGGACCGTCAAGACATCAACTTACTTGGAACGAGCAAGGTACATAATACTCGGTTTTCAAACTAAGCGAAAAGATGTTATCACTGCAAATGCTGGTCAATTTGATCACTGTAAAATAAAGAATTGTAAAGTTTTCCTAAACTCTCAATTCTTTCCCTATGACAATTTGAATGTCATGTTCAGCAAAAAACGTTTTTCCATTTTATACGATATGTATGCAAGATTTCAATCGTCATATTATGGAAAGACTAATACACCACTATTATCACCTGACCAGTATTATTCCAAGGCTCCAATAATTGTAATCGATTGTTCAAAACAAAATGAATCGGTAAAATCATCAAGTGTGGATATAAAAATTGAAATGGAATTGAAGAACCAGTAGCGGATGGAACTTCGGCATACTGTCTAATTCTACATGATAAAATAGTTACTTACACACCGCTGACCGGAATTGTGAAGAATGTACTTTAAGAAGAATTGTACAACGACTGCAAATTTTTGAGGTTAGAATTATCTGCTTTAATTTTTGAGGTTAGAATTTCATTTGTGAAAGACAAGTTGAAAACAAACAATTATGTAATTGTATAAATTAAAAGGATTTTACGAAAAATATAAAAGCGAGAAAATAATTAGTAGAAACTTCATTCTATCTTCAACCGTCGTATGGGAAACATCATTCGCAAGATGAATTCTACTAACGGAGAAGAAAATACACCTCTAATGGATGATAATAGTTCAGATATAGAAAAACAAGTTGAACGAGAAATGGACGAGTTCCTAAAATTCAACAAACATAAGAAGAGAGAAGAAGAAAAAGCTGAAAAAGAAGTAAAAAGGAAGAAGGTTGAAGTTAACATTACAACCAATATTTTAACAGAAGTATTTCTTCGGATTATCTACCCAATTTCTTCATGCATGACAAAAAGTATATCAGTTGGAATTTTAAAATCAATGGATTATTCACCAATTGTTATTTTAAATCATGGAAACAAAATGGTTACTTTCAGTGAAACTACTTGGGAATCTCTCATGAAACATTTACATCTTTTGGAGTGCTATTTAAGTAACAACACATTTGGAAGAAGAACAAGATTAAGTTTATTGGAATCAAATATTGAAGTTGATATAGTAAAACATCGTGGAGGACAAATTGTTCGCTTCAGAGATTTAACTACACATAATGTTAAATTATATTTCACTAAAGAAGAATTTTACACTTTAAGTTGTACTACCGGTCCCGTCACCAGATATTTGAAACAACTAATATTTTCAAGTGCAATAATTAAAGACTATCTAATTGATACATTGGACAAAAAACCTTTTGTTCCAATTTTATACGGTCCCGTGGATACTTCAATCTTTAATAGAATACCTCAAGAAGTTGAAATGTGGAGACAATTAAACAACTATCACACCAATTTTAATATTGATGAAGTGGCACAAGAAGTGAAAGAAGAAGAACAATCCTGTCTGTTATAAACATCGGCTCATTCAATTTTTAAGTCAGTTGTTAGTAAGACTTCATCATGAATAAACGGATTTCGTTTTCTAATGCGCCACATATAATGGAAGTTAAAAGGGGTATAATTGAATTTCAAGCTTTCCGAGGAAATGATGGTAATTTTATTATTAAAGAATTAGTAATCTTGGACATGAACACATCAGTAGTTTATCATTATTTGTTCAAACCTCCAGTACCATTTAATAGACTAACAACTAAAGCGAAAGTTACAAACAAATGGTTGAACAAACATTTTCACAACTTAAGATGGGATGAAGGTTTCATTAATTATAACATGATGCCACACATTATGAATCATTATTGCAAAGAGTTTAAAATTATCTACACAAGGGGATTGGAAAAAGCAAATTGGATACAATCATTTACAAGCAACGAAGTGATTAATGCAATAATTGATAAAGATTTCCAATGCTACTTCAACGAACTTTGTATTTCATCAAAAAGTTTTAAACATCGAAGGTCGCAGTGCGCTTTAAAGAATGCCTACCGCTTGAACAATTTCCTTCAACAAAGTGGTGGGTGTAGTGTCAGTAGTGGGGGTAGTGTCAATTATAAAAGCGAGAGCGCTACCATGACGCAGCATGAGTATTACTCTAACCTCCGAAGAGACAACATCTCCGACGGACATTCTTATTAACAAGAAGATTAACAACAACATCAAGATGGCATCACAGAACTTACTTCAAAGTTTAGTTGATCAGTTCAACGCTCATTCTAAATCATCAATTCTACCTACAAAGAAATGTTCTGAACTAAAAGAAGAAAAACACTACATCATTCATACGATTAAGAAAATGGAAACTTCAGTAGGTGATGCTATTAATTGCACATTGAGCGAGGCTCCATATACAGTTGGTGATGAACCAAAATTTCAGATCTTCCTACCAAGACGCTTTGTACAACTTCTTCAAAATGAAGATCTTCGTGTAGTTCAACCCGGCGCACTCTATTTGGTTTCGCACGGACCAAGTGGAAACAACTCAACTGAACTAACTATTCATGTAACACCAACTACTGATTAGTTTGTACATAACATTGTAACTATTTGTTTGTAATTGTTTTTCAATAAATATGATATAAAGAAAAAACAAAAAAAATTAAAAGAAGCAACATATTGTGATGTTTTTGTACATTACAATATGTTGCTTTTTTTAAAAATTCCACGGGATGACCTTGACCCACTTTTGTGTGATTATAAAAGCGAAAATCTACTTGTAAAATTCATCAGTCTACGACTACCTTTCGTACCGTACACATCTCGCTCACTCTATCGCTTAATATAAAAACTAAAAGATGTCTCTCAAAGTCAAGTGTGCATCTTATGATACCAACACCATTACAACTTTTGAACAACTCGAAGATTTAACCAACGAAATGCGAGTTTTACTTACCGGTGGTTATCACTTAACTGTTGATGTTAGTGCTACTAATACAAGGATGTTCACTAAAACAAAATATTGCGATGATGAAATATTTATTTCTACACAACCTACAACTTCTTCATCGCCAACTGGTCAACATAACATCAAGTTCCAAAAGTATTACCAATGTTGAATAACTTTTGACAGACAAAACTACAACTAAAGAATCACATGATCAATGTGAGTTAATAAAAAGGATGTGATACTTGTATAAATAATCATTTGCTTCTCAGCTTTCACCACGACAAGACCTATTTAAGAAAATGTTGTACAGAATGATGATTCAACTTTATGGAAAAATCTATGGAAAAGACTACAACACCGTTGAACAAATGACCCAAGATTTAGATGTATCAACTAAAGAAGGATATCAAGCTAAATTAATTTTAAAATTTCCTGAAGTACATCCATTATCAACAGAAGAACTTGTTGCTATGGCTAAGGCGGAGAGAGAGAAAAAGTCTGAAGAAAACAAAGAGAAACAAACTTCCTAAATTTTAATAATCCTTACACTTGTAAGGTATAATTTTTTAAAACTCCATTTGGATGACCTTGAAATTACCCCCACCACTTTTCACAGTACATAAAACTCACTATTCAACACTATACACTCTTATTCTTTCACTGGACTCCGCAGCGTCAACATGGAAGAGCAAAAATACAAGTACAAACCTCGTTACTGTTGTGAACAACAATGTACAGATTTAGGGCCAATGATGGTGGATGGGTTAGCTTATACTAAATGTGAATTCTTCGGATCTTATTACTGCAAATGCAAAACAAAACAACTACCACCACCGGAATTGCGAACTTTGAAAATTTACAAATCGAGATATTTTCATACATGTTGTCCTCAAAGATGTTTCAAATTTCACCCTCTCGATCTTGCTCATTGTCAACGCACCAAGGTTCATACAGATGATTTTTGTACATGCATGATAAAAAAATGTAAATACAGGTCAGATTGGTATTCCGATCCTGTAGAACCATCAAATGTGTAATTTCAATTTTATATTCTTTTTTAAAACTTCAATTGGATGACCTTGAGATTTCCCCCACTACTGGTTGTAATTTTTATATAATATTATATTCAACTTTAAATCATTTCACTTCCAACACTCAAACTAACAACATGGAAGCAAAATTTATCAAGTTTGAACATATAATAACTGAGAGGGAGGAGATGGAAGAATTGTTTCAAAACTTACTTTCTATCATGGACAAATATCCTATGAGGTGGTTCAGAATTGTGGTTCAATATTTAAATCCTGGTGAGTTATTTTCTTCATCATCATCACAGAGTGAGGAAGACGAAACAACTAATTCAGTTAGAATAATTGAATTAAAAGATGAAGAAGAAGAACTTACCGCTTTATTTGATCATAAGCTCAAGGTCGCCATTATATAAACCCCCTCCCTATGCGCCGATCCTCATTCCATCACCGACTCTCCAACAATGAACAACTCTCCATTGACCCGAATGAATTCTAGTTTTGAAATAAACTCTAAAGAAGAGTTACAAGACATTTTTAATATTTTACAAGAACTTGTAGATAATTTTACAACCATCAAAATGAATTTGGAAATAACATACGATTGTCCTATTTGTGATAAAGTTGAAAGTTCGGACGAAGACAGTTTACTAAATCTAACTCCTGCACCATCTGACACTACTGATGGTAATAACGAAGAGCAAAATATTTCCCCCACCACTTCTTTATAATTCTTCGCTCCCCCCACCACTTCTTTATTTAACTAACATTTCTCGCTTTCACTTCTCATTCCGTCTTCGACTTTTAAACTATCAACATCACTTGTTTTAAAATTTCAAACACTAACACAATCATGATGGATATAATGGATGAAGTTCCCTTCATAACTAGAATGGAAGAGGATAAATTGAAATTGGAAATGAAACGATTGGAAATGGAACGGGAAAACCAACTCGAAATGTTACGTTTGTTCAAGCTTTTCAAATACATCATCTGGGGACTCTGCGTTTACCTTCTCATCGTCGTTGGTGTTTGCATTTACAACTCTGTAGTTCATCACAAAAGTTCAACTTGTTTAAACTCTGCTGTTGCACATTAATTGTATGTTCACAAATAAAATTCAAAAGTTACTTCAACCTATCCCACTATCACCAACTAGTTCAACTTTGAACTATTTCTGGTGGTAGTTGGATAGGCTTTTTTAAAACTTACTCTGGATGACCTTGACATACTTTCCAAGCCCCAGTTATAACTGTTAAATTTCAGTTTTAAATTAACTCTTAATTCATGCCCAATTCTACTTCAAATTCAGGGCATATGCTCTCGCCATCTGCACCCCAGCATCTGACGCCATCTGCTCGAGCAGCTGCTCGGGCGGATGGCACGACTTCCGGTCCAGAAGTAACCAAAACACACTACTAATCTACCTTCGGAAAACAGAGTATTCGTTACATTTCAAAAGGTTTATCATCAATACCGTATCCCTTTAGTTGTGTATGCGGACTTTGAATCAACACTTGTTCCAGTTGAAGATGAAAATTGTAAAGCAAGAAAAAGTGTCAAGTATCAAATGCACAAACCAAACAGTTTTTGTTTAATGGTTAAATCAACATTATCAGAAGAACATTTGAACAAATATGGATTAACTTCAGAACCTCTAGTATATCGTGGTGAAAATGCGGAAAAAATATTTCTTGATCACCTATATTCAATAGCTGGAAATACACAAAGATTATATACAAATATTGTACCAATGAAACCGATGGACGAAGAAGAAGAAATTCAACATGAAAATGCGACTCACTGTTTCTTGTGCAAAAATGATTTTACTATTGAGAATTATAAAGTTAAAGATCACGACCACCTCACAGGTTATTACAGGGGTGCTGCTTGTAATAAATGCAACTTGAGCTATCGTTTACCACTATTTATCCCTGTGGTTCTGCATAATCTTAGTGGGTACGACGCTCATTTTATAATACCTGCACTAGGAAGAGACGACGGTAAAATCGATGTGTTAGCTGAAACTTCAGAAAAGTTCATAAGTTTTTCCAAAGAAGTTGGAAACGTCAAACTAAGATTCTTGGACTCCTACCGATTTTTGCCGTCGAGTTTGTCCAAACTTTCTGAAAACCTAAGGAAACAAGATTTAATCGAAACAAAGAAGATTGTAAACAGCGACAAACTGGATCTGGTACTTCGAAAAGGTGTTTTCCCATATGATTACATAGACAGTTTAGAAAGATTTAATGAAACATCACTACCTCCAAAAGAAGAATTTAAAAGTAAACTGTACGACATGGATATATCTCAAGATGATTATGATCACGCATGCAAAGTATGGAACGAATTAGGATTTAGAACATTGGGAGAATATTCAGATTTTTATGTTAAACTAGATGTGACTTTATTATGTGATGTGATGGAAGAATTTAGAAATACGTGTTTTGCGGCATATGGATTGGACCCTCTTCATTCGTACACTTCGCCTGGACTAGCGTGGCAAGCCATGTTGAAAGAAACAAACTGTAAAATACAACTTCTTACAGATATAGATATGGTTTTGATGTTAGAGTCAGGAGTTCGAGGAGGATTGACGCAAAGTGTAACACGTCATGTCAGGGCAAACAACAAGTATTTGCCCGATTATGATGCATCAAAACCAACAACATTCCTGGGTTATTTTGATGCAAATAACTTATACGGATGGGCAATGTCGAATCCCCTACCATATGATAATTTCAAATGGATAGACCCAGAATCAATTGGAAACATAATGGATATACCGAAATATGGAGAAACTGGTTACATATTTGACGTCGATTTTGAATATCCCGAACATCTTCACGACGAACATTATGATTTACCACTTCTTCCGAAGACTAAAATCTCCAACTGGAAGATGGCCGAAATTATTGATGACTTTAACCAACAAGTCTCGGTATGTTGGACACTACTGGATGATACAACAGGCCTTAGACTTGGGATTGAAAATTACAAAAATTAATCGAGTACTACAATTCTCTCAATCTTGTTGGTTAAAACCGTACATTGACAACAACACAAGAAGAAGAGCCGCCGCTACATCAAGTTTTCAAAAAGATTTCTTCAAACTAATGAACAACGCAATATTTGGCAAGACTTTGGAAAACAAAAGGAAACATAAGGATATCAAATTGGTAACTGATCCAGTAAAACTACAGAAATTAGTGCAACAACCAAACTTTGGTTCATCTGTAATTATTAATGAAAATCTAGTTGTTATTTCCATGAACAAGAAGTCAGTTCTAATGGATCGTCCTTTGTATCTAGGAATGTCAATCTTGGATATTTCCAAAACACACATGTACGAGTTTCATTATAAGAAGATGGTTAACTATTATGGAAGAGAGAACATTGGTATTGCATATATGGATACGGATGCACTAATTTACTGGATTAAAACAAATGACATGTACGAAGATCTACGCACTTTTATGTATAAAGATGATTTCGACTTTTCCGATTATCCCAAGGACCATCCAAATTACGACTACGACTGTCACGTTGGTCTAAACAAACATCTGACAGCGGTCTGGATTCAGGATCCACCATCAGACGCGATGACCCACGTTGTCCTCGGCTCGACGTCCGCGCACCGCCGACTCCTCCACCGACCTATTGTTATCTACCTCCCCTCTCTTCCAAGGCCACTATTCGACGCTTGTTCCTGTTTTAATTTGCATATTCCCCCCCAAACGAAAACCTTGCTCCTCAATTAATAAATAATAAAAATAAAAATAATACCGTACAAAAATTAATAATTGTCACCAATGTGACAAACCTCCCCTTTAAAACAAAATCGTTTTCTTTTCTCGACTGCGCAAATGAAACGATTTTTCCCTTCATCACACCTTTCGTGTGAAAAAAAAACTTGGCACCCCAGTCCCTCCAAACAACATTTCTCTTCGCAAGGCAGCGCTCCTTGTTTACCGTTATCTCTCCTGATAACCGGCTTATCTGCAAGGTCATTCCCCTCGCGCCGTGTCAAGGTCGCTTGAACTCCTCCTTCCACTCAAACATCTCAATAATGACAACTAATCGCTACTCGACCTGTTTTATGGATTCTTTAAAATACTAAGTTAATAGCTTGGATCTTACATTTATTTGATTATTTTTCCAAACACTTACATAAATTTTAAAGAGCCAAAATTCTATTTCACGTTTGCTTTATTATTAACACATACTGTTAACACCTTCACTTCCTTTTATACATTGTCCATTGTCTTATCGGTCGCAGGTAACACATTGGAATTCAAGATCCAATAATGCGTTCCGACTTCCTACAAATTCTTCACGAAGCACTTCAATTTATTTTCTAACTACACAACTTAACTATTTACACTATAACAAATTACAACAATATTACATAATCCCTTGGACATAAATAGGCGCCTATTTATTATTACTCCATATTTTAAAATGAAACAAGAAAGGATACTATTTACTACTAAAATTTAAATATACAAACATTTTGGTAATTTCTTTTCTCATTTAAATTTTTATCCCACATCTATTTACAGGAGGTTAATAAACCAAGTTTGTCTTCATCCACTGTAATAATGGAAGGAACCTGGCCATGGAACCACCAATAAACAGCGTTCTTGATTTGAAGACAGGATAGTCGACTTCGCCTAATTTTCCCGCGTCCGAGATCTTTAAGCGCTATTTTCATAAGCAGTGGTTATTTAACTCCCCTTTTGCCTAAATTATTTTTCAAATTGTTGCCTACATTTAATTTGTGTGAGTTCCTAACGGTGACCGTCATGCTTCGCTCTCCATGATTCAACCTCGCGTTCCATATCGATAATTTAATCCAGGCTTCGCTGATAGTTTTGTCACTTGGGCGTTCAATTTCACAGTGTACCCAGGTTCACAACAAGAAAATCAATGCCGATAAATTAAATATTCCTTCCTTATTTCATCTTACACGTATTATTACTACTATCCTAACTCCTATATATATATATATATTTTTTTTTTCACGCCATCTTTAATTGATCGATATGCGCTCTTTGAATGACCTTTGAATCGGATTCTTTCTGTAGAAGTACAGTTACCGGAGTCAGAAAATATATTATCCTGTATTTCTCAGACCATTTGTACGCAAGTTTAGCTTGGAATTTCGCCGCTTTGTTACTTATATGGTGGGTTTTTATGTAAACATAATCGAACAACTTAAAGGGATGCTTGGCGCCTTCATTTGCCGCTCTTCGTTCCTTCGTCTTGGCGTGCGCTAGTTTCAGATTCCTTATTGCTCTATCAAACTTTATCTTCACTTCCTCCTTATCGGTTTGATCACCGAGTAAATCCTTAATTCTCCACATTGCCGACAATCCGCAATTCGGTTCGAAATTGTACATAAGTTCGAAGGCTGTATGTTTTGTGACGTCATTTACCGCCGTATTGAGTGCCAATTGAATGTAGTGGAGGTTACTATCCCATTTTTCATGACAGTCATTGTGTAATGCCACCATACTCCCCTTTACAGTCTTTATGTACCTTTCGCTTTTGTTCGATTTTGCGTTATAAGCTACAATTCTATGTAATTTCATCCCATATTTGAAGCAAAAATTCTTAAATTTGTTACCTCGAAAGTATGATGCGTTGTCACTAATGATTATCTCGGCAGTTCCCACGTGTTTAAAAACGTGTGTTTCTAAGGCCTTGACGATATTGCATGTCCTCGCATCTCTCAGAGGGACCAGCCATACATATTTGGTGAAATCATCCACGACCACAAGCAACATATTGTTTCCTGATTTACTCCGCGGGAAACTTCCGGCGATGTCCAAATACAGCTTACTCATGGGCTTCGTCGCTTGGAAACTTACTATTTCACCTTGAAAGGTTCTTTGCGCTTGTTTTGACCTGGCGC
Organism: Neoaliturus tenellus; assembly: GCA_030545055.2. Classification (NCBI taxonomy): domain Eukaryota; kingdom Metazoa; phylum Arthropoda; class Insecta; order Hemiptera; family Cicadellidae; genus Neoaliturus; species Neoaliturus tenellus. Next base: position 87,138,182 of record CM061533.1, on the reverse strand, counting down.
ACATTTCACACCTTTTCACATAATCCCTCACATCGTCGAACATTCTCTCCCAATAATAATGATTTCTTATTTTATGGCGGTTTTTGTAATGCCTAGGTGACATCCGGTACTAACGCTATTGTGATAATAATGTAAGATCATATCCCTCAGTGCTTCTGGAACAACAATCCGTCCTTTCCTTTTATTCGGCGGCTTAAACAATAAAACCCCTTGGTTAATTACATACTCTGTTTCTTTTCACCTTCCTTAATTTGATCAATTAACCTACGAATCTTTAAGTCCCTTTTTTGGTGTTCCCGCATATCGGTGAATGCTAACGGATACTCACTTAGATTATTTATCTGACCGTTATTATTTCCCTTATCTATCTTCACTAATACATTATTTACATTATTTACAAGTTCTTTCATTCCATTTATCTCGATCTCAGATGGCTCAAATTCCACTTCTATACTCGGATATCCTTCGAACATCCTCGACAGACAATCTGCAATTTTATTTTCCTTTCCTTTAATATGTTTGACCTTGAATGGTAGCCCTAAAATTAGCTCAGCCCAGCGTCCTAGCTTACCTAGCTTATTATGATGCGATAAAACCCATGATAAACTCTGATTATCGGTCTCTAAATAAAATGGCATAACTTCTAAATAGCTTTTGAACTTCTGAATGGACAACACGACCGCTAGCGCTTCCTTCTCGTAGACTGATAAATTCAGTTCTTGCTTAGTAAATTTTTTCGAATAATAATGGATAGGGAATCTCACACCATCTATGTCCTGCAGTAAGACCGATGCTAATCCGACCTGGCTAGCGTCAGTTGCAATATGAAGGGGACGTCGTAATTAGGCAATCGTAACACCGGCGGGTTACATATACAATCCTTTAATCGTTGGAAATTAACCTCACACTCCTCTGTCCATTTAAATTTTGCGTTCTTCTTTCGCAACTCGTTAGAGGGGCACATAGAATAGCGTTATTTTCAATAAATCTCGAATAAAAATTAATCATGCCGATAAACCTACTTAAGTTTTTCACTGTAGTCGGACTCTTGTAATCCTTATCGCTTTAGTTCTATCTGGGTCAATCTTCAATGAATTGTGAGAAACTCGATGTCCCAAAAAACTTATCTCTTCACCCGCAAACAAGACTTTATTTGGATTCACCGTCAAATTCGCCTTCGATAAACGGCTGACCACTTCAGTCAGGTGTTCCATATGTTCTTCAGAATTTTTCGAAAATATGACAATGTCGTCTACAAATGAAATTACGCATTTAAACTTCAAGTCTGAGAAAATCTGTCCAGATAACTTGATAAAACTCCGGAACCTAAATGCAGCCCATATGGAATGCGGCAGTATTGATACAATGAATACGGTGTCGAAAACGCTGTTAAATATCTACTCTTGGGATCTAAAGGCACCTGATAAAAAGAGTTGTTTAAATCCAACACTGTATATATTCTAGCACCACTTAAATAATTAAAGGACCCTTGCAATTCACCTATAGGATGTACAATTGGTTCAATTTTGGAATTTAACTCTTTGTAATTAGTTACCAACCTATGTCCTTTCCCTTCTCCTTTACTAACTAAGAAACTAGGCGATGAATAACTCGACAGACTGGGTTCAATTATTCCTTGTTTAATAATGAGTCGGTTATCTCCCTCATTATTTTCATATTAGGTGGAGAAACTGGGTATGGTCTTATTTTAACTGGGGTAGTATCCTTTAACTTTATCTCACATTGAAAATCTAACGTTTTTCCTATTTCTTTGGTAAAAACATCCGGGTTATCTTCCACTAATTTCCTAATTCTATCTCTGAGTTCACTTCGCCCGATTTTTAATTCAGTCTCGCTATATGTAGGCCTACTACTCGGTACTTGAGCATCCTTTACCACAGCATTTAAATTGAAAACATTATTCTGATCAAATGAAAAATATCCTGTATTTTCCCTCATATTCAATATAAAACCAGTCCTTTCCATAAAATTACCCCTAAAATCACATCCCAACTTATTTTATCTGCAATTAAAAACTCAATACCCAGGACTTATCATGAATCTTTATTTTCACATTACAACTTCCCAGTATGTTTATCGATTCACTAGTAGCCGTTAAACACTCTACCTTATCATTACAGAAGTTCCTTACTAATTTCTTGAGTGCAGCTCCTCATATACCCTTCTACTTATAATGTTAATGGAACTACCAGAATCTAATAACGCACATTCCTTTATGTCCGCATCAAAGTGTACATTTACTACTGGTAAATTGTGAATTCCCCTTTTTGTTTTAAACCAGAGTTTGTTTCTAATTTTCCTGTCCATTTTCTTCCACTTAAATTTCTCCCCTTTAATATGCTTATGAACACTGATATTATTTAAATCATTACTCCCGGCATGCTTCTTGAATTTCTTTCTATTAAAAAGGTCTGTTTTTAGGAAGGCACTCTTCCGTTTCCCAAGTTTCCCCGGTCTGAATTTCTAGAAGTACCTGAATTTCTCCTATCATCTGTATCCCTATTAGAGTCTCGCCCGTTGTAATTCTCCTTGATGGACCACCCCTGTAATCTCTCCCCCCGTCTCCAACAATCTCTTACCAAATGTCCCGGTTTGAGCAATAGTAACATAGCCTATCTCTCCCCTGGGCTCTTGTCTCATCATTCCCCTTTGAAGAGTCTACGCTATTTACAAAACCCCTATGGTGGAAACCTATTCTGTTTTGATTTTTCCCCATCTTTAATTCGTCCCTCTCCCGATCATGTACTCAACATTTTTTACGAACATACACAATCTCTCCAAGTCTTGCAGACTCCTAGGTAATCCCTGAAAAACCAACTTATTCCTGTCCTTTGGATTAATCCCCATTACTACAATATCAATCAGTTCCGCTTCGGTATAATCACATTTCAATAACTCTACGCTATTCCTTATTTCACACACGTACATTGAAAGAGGCTCGTCCGAGCTTGTGGTCTATGCACCATGTCGCGCTTCAACTTCTCATATAGACCACGAGGAATAAAATACCTCAACAAGGCTTCGTTGACACATCCACACTCGCCTCCCGTTGAATATGAGAATTTATTTTTCCCAATAACGGTTCGCTGACATGACCAGATACAACTTCTAATACCTGTCTATCACTAAGTTTACTATTTTTCTTTAATTTATTAATAACATTTAATAAACTAAGAAGCTTAAGATGATCCAAGCCATTAATATTAGACGGTATTTCTCGGATAATTTTCTCTAAGGGATTAGTCAACTTAGTACATAAACCTTCTTTGGTGGTAGGAGGAGTTACATGCAAAAACCCCATATCAGTTCCCCCTCCCACCGTGTTTACCTCAGGACAAGGAGGAGTGACCTTGACTTTACTTCCCCCCTGACTCTTATCGCCCTTTGTATCCTGACTCATCGCGCTACTACTCGGCGCAAAAACATCGCTCATGTATTCTATGTCGTCCGATTCAATTCCGTTTCTCTTCAACTTCGTGCGTTTCGCTCAAACTTTCTAATTTTTCCGCGGCTGATTTTCCGTCCAATTATTCAACTTCTCCGTTAACAATTTTTCCCACTCCAACGTTTCGGCTTCCCATTCCTTAACTCTTTTTCCGGGCATCGTCCGCCAACCGCGCCTTTCCATTCTCAAGCAAGTTACATAATCTGCGTTTCAAATGACTGACCCGCTCCTTTAATCTATGGACCCCCAACGGCTTCTGTAATCTCTTCTAAACTACCCACTAAATCTCGAAACTCTTCACACTTTTCCCGACAATTATCTGACTCGATTGTGACAACGCAACACGGTTAAATTCTCCCACTTTGTCGCTACCCCCTCCTTTAACGCCTTTCTGAGCTGTTTCCTCAAACCCGTTACCGTATTATTTACTGGGACAGGGAACCTACGCCATTGTAGCTCGTACAACAGTTCATCTTTATGGAGCAGATCCACGTTGAAACCCATGGCCTTCGATTTACTTGACTAATAATATTGATTTAATTTCGGCACTACATACGCTCCCCCCTCTCCCGGGCAATCACTTGGCGAGCAGAGTGGCGCATTTTGTCACGTTGGTCTAAACAAACATCTGACAGCGGTCTGGATTCAGGATCCACCATCAGACGCGACGACCCACGTTGTCCTCGGCTCGACGTCCGCGCACCGCCGACTCCTCCACCGACCTATTGTTATCTACCTCCCCTCTCTTTCAAGGCCACTATTCGACGCTTGTTCCTGTTTTAATTTGCATATTCACCCCCAAAACGAAAACCTTGCTCCTCAATTAATAAATAATAAAAATAAAAATAATACCGTACAAAAATTAATAATTGTCACAATGTGACACGACAGAAACAAGAAAGTATTGGGAAAATTTAAAGATGAAACAAATGGTGTGCCGATGATGGAAATTGTAGCATTAATGTCCAAACTATATTCATTTCAACTGTACATAAGCGAAAGGAACGAATATCAAGTCACAAAGAAAGCCAAAGGAATAAAACCTCTTTCCTGAAGAAGAACGTACAGTTTGAACATTATAAAAGATGTTTGTTTGAAAATGTTGAAACAACTGCAACATTTAACACCATAAGAAGCTTCAACAATCGTCTTTTCAGTGTGAAGCAAACCAAATCGGCATTAAGCTATAAGGATGACAAGAGATACATCCTTGAAGACAACATAAGAACTCTGCCATTCGGACATTACTCTCTAAACCCTATCGACCAGTAAACCTATTCTTCGTCCTCTACCTTCTTCCTTTTTTCCTTTCCGTAAAGAGAGGGGACATGGCAAGCCCAATGCCATGTTCCCTCTTTTTTACACTAATATGAAATGGCCTTGACCTATATTCAAACTATATAAAAGAGAATGAACTGTTGTACGGATCAGTATTTTTACAAGCGATGTGCAAGCAACACCTGAAGATGGAAAGTGTGAAAGGACAAGATTGTAAATGAACTACATAAACCAGCAAGAAGAAGATTTCCAAGAAGAAGTACAATTATTAGGGAATGAATGATCTGTATCAAGCTGATCTTATTGAAATGATACCGCACAGTAAATTAAACAAAGGTTTCAAATATATTTTAACATTTATAGACTGTTTTACTAAATAGCTGACGCTTTACCATTGAAGGATAAGGACTGGTAAAAGTGTTACAAAAGCTATGGAAACAACGATACAAAGAAATAAATTCAAATCAAACATCTACAGACCGATGATGGAAAAGAATATTTTAATAAATACTTTGGAGCTTTAATGAAGAAATATCAAATAAATCATTATTCTACAAATTCTGAAGTTAAAGCTTCAATAATTGAAAGATTCAATAGAACATTAAAAGGAGCGATGTACAAACAATTTTCAAAACGAGGATCATACGTGTGGTGTGACAATATTACCACAACTTATAAAAGAGTATAACAACAAATATCATCGTACCATCGGAATGAAACCTATCCAGGTAAACAGCGCTAATGCTAAGGTTGTATTACAACGCATCAGAAATAATACAACACCTAAATTGGAAAAGTTGCAACCAAAAAAGTTTAAAGTCAACGATAAAGTTCGTATAAGCAAATACAAAGGTGTATTTAGTAAAAGATATCTACCAAATTGGACTAATGAAGTATTTACAGTTTATAAAGTGCAACCAACTATACCTGAAACCTACTTATAAAGGATAACAAGGGTGAATTACTTCAAGGTGGATTCTACGGACATGAATTGTTGAAATCAACAGTCGGTGATGTATATCTTGTTGAGAAGGTTTTACAAAGGAAAAAGGATATGGTTAAAGTCCGGTGGTTAGGATTCGATAAAAGTGAAGACTCTTGGATTCCTTCAAAAGACTTGGTATAGTAACTTAATAGCTCATTGTGTGTTTAACCTTGACACAAGATGGAGATTGTACAACAAAAAGATCGATTTAATATCAATAATATTGATGAATTGACGGTTGACAATGATAAGTTAAATCATGGTAAACATGGTGAATTACTACCAAATACAATAAGATGTTTCAATAACTGGTCCTTCAAAAAACTCAAAATAACTGGTTCCTCCTTTGTGGAAAAACAAATGTTGTTTTAACCTTATAACTAATCCTAAAGGATTGCGCTTTAACAATATATACATTTTTTCAAAATCATTGCAACAACCAAAATATCAATTATTGGATAAAGTACTTGCAAGTGTACCTGAAGTGCATTTCTACAAGTTTAATGCCAGTGAAACAGTTATGCAACCAAATGAAGCAAAACCATTTTCTATTTTTATTTTTGACGATGTGTCTTGTGAAAATCACGACACTATAAGGAATTACTTCGCTATGGGAAGACATCATAATATCGATAGCATTTATATTGGTCAAACATACAGTAAGATTCCAAAACAACTCATAAGAGACAATGCAAATATGTTGATCATCTTCAAGCAAGATGAAACAAATTTAAAGCATATATACAATGATCATGTAAATGCGGATATGCCATTTGAGAAATTTAAAGAATGTGTGGCAAAGCATGGAATGAGAAATATGGCTTTCTCGTTATTATGAAGGAAGAAGATATTAAAATGGTAGATATCGTATAGGGTTGGATAAATTTGTATTATGCGTTGAACTACCGATGCTACATCTAGTTACACGTTGAACTTCACAGTGTAAACATGGTGAATCAAGAAAAACTATAAAAGAAATAAAATCACTCAGTGATTCTATTAGGATGAAGAATCGTGCATTGAGGATGGGTTTAAGTGAAAGAGAAGAATTTCTAGAGACTACATTTAAACCTATTACGGAACCTTTAAACAGATATCAGAAACTATTGGTAAACCTCGTTATGAAGGAGATGTTTACTACCAGTTTCTAAACAAGAAGTACAAGCATTAAAAAAGAAGAAGATGATGATTCATATACAAGTGCTAGTGAGCAAGAAGAAACAAAAGAAGAAGAAAAACCAATTGTTGAAAAGGAAGAAGAACAGCCAATACCTGAAGCTGAACAATCTATTCCAAATTTAACTCAATTGAGTAGCGATATATTACAGCATGGACCTCTTGGAAGAAAATATATAATGAAAATGCTACATGACATGAAATCAAACCCGAATTTGAGTAGATCACACGTATACGGAGCAAGAATTGATGGGAATGAATTAAAGATCGGCGATTCAAAGCTTGAAATAACACAAGACGATTACATCATTATTGGTGAGCATAAATATAAAGGAACAAAAGGACTTTATGAATTAATTTTTAAAAACATACCACTAAGATATTCATCCAAAGATTTAAGTGTTTTTAAGGAGATTCTACAAAATACTAACGCTCATAAAAGAAACTACTTAAAGGATGCAATGATTAATCGTTCACGTGCAACAAAATATAACATTGTTATAAAAAAGTTGTTTCCTCCACGAAAATTGCCAACATTACGTACTGCACCAGCGGTGAGACAACCACTGAAAAGAAAATCTTTATCACTTATGGATTTATCACTTCTTAAACAACATGGTAAAAAGAGTAAAGGAGATACTTCAACATCTGGCAAAGGATTGATGAAAAATCTATACAATACGAATGTGATTTACTACAACGACATCAATAAATTGGTTGATAGAATGAGACTATTGCATGAAGCCATGGAAGCCGGTCATACAGGTTTAAATAATGAATGGGTAGCTCTGATTGACGAACTCAGAAATCGCGGCATAATCGTATAATTGTCCGCGGATATATAAGAGTTGCAGGCGTATAATGTGTCAGTTCTAACATGAGCGTCGACAAGTTCGGACGATACTCCGCGTTAGGAGTGCAAGTTGGAGAAAACAGAAAAAGAAGTGGATTACCGCAAACACCCGAAGGTGACTATAACATAAATAATAAACGTTTAAAGTTTGTTAAAGATCCAGAAGAAGATGGAGATGCAACAAATTTAAAAACAGTAAAGGAGGAAACATCTACAAGTTTGAAACTCGACAACAACCAACAGTATGATGCAAAATCTCACAGGGTTATTAATGTTGCAAAACCAGTCAACAATGGAGATGTTGTTAATAGAGGCTATTTTCTATCTGCGATGGAATACGCTTTACTGTTGGAAAAGACTAAAAGTGGAAAAAAGTACAATGCTTTAAATTATAAAATAACTAATGTGGCAGATCCAACCGAGGATACAGATACAATCAATAAGCGTTATTTGCACTCTGTAATACCAGAAAAGAAAAAAGATGGATTTTCCTTCTATAAATATACTATAAACGATATTGGATATCCTAAAGAAGAAAGTGATGGTGTTAATATAAAATACATTAAAGATAATTGTATTTTATATAATGGTGCTGTTATTGATTGTCATGGAAAAGTGTTGTCCAATCTGAAAGATGGTTCAACTCCATCGGATGCTGCTACC